>JARDYJ010000012.1:25340132-26540132 GCA_029215755.1 Spea hammondii | reverse complement strand
ACGAGCAAGAAGAGTAGACAGGACCGGGCGAATATTCGCGGTATACAAAGATTTTTTTTCTGCAAAGACGAAGACCCCCCCCCCCCCCCCGGTGCTCAAGTCTAGAAGTTATATAGAAGAACTTATTTTATGTTGTGTCTGTTGGGGCTGTAGAATATTCTAAGCATCTAGGAAGGAGGGAAATATATGATGTCCTATTAGGGAGACATATTTATTTTGGGCAGCAACTTGCCGGCACCGGGCACCCCTCCAGAGACGGACAGTAATGTCCGCTGCTGGAGGAGCAGGCTCGGTTGGGGAGATCAAGGATCTCCCTTTGACCGGCTTAAAATCACTCAAGGGAGCCGGAGGTCTGTTAAAGACCTCCCATACCGCTCCCTTACGATGCGCGCGGGAACTGCTGCTGTGCGCCGGGGTGTTGTCAAATCCCGGCGCACAACACTGAAGCGCCCACCGCCGTCCGTGCCCTGTGAACCATCATTGTGATGGTAGCTGTCTGAGACTTGTGGGCATACAAGGGTTAATGTGTATTTTGTATTTTCAGACTGATGTTCCTTCCTTGTATAATCCCGTTATGTTTATTGGTGCTGCTTCCTGTCTGCAATGCCATTATCTTGAGGTGATGGTATTGATCCTTTGTTGTGGTGTGAACTATTGTATTGTATTAATTAAATGCCTGAGTTAATTTCCTTATGTTAACTTTCCTTTTGTATACAAAGTACTTGGTTGTTTGTAGTGTTTTACCCACCCCTTGTTTTCCTATATAACCTTGTCTGCCTTGCAATAAACAGAGAAGTCTTCCCCAAGAGTTTGGTGTGCGTTCCTTTCTTGGGAGGGTTGCGGCAGAGTCTTCGGATCTGTCAGCATTAACACTTGGCAGCCTCTGTAAAGGCTGTACTTGGAGGCAGAGGGATCAATACATGCCTCCCTATCCAGTGGTTAAAGGACTCGATGCCTACCCCAGCTCAGGTCAAACCTGCTACCGTCTACTGACCCTACAGCCTCGCTCCAGAAGTTTTCCCCTACTGAGACCAGCATCCTGGGGGAGATACAGTCACCGACTTGACCCCGGTCTCAGCAACGCTCCTTTCTGGACGATACATCCTGGGGGAGAGGCTGCTCCAGGTATCCGTATCGTCACAGTCATATTCCGGCGCTCAGTAGTGAAGCGCACCGTGGCAGAGCTAGTGAGAGTATGAAATAATGTGTGGATGAATTTGTGAGAATGCAGTAATGAATATGTGTAAATTATTTGTGTGAATGAGTGAGAGAATAAATGATTGTGTGAATGAATTATGTGACTCTAAAAGTATTTGTATGTATCATAGATGATTGATTTGTAGCAACGATGGCACAAGCAGGGTGTTTATGGGACAAATATGGCATAGGACGGGCTGTTTGGGGACAAAGATGGCAAGGCATGTGTGTGTAATTTGGGTGCTGCTCAGGATCTATGTGGCAGTGTGGACGCCAGGGCTAGCTTTGGGTTGTGCAACCTGTGATTTATGCTTATAATTTAGGGTTTTATCTATACCTTTAATGCTGAGTTTTTATGTGAATTCCAATTGATTTGTGTCTTATTCTGTTGATCCATATCTGTTATGCTATGTTTCTATACATTATTTATGTATACCTGCAAATACAGGGTTTGTATGTCTTATTGGGTTGATCAATACCTGCAGTGCTGTTTCCATGTGTTGTTTATTTGATCTATACCCCCAGTGCTGAGTTTACATGTGATTTCCAGTTGATGTATACCTGCAATGCTGTGTTTCCATACATTATTATTGTATACCTGCAAATACGGGATTTGTATGTCTAATTCTATGCCTCCAGTGCTGAGTTCACATGTGAACAATAATAATAACAATATTAATATATATATATATATATATATATATATGATTGTTAACAGCTATCACACTCCTATCATGCCAAGTCAGTCTGGGCATGATAGGAGTGTGATTGCTGTTAGCAATCATATATATATATATAATTAATATTGTTTTTGATTTTTTTTTGTCCTATTTTGGTGTTTTACTTTAAATAAAAGTGTGAGATTTTTTTTTATGGGGGGGTCATATTGGGTTTCGGACAGGTAAATGCTGCATTTTCGGTTTCAGTCCATAATTTTCATTTCGGTGCATCCCTACTACTAAGCCAGACAATGAAGTGGTAGGCTGTGACAGGGCCAGGCTAGCTGGCTCATGTGTCATATGAAGTTTAGCCGGGTCACGGAGCACTTTTGTGTCCGGTTCTGTATACTGTGACCCGGTAATATATTATATTGTGTTTATTGTGAAACCGGCCCAGAGACTGATGTGGATTCAGCCCCAGCCTTCAAAGAGACGATCCTATAATCTGGCTGGGGCTCTTAATCAGCCAGCACAGCCCTGTCTGCCCAGACGGCACCCGCACTACAGGGGGGATAACACAGGTGGGGGAACCCATTGTATTCTGTAATCCCCTCACCTGATACATCCCCTGTATACTGATGGTATTTGTGATGGGATGTGGCTGATGAGATTGGGGGTTGGGTTCGGTACACATTTTATTGAGATTGTATATAAATTCTGTGTGTTTGTAATAAAGAGAGTTCTTCTTGGTTTACTACGAATGGTGGTCTGGATGATCCGTGGATAGCTGAGTGCTATCCGTATGAGGGACTGACTGGCGATTCCTCAGCCCTCAAACAGGGGACCCAGCCTTGGGTACGGTGACCCTGTAACATAGGCCTACACCACATCAATGTTTGGCTTAGTATATAGTGATAGGCGTTATGCTGCACTATTGTCAATGTCTGGCTCAATGTATAGTGATAGGGATAGGGATTTCACTGTACCACTGTCAATGCCTGTGCCAGTATATAACGATAGAAGCTATGCAGTTTTAAAGTGTGTGTGTGTGTGTGTGTGGGGGGGTTCTATCTCTCTAGACCAGCCCAGTGGATTCTTCATCCTTTGGATGATGTCCTAATATTTGCGCCAAGATACATTGTCTGTTTTTTTGAAGCTACTCGCTATAAGATGACGACGGCGGGGTGGCATCAGCACAGCAGCTCACAAAGAGCTTTAGAGCTGCAGTAAAGACAGTGCTCTGCGCGAGGTCATATGAGAGTAGGGGAGCTGTGCGAGCGTGTTACCATGTATGACTGTATGCTAACGCCATACACTGACACAATATAATGGCTAACACCATATATTAGCACATGGACAATCTACTGCCATACAGTAAAACCCACATGGAGCACTCTGTGTGAGCTGCTGCCACTTAATGAGTAAGAAGTGTGTTGTACTACATTAAATAATAAAAAAAAACACTTTGCCCACCAGAACATGTCTCGGCCAGTTCCCATGGAGCTCCGGTATATGATCTGTATCTTGGCACAAATATTAGAACATCACACAAGGGATGAAGAATCCACTGGGCTGGTCAGGGGAGATCTTCTCTTTCCATAATGGATGATCCACCCCTGTTCGACCCTACAATTTAGGGATAGAAAAGGTAGAAGTCCATACATGAAAATAATTGATGGCATTAGTTTTTAATCTATCTAAATGCCTAATCGGCTATTCTGTGAGTAAAACTCTCAAATTACTCAAGGGGGGGGGTGCTGGATATCAGATCTAGGTGCAAATACTAGTCATAGAGGTCTCTTTGGATTGGGATAATGTGGTACTCCTTACCAGGGCCCATAGTCTGTAGGGAGGAGGCTGGCACTCAGTCCCCTCCAGGAGCCCATGGCATGGAGGGTACCGTGACAGTGTGCCTTTGAAGTTCGCAAGGGCTATTTGCTCCCACACGTTTCAGAACTCGTGTACTTCGAATGTCTCATGGTTCCAGAACGGCAGGACACCCGTGGGTCACATGTACCAAGGATCTCGTGTCTAGAACCTTTTGGTGGCCAGACTGGGCCAAGGACACTGTCTTGTTTCTCCGTTCCTGTACCAAGTGTGCAACTAACATATTTTCCAGGAGGCCTCCCGCCGGGCTGCTCCATCCTTTGCTTCTTCTCTCTACGCCATGGACTCCGGTCCATTGGAGACGACTAGGCCCAGAAGATCGTTCCTGATGCTCGCCTTAACGCCCCTCATTTGGTGCGTGCCTTCCTCGCCGGAAGTCGAGTTTGTCCTAGCAAGGGTCGCCCCTTTGAGGAGGGGTACTGTTACATACCTGGTGGAGAGGCCTTCCGGGTCCCCCGTTCAGCAGCCTTAGCCGCTGCGAAGAAGGGGGAGACCCCCCACCACTGCACAGCAGCCTCAGCCTCCGCGAAGGAGACCTCTCCACGCAGGGGCCTCAGCTGCCGCAGGCAGAAGGCAGGTTCTTCGGCCTTTGACGTGCTTCCGGTTTCTTCCCTGGCGGCCAGGGAGCACCTGAGGTCAGGAAGCAGATCAGGTCAGAGAGGTTTTTTTTGGGTGGTTTCTGGACCATTTTCCAGTGGTTTGCTAAGGTTTTTCTATTTATTTGCACTGCTTTTATTTTGTAGTTTGCTTCTGATAAAGAGTGATTTATGCTATCCTGTGATTATTTTCTGCTCTGGTGTTTTTTCTGCCTCTTAGCCCAAGTAGGTTATGAGTCTATGGGAGTTTTTTTGTCTGCTTCAGTTTTTACATTTATTAGGATGTTGCTAGATAAGCCAGACCTCCCTGAAGAATCACCAGCCCCTAAGAAGGCTACATCTAAGACAAATCATTTCGCCTGTGGAAATTGCAAGGCTACTTTGTCTAACGCCTCTAGGAAGTTTTGCTCATCCTGCCTTAAAGCCAGAGAGGAGTCCATTTCAGAATTTAAAGAGTGGATGAAGACTGAGCTTCAGTCTACTTTTCAGCAGATCCGTTCATCTGTTTTGGATTCCTTACCCGAGCCTAAGTCAGCTGGCGTCGACCCTCTGCCTGAATTATGATCTTCAGGCCAGGATCCTGGTTCTCCAAGCTCTGTTAGAGACTGGCACCAGGAGGAAGGGGAGCTCTCTGAAGAGTCCTTTTTCTTTCCAGCGGAAGAGGTGAACAAGCTGGTCTCTGCAGTAAGGGCTACTCTAGACCTGGAAGAAGAGCTGGCGAAGTGTAAACCAGATTGTTTTATTCATGGTTCTTTTAAGAAGCCTAAGATCCATTATTACTGACCAGCGGAAGACTCCAGAAAGGAAGCTTACTATCTCCAAAGGGTCTGCAGACTTTTTCCTTTTCCAGAGCTCTGCCTATCCCCCAATAGAAAATCTGCTATTCCTTTGGAGGATTCCTCTAGTTTTTCAGATCCCATGAATAGAAAGGCAGAAGGGGCGGCTAAGAGATCTTTTGAAGCCTCAGCAGCAATCTTTAAACCGGGCATTGCGGGAGCTTCTGTGGCCAGGGCTATGCGCTTATGGCTCCAACAGATTGAAGATGATATCCTAGGGGGTGCAGGAGAAGACGATATTCTCTGTGGCGTTTCAGACGTCAAGAGTGCCGCTGATTTTTTTTACGTGATTCAGCTATGGAGTCAGTTTGCATGGCTGCTAGAGCCTCTGCCTTGTCTGTTGTTTCTAGAAGGGCTCTGTGGCTCAAATCCTGGTCTGCAGACTCTGCCTCGGGAAGGGAAGGAACAAAAGGGAGGGGGACAATGCAACAGGACACCGGCACCACTAAATCTTGGAGATAAAGAGCACACATTATCTTTATTTAGATTATCTCTCAGACCTTAGTGTGCCGTGTGCAAACTTTTACAAAATAATGCAATAAAGAGTTTCATGTCACTGGATAACATTAACTAAGGGGCACAATCCGTGAAAATAGCGACGTCCTAGAGTCCAGAAAAGTCCCGGGACCCTAGGAACCGTCACAAACACAAAATGGTCAGAACCATTTTGTTTCCTTAATCATATAATGATTTTTTTTCTGCCCTTGTTCTCTCTATAACTGAGAACAAAGAATCTTTTATGAATATAGCTGCTTCAGCAAATATTTCCTAATTTTCTTCTATGGGAAAATTTAAGGAGTAGAAGCTGCTTATCTCTAGGAATGAAATAGCCAGGGACTGCCTGGGAGAGAGCGCCATTAAGGTGCTTTGCCCCCAGGTACACCAAAATTGGTGAATAGCCGGCCCAGCATGCAACCTGTCTCTACAAAGGGCAGCAGGCTGGGCCATTTCCATTGGCGGGAAAGGTTAGGGGCAGGGACAAAGGGGGACTATGCTAATTAGATAAGTATTTAACCTGGCCATTAGGGCCAGGTCTGCATTACTTACTTTTTCTGCTTTGTTCGCCAGATCCTCTTCCAGGGCCCACGCTGTTCCCAGACACCTTTAAGACAAGGATGGAAGCTGAGGCCGGATACCTTCGTGACCAACCTGGATCAGGAGCTCACTTGGAGAAGGAGAAAAGGAAGATTAGACCTCCATGGAGATACCGTCAGGATCCCCTGACGGCTGGTGAGGCGGCCCTGGACTCCAGGCCGCATCGGTGCCCACCCTGCCCTGCAACCTCTACCTCACCCCCCCTATCCCTTCCGCCGCCACTACTGTCCCTTAACCTTCCTTGCCCATCTGATCCATCCACCTCCTCCCTCTCCGCTACCCGATCTCGCCCCTGCCCCACTACCCGATGCGAGCGGCGCACCACGGCTAGGCTGCAGAACGCCGATGTCAGTAACAATAATTGCGTCGGCGTGCATATTCCTTCCCCCTCTCAAGAAGCTGGAAACAAAGCTTCTGCTTCTTTTCCTCATATTAACCCCTTGCTTCCTAGCTACAGGAAGGTAATATCCCCCCCCTTCCCCCCATTTAAGCAATGCCTCGCCATTTAACCCTAATTTATCTACAAACCCCAATCCCCCTATACCTGGGCACCCTACAAATGTCATCAATTACCCCTCCGGTCCTTCTATGCAGATCTCCCTCCCATCTTCCCAACCCCATCCCCTCCGGTTAAGCGTGGGCAATCCCCCCACCATTGGTCCAGTAAACTTGCAAAGTTACCCCGGTACGTTCAACCCTCATACAGCATACTTCAACCCTTACCTTTCACAACCATCTAACTTGGCAGGCTATTCCGCCATGGGTTGGCCTTTATAATACCCCCAACAAGCGATCGGTAACGCGGGTCACCAGTTCATTAACGTTTAACCTAACCCCCAACAGCCCGCCGCTCACACGCCATGTCTTTTTACTAATGTACCTGCACAGACCACAATTAACGCTGTTCCTCTTCCTAACCAACATCAGCCAACAGTGGGATGGGCAGACTTCTACCCCAGCGCAAGCAGAGGTGATTGCACTTCGACAGGCCAAGACAAAGACTGCCCAAGGGGCAGCAATACCGAAGCAGTGGAAAGGTCACAGCCTCTTCAGACTGTTCCCGAGGATAGGATGAAAGTGCAAGCCGGAGACAGCCTGGGTGAGTCCGTGTGCACCACGCAACTACACACCGCCGACTCGGCCTCTGATGATTCTGACACTTCAGAATCATCAGACGGCGACTCGGTAGACACCCCGTGATAAAACGCATGAAAAAACGTGTTAAACAAGCGTCCAATAGAAAGGGTAAAAGGAAGAGCAAAAGCAATGCGGCAGAAATAACAGACGCAGAGGACACGTACGCGTGCGCTATAACACCAACGCATGCGCATATAAAGGAGAGAACGAGACAAAAAATCAGGGTGGGTAAATGTGTTTGACCTGACCAAGGAGTCAGTGCAAGCCAAGGAAGACGGAGAAGACAGCGGGGAGGTTAAAAGGGTTAGAAAGGCCCCTAAGGACATATTCCAATTGATTAGGGGTTTCAATGTGTACGCTAGTATTTATGTAGAGCACAAGCCCCAAGAGTGTCTAAACCTTATGAAATACGCCGACTTGCTAGTGGAAATGTACACATCTTACGGGGGAAGTATTTGGCATGAGTACGATAGGGAATTCAGAAAAAAGAAAGCGGGATCAAAATCCCTAAGGTTTGGCCAAAAGGACATAGATTTGTGGACGAGGGTCGTGCCACTGAGGAAAACACCAGGCATAGTGAACAACAGGCTGAGCCTGGAGGGTACCTCCTCAAAACCGGTTTGTTGGGCCTATAACGAAAGAAAATGTAATAAAGGTTTTACGTGCAAATATAAGCACAAATGCAGCACACGCGGAGGGGGTCACTCAGCATCGGAATGGGTACGAAAAACTCGAGCAAAGGGCTCCTTTCGCGCCCCACCTGCCGAAAGCCCTAACCCCAATAGCAATAGACAAACTCAGTGAGTGGTTGGTCGGCTACCCGGACAGAAAGATGGCTGCTTTTTTGCTGAATGGTTTTGCGTGTGGTTTTAAAATTCCTGTGGAGAATGTTGTAGTGCATGGTGCAGGCCTCAAAAACCTGAAGTCAGCTTATGAACACCCGGAGATAGTCCAGGAGAAGCTAAACAAAGAGCGGGCATTAGGCAGGATAGCCGGTACTTTTGATAGTCCTCCTATTCCAGACCTCTGTATTTCGCCGCTAGGCGTAGTACCAAAAAAGGAGGCAGGAGAGTATAGGCTAATCCAGCATTTATCCTACCCGGAGGGTGGTTCAGTCAATAATGCCTTGGATAAGGAGGTATGCATGGTGCACTACCAGTCATTTGACAATGCCCTAGAAACCGTCAGGGACATAGGACCAGGGGCGCTAATGGCCAAGGTCGACATTGAATCAGCGTTCAGATTGCTACCATTGCATCCAGACAGTTTTAAATATACGGGTTGTTATTTTCAAGGGAAATATTATGTCGATAAGTGTCTACCCATGGGTTGCGCCATATCGTGCGCCTTTTTTGAGTCATTTAGCACTTTCCTGCATTGGGCTCTGCAGCATAAATCAGGCTTGTCATCTATTGCACATTACCTTGATGATTTTCTAGTTATCGGACCTCCAGGGGCACAAGACTGTGGTTTACTTCTGTCCACTTAAATTGATTTGTTGGGCGATTTGGGCGTTCCGGTATCATCAGGGAAAACCGTATTTCCCACCACTAGATTGTCTTTTTTGGGAATTGAAATAGACACGGCGCAAAAGGAATATAGGCTACCCGCAGACAAAGTGGAGAAGGCCAGGCTTCTAGTGGCCCGAGCATTGAATAATAGCAAAATCTCTTCAGTCCCTCCTGGGAGTGTTAAGTTTCACCTGCAAGGTGATTCCTATGGGTAGGATTTTTAATTGGGAATAAGAGAGACCAAGGCAGGGATTGCAAAGAGCTTCTTTAAGATATGCTTAACTAAGCAGCTAAAACAAGACCTGGAAGTATGGGACCAGTTTCTGTCAGACTTTAAGGGAGTTAGATTGTGGGTGGATAAGGAAGAGTCCAGTCCAGGTTTACAATTGTTTACAGATGCAGCGGGTTCAGTGAGCTTTGGAGCATTCCTGGCGGGCGAGTGGTGCGCCGAGACATGGCCAGCAGAGTAGCACCACCAGGGGCTTACAAAGAATTTGACATTCATCGAAGTGTTCCCTATCGTGGTTTCCTTGGAAGTTTGGTGGGCAAGCTTGACCAACAAGTCTGTGGTATTCTGGACGGATAACCAGAGCGTTGTACACGCAATTAACAACCTATCATCAACATCTATACCAGTTATCAGGCACTTGGTCTTATTATGCATGAGGCACAATATTCGTTTTACAGCTAAGCATGCACCAGGTGTCAACAACACTATTTCAGATGCCTTGTCCAGGGGTGATCTTAATAAATTCTTTAAAGCCACACCAAGGCCAAAACGCAGGGGTTTTACTTTTCCTACAAAACTTTGGCAGTTGGCAACAGTCTATTAGACCAGCTCCTCGAAGGCGCACTAAAAAGTCCTGGCAGACCTACAGACGCGAATGGAACAGGTGGGTAAACTTTGCACGAGCCGCAGCGCAGGCGAATACCTTCACCTTAGAGAGATTGCTGCAATATATTGCCTTGAAAATGGGTTTTTAAGAGCCAGAGCCGAGTTAGCCTTAGCAGCTATATCATTCTTTAGCAAGCTAAAGGGCACTGTGGACTTTCATAGTCAAGAAAATTATGAAGGGTTAGGGGAGAGCGCAAAAAACACCAGACAAAACACAGCTGATTGATACGGAGCGCATGGCACAGCTAGTTGTTATGCTAAAAAAGGTGTGCCTAAACGCATACGAAACTGCTCTATTCACGGCAGCTTTCTCACTTGCTTTCCATGGGGCCTTTAGGGTAGTTGAATTGGTAGCCCCCTCCAAAACAGCAGTGGAGTCAGGGCTGTTATTAAAATTTCCCCACGTTTCAGACTCTGAGATGCTGCATTCATAGGTCTAAAACTGACCAAGAAGGGCAGGTGGCTATCGATACATGCGTCAGCAGGTCCAGGGGTCCAGTGCACGCAGGGGAGACCTCCTTCTGGTACATAGCAATGGTCTCCCTCTTACAATATTCCAATTCAAGTCAGTCTAAAACAAAGCTCTGGCAGAGGCAGGCTTGGATCCCAAGCAATTCGGGACCCATTCGTTTAGAATAGGCGCAGCGACATCAGCGGCCGCTGAAGGTAGGCTGCAGAATTCATACAAGGATTGGGCAGATGGCGCTCCACCACTTACTTTAGATACATAAGACCAGGGAAAAGAAGAAATGTCGGTGCGCTAAGCTCAAATGTATATAATTTTTTTTTTTTTTTTTGGATACATAAGACCAATCAGGTAATAAAGGGCTTTCACTCTAGTGTCAAGACAATTGTGCTAATTATTTTGTTTTTTCAAGTCTGTCCAAGGAACAAAGTCTTGATCACCAGACACTTGTTTGTCCATTTTGCGGTTAGACCTTACGGGTGCCATCTGGGGATGCCGCGGGAGCACATGAACATTCACTGGGTCGGAAAGAGAGGAATGACATTAAAGGGGCTTCCTTGCACGTTAGACCAAGCAGAAAGGAACTGGGGTAAGCAGGACCTCATTGTTATACACACCGGGGGTAATGATTTGACGTCACACAAGTCAGTCAACTTGATCTTACGTTTACAAAGCGAGGCCAAAAAGCTACTGCTGAGGTGGCACGGGGTTACTATAGCCTGGTCAGACATTATCCCCAGGAAGGTGTGGCGAGAATCCTACCCCATAACGGCCATAGAGAGAGTGCGTAAGAGGGTTAACAGGCTATGGCATTGTTTGTGTGCTCCCATGGCGGTTTCCATTTGCCTCACCTGCATCCTAGTTGCAGTGGCCTTCACAGGCAGGACGGGCTTCATTTATCCGACCTATTTAATAAAGACTTACAAAACCTTATGGAGTCATGGCTGAAGGCAATAGGAATGGCGGCAAGAGGGGTTTACCGCCACCACTCTTTTGGTGGCGGTAATGTGGCCTTCCCTCCTCCCAAGGTCGCCAGCAAACACCCTCTACGATTGTGATACGGACCAGCGCCGGGCAACGGCCCATGGCTGGGTGCAGGCATGCCCCTCCGCTGACGGTTTCGGTCAATGATAAGCACTGACTTTGTGGTCAGGCTTGTCTCTCAGGGGGCGGATGGGGAGGGCCATTCTGACAATGCCCCGTGGATCCTCCGCGATAGCAGCCAGGTGGGGTGGTCCCGCTATCTATCTGTTTCGGGGAGGGGTTTACGGCTAGCGGAGCACCTAGTTTGCCCCTCGGACCCGCTTGTCACGTCAGATGCAGGTTGATCTGGACGTTGACTGGAGGCTGAGTGCACGATGACTCAGCAGCTGGCCTCGGGGGAGAGGGAATGCCGCATTATACGGGGTCTCCTTGTTTTATGTGTGTAACAAAAAAAGAGACTAAATTCGCCACGACTCTCATTGTCTCGTAGTGTTTAGAGGAATGGGGGATACATTGCAAGACCACAGAAACTGGATTTACTACCTAGGAGGTACAAATTCCAGATGTATATGTAATTGTCTTAAAGTTATTTCTTAGACCAGAGCATCTCTTAGAAGTAAATGAAGGAAATACAATGAATACAATGGTGCAAATATGCTAAGAAGTCCTAATTATAATGGGTAAAACACACAATTATGATTGAAGAACTGTAATCAATAGGTAGAGAATATGATAATAAGCCCTGTCTTTAAAAGCTTATGTTTTAAACAATTGAAGGACTCCCAGACAATTGGAATATTACAAGATCTTGACATATTTTACTCTTATAATTATTTTGGGTATCTAACAAATTGCAACTTTATAAAAAGTTATTTTTCTTTCTACTTAATTTTTCCACTGAACCTGGATTGATATCTACAAGGACCAGTTGGACTACAGCAATAATGGTTTTATTATTCTGAATAGAGGTGAATTTTGCCTACTTCAATATAGAATTCCCTTCTTCTGGGAAATAGTATATGAAGTTATTGTATATGACGGCTTGTGAGACTGCAGCTTATAACCCGTGATAATGACAATGATGTAAAAGGTATTTTTACCTGTAACATTATTTGCATCTATTAAAATCGCACTAATACTCTTTAGAGGTTTCATCTTCCCAGGACCCCTGTGGTGATGCATGGCCCAACTGATAAGGATCCTTAGTTTTAGGAATTCCACTTCTACCTTCAGTGGAAGGGTTTTCCATCACCTTTACCCCACCATAACTTATTGACAGATCAAAGATGGGACCCAATTCTGAGAAAAGGTGTCATACAATTGGTCATGTGGCCAGAGGGGTGTTTCTTTTGTATGTCTTGTTTTTTGTAATTGTGGCACTGTGTAACATTTGTCTTTGTTATTAAAAATATTCATAATGCAAGTCTGTCTTTGGGCTCTATCAGCGTAGTGTCCAGTGCATGGAGGCGCTACCAGGAGACAGGCCAGTACATCAGGAGACGTATAGGAGGGCAACAACCCAGCAGCAGGACCGCTACCCCCGCCTTTGTGCAAGGAGGAGCAGGAGGAGCACTGCCAGAGCCCTGCAAAATTACCTCCAGCAGGCCACAAATGTGCATGTGTCCACTCAAACGGTCAGAAACAGACTCCATGAGGGTGGTATGAGGGCCCGACGTCCACAGTTGGGGGCTGTGCTTACAGCCCAACACTGTGCAGAACACCAGGATTGGCATATTCGCCACTGGCGCCCTGTGCTCTTCACAGATGAAAGCAGGTTCACACTGAGCACATGTGACAGACGTGACAGAGTCTGGAGACGCCGTGGAGAACGTTCTGCCGCCTGCAACATCCTCCAGCATTACCGGTTTGGCGGTGGGTCAGTAATGGTGTGGGGTGGCATTTCTTTGGGGGGCCGCACAGCCCTCCATGTGCTTGCCAGAGGTAGCCTGACTGCCATTAGGTACCGAGATGAGATCCTCAGACCCCTTGTGAGACCATATGCTGGTGCGGTTGGCCCTGGGTTCCTCCTAATGCAAGACAATGCTAGACCTCATGTGGCTGGGGTGTGTCAGCAGTTCCTGCAAGAGGAAGGCATTGATGCTATGAACTGGCCCGCCCGTTCCCCAGACCTGAATCCGATTGAGCACATCTGGGACATCATGTTTCGCACCATCCACCAACGCCACGTTGTACCACAGACTGTCCAGGAGTTGGCGGATGCTTTAGTCCAGTTTTGGGAGGACATCTCTCAGGAGACCATCCGCAACCTCATCAGGAGCATGCCCAGGCATTGTAGGGAGGTCATACGGGCACGTGGAGGCCATACACACTACTGAGCCTCATTGTGACTTGTTTAAGGACATTACATCAACGTTGGATCAGCCTGTAGTGTGGTTTTCCATTTTGATTTTGAGTGTGACTCCATATCCAGACCTCCATGGGTTGATAAATTTGATTTCCATTGAGAATTTTTGTGTGATTTTGTTGTCAGCACATTCAACTATGTAAAGACGGAAGTATGTCATACGATTAGTTCATTCATTCAGATCTAGGATGTGTAATCTTAGTGTTCCCTTTAATTTTTGGAGCAGTGTATATACATATAGAGAGGGATAGATATTTTAATTTTGATTTCTCACGAATCCAGTATCAAAATCGTGAGTGGTGGCAGACGATTTGGGGGTTAATTTGTTATATCTAATGCCTTGTTAAGGGGTGAAGTTAGTACATCCAGAGGCCTGGTGCTAGTAACCCCTTCATGCCCACACACCGTCACGGCTTGGCAAGTAGTCCTGACCGTGACATTCATCACTTCCAGTTTCAAGCCCTTCCTTTTGGTCTCTCTTTTTCACCAAGCTGCTATCAGGCATTGTGGCTTTCCTAAGGAAAGAAGGGATCAAGATAGTCCCTTATTTAGACGACTTTCTCAGCAGATCCACAGGACTGTCGGCATACTTAAAGATTTGGGATGGATCATCAATTTTCGGAAATCACGTTTGCTTCCCACCAGAACAATTCCCTTGCTGGGTTTTATCCTGGATACTTCCCGTCAGAAGATCTTCCTGCCGACAGACAAGATTCAAAACATCATCAGCCTTACCCGCTTAATTCTATCCCGTCGTCTCTCCAGTCTGAGGTTTCTCATGCGCCTTCTGGGAATGATGACGTATAGAAGGCCTGCCCTGGCTTGGGCCCTTCTTCATATCCGTCCTCTGCAGTGTTTTATCCTGAAGTCATGGGATCGATCCATCCCGGCGCTCTCAAGGAAGGTCTCTGTTCGAGTCAGCATTCGTCTCTCCCTCAGGTGGTGGCTTCACGTGAAAAGGCTGGGTTTGGGTCTGATCTGGACCGAGCCAACCTGGACTATCATTATAACAGACGCCAGTTTATCCGGTTGGGGAGCCACAATGGTCAAATAATTCTGTCAAGGTTTTTGGTCCACCCAGGAGCGTCACCTTCATATCAACATGCTGGAACTCCTTGCCGTTTGGAAGGCGCTCCTTTCTTGGCAGTCCAGTCTGTGGGGAAGGCAATCAGAATTGTTTCAGACAATTGCACAGTGGTGGCCTTCCTGAACAAGCAGGGAAGCACAAGAAGTCTTGTTGGTCAGTTGGGAAATCTTCTTCAGAGGATCGGGAGGTGGGCCGAACTCTATCTCTCTCACCTTTCGGCAGTGTTCATCCATGGGAAAGAGAACATCGCTGCAGATTTCCTCAGCGGAACATCTGTTCTTCCTGGAGAGTGGAGCCTGAACCATGCAACTTTTCTACAGATCACAAAGGTCTGGGGGACTCCAGTGATCGACCTCATGGCTACGGCAGCCAACAAGAAGCTGCCTCTATTTTATTCCCTGTCTGCAACAGGTCATCCCTTAGCTCAGATTTGGGACTTCGATCAGAGTTATCTGAAAGATCAAGAGGGACAAGTGTCGGGGGATTCTGATCCCGACTGGCCCAAAATGATTTGGTATCTGGAGTTGATCCGTCTTTCCATAGAGCTCCCAATGTAATTGGAGTTCAAGCCGGACCTGCTTCATCAAGAGCCTGTCCTCCACTTAAATCCCGCCTACTTCAGTTTGTCAGCCTGGCTCCTGAGAGGGAAAGATTGATTAAGGCAGGTCTCTCTGAAGAGGTTACTGAGACCCTGATGAAAAGCCGGAAGCCGGTTACCAATCTCCGGTATGATAAGATCTGCAAGTCCTTCTCCTCTTGGTGTTCTGACAATCAGCTCCAGGGTGCTGTTGTCTCTATCAGCGACATTCTGGAGCTCCTTCTAGCAGGTTTCCACAAGGGTCTGTCTCCAGCCACCCTGAAGGTCCATGTGGCGGCTAGCCTCACATTCTTGGATTTCTCGCTGCATAAAAGCCATCTCGAGACTACGTCCGTTCAAGAGGCCTCTGGTGCCCTCCTGGGACTTGAATTTTGGTCCTCTCTAGCCTCACGAAAATATTCCTATCAGAATTCTCACCTAGAAGTTGGTCCTGTTGATTGCTTTAACGTCAGCTAGAAGACCAGCCGAGATCCAGTCTCTATCCATTTTAAAACCTTATCTTCAAATGTTTGAGGATAGAGTAGTTTTGCGTATGCCTCCGGAATTCCTTCCTAAGGTCATGTCACCTTTCCATTATCATCACCCTGGGAATGACAAAGAATGCTGGCTCCATTGCCTGGATGTTTGCAGATGCCTGGAAGTTTACCTACAGAAGACTGCTCCATGGAGAAGATCTTCCAGTTTATTTGTCTCTTTTTCCGGAGCTAGGAAAGGTTTTGCCGTTTCGAGGTCCTCTATAGCTAGATGGCCTATCTCGACTATTTCTCTAGCTTACGAAGGTTCTGGTAACGAACCTCCTTCTGGTCTCAAGGTTGAGGCCGCTGGAGTACCTATTAAGCAGGTTTGCAAAGCTGCAGCATGGAAGTCTGTTCATACCTTTGTCAAGCATTACCGCTTACAGCCTGCCCGTTAAGATGATGCCAACAGAGCCCTTAACAACTCCACACCCCATTACATCTCTATCTCTATCCAAATACACCCCTCTTTGTTACTCTCATGACGTCTCTCTACCATCATGAGTGGAGGCTTCCCCATAGGAGCACATGCGCACGTGGACCCCCAAATGCAAAAGGAAAAAAAAAATTTAGATTAAAATGGATTTTTGATGAATTTTGCAATTTTTTTTTTCCTTTTGTGCTTTGGGACTCACATGCCATGAAGCCTCCTGTCCCCTGATTTAGCCTGCCTATGCCTCTGCCTATCACACGTGCGATAGGCAGAAGGATCCTATTTGGCTCAATGCTGCCGCACCTGCTAAAGCGCCGGCTGAGCTTCTCATTTGTACCCTGTTTGCACAGTAAAAGCTGTGCGATCAGGGGAGGGGCTCCCAGCCAACACACTCCCCGCCCAGCCCGGAGTCTCCCCGCCCTCCCCAGTGACTGACTGCAATCCTGCAATCACAAGGCCCCTCCCCTTTCCTTATAGCATCCACACTGCTCAGCAATTCATCTAACTGTGAGTATAAAATTAATATTTGGGCTGCTGAAAGTTAGGGGAGGTGGGGGTTAATTTAGGGGCAGTTATGGTTAATGGGGTGTTTAGGGTTAATTTAGGGAAATGTATTTTAACCTGTACATTACGTCATAAATGTACATTTCATTTTCAAAATGTATATATTGTGAACCCCCATTGGAATTACTGACCAGCCGCCACTGACCATCATTATCTCTTCCCACATCCAGGATTTCCCCGTGCTTTACCCCTTCTGTGAAATTCCCTTCCAGGTTCTGTTAGATTTTCTCCCTCATTTCAAAAGCTCTATGGAAACCTACCTCTTTCGGGAAGCATCCAACCTTTCCTCTTAACACTCTCAGCCAGCATCCTGTCTAAGCCATCTGAACAACCAACAACGTTCTCAGCTCATCCCGGCTCATCCACATCCAAGCAGTTCCTCTCCTACTGTTTCACTTCCCCCTGAAGCGACTAGATTGTAAAATGAAACACAAAACCATAAATAACAGCGCACTCTGAGAATGTCAATCAAATATATAATAATAAATACATACAAATTGCTGGCCTTAGAACTATGGCATCTCAATGAAGGGTTCAAAAGCAGCCACGTGACATATCACATATTTGTAAAGACACAGGATATTTTTCCAACGTTTCATATCCATGTCATTCAAATGGGAAATCTGAATGGTTAAGATTTTGTATATCTAAAATAAAAAAAATCAGAAACGTATGAAGTCAGAGGAGGTCACAGACAGAGGTGTTTTGAAAGGACTAGAGGTACTAAAGCTTTTTGGTATAGAAGCTCCAGCTTTGAAACATAGTTGGTTAAATGTAGACAATACTAAACACGTCCAGTTCTTGGACCCAAGTCCCTCTGTGCTTTCCCTCGTCTCCTATTATTTCTACCGTTTTACATTAATGATAGTAAGATTGGGAGTTCTCACAACCTTCACTCTGTTTACAAATATGTGTTTTAATAATAAATTGTTCTTCTATATAACCTCCACTAATCTATGAATGGGTTCTCAAATCACCTAGAAAGTCTTGGAGAGTCACAACATTCAAACGGCTGAAGAAAGTTGTAACGAGTTCACCAAGAGAGCTGTAGTAACTCCCAGAGATCACCCAGTATCCTCCTGTTGTCCCCGGAATAACTTCCAGCACCAGCCAGCATGCGCACCTTGGAACCCTGCTATGTGTACCCAATAAGTAGACACACAACTACCTTGAATTGAGTACAGCAGGAATGAACAGTTTCTTGTTGTAAACAGGTATATGTCGACAACCCAACCTTTAATCCCCTTTAGCTACTGAATCTCCCGCTAGTAGCAATCCTGTTATGGGATTAGTTTACACAATAGAGTTCCTGCCTGTTTGGCAGCTGGGCTGGAGCCATCTCTGAGTACCTTGGGCCCCTGTATGACAGGTCATTCTGTCACATATCTACCCTTTTAAAAAGAAGACTGAACTGGGGCCAGACCCCAACCGGGTCTGCATCCAGTTCAGTCGGGGAGCACAGCTCCGCCGCTCCTAGAGTTGTGGATGCAGGGGGCTGGCAAGGTGCATCTGTCCCACCAACCAGCACTGGGGTGCATCTAGAGACTGGAGAGTTCGGGTCCCAGACGAGGACAACAGTCCCACTCGCCAGGGCAGGAAGACAGGGTCCATAATCTGTGGGTAGCAGGCTTGCTTTCAGTCCTCTCCAGGGGCCCCAGTGATGGACAGTTCCGTCACACACACCATCACAGAAGTTATATAGAAGAACTTATTTTATGTTCACCAAATTTCCAGTGTTATTATGTCTTTTGGGGCTGTAGAACATTCTAAGCGTCTAGGAAGGAGAGAAACATATGATGTCCTATTAGGGAGACGTATTTACTTTGGACAGCAACCCCAGCTGGCTCCTTAATAGCAACTATCTTCCCTCGACTTAAATGCACGGCCTCCATAGTGTAACGAGGCTGGTTGAGTAAATCGGAGAAATCCCCCGTAACCAGCGGCACACCAAAGGCCCCTGATGGCACAAAAGGGCAATAAGCGTCTGGGTTTTGTGGCAGGTGGACAATTAAAACTAGTGGGGAGCCATAGTTTATAATACATCTATGGGGTATTTTAAATGAAGCTTATGCATTTCGGTGGCTGTTTGAAAATTCAATTTAATATACACATAAGGCAGATCAGGGGCCCATCCTCGTAAGTAGTTCCTTCAGATTAGAGCCCTGCGCGGGACTGCTTTTTTAAACCCGCTCCCGCTGATTTTTTGCCCAATCTCACCCGCTCCCGCAATGTGGGTGTTCCACTCCTGCCCGCTCCTGCCACGTTTGTGGCCAATCAAGCCCACCCGCAAGGCTGCCCTCGAGTTGCTCCCTCACAGCGTCTCTTCTCTTGCCCCGCCCAGGAACAAGAGGGAGTCACTGGAAGTGATGTCAAATCACGTGACTCCGCTTTGTTCCTGGGCGGAGCAACAGAGGAGACGCTGTAAGGGAGCAGGCAGCCTTGTGGGACTGCGCGGGATTACCGGGACCTGCAGGTACAGTGCCTGACCATCCGCAACCCCAGCAAGACCGCCCGCCCGCCCGCGCAAGTTTTTTGGAGGGACCCGCAGGACCCGCCTCCCAATGCAGTCCTCTACTTCAGGTGTCCTGAGTATTTTGAGAGTTTTGGTCCAAAAACAACTGAAGACTCACAGAATAGCCTATGAGTTATTTATATACATGAAAAGGATTAATGTATTTATTTTTATAATGTTTCTATCTCTCTAGAGCAGCCCAGTGGATTCTTTATCCTTTGTATGATGTCCTAATATTTGCTCCAAGATACAGTGTCTGTTTTTTTTAGTTACTCGTTCCATACACGACAGCGGGGTGGCATCAGCACAGCAGCTCTCATAGAGCTTTAGAGCTACAGTAAAGACAGTGCTCTACGCGAGGTCATATGAGAGTGGGGGAGCTGTGCGAGCGCAAGTGTGTGTGTTACAATGTATGACTGTATGCTAACACCATATATTAGCACATGGACAATCTACTGCCATACAGTAAAACTCACATGGAGCACTCTGTGTGAGCTGCTGCCACTTAATGAGTAAGTAGTGTCTTGTACTACATTAAATAATAAAAAAAACCCACTTTGCCTACCATAACATGTCTCGGACGGTTCCCACGGAGCTCCGGTAAATGACACTGTTTCATGGGACAAGTATTAGAACATCACATAAGGGATGAAGAATCCACTGGGCTGATCAGGGGAGATCTTCTCTTTCCATAATGGATGATGCACCCCTGTTCATCCCTACAATTTAGGGATAGAAAAGGTAGAAATCCATACATGAAAATAATTGGTGGCATTAGTTTTTAATCTATCTAAATGCCTAATCGGCTATTCTGTGAGTCTTCAGTTGTTCTTGGAGTAAAACTCTCAAATTACTCAAGACAGCTGAAGGAGCTGCTGGGGGTCTGATCTGCTTCCTCCTGCCTTGTGTGTGGTGTTTATGTATTTTATCGCATACTCTTCAAATAAAATATCCAATACATGTTTTACATAACTGCCCCTGTTAATGAAGGCCACTGGCCTAGGGTGGTGGAAGCTTCCCCATAAAACAAGTCCTTTACCAAAGAGCTTTAGTAATTATAACACTTCTGTCTATGACCTCCTCTGATTTGGCATCATCTTATTTCTTGTATATGAAACATCTCCTGTATGTTTAAAAATATGTCACCTGGCTGGTGTAGAAGCTCTCATGGTGATGTCATAATTAAAGTATATAAAGCCAGGTCTTCACCAACTGTACCAATTTTAATATTTCCAATTGGAAAGTGGCTAAAAAGAGATAGTAGAAGAAAGAACGGGCCGTTCTAAAACCCTAAAGACCCTGCTCTTCCTGACCGCGGCAGTGGCTGGATTAACTCTATAGAAATTGAACATTAAAATCATCCCACGAAAGCCACAGAGAAAAAGGAGCTGGGATCAGGGTGACGTAGGGCAGGTGCATTATATAGATATACATTGATACACACGGGATGGAAATGCACACTTTTTATCTATTCTGTTTGGGTAACGAGCCATAAGTAACACTGTCGCTGGTTGCCTTGGTAACCACGTGGAGCCTGCAGCACCCTGTAGAGGAATTTACTCCCAGCAGCCTCTGTGCAGATGTTCATGTGACCGTCTTAACCAATGACAGGGGTAGGAGTGAACAGGGTGCGTGACAGGATGCAAAGTGAGGAGACTGTTCCTGGGCGCTCTCCCATTAAAACTATTTAAAAGCTCCTATATGAGGCATAAATATTGGAGACTCCGTCACACTATATGGCCGTATATTGCTTAGGACTCACCACATATATATATATATATATACGGCCATATATCGTGACGGATTCTACAATGTTTATGCTTCGGGGAGTGCGGATTCCTGGCCACCAAAAGGAAACAAAGTCACGCAAAAGTTCTGGTAAAGCCCCACCCCTAACCCACACCGATCCCTCGTGTAAGGGGGTGTAAGTGAGGGTAACAGACAGTATGATTATATTGGTAAATATATTGGTTATATATTGCATGCTCTTGGGAATATGTCATATATTTACCAATATATTATGCAATATAATGTTATTATATTGGTTTATATTTTGGTAAATATATTAGGAATATATTACATTATATCGGTTGATATATTGGTAAATATATTAGGAATATATTATATGATATTGGAAATCTATTACATTATATTAGTTAACATATCAGTAAATATATCAGCAATATATTTGCTCAATTATAAGACGAGGTTTTTTAATGCCGGCACTTCCACCAGGGCTTCTATCACAGAGCGCCGGCGAAAGTGTGGGCAGCAGTGGAGGTTGTCTATGCGCATCGCGCATACCTTCCCCAGCTGCCAGAGAGGAGCACTGCGGAGAATTCTCTTCTCTGGCAGCTGGCGAACGTCCGCTCGATGGACGCAGACAACCCCCGCTACTGCTGGCACTTCCGCTAGGGGCTTCTATGACGGGGCACCAGGGTCACATGATCCTCATAGCCGGCCTCAGTCATAGCCGGCCTCCACCCGCTGCCCCACTAGAACCAGGGAGTTGGAAGCAGTGGTAGTCGGGGGGGGGGGGGGATAAGGCTTTTCTGGAGGCCCCATGATATTCCTTTTAACCCCCTTTATGCCACTCTGCCTCCAGAAATGCCTTATACCCCCTAAATGCCACTATGTCCCATGATATGCCACTGGCATATAGTGGTATAAGGCATTTCTGGAGGCAGAGTGGCATATAGGGGGTTAAAGGGCATTTCTGGGGGCAGATGTGCATAACTTGAGGGGCAGGTTGGCAAATAAAAGGGAATAAAAAC
The DNA here is from genome assembly GCA_029215755.1 of Spea hammondii. Classification (NCBI taxonomy): domain Eukaryota; kingdom Metazoa; phylum Chordata; class Amphibia; order Anura; family Pelobatidae; genus Spea; species Spea hammondii. The sequence goes on along the minus strand of JARDYJ010000012.1, from coordinate 26,518,021 downwards.
AAAAAAAAAGATTTTTCTCAATCATAGCTTTTATTTAATAAAAAAATAATTTACATGAATTAATATTTACTAGTAAAACCTATTTTCCTATAGGGTCATCTTATATTCAGTTTTTGTGGGGTTGTCTTATAATCGAGCAAATACGGTATTCTATGATATTGGGAATATATTGGTAAATATATTTTATAAGTTAAAATATTAGAAATATATTATATTGTAAATCTATTATATATGTTAATATATTACATTATATTATTCAATATATTAGGAATATATTATATTAAATTGGAGATCTATTACATTATATTGGTTAATTTATTGGTAAATATTTTATATTTTTTAGTTGAAATATTAGAAATATATTAGGAGTATATTATATGAAATTGGTTAATATATTATATTTAATTAGTTAAAATATTAATAAATATATTGGTTATATATTGTATTCTCTTGGGAATATATTACATTATATTGCTTAATATATTTTATTAGTTAAAATATTAGTTAATATATTATAAGTAAAGAGAGTGTAACAGAGTGTAAGAGACAGTAACATTATATTGGTAAATATATTAGGTTGAAAATATAATATATTATATTGGTAAATTTATCAGGAAAATGTTATATTAAATTGGGAATATATAACATTATATTGGTTAAAATATTAGTAAATATATTAGGAAAATATAATAAATTGGGAATATAATTCATTATATTGGTTAATATATTGGTAAAATATAATTTAATAGTTGAAATATTAGTAAATATATTATGAATATATTAAATAATATTCAAAATCTATTACATTATTGTTGTAGTCCTATCTGCTTCAGATATAATGCCAGTAGTTTAATACAACCTTGCTTTATTGCTGAACATTACTGAATAATCAGGATATTTAATGCTAACACAAATATAAGAGTATCATACCATGCTGCATCACTGCTTAACACTCACTAGCTTACGAGGCGGAGCCACTAGTTAAAGTGAAAGGGAAAGTGAGATGCAGTATCCTACATTCCAGGTATAACAATTATATTGGCTAATATTTTGGTAAATATATTAGGAATATATAATATTATAATTGGATTATATTATATTGGTTAATATATTACATTATATTAGTTAAAATATTAGTAAATATATTAGGAATATATTATATATGAAATCTATTACATTATTTTGGTTAATATATTTGGAATATTTTTATTAAATTGGGAATTACATTATATTGGTAAATATATTAGGAATCAATTTTATTGTATTCGCAATGTATTATATTATATTGGTTAATATATTGGTAAATATTTTAAGAATATTTTGTATTAAATTGTGATATTACATTATATTACCTAAAATATTAGTTAATATACCGTATTTGCTCGATTATAAGACGAGGTTTTTTTCAGTGCCGGAACTCTGATCTCTGACAGCCGGGAAAGGTATCCGCGACGGACGCAGACAAACCCCCGCTGCCAACTCCACCTCCTTCCGGCTGCAGCGGAAGGAGACGTCAACCCGCTGCCCCGGCAATACAGCAGGAATTTGGAAGCACCGGTAAGTGTGTGTGCGTGTGTGTGTTAAATGGGGGACATAGGGCATTTCTGGAATGCCTTATACCCCTATATGCCACTCTGGCACTTAGGGGGTTAAAAGGCATATTATGGGGCAGAGTGGCATACAGGGAGTTATAAGGCATTTCAGGAAGCAGAGTGGCGTTAAGGGGGCATTTAATAGAGCACTCTGCCTCCTGAAATGCCTTATGCCTCCCTATATGCCACTCTACCCCATAATATGCCTTTTAACCCCCTAAATGCCAGAGTGGCATATAGGGGTATAAGGCATTTCTGGAGGCAGAGTGCTCTATACAATGCCTTTTAACTCCCTTAATGCCACTGCCTCCTGGAATGCCTTATACCTCTCTATATGCCACTCTGCCCCATAATATGCCTTTTAACCCCCTAAATGCCAGAATGGGATATAGGGGTATAAGGCATTTCTGGAGGCAGAGTGGCACATAGGGGGTCAAAAGGCATACCATGGGGCACAGTGGCATATAGAGGGTTAAAAGGCATATCATGGGCCACAGTGCCATATTGGTGTGGCAAGCCTGGGGGCAGATGTGCGTAACTGGGGGACAGGTTGGAAAATACAAGGAAATAAAAACAAAAAAAATATTTTTCTCAATCATAGCTTTTATTTAAAAAAATAGTTTACATGAATTAACATTTACTGGTAAAACTTTTACCTTTAGGGTCGTCTTATATTCAGGCTTTTTCTTTTTTTCCTAAGTTAATATTCAGATTTTGGGGGGTCGTCTTATAATCAGGGTCGTCTTATAATCGAAAAAATACGGTATTATGAATGTGTTATATTATTTTGGAAATCTATTATATTATATTCGTTAATATATTAGTAAACATATTATGAATATATTATATAATATTCAAAATCTATTACATTATATCGGTTAATAATTTGGTAAACATATAAGGAAAATATTATAATTGGTTAATATATTACATTATATAAGTTAAAATATTAGTAAATATATTCGGAATATATTATATTATATTAGTTAATATATTGGTAAATATATGAGGAATATTTTATATTAAATTGTAAATATACTACATTATATTGGTTAATTTATTGGCAAATATATTAGGAATATATTATATTAAATTGGGAATATATTGGTAAAATATTAGTAAATATATTACATAGTTACATAGTTCTTAAGGTTGAAAAAAGACCTAAGTCCATCAAATTCATCCCTTCTACCTAACCTTCCTACTCTTGATCCAAAAGTAAAAAAACCCTAATTAAGCTACTTTGAATTCTGCCATTAGGCTAGGTTTCCACTTGCTTTTTTTTGCTAAAACCCCCCATAAAAACGCCAATTCAGCCACACAGCGTTTTTTTAGTGAAAAAACGCTGCGGCCAGATGTTAGCTGTTCTTCAATAGGAAATCGCACAATGCCATATCCACTTGGCGTTTTTCTGTTTGGCATTTTTTCAGCCCTCTTTGGCGTTTTTCTGCCTTTTTGGGCTCTGTGGCAGTTTTTCAAAATCGCAGCATGTTGACACTCTGGCGTTTTTTGCAAGGAAATCTTGGCGTTTTTCTCCAATAGATGTCTATGGGAGAGAAAAAACGCCATGAAAAAGCCATGTGGGTTTTGCCTTGGCGTTTTTTCCCACAGTTACAATGCAGAGGATGGACCCGGTATCTGTGTGTCCTACGAGAAATAGGCTGGAAACAAACAGTTTCACACAAAACAAAGTTCATTTTGATTTTTACACCATTTGGAACAAACATGCCATTACAAACAAACATACCCAACTGGATCCTGCGTGCCAAAAGCAACAGCAAACAATTTGCACCATCATTTGGGGCCAATCTTCCTAGAGGAGCAGACATTCGGAATAAAGCATGCCTTACAAACCACAGAAAAGTGACAAAAGGGTCCGCCGGGGCGTTTAAGTAGAACTCTACCAAGTAAATGACATCAGGGGGCAGATACTTGCCATTTATCCTAATCCCTTTTAGCTGGGTGAAACTTCTAACTTGTAAAGGCTGGAAAAACTGCCTAAGGTCAAAAAAAGCAATTTCCACAGAAAGGCTAAAACGCCAGAAAAAACTCCAGAAAAAAACGCCAAAACGCAGGAAAATGCAGTGGCAGTTTTCTTGGCGTTTTTCATCAAGAAAAAAAAACCGCAGGACAAAAACCCAAGTGGAAACCTAGCCTCAGAGGGAAAAATTATTTTTTTACTCCAAAAGGCAATCGCATTTCTCCTTGGAACAAGAAGCTCTAAAATATTAATGCAATTCTATTTTTAGCCCTGTATCTTATGTCTTTCTAAAAAAATATATCCAGAACCGTTTTGAAGGCAACCAATGTATTTGATGACACCACCTCCCTTGGCAGTGAATTCCATAACTTTATTGTCCTTACTGTAAAAACCCTTTCCTTTGCCTTAGACTAAATCTCCTTTCTTCCAGTCTAAACGCGTGACCACGTGTCCTATGCATAGTCCTGTTTATGAATAGATTTCCACACAGTGGTTTGTATTGGCCCCGAATATATTTATATAATGCTATCATATCCCCTCTGAGGCAACGTTTTTCTAAACTAAACAGATATAAATGAATTCACTTTTCTTAGTTACTAAAGTGTTCTATTCCTTTTATTAATTTTGTAGCCCGTCTCTGCGCTTTTTCCAGTGCTTATAATACCCTTCTTTAGAATAGGTGCCCAAAATTGCACAGCATATTCCAGGTGCGGTCTCATCATTGATTTATAAAGAGGCAAAATTATAATTTTATCCGGCAAATTGATGCCCCTTTTTATACACGACAATACCTTACTGGCCTTAGCAACTGCTGACTGACATTGCACATTGTTTCCTAGTTTATGTTCTATAACAATTCCCAAATCCTTCTCATTTGTTGTTACCCCTAATTCACCACCATTTAGGGTGTAAGTTGCTTGTGTATTCCTTACCCCGAAGTGCATAACTTTGCATTTATCTACATTAGATTTAATCTGCCATTTGTGTGCCCAGTCCCCCAGTCTATCTAGATCCCTCTGCAGCAAAGTAATATCCCGCTCACATTATATTACATTACAGAGTTTAGTGTCATCTGCAAACACAGAAACATGACTTTCAACGCCTATTGCCAGGTCATTTATAAATATGTTGAATAAAATTGGTCCCAGAACAGAACCCTGAAGGACACCACTTACCACTTATGAAAACTCTCTGTACGCTATCACTAAGCCAATGTTCAACCCAAGAACAAGAATTTGCATCTAGACCAATTTCTTTCAGTGTGAAACACCTATTGTGTGGAACCGAGTCAAACACCTTGGCAAAATCCAAGTAGATTACATCCACTGCAACACCCTGATCCACACTTCTACTTACTTCTTCGTAGAAAGCAATTAAATGAGTCTGACAGGACCTATGTTTCATCAAACCATGCTGATTTTGGCTAATAACACTGTTCTTCCCAATGAATTCCTGAATATTATCCCTTAATAGCCTTTCAAATACTTTCCCAGCCACAGAAGTTAAGCTCACAGGTCTATAATTTGCAGGCAAGGAGTTTGAACCCTTTTTGAATATAGGAACCACATCTGCCTTCCTCCAATCCTCTGGTACAATTCCCGAAAGAAAAGAATCCCGGAATATTACAAACAGAGGTTCACTTATTTCTAGACTCAGCTGCTTAAGTACTTGTGGGTGAATACTGGCAGTTAAAATATTAATAAATATATTGGTTATATATTGTATTCTCTTGGGAATATATTACAATATATTGGATAATATATTGGTATATATTTTATTAGTTAAAATTTTTGTAAATATAGCAGGAATATATTATATGACATTGGGAATATATTATCTAATGTTTAATATATTAGTAAATATAAATATATTATATTGGAAATATATTAGTAAATAGGTGGTTGAGGAAGCTGCGAGGTGGCGGGAGGTCTTCACAGGGGCTGTGGCTATGAGTTAGAAGCCGGGGTCTCCACCTTCTACACAGGTAGGTAACAATTATTTAATATATTGGCAAATATATTCAGAATAGATTGGATTCGGAATATATTACATTATATTGGTTAATATATTGGTGAATATATTATATTCTTTCAAACCCTCAGAAACCCTTGGACTTTGCCTTCTGATGGTAGTGCCCATATCCTATAGTGCCAATTCCTCAGTACGCGCGTCTGATTTCCTGTTGATAACCCGGCTTGTTTCTTCGTTATTCCTGATTTCTGGTACCCTGACCTTTCACCCTTGAAATCAGATCAGGCAGCCATCTTTGGAAGCAGTTCCTTCATCTGTCTTGAGTATTTTGAGAGTTTTTACTCAAAGAACAATGTAGATCCAGTTCTGTCCTTTCCACAGAAAAACATACTGGGTTTGAAATGCATAAAGAAGCCATTGGGGTCTATTCACTAATGGGGGGCTGTGACTTTAAGGCTTTCACTTCTTGATGGAGGAACCCAACAGTTTTTGTCAGTTGTCATAGTTAGTGAAGTCATAAAGATGGAACCAGAACTCTCCTTTCAGTGAATAATTCTCTGTGGCAAATCCCAAGATCTGAAAAAATATCCTTTATAGGGGGATTCCCTCCCCACCACGCAAGGTGCCGGTTTTTACGAGTATCAAAGTGAAAACACCCCCAGATTCACTAGCGGCCCCCCGATCCCCTTATCGCTCTTCTTCACGCCCTGAAGCCCTTCCTATGTCATTAAACACACTTTCTATCAGTCTGGGCTGGAGAAGGGGGTTTGGAGAGTAAGTGTCTTTTGTGTGTTCTATGAAGGTCTAATTACTTATACATTCTCCTCCTTGGCAGGAAAGGAACTTGGCGCTAAACAGCCTTTTAAACTTTAAATCCACTAACGATATATGATGTCACTTTTCTCAGTGGAAATCTGTATGATTGTTGCCCTTGTAACCCACCGATAAGATCTGCATCGTGTTTAATAAACGGATACATTATCATTTTTTTTAGTTTTTAATGTAAAATATTCCAAGTACAACGATTATTATTTCAAAAATAATACAAAACAAGAAGGGGTGAAAATGGTTCCGTTGGTAGAATTTGTGAAATTTCTCAACACGGGACAATAATACAGTTCATAATTTGTGCAGAAAACCCTGAAATACAAACCCCCAGCAGCGAGAGTTAAAGACGCCGCGTCGCCCGCCGCAGGTATACACAGTGCTTTTTATTATAGTACCTAAAGCATTGCTGGGAGTTTACGCTCGGCTGAGCGCTGTGGAAGCCCCGATCAGCCCGACGGGTGGGATGACTAAAGAAAGCCCTGCATATTGTATTTAATGTGAGTAGCTTGAAATGTATGCCCCATTTGAAATAGACATGATACAGGGGAAGCCTGCCAGGGTTGGCCCTGTATCATGCCTATGTAATGTCTGTACCTGGAAAACCTATTTATGCTTAATATATATAGGTTGGCCCTGTATCATGCACATTTCAAGCAGGTTTAATGAAACACTGTTTATTCAATTAAGGGACATTTGTGTTTTTTTAACCTAATTCACTAGCCCTGTATAATAAATAAGTCAGTGTGCAGGGATACTAAAGAAGTCTCACTGACTTAATTATACACTACACAGGGCCAGACCTTCATACTTAAGTGAAGAAGCTGAAACCACAGCTCTCATCACCTCTCCCTTTAGTGGCTAGACCCACGTGTTCAGTGTTTTACATATATACCAGTGCTAACCCTTCATCAAGCATAGTGAAAGAAGTCACGTGGATTTTATGAAAATATTTTCTAAGCGTAATGCAAGGCTAGCCTCAACAAGAATGACTGAACTAGCCCTGCATTAGGCATATTTAATGCAATTTTCCTGGTTATGATTCATGCAGGAACATCTCAGTAGGGCTGGCCCTGCACCATGATTAGTAAAATTGACAAGATGGCATTCAGGAAAGCCATGTTTAATATGCATGATCCAAGGCCAACCCTGGCAAGCTTCCCCTGCATCATGCATATTTAACATGGCTTTCCTGAATGCTGCCTTGCCAGTTTAACCAACCATGGTGCAGGGCCAACCCTACTGAGCGGATCCTGCATAATAAATCAATAAGCAGAAATGGGCGTAAAGAAGACCCTCAACCCTATAAAGTGCTACTCCTGCCATGTGTATGTTTAACACGCATTATCTTATAAAGGGAACACTCGGTGCTGCGGGGGGCTCATACTTGCTACGTTTAGTGTGAACTCAGCGACTTGAAGTGCTTCATCTTATGGCAGACAGAAGAGAACGGGTTTTATTCTCTGAGCCATAACTATCAGGTTTGAGAAAACATCACTTAAAACATGTCGCAAACTTTACATAATACCCGGTGCAGGGTTTCTATAGCCAGATCCCCTAATAGTGAATAAACCCCGTACGGCCAGAAGACATGGGGTATTTAATTATCCTGGGACTGCTATATTGTCTACAGCCTTTATCTAAAACTCCCAGAATCCTCATCCAGAATTGGGGGAGCTCGAGGTTTTAGGAACCTTGATTGTTTTTCAGCTATAGATAATCAGTGCAAATGACCCCCCCTCTGTCTAGCAGGTCACTGACCCAGACTTTGCACATTATGGCTTTAAAGACAAAAATACCATAAAGGCAGTAATTCCAGAATACTGTGACGGTGAAATATTTGGTCCCCTCCCCAGGTTACCGCTGCAGTGTGTGGGACGTAGCAGTCACGTCCAGCGGGGGTCCCGAGAATTTCAGTATCGTCCACATCCAACTACTGCAGCGGAATCCGGTTTCTTCAGCCTGAGATGAAGTTCAAACGCTTGGAACGACCCAAAGCTCCCTCCCGATGGTTGCAGTAAAGGTGCAGTAAAGTTCACGTTTAATCCGAGTCTGAATCCAATTCTTCATCTACGAGGGGAAAAAAGTGTATCGTGAGACATGTTTGTACTTTCATATGCATTCTTTAAATCTGCAGCTCACTGGCAGTAAGTACCGTATTTGCTCGATTATAAGACGAGGTTTTTTTCAGAGCAAATGCTCTGAAAAATACCCCTCGTCTTATAATCGAGGTCGTCTTCTAATCAGACCTCGATTAGGTTACCAGGCTGCTTACCAGTGCTTTGGTCTCTTCTTCTAGCAGCAGGAGAACAGGCAGCTAGAAGAGTGTCACATAACTCTGCCTCCCCCCTCCTTCCTCTGGGGGCGGAGCCAGAGAAGTTGCTGGCACAGCCGGGCTCCTGCAGAAGTCTTCTAGTGAGAGATCTGCAGTTCAGGTAAGGGGGTGGGGGAGGGTTTTTGTGATTAATGTGTGAAGTATGTGTGATTAATGGAATGAATGAGTATTTAAATGTTTGTGAATGAGTGTGTGTATGATAGCATGGATGTGTAAGGTGGGTGGTGGTGGTAGCATGGCATAGGGAGGCTGTACTCACACTCCTATCATCCCCAGGTTCCAGCATGTACTGGCTGCCTTGGCTTGATAGGAGTGTGATTGCTGTTAGCAGAAATGCCTTTTAACCCTCTATATGTCACTCTGCCCTATGATATGCCTTTTAACCCCCTATATGCCACTCTGGCATATAGAGGGTTAAAATGCACATCATGTGGCAGAGTGGCAAATAGGGGGTATAAGGCATTTCTGGGGGCAGAGTGGCAACCCTGGGGGCAGATGTGCACAACTGGGGGGGCAGGTTGGCAAATAAAATAAAAAATATATATATTTTTCTCAATCATAGCTTTTATTAGATATGAAAAAATTGTTTACATGCATTAATATTTACTAGTAAAACTTTTTATAGGGTAGTCTTATATTCAGGCTTTTTGTTCTTTTCCTAAATTAATATTTAGATTTTGGGGGGTCGTCTTATAATCAGGGTCGTCTTATAATCGAGCAAATACGGTATATGACGTGTCACATTAAGGTGCATTTGATGGCTGGAGTGCCCCCTTTACCAGTTTGTCTACCTGACTGTTCAGCGCATCGCACATATCAGCTGTCTCTCCCGTAATATACCCTGTACTGCACTTTGTTCCCAGTGTGAATGCATTGGGGGGGATTCTGCGGGATAATTAAGTCTCATCAGTTCCAGAACTGCCTTCCTTGACATCTCCCCACCATGCGCACAGCCCTGATGAAGATAGGATCATTGCACTGCAGCGGATGCATATCACAAAGTACTACTAGACAATGCATTAGTCCCTTTAATAATTCCAGCATAATTGCAAGAATTACTGGGACTTCAGTCTTTGAGACCAAAGTGGGGGAGTCCTATTTAATTCATTTTGTATTCTTGTTATATTATATGCAGTGTCCCGGCTCCCTGAGCATCGCACTCCAACGTACCGTCTGATTTCTGCACCTCCGTCTCTCCTGTGGGCTCTCCTTTCTCAAGGAACTTGGTCAAGTCGTTGAAGATCAGGTAGAAATCAAAGGCGAAAATATTGTGGCGATGAAGCCGAGAACCTGGAGAACAGAGAAGAAGGAACGTTTTGAACCTTCAATGCCAAGCGGCTCTAAGGCTGCATCGAGTGCTTTACGTCACAGCGAAGAACTGAAAGAGTTAATGGGTGAAACACAACCTCTGCCGCATTTCATGACTTTCACCTTTTTCAGGAAAAGGAGCTTTCTTTAGACAGACTCTCTGGACACATTTATTTTGAATGGGTGCTGCCATCTTGTGAGTGGCAGCACCCCTCTTCCACACTGTGTTTTTAAACAGTCCTAAGACTGGCCGAACGGGGCCCCTACACTTTTTTTTTTGGTGTTGCCGAAAGGCTTGACGTGAATGAAGTTCAATTGTCACCAACTGCATGCCATCAAGGGGTTAATACTCTCTTGGGGGGGTGATTAAATCACACAGATTGAAGGTTAATAAAGAAAACGTCTAACAATATTACAGACGTTCGTTAGATTACAACTCCCACCATCCCCAGCATAAATCGGCGAGTATGAATGATACTATATGTATACGAGTATATGATGGCAGCGGAGACACACGGGATAAAGTCCTGGTACAAGGACCTTGGACCCTCTCTGTAAAATGAAACCTCCTTCCAAGCCTCTAGTTTCACATTATGGCCTCCTATAAATTTCAAATCTGTCACCCGTCACATAAATCTATAGAGTACATAAACTAATGTATAGCAGCTCCCCCCCAGCAACCGTATACGTTTACACATAGTCTCCAGACTCGGCTGGAACCCACCAGGCTGGCGAACGCATATAACGGTGACGGAAGGACCCGGCCGGCGGAGAACATATATAGCGGTGGGTGAGGGAAGGAGCCGGCCGGCAGAGAACATATATAGCGGTGGGTGAGGGAGGGTCCAGGCCAGCGGAGAACATATATAACAGTGAGGGAGGGACGCAGCCTTGGCAATAAGTGGCAGTCCTGGGCACATGCCCTCTAGCCCCAGGCGGGTTGGGTTGTGGTGGAGGAGGCAGATTATCTGCCCCTCTGACCTGAATAACCGACACAGGGACGGCACTTACCAGCAGAGGCCATAGAAGTCCTTTCAGCTGCTCATTTAGTTTAGTGGAATACGAGAAGAAAGTAAAGAGAGCCCAGAGGAATTCTATGAGTGGAACGGTCATCAGAGCCACGGCGGTGGAGGCCACGTAACAAATAAAAGTGAGAAACGAAACCACCTGCGGGCAAAAAGAATAAGATCCGTTACCAGCAGTGACCACAGCAGGGATCCTGTGCGCTTCCATGCAGTGAACAGCAGATCCTACTTTATGACATCATAACCCAAGACCCCACTAATCTCTGCATACATATGAGCACCAACTGCCCCAAAAGGGGTTCCGGGGGCCCTTTGATGACATCACTGCGACGGCTAGAAGCCGCCATCTTGGAATATAAGGCCTAAACATAAAATAAAGACTATCGGGGTAGGACACATCGGATTTATGAGGAAAACCCCCCAAAAATTATAGTTTTATTTAAAGTTCTATATAAAGCCACTGTAGAAAACTATTAATTACAACTTTCTTTACTAAGACACTTAAAAAGGCTCAATAAAAACAAAATTATGATGGATAGAAGTAAGAATTTTGGCATTACATACGTGTTTCCTGATACATCCCGGCATCCAGCAGAAAGGACAGCGGCACCGGGGGGAAGGCAGCAGGCGGCTCCGGTCCTGGTTACCCCTAGGGCTACGCTGGAGGTAAATACGCCGCCGGAAATGAAAGTCACGCTGAGGACAAAAATCTTAAATGATGTACAAAAATGTAATTTCCTAAAGCATGAGAATGTCTTCTGTGTGAAAACCCGTAAGCAGATCAAAGACACTGTAAATACGCCATAAAATAAAAACCATGGAAACGCGGCGAGCTCTTAAAACAACATCATATATCATTCATATAAAAGTCTAAAAGACGCAAGCGGTAAAAGCTAGTCCTGTTTTTCAACAGGTCGGCTGAGGATGGAAAGCGTACATTAATGAAATTTTACACATTTCGGTTAGCATTTCATTTTTCAGACATTTTTATATAATTTCAGCATCACACAAATCAAATGTTTCAGAACCACGATGTGGAGACAACTTGTTTTCTGACAGATGCGATCAATCAAAATTATTCAAAAACACAACATTTTGACATTTGCTTGGAAACAGAAACCGTGAATTAGTCTGTAACAGCAGTTTGCCACGCGGGCCGTTACGAGTGAAACCGCACCAAAAACACCAAAACCAGAGCGGACGCCATTTTACACAATATTTAACCACAATATTGGAAACATTTAGACAGACGCCGAATATTTTCAGACACGCGATTTCTTAGTAACTCTTTAGACACGTGAACAAAATCATAACAAAATTAAGCTGAAAAAGGCTATTTCAGAATACATTCGCTAAAACAGATTAGAGGAAAGCCAGCCTTTAAAAACGATCATTTGACGAGTAGTTCAAACAGATTTAGCGTGAAATAACAATTTAAGGTAAAATGTAAAGACGGTGAGAAGTCTAAATTATAAACGTATTAGCAAAAAGCTACAAAAACCCTATTTTGCACACATTTATGGTGACTTAATAGCATTAATTATACACCAAAATTGAAAAGACAGAAGAGTAGATAATTCATCATTTGAGCGCTTACCATTCGCAGGATTCTCTCCATCCGCAGCCGGCACAGCGCTGAGTACACCGCCTTGTCATATAAAGGATAAAAACGAACTACATTTTATACGAATTCAAAGCCATCTGTAAACTACAACTCTTTGTACACAGGCGCCAACAAAAAAATGTAAACTTCATTTTAGCCACATAACGAACTGTTTCAGACACTCATTAAACACAGTTTTAGCATCAGGATGTTGGAAACCCCCCCAACTCATGAAATACCCCAAATCTATCCTAAAAGATACATTTTGAGAATTAACAATTCAAATTTTATTTTAAACATGTGAGATTATTAAAAACCTTGTCATTTTACCCGCGTAAAATCAAATGCATCACCACCGACAACTGCATAAAATGGAAACCTGGAATCCATTAATAACTCTCGAGCGAACCGGTTTTGACTTTTGGGTTAGTAACAGCCTAATTTGAAAAGTTTGAATTGAAGAATTTTTCGCAACAGTTTTAGAAATCCTTTAAAAACACCTTTTTCAAACAAACATATATTAAGAGCCACATTTAAATAAGGGAAGGAAAAACATTTAAATTCCTCAACAATTTGCCGTGCGACTGAAAATAAAAACCATGTTCAGTTGATTAAAATGATGTCATAAGTATTTTTCCCCCAATAATTTTTTTTAATACACTTTATTGTAGACAAACATTTCAAACTCATAAGAAAGGCATAACTATCCGTACAGCATGTGGACCGCGAGATGTTCTTTCACAAACAGGACGGACAGCATCTAATCACAATGTTTTATACATTTGGGTTATCAAGAGCTTCGACATGTCAAATATACCCGAGAAATATTTCACTTAAATAAAAACATTATAAGAAATCCGCCATCATTTCAGTTCAATTTTCCCGGCTAACAGCTGAGACCACAAAATCAGTTCAACAAATCTCAAAATTGGCAACAAATTACCAAAAACAAATATATATTTCTTTAAAAAAAAACCATGAAAGATTAAAATGAATTCAAAATGAGAAACGTAAAGAAAAAAAAAAAACTTTTTAAGGATTTAAATAACAAATGTTTTACACAGAAGAGTTATTGGACCCATTTGTATTCATGCAGTAGAGACAAAAACATTATTAAGTGGTTAATAAATAAATAATAACTGAACCCCTGCCTTTGTCCCTTCCTTACACCACTTCAACAGAAACGGAATAAAATGTTTTACTCGCACGGACAGAAGTCATTTTTGGAATTGTGCACATAAAACCATATATTCTGTACACAGTATCGGGGCTCCTGGGAGAGAACCCTGAGCCCCAAGAGACGTTTCATTGCCTCTCAGTGATAACGGCAATTAACGTTGACTTAATAGACGCCGATCAATACGTTTACCAATGACTACTATCTCCAGCGTAAAGAACACCCGTCCTCCAACACCGGGACAAAACCGTGGCAAACAATGGCCGTCCCACTAAACTGAAAAGTCATTTTAATAGATGCCATCTTATTAGCGATTCCTTTACAGGCTGGAAAAACATTTATTTTAAGCACATCGCGTGACATCACATCGCGTGACATCACACTGGACAAAGAAAGCAGAAAGCATTTTACTTACCAATACGTGACGAGTCGATAAACCGCCGCCAAGCGGAAGCCATGGGATCCACTTGCACCAATCACACGCTAGTTTACTGCCCTGTAATCTGGATTTCAAAACTATTTCACGGATAACACAATGTGACAACTGGTTGAAAACGGAATTCTTTTTGGTTTTTTTAGTAACACATTTGGGTATTTGCAGTTACAAAAGACGCAAAGTTTAAAAAACATTAAAGCACTTGGATTTTTGAACACCGATAAGAAGAAAAAATAAACTCGAAGGAAATAAAAACAAAAGAATCGGAAAATACATTTCAGACTTTACTGAATATTTTAGATATTTGGGGGGAAATCAAACATTTTAAAACAGAACATAATCTGTCATTTGGTTAAAACAGACACCATATTTAGTAGGAATTTCTTTTAAATTTATACATTTTAGACACAGTTTAAGCGCAAATTTCAACTCACGTCTCGTATTAGAAACACCTTCATTGTTATTATTTGTTTCATAAAGCGCCATCACATTCCGCAGCGTTGTACAATGGGTAAACAGGACATCATTAGGTTTAGAGATACAAGATGGGCCCTGCTCGAAAGAGCTCACAATCTAGGTGTAACCTGCATTATTAGTGTTTTATATAGCGCCATCACATTCCGTGGCGTTGTACAACGGGTAAACAGGATATAATTTGATTTGAAAGAAGAGGTAAGACGGACCCTGCTCGAAAGAGCTTACAATCTAGAGGTAACCTCCATTATTAGTGTTTTATATAGCGCCATCATATTCCGCAGTGCTGTACAATGGGTAAACAGGACATAATTTGATTTGATAGAATAGGTAACACAGACCCTGCTCAAAGAGTTTACAATCTAGAGGTAACCTCCATTTTTAGTGTTTTATATAGCGCCATCATATTCCGCGGCGTTGTACAACGGGTAAACAGGACATAATTTGATTTGAAATTAGAGGTAAAACGGACCCTGCTCGAAGAGCTCACAATCTACAATCTAACCTGCATTGTAAAAGACACGCAATTCATTTCAAATGTACAGAAATCAAATGACAAAGTCAGACCTTAAAACACGTTTATCGGAACAGAAAACCCAATTTCCGTTACACGAGGGATATACGGATTAATAATAGATTATGTTTGACGCTGGGATTAGAATTCTGGAAACACCATTTGAAGTCCCGTATTTGTTGTTTTTACGACGTGGTAAAAGTGAACATTTTTTTGGCCGTTTCGATATAAAACCAGTTTGTTTTTGATAGAGCAGGAAGATTATTTTAAAGAGCGCTGAAAATACGCCGACGAGGATTAACAAGAACACCAACCTTTTCATCGTTTTATGCATTCGTCATGAACCCAAATCGTAGAAAATGAGGACATTGCGGTTACCAAAACCCCCACAATGTTTAAAACCACTTTTAGAGCACACATTTCTCTTTAAAACACCAGAATTTCACATTTATTCAAAAACCTTGGTTTAGAAAGCAGACAATTTTCAGACGCGCGAGAAGCATTTTATCCCATGACGCGTACGAGGTATGAAAGTCAACGCATCGGATTTAGATCAAGACGCGAACAATCATTGGAAGGAACGGAAATGTCAATCTTTTAGAGATTTGGTTTTGAAAGACAGCCACATAATACGTTTTTCAGATGCTCTTGAACACAAATTCTAGCCTTTAAATATCAACTCTTGGAGACGTCATTTTAGACATAAAGGTTTTCCTTTTTGAATTTCAATAAAAATTTTTTTGCAGATAATACAATTTGGCGGCTGTTTGAAAAATGTACATTGCGGATTAGTAAGGAGTTGTTGAAATCACAGTTTTCAAAATAAGGCAACATTTGGATTTGCTTGGATTAGCAAAAACACACATTTTAGACACCAGTTAACCGCTTGGATTATTATATATAATAATTTCACCATTGATTAGAAAGCAGTTTTAGACACTATTTGGACACAATTTTCAGACGCTCGAGCACCATTTTTCCTATCACGCGTACGAGGTATAAAAATCAACACATCGGGTTTAGATTAGGACGCGAACGATTGTTTCAATGTATAGAAATGTCAACCTTTTAGACATTTGGTTGCGAGAGGAAGTCACAGAATACATTTTTTATATGTTCTTAAACACAAGATTCTAGCTAGAAATCATCAAAGCACAGAAAAGATTGAAAACGTTACATTTTAAAGCAGGAAATTTTGTCAAACTTTTTTGAGCCTAATACACGGTTAGAAAATTCAATCAAAAAATATAAATATCAAGGCCAGATTTTAGACAGACATAAAATAATCACTCAAAATGCAGTTTTATAACATTGAGATTGGAAGAAATATGCTTATGAAAAATATATTATACATAATACACAGTATTATAAACACAGCTGACCCAAACATGCATTTATTCATCACTATTTCAGGACAAAAAGAACAGCTCGAAGTAGATTTTATACGGAGAACAGACAACTAAATTGAAATATTTAAATGATGTCATACAAATACAAACCCGATACAAAAACACACAAATAAAATGAACATGTAAATATTTGAATGATGTCATACTAATAGAAAAGTACCCAATACAAAGCACACAAATAAAATGAACATGTAAACATTTGAATGATGTAAAAAATATCATGAAAGCTTAAACATTTAAATGATGTCATACTAATACAAAACACACAAAATATAGCAAAAGCTTAGATGTAGAATTATTTGGGCAGTTAAGTAATGGCAAACACCGCAAACAATAATGACAACTGTGTGTATAAAACGTCCATACCTGGCCAAAGCCGTCCTTCTACGTCAGAGTAAGAATCACTCAGCATACCGGCTTTCAGACGTCTCTCTGCTTGCAGGATTTGGGCCAATTGTTTTCTATTTTCTGCCGTCTACGATAAGACTTCCGGTTAACATTTCCATTACCTGCGGTGGGTAAAATATAAAAATCACTATTATTACAGAATTAGATGATTTAAATTGGATATCTTTACTTCAAACACTGTTCTTCACGTATACAGTGTGATAACAATACTAATTCTACACATAATGTCAGGTTGCTTTTAAATAAAAAAGGAACGACCATCCGATTATTATTATTAACGTTCGATTATTTATTTATTTAATTAGTGTCGCAAAATACATTTTCTAAAAAAAAATTTTGAATTGTTTTCTCGGTGTAAGAACACAGTTTTTCAGGCAGCTGCATATGAGCCACATGACTCGGTCTTAATCACCCACAGTGACCCTCAAGCCTAGAAGTGTAAACATTTGACATGAACCCATACATTCTGAAAGCCTATAAGCCGTGTTAACATGTGAAGTCCGTCTGACGGCCAAACTGAAACGTCTCCTCCGCTCTGTGTGCCCTCTGGTAGAACTGATGCCAGCGACGAGCCAAAATAATAAGCGCCATAGACAGGTCACGTCATCAAATATAAACACATACATGTCATCTAATACAAACACATACATGTCATCTAATACAAACACATACAAACCGCACAATCCCCAGAAATCCCACATCACGTTGTCCTTGCGATAAAATGCTCAACTAGAAAACCTGAGCGTGGCCAACTTATTCTTGCCCCAAAAAAACCTCTAAAGAAGGGCTCCACAAACCACGGAGGGGGAACCATTGGGGATCCGGCACCCTATGTTTTCCTTGCGGTGAAGCAGGTGGTGATACGAAGCACCCAGCGGGTCACGTAGCGCATGTTATGTGACCCTGCGGGGTAGCGTCACGGCACTCGCTTAACCGCAACCCCACAGGAGAGCACAGGGTGCCCGATATAAGACTTTGAAAGAATTGGATCTTGGGCAGTGACACTAAAACATAAAAAGCCTGAGTCTTTTGCCCCAATAAACATCCTTTAATTTACTGCCAGGGTGGTAATCTATAAAAACATAATTCGGAGGGGGGGGGCAAGACTCCTAAAAAAATGCATCAGCACCCAGCGGCCGTTTAGATTTCCAGCAATCTGATGGCCGCATAGTGATGGGAGCAGCGTGAGGGTGAAAGCTCCGCCCCCTCGCACTCAGACTGCTGGAGCACCGGATGTCGCGTCGCTGACTTCCTGTTAGCATAGAAAACAGTCTGCAGCTACCAGACGAAAACCCCCCAAAGTGGAAGAAGTAGAAGGTTAGTAAATCAATTTATTTTTGTACAAACTATATAATATTTTTTTGTATTCTTTAAAAACAAACAAACAAAAAAAATCGGTATGTGTGTGTATGTAAGTGTGTCAGGGGGGGACAAACAACATAATGCTTTTTTAAATTATTAAACAAAAAAGAAATCTCTGTGTCACCTCTGTCCCCAATCAGCCCCTCCAAGTGTCACCTCTGTCCCCATTCACCCTCCATGTGATTGCTGTCCCCATTCAGCCCCCCCATGTCACCTCTGTCCCCAATCAGCTCCTCTCAGTGTCACCTCTGTCCCTATTCAGCCCCCCATGTCACCTCTGTCCCCAATCAGACCCTCTCAGTGTCACCTCTGTCCCCTTTCAGCCCCCATGTGATTGCTGTCCCCATTCAGCCCCCCATGTCACCTCTGTCCCCAATCAACTCCTCTCAGTGTCACCTCTGTCCCTATTCAGCCCCCCATGGCATTGCTGTCCCCATTCAGCTCTTCTGTGTCACCTCTGTCCCCAATCAGCTCGTATCTTGGGGGATTTAACTGACTGAGCATCAGGGGGACATTAGGTTTTGCTTTTTTCTTCACCATCCTTTGTTGCTATTAAATTGACTTATGTTAACCCACATTTTAATCATATTTATATTTTTATAATCAATATGCGTTAGAAAATCAGGAAAAGATGGGCATGTATGTTGGGCTGATTCGGTGGCACAAAAGGCCACTTGACTTGACTTGACTTGCCCCCTAGGCCTTAGGCTGCCAGCCCTCCCCTGCCTCCTGAGATACCAGCAGCCACAAAAAGGAGATTGCGGGCAATTCGTGGTGACCTACAGCCCACAAATGGACTCTGAACACACTGCCTGTGTGACACTCGCTACAAAGTAACGCCGTGTACAGCACAGAACATACATCCCACAGGTCACTGGAGGGAACATGTATATATTCAACGTAACATTAATCACACAAAATACAAGCTTTCCACAGAGAAAGGCTACTTGTACAGCAACCAAGTCACCCAGACGGACCACGAGAATAATAACTGCACCCCGGCCGGCCACCAAGTCACCCAGACGGACCACGAGAATAATAACTGCACCCCGGCCGGCCATCAAGTCACGATTAGATACAGTATATATTTACAGATACACAACATATATATATACACACACATATATTTATATATTATATATACACACAAAATCTGCCTCTTCCGTTTGACCCATACATTTTATAAGCCCAATCATTATTACTTACAGTAGAAAAGCAAATGAAATCCGAAGACCTCTCATGCGTCTCAGTCAGTAGTTTGACTTCGCCTAAAACACGACTACTCAGGACATCACCTGGGGGCTGACTTAGAATCATTATCCTAAATCAAGCTGCAATTACCTGCTGAAGAGGGCAAGGTGAGGGCAATTTATGCTACAACCTAGTGAAAATATCATATATGGTAAGGGTTCTGAACCAATATGCACACACACTATGTATATATACACACACACTATTTATATATATACACACACACATATGTATATATATATACGTAACATGCAGGATAATTATAGCCCCCGTTATCATCAGTTATAGGGCAGCAAACGCATTACGCCTTCTGCCGCTCTCAACGCTCCATCAAATAAAGGGGTTTTTGGTAAAATAAAAAATTTGCCTTCAGAAATCATTCTCCCACTGACACCCAACACATCGAGCTTACGGAAACTACCGATAACTATATCTATATACATACACATACACACATACACATACATACATATGTACACACATACATACATAAAGCAGAAGCGCACTGGCGCGTGGCGCTAACACTACAAACATGTGAAACTGTCTTGGGTGAGCGAGGAAAGCGACATGAGTGGGTTTTACACAAAGTATTTTAATCTCATAACCAGACGGCTGATTTGTCCTCAGATTTGATTCTTACAACAGCGTTAAATATTATTCTCAATGATAGCGGCTGTCGGCCCAACAGGGTCACCAACAACAACAACAAGTCAGACCGCAGACCCCGCTCGGAGGGGCCGGCTGCACTCATAATATAACTCACACTTACACTTATGTCGCTGGGAGACTAATCCACGACGCGCTCCGCACGGGGAGGTCCACAGATTCGGAACTTTTCACCAATCCAGGCTCTGGGTGCTCGCTGCTCTCTTATGGGGCGGAATAAAGATGTTCTTTTCATGAGGGGCCATCTGCGGAGCCTGGGAAGTGGTATACAGGGTGACCCCTTCCATTAATACCCCTCCATGGAAACGAGGGGGCTGTTACTATCTGAAAAGAGCTCCCTGTTTAGTAAATAAAGCCCAATCACGGCCATACTTTGTCCTGGGCACACAGTACTCCACGGGGAATATCAAACAACCGTGGGACCCATAACGCGAGGCAGATCCACGGTGGCATGGCTGAACTTGATGTTGGTTGCCGCATACAGTTACAGTACCCGAAGTAACAGTTCGTAGTGCATGCGTTTGTTTGTTTCCGCCCCCTACCATTCACACTCAGGGGGCAGTGCTCTAAAACTAGCCCCTCCCCGTCAAATCAACCATTAGGATGTAGCGTGTTAGTATGTCCCCGCCTCCTGCCATTCACACTCCGGGAGCAATGCCGAGACTGGCCCGTCCAATCAACCATTAGGGTGTAGTGTAGCATGTTGGTATAGCTCCTCCCCCTGGCCGACAATGCCGTGTGGATGTCTCCGGAAATGGTTGCTACGTGTAGGCCAGTGCAGTCGGAGGAGAAAAGGCGGCTCGAGCGGTAGCATGAACCCCGAGCGGGTCTTGTCGCCTCTCCCCCCAAACACAGTGCGGGCTCTGAATGACAAGATGTACGAAATGCGGAAAGTGGCGGTCGGTCGGTCAGCGGCCAATTGTGGGGGAACCTAATTGAGGCTGAGCTGAGGGGGAAGCACGAGGCGTGAGACCAAAGGGCTTCCCAACTGGAGGAGGAGGAAGGATTGGGGGCAGATAGTTGGCTGTGAATCGCTGTAACCGCGAATTTTATTTCTGTGTTACCTATAGCTGTCCCCCTGTGTGAGCGCCTCTCTCTCTGCCTCCTCTAGGTGTCGCCCTCTCAGCCTCCTCTAGGTGTCGCCCTCTCAGCCTCCTCTAGGTGTCGCCCTCTCAGCCTCCTCTAGGTGTCGCCCTCTCAGCCTCCTCTAGGTGTCGCCCTCTCAGCCTCCTCTAGGTGTCGCCCTCTCAGCCTCCTCTAGGTGTCGCCCTCTCAGCCTCCTCTAGGTGTCGCCCTCTCAGCCTCCTCTAGGTGTCGCCCTCTCTGCCTCCTCTAGGTGTCGCCCTCTCTGCCTCCTCTAGGTGTCGCCCTCTCTGCCTCCTCTAGGTGTCTGTCTCTCTGCCTCCTCTAGGTGTCTCTCTCTCTCTGCCTCCTCTAGGTGTCTCTCTCTCTCTGCCTCCTCTAGGTGTCTCTCTCTCTCTGCCTCCTCTAGGTGTCTCTCTCTCTGCCTCCTCTAGGTGTCTCTCTCTCTGCCTCCTCTAGGTGTCTCTCTCTCTGCCTCCTCTAGGTGTCTCTCTCTGTCTCCTCTAGGTGTCGTGTTTGTCTCTCTGCTACCTATAGCTGGGAAGGTAAGGTACTCACAGTGCTGTATGCTTTGCTCCGCGCTTCCTCAACGCCTAGGATGATGAAGTAAAAAACTCGCCAGTAAAGCCGCTCAAAAGGCATCACGGGAGACGGAGGACGAAAAACTAATAAAAAATAAAAAGAAGGGGGTCTGTATAGTTAAAGTTTTAGCAGGTCAGGCATTATATGTACGTGGGACACAACACAGTCAAGCTGCTTGGTGGTGTAACGGGTAGATGCGATACCTGCGGTGCTGCGGAGCATGGGTTTGATTCCTGCTAGAAGCACCTTACCTGATACCTAAAAATAAACAAACACTAGGATGTTATATT
The DNA here is from genome assembly GCA_029215755.1 of Spea hammondii. NCBI lineage: Eukaryota > Metazoa > Chordata > Amphibia > Anura > Pelobatidae > Spea > Spea hammondii. The sequence continues at coordinate 26,495,729 of JARDYJ010000012.1, read as the reverse complement.
TTTACATTAATTATATTTACATCGGGGACAAAAAACTAGGTGCTCTGCCTCTTGGTTCCTGGTTCTAAGTCCCATTCGTCCCAACCCGCACCTACCTACCTACCTACCTATCTATCTACCAGGACTCATGGAGATTAGAACCAGGAACCAATTAACATGGCAGGCAAAGCACCTAGCACCGAGCCGCAAGAGCAGCGACCCGAACACGCTCGTCCGTGATAGATATCCTCACATCCGCAGCTCTAAAACCTAAAACACACACACAGCCCCTATAGTGCTATATACTGACACAGGAACCGAACCAACAACCTTTCGGATCACAGGTTAGGCACCTAACCTCTGCACCACAAGATAGATACATGGATGGATTTCTTCCCCATGGTTATTTAATGCCTGTTCCTGACTCACATTTACACATCGACAGGCATCATATATATATGGGGAGGCAAAGCAGCCAGCCAGCCAGCCAGCTCTCTCTTGGCCTAACGGGTAGTTGTCTGACTCGTCATGCGAAACGATGCTGGTTTGATCCTGGGTGACTCTCTAGTAAGTGTTATAGCGGCTGTGCGTATGTTTTATGTATTTATGAGATCACATACACTAAACACGTTTTTATGGGAAAACAGTAACTCCACACACCGGCTCTTCAACCAAGAGGAATCACGCTGTTAGGCATATGAATGGGGGATTAATATTCTATCGCATATGCAGATTGTGGGGCATTTCCACTTAACAGGAGCGCAGCCACAACAACACAAAGAGAGATTCTACGTTTTATCTCTGATCCGAAATTGTTTCAAATCCCCCCGAAATACAGTCGATAAATGACATCATGGCGGAAGGTAATGGAGAGAGAATTTATTGTGAAAACGTGCATTTACCTTCTCAACATGAAAAAGATCCCAAAATATGTCTATTATTCGGCTGGAACTCGCTGGGTTATAGCTCCAACTCATACCGATGTACAGCACAAGCATTACATCACAGCGCAGAAACATGTCACTCTCATCAAAATGACATCACCACGTGTACTCACCAAACGCTTACTCAGCAATAATGAAGCCAAAAATGGCATGCGCTAGTCCGTTCTAATGTTACTAGTAACGGCAATTAATAAAGACACAATATTTCCAGATTATCCGGATATTATTACTAGACGGAAATACTGGCAATCTTCACACACTAAATTCTCCGCTAAATACCGCGCTTGGTGTTGCCGTGGTTTCAGGATATCAGCTACCGTCTCATAAGCCGTCGTGCTATATATCCCAAAACGGGATGAAATTCCTCAAAATTCAGATAATGGAAATAGTGGGATATTTAGCAGCTGTTCTTGCCGGTGTCCAGCTGAATGGGGAAAAATGCTCTAAAAGAATTTGATTCACCAAAACATTTCGATTTGCTAGGAAACAACATAAAATATTAAGAATATTTTACTCACACTCACCTGCAACATTGTGATGTCACTCACACAACTCTCCTCCCTCATGTTGTCATGTTGATTTTGTTACACGCACTCAGCATCTTCTTAAGCGTGCCACACTCACTGCCCTTCACTCACGCTCACTCCACACGATGACGCCAAAGGATAACAAATCACAGCGTCACACCATTAAAGCAGACGTGTAATTACACAGTATGTCCACACGACGGCACCAAAGTACAGCTAATTCCAACTTAATATTGTTAATAGAACTGTCATGCGCACAAGTGACCAACAGGGGTCAGCATTTTCAGTTACATATGATATATATATATATATAATTTATTTGATGCCAGACAGAAATGTGAACATTCTTTATGTGGAAATAAACGGTTTGGCTTCACTGTGTAAAAAGCGATGGTCACTAACGGAGCGAACAAGCCATCAGGTAGTCTTTGGAAAAGATTTGCCGCTTTAGAACTTCTAGATGAGGATATCGGGATGGCAACAAACACCGAAGAAACCATTCAATCCATCAAAGTATTTCTGTAAAAAAACACACAAAAACAGGCAAAATCTCCACCCCTTTCTCAATTGGCCACAGGAACGTGCAACAGGATCAGAGCATGGAAATGCCCTGGGTGGCCCACAGCGAACATGGGACTGGGTAAGCCAGCCAAGCTGGGGCTTGGCACACGAGACGGCATTGGAAAAAAGTCCTGCTGTGGTTGGACCTTACGCCAGTATCCGTCGATGAATAATGCAGGGTGCAGGCCACGAGCCCCTACAAATGAAGTTGGGGCCACAAAGCTAATTAACAGCTAATTGAAACTATTGTGGTGTGAGACGACGCTGTCAGCAGAGGAAAGATTCTTTGGTGTCCGTCCGAGTTTTCATTGGCTGCCCCGATGCCTATTCCATCAAGGAGTACAAACGGTTTTGTAGTTGTTGCAGTGCAGGTAGCACAGGCGTAGGCTGTTACTAGCGTTCCCTCCGGCTCAGGCTGGGATCACTTGCTGCAGCTCCTCGTCACTTGATCGGTTGGCCTCCATGATGTGTCGAAGCAGGTCCTGCGTGAAGAAGGGAATCCGAACGTTCTCCAAGGCGGCAAACTTCCTGAGACCTTCTACATCTTCGTACGACACCTAAAGTAGGAGGATATGCGTGGAAGACATTTCCATAATGAAGCCGAGCGCCCGCTCCGAGTCTCTTCTCACACACCGAGGAGCGAGGCCAGGCTTACTGAGCCCAAGAACGCTTATCTTTCCAAGAGCAGCCAAAAGGTGGGAATGAATGGTGCGCCCGTGCCGCAGGATGCGCAGAATCCCATCCAGGTAAACCTGAACTTCCCGGGAGCAACCTGCAGGCATTTACAAAACACACGTGACGCGCTCATCCGCATAACATTCCTCAGCGCTGTACACGGCCCGACACAGGAGACACACATAATGCTTCCCGAGGCCTGGCTAAGGCTCGTTCTCTCTTACCTGACGCAGCCGTGTCTTTTTGGTCACGCTTGGCTTGTGCACCATACTCCCGCCGCACGGCAAGGTCCTACGCAAACTGCTCCGAGTCGTGAAAACAGGAGCAGGTGTGAGGGAGACTGGGAGCGGAGCGTGGAGAGACTGGCGAGACCCTCAGACGAGTGTGAGGGAGACTGGCAGCCGAGCGTGGGGGAGACGGGTAGCCGAGCGTGGGGGAGACGGGCAGCCGAGCGTGGGGGAGACTGGTGAGACTAGCAGCTGAGGGTGGGGAGACTGGCAGACGGAGAGCGGAGGGTGGGGAGACCGGCAGACAGAGAGTGGAGGGTGGGGAGACTGGCAGACGGAGAGCAGAGGGTGGGGAGACTGGCAGACAGCAGAGCGGAAAATGGCAGTGGAGTCCAGGAAGACAATAGTTGAGTGTGAGGAGACTGGCAAACGGCAGTGGACTCCGGCAGACAGCAGAGCGGAGCGGCAGATGACAGTGGAGTCTGGGGGAGACAGCAGCAGAGTGTGGGGAGACTCGCAGAGGACGGCGGAGACTCCCAGAGGACGGCGGAGACGGGCAAATGGCACCAACTCGGTTTATCCAGGGATTTTCTACTCACGCAGCAACGCAAGCGATCAGGAGCCATAACAGTTCTGTCTCCAGCGGCCGTGGAAGCGCGGAGTCCGGCTCAGGGAGATCACGCGATGACAAATGCTGATAACACAGAAATTATACACAAGCAATGGTTACACACATTAACACTTCCCTCGCTGGCAAACTACTTTGGAATTCATTTAATATGCATTCTCGTACCCAAAGGAAGAAGGAAAAATCTTGTTCTGATTAACTATACATCTTACAGGGCTGAATCCTATTAAAGTATACAACATACAGGGCTGGCTCCTTAATTGAACTATAAATTTATGGTTAGGTCAGAGGTTTAAATACAATTTAGGAAAGTTTTACCTCACTGCCTGAGTGATAGATAAATGGAACAGCCTCCCAGCAGAAGTGGTAGAGGCTAATTTACAGTAGCAGAGTGTAAGAGAGTTTAAGAGACAGTAGCAGAGCGTAAGAGACAGTAGCAGAGTGTAAGAGACAGTAGCAGAGTGTAAGAAACAGTAACAGAGTGTAAGAGACAGTAGCAGAGTGTCAGAGAATGTAAGAGACAGTAGCAGAGGGTAAGAGACAGTAACAGAGTGTAAGAGAGTGTAACAGGGTGTAAGAGACAGTAGTAGAGTGTAACAGAACATAAGAGACAGTAGCAGAGTGTAAGAGACAGTAAGAGTGTAAGAGGCAGTAGCAGAGTGTAAGAGACAGTAACAGAGTGTAAGAGAGTGTAACAGGGTGTAAGAGACAGTAGTAGAGTGTAACAGAACATAAGAGACAGTAGCAGAGTGTAAGAGACAGTAGCAGAGTGTAAGAGACAGTAGCAGAGTGTAAGAGAGTGTAAGAGACAGTAACAGAGTGTAAGAGGCAGTAGCAGAGTGTAACAGATTATAAGAGACAGTAGCAGAGTGTAAGATCGTGTAACAGAGTGTAAGAGACAGTAGTAGAGTGTAAGAGAGTGTAGTAGAGTGTAAGAGACAGTAGCAGAGTGTAACAGAGCATAAGAGACAGTAGCAGAGTGTAAGAGACAGTAGCAGAGTGTAAGAGAGTGTAGTAGAGTGTAAGAGACAGTAGCAGAGTGTAAGAGAGTGTAGTAGAGTGTAAGAGGCAGTAGCAGAGTGTAACAGAGTTCAAACTATCGTACAGACGGATGGATTGAATTATGAGGGACGCCAGGTGATACGGTAGAGAATAAAACAGGAAAAGTATATTTCAGTGAGATATTTCGATACACATGGAAGGTTTTTATAGTTAGGCATTGCAGTAGAAACCAAAAAAAAAATCAGCATTTATTATTGTGTATAAATATTCTTTTCATACTTTTTTTTCCTTGCAGAAGATGTTGATTGAAACATTTTATCAACACAGGCACCTAACACGGGTGTGAAGAAAAAATGCACTGATCCATGTGGCCGAATGCGTGAATGCCACTCAGGGGCTGTGGTTAGAGCAATGGCTGGGGTGGGACTTTACCTAGACTCGTTATTTGACTGTGTGCCCTATTGATAGCTATTTGTGGCATGCGTGGCCATTTTCTGCTGTTTCTGTGCACATTATTGGCAGGGGCTTAACTAGAAACCACTATTGTCCCCAAGCAGCTTATCAGAGCCATCCTAACCCACAAACAGTCTGCCTGTGCCATCTTTGCTCCAGCATGTCAGCACCCCAAACAGCATATCTGTGTCATCTTTGCCCCAAACAGCTTGTCTGTGCCGTCATTGCCTCTTACACCAAGTAAACATACATGCTCACACACAAACACGTATCACACATCTATGCTCACATACACTTATACACACAGACATCCACATCTATGCACACATATACATAGACATCCAGTATATACATAGAAATGCAAGCTTACATACACTTAGACATAGACATCCATGCTTTCATACATACAAACATATATACTCCCGCCTAGGGTGACCACGGATACCTAACTTTCCAGAAAACAAATACATATCATTTTAATGATTAGCACATGTGTAATGGATAGTTTTTTTAGGTGATTTATATCATACAGACATCATAATGACGCCTGTACTGAGGGTGATGGGAGTTAGTTACATGGTAATTGTGTCCAGTTGGGGGATTTCCATTAAAACGCTCCTCCCGTATGACCAGGTGACATCTATAAAAAGGATTAGCCAGGGCTAGTAAGACTTCAGTCATGGGTTGACCATTCAATGAGAGCGTCCATAACTCTCCTGAGGCCAGAATGTTTCCCTAATGTAACTAAATGTATGTCTTTGTAGTCACTTTGTAATTACCCTTTAGATACATTGCTGTAACGTTTAGATGTGTAAGTAAAGTGTATCGCTTTATGTTACGCCTGTCTGTGTATTTTATTATCCATATATACCAACAATACACCTTTTAAAATCAACAATTAGTTCTGCAGCAATGAAAACCAAATTGTGTGCATATCCACCGACATTTCCAGGGGTCAGAATCAGATGTTGGGGGGACGTGGCAGGGCACAGAGAGACCCCAAGAAGTAGGCGGTGCTGGGCCCCAAATGTGGGTGTGGCTGAATAGGCACCTATATTCACAACGGGGCTCTGTTGGAGCTACAGCGGAGGTCTCTACTGCAACCTCACCAACCTTTATTGATTTCTTCCCTGCTTGGTCTGATCCAAATTAATCAGCGCTTGCACCCCAGTTCTTGTAAAAACAGGCACTGCCAAAGAATTGGGACTCCTGTGCAACAATTGGGACTGTTGGTAGGTATGGAACATATGAAGCGCTGCCCTGGAAGATGTGGTACAGAGATATTACCCTTCTGTGTGTTTAAACATCATATGTCCTCCAAAAACATACCGCGCATACCCTTGGCCAGCAACATGTGAAGTGCATGTCTTTGATTCAGATGACTGGATCTATAGAAATATTGCATACATTAAGCCATCCTTACCTATCAAGACATATTGTGGAAAATATCCGGAAAAGCTTGAGCGGAGAATAAAATTGTGGCGGCATCGGCTAATGGCATCTCTGAAAGATTAAAGTGGGAATTTCCACTAAAATAAGTAGAACATCTGTCCCTGCATTTTTACAAAAACACGGATGTTTCCGTCAAATGCAGTCACTCTGCAATATAACGGTATATACGCACCATATTCACAATACACAGGTTTATTTTGTAGCTTTTGTGTTTGAGACTTGGCCTGATGTCATTAAAGGCAAATGTTTATTTAATCGTACACGGCCGGCCCCCGCTGAAACCCTCCTGCCTGAGGAACCATTCGTGTTTTTCAGGCACGAGTTCCTCCTTTACCGTTCATTACCATAGTGACCATCGGAATTTTGTGCCACAGCGAATACGATTGGTCAGCAGGGGCTTGTTTGACATTCTGTCATCGTTGTCACCAGGAACCCAGCCACTGACATCAAAACACTTATTTGACTCTGAGAGTGTACACAGAGAAAGCTCATGTCATTAGATAAGTGATTTGAACCAGTTAATGTTCTCTACATAGAGATATTACTACAGAGCATAAAATAATGTATAAAACAAATAATAAGGTATATACTGTGGGAAACATAACTGGGTTTAATGGTGGGAACTGGGAATAACAGGACAGAAGTGTGTCCAGAAACAGGGGCTTTAGCTCTATGTGACTTATTGATAATTGCAACTTTTCTGCTTTCACTTCAACAGCCGCCCAAAACCAAAAGCATCGTCGTTCTGGGGCAGAGATGCTTTGGACGAGGAGCTAAGTCAGCAGACTCCAGGGCCCATAACGGAACCGAGGCCAACCGAAACACCACCAGGAAGCTGGTTCCAGATGCCCTGTAAGTTTGCTTAAGCAATTTAATATTTAATAAAAATGGACAATCACCAACGCTTGAGAGATTTAATTTACAAATTACAAACATAATTGTACTAGAAGGGAGACTGAAGTTGAATATGTGTCATTATAGTGTCCCCTTTGACAGCTTAATAAAACTTGGAGTTATTGCTTGCTACTATTTTTCCAGGGTGCCCTTGGAAGATCTTACAGGACCTTACATAAAAATCAACGCCAAGGAATTAAAAATAGGATCCGCAGCTCGAGTGCAAACGGACAAGTTTGGAAAGGTAATTGAGAAGCTGAACAGGGGTCAAAGGGCCACCAAGCTTGCCCAGGAAGAAAAGGTAGCTGCGAGAGACCGCAACAAGGTTAGTGTTTGCAGAGATCATCATAATAGCTTTGCTGTAATAATATCAAAAAACACCTTGAGCATTGGTTACAAGCCATGCTTCTTGATAGTCTAAGGTTTCTGAATTGATGTTCCTTTTCCTCAGCCTCCATTGAATGCAAGCAAGAAAACCATGAAAGAAAAAGACACCAAAAGCAAGAGGAATGATCAGCTGTCCAAGACAGAGGTGGAAGCCCAGATGAGGGCTCAGTGTGCCAGAGGAAGAGCCACCAAGATGAACATGGGACAAGAAGGTGGCACAAAAGACCTCAACAAGGTTGGTGTTTCCAGATATCCTTAAAAAAAGATTTGTGACAAAAGATTTAAAAAAAAAAAATCTTTCAGTGTTATCTTTGCAGATTGATGTTTCAAAAATATTAAGAAACCAAACGAATCTGTAACATTTACACAAGTTTCTCTTCCAGAGGGGTGTCCGTGTACGTTTTGCTGAAGTCTTGCAACAGAACGAAATAAAACAACCGATAAAGGAGCCCAACAAGGAGCTCAGCAAAGGACAGTTACCAACTACGTCCCAGAAACAACATTCCTCTAAAGTCCAGGTGCCACTGGACAAGGCGAAGACTCAGAAGCTGGCCAGGTATGAACAATTCAAACCATGTGAACGCATCAGTCTCACTTCATCCAGAATTCTTGTATAATATCAAGGACAGACAGTTCATATCCAGGTTTCAGATAGCCAGCAGCTCAGACGCCCCCCATTACTCTCAACTTTCTCTCTTTCCATGTCAGCTTAAAGAAGGAAATGCCAGAGGAAAATCAGAAACGACACATGGAATACGCAAAAGACCACAAGCGCATGGTGTGTGAGAAGAAGCCGAAGCTGGTCATGGAACGCAAAGGTATCTTGAAGAACGGGGGCAAGCTGGTCTGTGAAGGCCATCAGTGCATGTTACGCATCAAGGAAGGCAATAAGAAAAAGATGGAGGAATGAAGTAAGTATAAGGAACTATGACTGAGAAAGAGATCAAGGGTGTGAATGTGCAAACACATTTTATTAAGAAAGTAAAGGAAATGCAGACCTGTTTATATTAACATCAATGTGATTTAACTACTTGTTCCCAAGTGTATTGTAATTTCCTCTTTTGTTCTATTGCAGGGACTGGCATTCCTACAAGATGCTGCTCAATTGTGAATGAAACCGGCTAAGGGCAGGAGCTTAACATCTGTCTCCTGAGTGGGGTTGATCCATCCATTCAACGCCCCTTTTAATTCATTGTTATATTCATTTTTTGTAGTCTAGTAACTAAATAAAATAACATTTAAAACCATTATCTCTGTGTATCTGTTTTGAACCATGGGTGAGGAGTACACACACACACTGATCAGCCGGTGCAAAACAATTCACAATATAAGAAAGAACAGGCGAGGCACTTTCAGCCAATCACAGGCTTCCAAAAGTTTTGAAATACCCCAACAATAGATGGTGATGTTCTGGGGCCAAAGAGTAAATGCAGATAAACAGCACTGCTTCATAAAAACAAAAACTTTCATTAAAAATAAACATGAAAAAATATTGTGGTTTAATCAGGATTGGCCCTAGAGTTTCTTGCACCATGGCTCCAAAGTGCAGGGTGATGATGTCACATCCCAGCGCTCAGCATCACCAGTCTGCACCTTGAACAACGAATCACTTTTCAATTAGCAGGGAGATTATAGACCTTCCCCAACATTCCATGCTATATGAGGCACCCGGCAGTGGCGCCCCCTGGTGATTGACACTCTAGGCCACTGTCTAGTTCACCTGTATGGTGGGGCTGGCACTGGATCCAATATATTAGTAATAAGGTTTTACTTTACCATGAGTTTGTTGTAAAGCATACACTCACTGGCCACTTTATTAGGTCATCCTTGCTAGTACCGGGTTGGACCCCCTTTTGCCTTCAGAACTGCCTTCATTCTTCTTGGCATCCTTTCTACAAGGTGCTGGAAACATTCCTCAGGGATTTGGGTCCATATGGACATGATGGCATCACGCAGCCATCAGAAGATGGGTACACTGTGGTCATAAAGGGATGGACATGGTCAGCAACAATACTTAGGTAGCCTGTCGTGTTTAAACGATGCTCAGTTGGTACTAAGGGGCCCAAAGTGTGCCAATAAAATGCCCCCCCACACACACACACAATTACACCCCCACAACCAGCCAGTTGTATATTAAGCCCGTTGTGAACCAAACCACTATATTACAATGGGGTTATTCAGCCCACATGAACAGTGTTATCTACTCCAGGAGAAAATTAATCATCCATAAATATAATAATAATAAAAATAAAATCAAAGGTCTTGTTCTCGTGTCTTCATTATAGATTGTTTACATTTGTTTTTCAGAAATTACCAGGTTTTATCTATATAAATAATATATTTGAAATAAAACCCCTAAATTGAATTGTGCTGAAATAAGAAAGGTAATATGATTTAAGACTTTAGTGTCTTAGATCTAAGCATATTCACAAAATATAAATAAATCATTGAAAACTCTAAAAGATTTGTTTTGTTTTTTTGTTTTTGCTTGTAGACCATAGTCACGACTAATGAAAATTCCAATCGGGATGGTGTAAGCAGTGGGATTAATTTTTTTGTAAACATAATTATATAAAATCAATCTATAATTTATTTTAGAATTTGTTGGTAAAAAAAAATTAAAAAAAAATTCTAATTTGAGTTTTTCCAAGGATTAAAATATTATTAATTTGGTTTATAGATGTTTGTAAAGTAAAGTAAATGCAACGTTTAAATCCTCTATATTGCTATAATTGAAAAATGGTTACAAAGTAGAAAATTTAAATAAATATTATGCATACTAAATGTACTGAAAACATAATTCAAGAGAATATCGGAGATGTTTGGTTAATCAAGTCTGCCCATTGTTCATCATTGTATATCTGCTATAGGATCACAAGCTTTAATTATTCTTGGCCTTGTTTGACACCACTGTCTATAGAATTATCCCTATCCTATACCTTGTTAGAATATTCTCCAACAAATACAAGGTTCTTAATCATTCAGACATTCCCTAAATCACACAACTATTTTATCACATTGATGGATTAAACAAACTGATAACTATTCAGTACAATTTCATTGTTTAGAAGAATACTTTAGGTCGCCTCTCCATCTGCTTCTTTACAATCCATTCCCATGTTTGTTTCATTTCAAGGCTAAGGGGCAAGATTCTATAAACTCCAAACTGACCAGGGGTAATCCTCTCAATTAATTCTTATGTTAGTTTTTGTAGTTACCTAAAAAATAAGATTAATAATAATAATAATGTTAAATTAAGTATATATATGGTAAATACATAAAAGGAAATAACAAGAGAATCATACCATTAAGTCTTGAATCTCTTTTGACCATGCACAATATTTAGACATTTTTGTAATGTACCTGGAAGGTAGGTGGACCACCAAATGTGGAGACAAGTAGACAGGTGCTGGGAAGAAAGGAAACAGAAGCGGAGTAGCCAAGCCTGACTCGCTGGGGTCACACAGGAGGATGTAGTAGTCAAATCCAAATTGTAGCGCAGTGGGGAAAGCCAAGAGGTAAGCCTTGTCAAAACCAAATCCAAAATCGTCACACTAAATCAGTGAAGCAGGAGGTCAGGTCAAAAACAAGCTGTAACAGTAATGCAAAAGCAAATAAACACGGGAACAATGTAGGAATGTCACATCACCAAAGGGCAAAGTCAACATGAAGCACTGGTGTTAGTATAGGCCATCAAGCAGGAAAACAAGTCCATCTTAGGTCATAAGAGGGTCAGCCGGGGTCACCTGACGTCACTTGTACATATCTGGTTAATGCACCAGCACATGATGCAGGGGCCTACCGTGAAGTCGGCAATGCAGAGGAAGTAGAGGGTGAGTGCTGGTGCTCCCCGCTACCTCAGTGGGTCCATTGGCCAGAAGATGGTGCAAGACCAGCCTGGAGTTGGTTGGATGAGTCTGGTGTGCAAAAACTTTACTGACCACACGGAGCCCTGACCTCAACCTCATCGAACAACTTTGTGATGAACTGGAAAGGAAATTGAGAGCCGGGCCTTCTGGTCCAACATCAGTGCCTGACCTCACAAATGAAGGAATGGGCAAAAATTTCCACAGAAACTGTTATAGCTGCAAATGTCTATGTAGTTAGAATGTGATGTCATCAAAGTCACTGTTGACGTAATGGTCAAACGTCCCAATGTGTGTGTATGTGCGTGTGTGTATATATATATATATATACACAGTATTTAGATTTACACTTTTATTTACATGTCTACTCTTCTGCAGATTAACCTTCATTAATACAATTAGCGCATTATTTATTGACTGGGATACTATTATTAGGGTCAATCTTACAAAATGAAAACAATGTATCTACCAAGAGGACATATTTTAATAAATCCCTATAGTTTGGCATCACCCGAGAAGTCTGATGAGAATTATCCGATTGAGTTTAAACACAAATCAATCTCAGCACTTCAGGGACAAACAATACAATACTTAAAAGGGTGAGTTCCACGTCTCCAATTCGACTTGTAGTCTGGAGGAGGCCAAGCAACGCAGAGGTTAGTTATGACAGCCATAAAAAGTAATGAAAAAGACTGGGCAAAGTATAGTATTATTATTATTATTCAGAAGACTTGTTCCCTTAAGGGTAGGTCCTCTGCAACATACAAATATGTAATTGTATTGTTTACACAAAGTGGTGGATATAATGGGACAGGTTTATTTTAATCGGGAGCATAATATAACAATATTAAAATACCCTCAATTGCTAATATAACACTCATTACAAGAGAAAACTTGCCAGTTTACAAATATTTACAGTTTATTGTATATTCTTGAATTCTTGAAATACCTCGAAGACAATAGCTACAAATGCAACTTTTCGTATTTCTTAGATCCTGGAAAACAAGCAGATTGCCTATGGAATGGACCGGTTTTGAAAAACTCAATTATTTAACATGGCCAAGGCACAAATGACTAAGGTACATAATGAAATCAAGTAGTAAAATACCAAATCATTGTTCTATGTCTGTAAAAATGTAGAAAACCTGTGGGAGATCGGCTTGAGGCTAACTCCTTGCCTTTCCAACATAAATGTGGCATTCTAATTGTTATCAGCAAAGACCAGCTAGAATCAGACAAGGTTGCAGTCTATGGCTTTAAACCCAGCAGTTCCATGTAGCAATTGGGAAAGCTTTGGTAGGAATGGAGGACATATAACCACCAAAGCAGCATCTTCTAATCTTCTAAACCCTTGATGAGCTGAAGGGGATAATGGAAGAAAAGGGTTAATTATCTCTGGATATCTAGCGTCAAGGTTCAAAGGGGACGCTTTGAACCCCGACTTTCATGTTATTCTAATGTTTATTGACAGTAAACTAAAAATCTGGCAGTGAACATCCATAAATTTTGTCTTTTATCGGGTGGGTGGATCAGAAGGATGCTTCCTTGCTTGTAAATGTTATTTTACTAGGATATCTGTGAAAGCTGCTTCTAATCATGTACCGTTTTATCCATTATTACTTGTTGGTCCATAAAGCCCCACCATACGCTGTGGAGCTGTACACCGGACTACCAAGTCTTACCGCGGCACTTTCTTTATCCTAGACTGGAGTCAAAGTTTTCATGCTGCACAGCGAGTATCTATTCTTGTTCCCAAAATCCAACGTCATTTAAGGTCTAAAACATTTAGCAACAACCTTCCGCTAACTATAGTGTTTTCATCTGTCTAGTTAAATATTGAAGATCGTTATGGAGAACCAAACAACTGACACTAGGTTCTTTCTGCTTGGGCTCGCCAGTGTCCCTCACCTGCAGGGCATATATGTCTTCCTTTTCCTGGTGATGTATGTGGTCACATTGTCTGGAAACCTTCTACTGATTGACGTGGTGGCAATCAGCCCGCAGCTCCAGACACCAATGTATTTTTTCCTTAGTAACCTCTCTGTCATTGACATTTTCTTCTCTTCCACCATTGTCCCCAAAATCCTTATCAACACCTTATCTCGAGACAGGAGTATCTCCTTGTTGGGATGCGCAACTCAGATGTACTTCCATCTAGCACTTGGGGCAACAGAATGCATTATATTGGCTGTGATGGCCTACGACCGATACACAGCCATCTGTAAACCTTTACACTATAATGCCATCATGAACAGGGGGTCTTGCATTGCTATGGCCGCTGGATCGTGGTCCATCAGTTTTGTTGATTCTGCTATCCATGTGGCTCTTACTTTTCAGCTCCCTTATTGTAAGTCCCACCACATTAACCACTTCTTCTGCGAGATGCCTCCTTTCTTCCGTCTGTCTTGCAGGGACACTTGGCTCAATGAGGTGATAATGTACATCTCAGCTGGGATCATCGCCATGTGCTCCTTCTGTTTGACTCTCGTTTCTTACATTCATATTATCTCTACCATACTGAAAATCTGTTCATCCCAAGGACAACATAAAGCCTTCTCCACGTGTGTCTCCCATCTGACAGTGGTCTCTCTCTACTACGGCACCATCATGTTTACGTATCTGCGCCCCCGTTCTACTCACTCTCCAGATATAGACAAAACCGTGTCCATTATCTACACCACGGTTTCTCCGATGCTGAACCCTATTATCTACAGCATAAGAAATAAGGATGTCATAGACTGTATCAAAAAGAAATTAAATGGAAAGGGGGAAAAATGAAACTTTTTTTTTAGTAGATATTTCGCTTTTGGACAAAATAAAGGAGTTCTAAACTGGGACTGAAACCTTGCATGTGCCATGCCTATATAAAATATTTGTAAACAAAAGTACAATATCACTCATATAGCCTTCCTATATAGTTTGCTTATAAACAGTATGTCATTATGGACTTCATCATGGACAGGTCAACACGGAGGTGAATGTTTTACTTGTTCACGAATTGGGAGTTTGATTATATCAAAACATAAACGTTATACAAAAAAAAAGGAATATGTACATTTGATGTAAATACGTTTATATTAACCATAATATCATTACATTGGCTACATTTTTATAACTTTCTAACAAATCTCTGTTTTTTTGTATGTTTTTTTTCTTTAATTTTTTTTAAACATCTATATAACAATATCTTGATTCAGCCCTGATGAAAAGTGTTATAATAATTCCTTTTCTCCATTACATTTATTTTGCAAATTACCAGATGTTAGGTAGGCACCTCATAGGAAACTTCAGCAACTTAATAGCACAAATAGTTATTTTCCCAGCAAAGGCAGTATAAAATATAGGCTAAATTAGAATCCTGTTTAAATTAGCACAATGGACTTTATTTTTACATATCTATGCAGATTTGTAAAACATAGACAAATCATTAAAAGCTGTGGTGTCCCCGATGCTAAAGTGCCCCTGGATACACACCTACAACTAATGGGAATGCTGACTTGAATGGTGGCAGCAGTGGGATTTAACTATAAAGTTTATATATCACATAACTCATTCTGCTTTTTTTTTTTTGTAACATTGTTACAATAATGTTGTTGTAGTCTCACCTTACTTTTTTGGAGGTCCACTTCTTTTGTGAGATGCCTCCTTTCTTTTGGCTGTCTCTCAAGGACGCTTGGCTCAGCTAGGTAATAATGAACATCTCGGTTTGGATCGTTACAACATTCTCCTTCTCTTTGACTCTGATTTCTTACATTTATTTCTACCATACTATAGATCTGTTCCTCCCAAGGACAACATAAAGCCTTCTCTTTAAATGTATAATCAGTAAATGCATTATAAATAAAGCTAGATACATAAATAATTTGGGACGGTTGTACAAGACAATACTTTTGACGATAATGAGGTTGTGTGGAACCCAAGCGATAGAGAGCCAAATATACCGGTATATTTAAAAATGAAAAACAAATGTATTTGAGATGGTATAAAACCCCACACTCTGTCTTTCGGGGGCCCCATATGTTGGAGGTGCAATTTAGTTGGCCCCTATAAACGCACCTACAGGTTTTACTTAAAGACTCAAGTCTAAGATAATAAAAAAAAGTTTGTGAAGGTCAATTAAGTTAAGTCCTTGAAATATATAAATAAATCTATACTAAACATTAACATAAATAACTCGCTTGTGGAATCATCCCAAAAGTATCAGACATTTTAATTGTATTGGGAATTTCTAACACTTCCGTAAGGTGTTGAAAGATTAATTTATTCCATCTCATGCCTCCTGGGAAAGGAACAAACACGACGATGATCTGATATTTAGGACATATTTTACGATATTTCAATGCGCTCCTCTATACAGAGGAGGCTATATTTTAACAAAGCTTCCTTAGGAAAATATAGGGATAGAAGATTCTGGAATTACTATTTAACAGAGTAAGAAAAATGCATTGGAAAGTGAATTGAAACATTTCAGCATTCCAACATTTCCGTCACTGTTGGATTATTCTTGGACCAGGCTTCCTAAGGGGTAAACTCACAATTATTATAGGTTGATTAACCGAGTCATTAATTAATGAAGTGGGTAGATGTTTAATTTTTATTTTTGTCTATCTATCATCATATCGCTCCTTTTGTGTATTGTCTTTTTAGGGCCAAAAATCTGCTGGGGGGGGTAACCATAAAACACTCTTCTAAACTCAGTAGAATTTGTAAACTTTTTTCATGAAAACAGTTGACTTACTATTAACTATCCATTCTACTACTCTCATTAAACGTGGGGCGGGGGGGATAAGAAACAGTGTTCAGGTATTCAGTTGACACGTCTTTTTTTTTTTTTTTTTAAACCTTTGTCACAATATAACCGTGTAAAATCCTTAGAATATGACAAGATGACGAAGCCTACTTTCAATGTCATTTATAAGAATATCTTTCTTTTCCGTAGCATATTTAGGTATCTGTCAGGGGAATGTCATGGAGCAGACGAACCAAACCGCTGTTACAGAGTTCATCCTTCTAGGGCTCTCCAGCATACCTTCTGTGAAGGCTATCAGCTTTTTCCTGTTCCTGGTGATGTATGTGTTCACACTGTCAGGAAACCTCCTACTGATCATGGTGGTGAGACTCAATACCCAGCTTCAGACCCCAATGTATTTTTTCCTTTCTAATCTCTCACTTGTTGACCTCTTTTTCTCCTCCACCACAGTGCCAAAAATTCTAGTGAGCACGTTATCTCAGGACAAAAGTATTTCTTTTGTAGGGTGTGCAGCTCAGATGTACTTCCATCTGGCGTTAGGCGCCACTGAATGTATTCTACTGGCCGTGATGGCCTTTGATCGATACACAGCCATCTGTAGACCATTACAATATAACACTACGATGGACAAGAGGTTCTGTCTATGCCTGGCTTTAGGGTCATGGTGTGTGAGCTTCCTAAACTCTTTTGTCCATGCAGTCTTCACCTTCCAGCTACCTTACTGTAAATCCAATCAAGTCAACCATTTTTTTTGCGAGATGCCTCCTCTTTTCCGTATATCTTGCACGGACACATGGTTCAATGAAATCGCAGTGTACATATCCGGTGGGTTGATTGCACTTTGCTCTTTCTTGCTGACGCTGTTGTCCTACGTTCACATTATCTCCAACATCTTCAAGATCCGCTCAAGTGAAGGAAAATACAAGGTTTTCTCCACCTGCGCCTCGCACTTGACGGTGGTCTGTCTCTACTATGGAACCATCATGTTTATGTACCTGCGTCCACGGCATAGTTACTCCCCGGATCGGGATAGGGCTGTTTCAATCCTGTATACGGTGGTGACACCCATGCTGAATCCGATCATTTACAGTATTAGAAATAAAGAAGTCAAAAACGCTTTGAGAAGGATATTTGTCTTGAACGCCTTAAAGCTATGTTGGCTCTTTCATGAAATGGCACATTACTTAAAGAGGGTCTTGACCTAATACAGGTGTAATTAAAGCCCATGCTAAGTGTTTATTATTTCCTCTAACACAGTATCAAAATATACGATGATATGATATGTATGGATACATTGCAGTCACACAATCAAACTGTGAATATATCATCTACAATCAAATGAGATAAAAATGCATCTGGATAGCTCCACTTACCTGTTGGGTGTAGCTGGTACCCAAGGGATGAAACCTGTTGAAGAAAAAAACTTCTTACCTGAAAGGTCGTCTACCGATTAATAAAACCCTCTGTCCTCATCTTCAGCCCAAGATAGGGCCCACTCCAGTGAAAAATTGAAAGTTCAATACATTAAAAAAAAACAACCTGTAAAAAGAACTAGAATACACTTATTATAGTCAATTGAGAATGTAATGTATCCAACATGCACTTGGGGATGCTGGTTCATGGGAGTATATAAAACACCCTACTGTGCAAGGAGTAGTCCTATATGAATTTGCTTCCATTGAGCATGAAAGCAAGGGCTAGATTTTCACTGTTCACCTGCACCTGGAGGACCTAAAGGTGAGGGGGTTACTAGAAAAAAAATGCCTCCACCCCACAGCCAGGAGACAGAGGATGGGGGTGGGTGCCATGCCTCTCAAAGGGTTAATTGTACTTTAACCCCAACATTCCAAAGGTCAAGGTAAGAGTGGCAAGGCATCCGAGGTGGGATGTATGCTCCTTGATGGTGTTTTATTAGCTTTTAACCACTGGGCACTGGATGGGGTGAGAGTGGTATAGGTGGGCTTTATACCCCCAAAAAAAGTTGCATGCACTGACAACCAACACTAAACCCTAAACTTGACTGAACCCCCAACATCCTGTATCTGATCAGACTGCCAAAAATTATTTAAAAAATAACTAAATGTTCCTGTAGATCTTTCTTAGCTTTCGATAAAAATGCTTTCTCAGTTTGTGTTTTACGCCTACCATGTAAGCCCCATAATTTATTTAGAATTATTTGCCAAAATGTTGCAGTAAAATATTTTTTTCTTAAAAATAATAAATAAAATGAAAATGATTATTATTTCTATGTTGTATATAACCGGTGGTAATATACAACATTGATGCATGAATATGTCGGCATCTTAGAGGAGGTACATGTCTCATTGACCTTCATGGCCTGCATGATTAATAATAATAGCTTAATAATTTGTTTCCTGACAGACCAATATTTCCTGCGTCTTTGTATAACGCAAATGCTGGAGCATTATTATTATTTTGTATAGCACCATCATATACTGCAGTGCTGCACAATAGGTAAACAAGACATAAGTAGTGTGTCATATAAACAACTTGGCCATACAGAAACAAAAGGTGATGAGGCCTCTGATCAAATGACTTTATAGTGAAGAATAATTTATTAACCTCCAAAAAAAAATATTGGTGGACGCGTTCCACAGGCAGATTCAAGCATTTCACTATCCAAGATGGCAGACACAGAATCCAATTAAAGGGTATCACCATATCCTATAGGATTCTTCATACAACAGCTCCTACTCCTATCCCCCTGGCAATGGAGGCATGCCTTGGACACCAGGAAGTTAAAACCCCTTTGCACCATGCCTTCAGTGCTAGGATATTGAGCTGTTGTGGATAGATACCCCAGCGTTATTACACCCTGGTTTCTGTTCCGGCTCCTTTCCCCGTCTCCTGCTCTCGCTCCTGATCTGACCTTGGCTATCCTTTTTGACCTTGCTACCTCCTGCCAGCCTTGACCTCGGTTCTGCCCTCGACTCAAATGAGATAAAAATACATTTAGATAATTCCACTTACCTGTTGGGTTTACCTGGTACCCAAGGGATGAAACCTGTTAAAGAAAAAACTTCTTACCTGAAAGGTCATCTACCGATGATCAGTGAAACCCTCTGTCCTCATTTTCAGCCCAAGAAAGCGGCCACTCCAGTAAAAAAATGAAAGCGCAGTACATTAAAAAACAATCTGTTAAAAGAACTAAAATACACTTTCATCAATTCGAGAATGAAATGTATCCAACATCCGCTTGAACCTGGACCTCAGTTCTGTCCTTGACTACGGCTTGTCTACTCCTCCTGTTGTGTCGCTTTGGGAACTACCTGAACCCCTTTTGGGTCCTGCCATTGGGTTCCATCCTCAAACACCGAAAGGTTATTCTCCAGGAATAACAGCATTGTACTAGATTAGGTTGTGTGGTAAGTGTGGGGTACAAAAAAAAAAGAGAGAAGGCTCTGGGGGTGAGCGTACAAGAATTTACAATGCCTATTATTGTCCATAGCTGAGCCCTTCAACTCTGCAAATCTTAGATCAAGAACTCAATGGAATGCAATGATCTATCCTTTCCCCAATTTGATGGACGCCTTCTAGTTGAAGGTTGATTAAAGATGGGCTTTTAATCTATGTGGAATCCAAACCCATGACAGAGGTCCATAACTATGCCCTCGCTAAATACATGTAATTAGTTAACATGCTACATCATTGAACAACATTACCCATTATGAAAGACATTTATTGTGTTTGTGGCCATTAAGGACACGTTGGACATCCTTGTCATAGAAGAACACTTATTAAACACTTATCAAACGGAAGACGATTCTGACCGTTGGCACCAATATGTACTATGGCCACTGTCTGCTTTCCCCACTTCTCATAATACACAGCCATGACTTTTTTCCATTAAAAAAAAAGGTCCAGTCTTGTCGGAATCTCTAAACATTCAGAGCTAGGAGTGAGTTTTCATTATGTTTATAATTAAAGTCTGATTGATTTGTAAATGGGTTTTAATAAATCCAAGAATGAACTGTGAATGGCTAAGAGACATCTTTTTTGTTTAACTGAAATCTATTGATGAATAATAAAAGTTTGCGTGAAAGTCCTAGAGAAAACTTTAATCTGCAGGTAGTCTAATCCCAAAAGCCAAGAATTCTCTAATTGCTTTGGGACTCTCCAAGGCATTCACAAGACCTTAGCACCCAATTTACTGTTTAAAGAAAGATGAGGACAAATCTATGATGTGATATATATATATATACAGCTCCCCACTTTAAATTATTTGTATTCAGTATGGGCAGTAATCCTGTCGATACGGGTATTTTATTTTAGCCATGAAGAATTGGAGATCTATTGGACCGTGACGATCTCTTAACAGCCAACACATTTCTTTGAAGGAAAAAGTATTCCTACTGCAGTTTTGTCATTTTGTTTCCTATCAAGACCTCTGGTAAGTACTCCAAAGACAACTAGCTTTTTCTGAAAGATAAATTCCACCACAGCTACATAATTAGCTATATAGAACATGTACATGTTTCTTATTGGAACACTTGTAAACCATGCATTCTATGCAATGTACACAGGACCCCAGGTTAAACTATAGGAAAGATTAAGGCAAACATAAAAAAAAAGGATTAAAAGCAAATAAAAAAATGTTTAGTCTATTGAATTGCTATTTTTGTAAAAAAACAATCCTTAAAAATCGAAAAATTCAAGTGTCTGGCCTTTTGAATTTGAACTATTCTATAACAAAGGGCCAGTACAGATTGCCATTCAGGTTGTCTAAACATGGACACTTTGCTAGATTGATACACACAGTATTTCTATACCTTTTAGTTCATGCTATGATTTCCGCCCACCTGGACAGAGGGGGCATTAGTTGTCGAAAATGAGTCCATCTAAAATATAGCTTAGTCTGAAAGAAATCTATGCCAGGATCTGTGATGGTTTCATGTGTATTGTGCTTAACCTTTACGTTATAATAGAAGTCTCCTCAGATCCAATGGATCATCTAAGATGTATGAATATAAATTCTTTAAATGGTTTTCCAGTTCAGGCAGATGTTACAGTATCTCATGGAGAACCTCAATCAAACCATTGTCAGGAAGTTCATCCTTCTTGGACTTTCCACCATACCTCACCTGCAGGCTATCAGCTTCCTCCTGTTCTTGCTGATGTATGTTTTCACTCTGTGTGGAAACCTTCTACTGATCACAGTGGTAAGAATAAACACCCAGCTCCAGACCCCGATGTACTTCTTCCTTACTAATCTTTCTTTCATTGATATCTGCTTCTCCTCCGCCATAGTGCCCAACATACTCAAAAACACAATATCCAATGACAAGAGTATTTCCTTTGTAGGATGCGCGACTCAGATGTGCTTCAATCTCGGTCTGGGTGCAACAGAGTCTGTAATACTGGCTGTAATGGCCTTTGATAGATATGCGGCAATCTGTAAGCCTTTACAATACAATACTATCATGGACAAAAAGCTCTGTGTCCGTCTAACTGCCGGATCCTGGTCTGTCAGCTTTTTGAACTCTGTTATTCACACGGCCGTCACTTTCCTACTACCCTTCTGCAAGTCCAACAACCTCAACCACTTTTTCTGCGAGATGCCGCCGCTCCTACGACTATCCTGTCGAGATACTACATCTAATGAAATAGCAATGTATATATCATGTGGATTACTGGGTCTTTCTTCGTTCTTGTTGACCCTCATGTCCTACGTCCACATTATCTCCAACATTCTGAAGATCCGCTCCAACACAGGAAGACACAAGGCCTTTTCCACTTGTGCCTCTCACCTCACTGTGGTTTCTCTCTACTATGTAACTATTATGGTCATCTACATGCGCCCACGCTCTACTTACTCTCCGAATCGCGAGAGGGTACTGTCCATCCTCTACACAGTTGTGGCCCCCATGTTAAATCCCATCATTTACAGCATTAGAAATAAAGAAGTAAAAGGAACTTTGCGAAAAAACAAACAGCTTTGAAATAACATTCCTTATGAGCTTTTCTTACCAGTCGATAAATTGAAAATCTAGCCATCACCAGCGATATGAACAAAGATATGAGTCTATTTGTAGGTTCTCACAGTTTAACACAGCATCAATAGACTGTATTAAAAGTATGTTACTATTGTTTCATTAACCCCTTGATACCCAGGACTATTTTGTGCCGCTAAGACCAGAGAGTTTGGGCACTTTTTGTTGTGTTTGTTCAACCAGGATTTGACTCTTTCTTATGTATTGTATAAGCACGCACATTTTTGTCTTTTTTTTATCTGTCTTTTTTTTTATATACTGCAGATCTAAAGAGTTGAAAGGCTGAGACTCAAATAAAATATCGGGTATTATCAGGGTTGGACAAGCCTATGGAAAATAGGGACGCTGGATGCCAGGTCGCCTAACATAATGTCACCCAGTGTGTGAACGAGAATATTTAACCTCTTAAATGCATGTGTGATTATGTCACCTTTTTAATGCTTGAGTGAACAAAGTGTGTTTATTTAACCGATTCAATGCTAGACAGCAGATTTTCATTGTCGATACGTTAATGACTGACAGTGCTTGTGGAAACTTTGCTACAGACTGTATAACAGTTGCTGTAGAATATGAATATTAAATAGTTTAGAAACACAACATTGCAAGCTCAAGTCCTGGATCTATTGATTGTATGTGTTTAGTCAGGTAAGAGTAAATATGCACTGCTCACGCCATTCACTAACATTTACACTCGATTGATAAAACACGGCACCTATATTTTCAGACAAGATAATGACATGGACGTCTAATGCGGTGTGTGATAGGTACGTAGGTATAAAAAGTGTTATAAGTGTGTAGTTTTCAGGTATGATGAATGTGATAAGCACAAGAATCTAAATAAAATATTTTTTTAAAGTAAATCTATACTTTTATTATAATTGTGGTCACCGTGGTTTGAGCAAGAAGAGACTGGGCACTCTGCTGAAAGGAAATATCATCTCCAAAACTATAAACAAAAGAATAGATTTTTCTATAATTCAAGAAAAGATCTCAAAGGTGATACATTTTTTTACACAGACTTTAAAAGCAGATTTGTGTTATTAATTCTCCTTCTTACTCTTAACCAGTTCCATGTTGAAGAATGTTATGGACAACTCAAACCAAACCGTCACAACTATTTTCATCCTTCTTGGGCTCGCTAACATCCGTTCTCTTGAGGCCATCTATTTTGTCCTCTTTCTCTTAATGTATTTGATCACATGATCAGGAAACGTTCTACTGATCATGGTGGTGAAGGTCAATACTCAGCTCCACACTCAAATGTACTTCTTCCTCACTAACCTCTCTGTCATTGATATCTGCTACACCATAACCATAGTGTCCAGAATCCTTCTCAACACCTTATCTCGGGACAGGATTATTTCCTTGTTGGGATGTGCAACTCAGATGTATTTCCATCTAGCACTTGGTGCTACAGAATGTCTACTACTGGCCACGACGGCCTACGACTGTTACGCAGACATCTCTAAACCTTTACATTATAATATTATTATGAACAAGAAGTTATGCATCGTCATGGCTGCATGTTCCTGGGTTTTCTGTTTCATAAATTCTCCTATACACGTGGCCCTCACTTCTCAGCGTCCTGTAAGTATGAATGAATGTGAGCATGGATGTGTAACTGTGTGTGTGTGTGAGCATGGATGTGTACTTATGTGTGCGTGAGCATGGATGTGTAATTGAGTGTCTGTGAGCATGGATGTGCAATTGTGTGTGTGTGTGAGACCAAAGATTTGTGGGTGTTTGTGTTTGACCATGTATGTGTAAGAGGGGTGAGATAGAGTGTGTGTTAGAATTAATGTGTACATGTGTGTAGGTGAGTATGAGTAAGTGTGTGTAATTTATGTAAGTGTGTTTACATATGTGTGCCAGACTGTATGTTGGAAGGGGGGGGGGCAAAGGGCAAAGAAGGCACAGACAAATTGTTAGGGGGCAATGATAACACAGACCAGCTCTTTGGGGGCCCCGGGGCAAATTTTTTGCACCAGGGCCCTGTGGTTTCTAGTTATGCCCCTGCTAATATTCTCATGATGTCCAGCTTGCATCTTGCCATTACAAAGTCTTAGAAGCTGTGGTACAGGGCGCAATATAAATCAAAAGATATTTTGTTATCAAATGAAAGAGGAAAAGGAGTATTCATCATAAACCCCTCTACTAAGTTTGAAAGAACATCATCTACTGCTTTGTAATATATATTTGCTTTCAAACAATATGCCATTATGTTTTAATTGTCCTGGAAAGAACCCCGTGAACAATAAATCAGCATCAACGAAAGTCCTTTTCCTGGAAACTTTCCTTTTTGTTTTAGAAACAAGTTGGGAAAATCCACTGTAAAAGGGACTTTTTTAAAAACTTGACTACGACTCCTCTATGTCTGTATCTCCTCCTTTCGCAATCTGACGTAAGTTTTGATAATACAGTAAAGGAAACATTTTACACATGATTGTCCCACAGAGTCTCATTGTAAACACTTCATCATATAATACACTTATGTCATACATATTTTTGTATAACTGGTACATTATACGTATCCACTGTCTATGGCAAATATCTAAGCTCTTTGTATCAAAATAATTATTCTTGAGTTTGGTGTAAAACAATCTCCACTTAGAATATTAGAATATAATGAATTAAGCTTTGTCCAGCCTTTAGTTCCTATTGAATCACATAAAGAATTAGGACAGCCTGAAATAGTGCACCCAGGGTCACGTAATAGTGAGGGAGCTCATGGAGATCAGAAGAATGAACGTTAGTGAATGGTGAGGGAGCTCTCTGCTAGGCACACATTAATAACATAGTCGTCTTATGTCATATAGTATATCAGGAAGAATAATGTAAGCGTATAATATTATGCCCCAGCACCGTCAAATGGCATAAAGGAATACACAATCAGAATCCCCGGTTGCTGCTAGAATATTAATAAAAAAATAAATGCACCAAACAAAGCAAGGTCCATTAAAAAACATGGTTGGATGAGTTTGATGCGGAGAAACTAGAGTGGCCTGCACTGAGCTCTGACCTTAACCCAGTGGAACACTTTTGAGATGAATTGGAATGCCAGGCTTTCTTTCCCAACATCAGTGCCTGACTTCACAAAAGCTGAAAGGGTACAAATTCCCATAGACACACTCCGAAATCTTGAGGAAAGCCTTCCCAGAAGAGAGAAGGCATATAGCAGCAAGGGAGGGACAACTCTTGGTTTTGTAATGGGATATCCAACGGGTCCAGCAAACTAGGCTTGGTAGTCCGGTGTCCACATACTTTTGGTCATGTAATGTATATGAAACGTGTACAGATGAAAAAGTCAGGGCCTGAGATAGGGGCAACAAGGGACCTTTGAGGATTTGAAAGCCTAATGTAACTTTATGTCTTACTATCGAAGATGGTCATATAGGTATATTAAAAAAATGAGAGACACATAGACAAATACAGCAATATCATTCTTGTGCATAGACATGGCACAGGACTTGTATGTAACATATTAATAAAGTATTCCCAACCGGAAAAGGGCATGTCGGTTTTGGCAGGAAATTATTCTGAAACAATAACCTTTAACGATGGAATGTTTCAGGAATTCGTATTAGTTTTCCCCTATGTTGAAATCTCCCATTCCAACATAAGAGAAAGGTCATTAGCAGCAGGTTCAAATACTCCCAACCGGATACCCCAAAAGTAGGGAATTATCGTAACTTCTTAGAAGGTGAAAAAATGTTTATACTAATTAATGGGCAACTTGAATTTAAGACAAAAATATAAGAAATAAGGTTTGATGTTTTAGAACAGTACAAACAATCCTTATAAGCAACAAAGTTCTTTTTCTACACTTTAGGAGAAAAGAACAAATTAGAGGGTTGTTGAAGATTTGTTTTTTGTACTGATGGCTCAGAGAGGTCATTTGTTTTATTAGCCAGGTACCCAACCACCCAGGGCTGTAGGAAGGGTGAGCCGCCCGATCAGCAGCTGCAGCCTCCAGGACTGGTTGGGGAGATTGTTGTCAGCAATGTGATTCACCACAAAGCCCCTAAAAAAACAGTAGCGATTCTATAAGGCAGGGGGCGAGCAAAGAGGCTGGTCTTCAGGGGACTGCAGAGGCAGCTGCATGATTGTGCTCTCCCCAACCAGCCCTGCTTATCGGGTGCCCCCGTGAGCAGTGCGCGCCCAGGCACCATCAGCGCTGGTCTGGGCAGGAGGTGCCCGATGGGCAGGGCTGGTTGGGGAGAGCACAATCTCCCTCTAACCAGCCCAACATTAGGGAGCACGAGGTCTGTCTATTCCGTTCTCCCTAATCACTACACGCCGGAATATGACGTCACCTCGGCGCTCTGGATCAATAGCCGGCACGTAGTGATGAGAGAGCACTAAAGCAGAGGCCTGGAGTGACAGACCTTGCGCCAACCACAGGATGGAAGATAGAAGATGATGGGAGATAGAAGATGATGGAAGATAGAAGATGATGGAAGATGAGAAAAGTAAGAGATTGGGTGTAAGAGAAAGGGGTGTAAGGGTTGTGACATGTATGTGTTTGTAAACTGGTGTGTGTGTGTAAGGGCTGTGTATATCTGTGTGTTTGTAAGCTGGTGTGTGTGTGTGTGTATGGGCAGTGTGTGTGTGAGTGTATGGGCAGTGTGTGTATGGGCAGTTTGTGTGTATGGGCAGTGTGTATTGTGTGTATGTGTATGGGCAGTGCGTGTGTGTGTGTGAGCAGTGTGTGTGTATGGGCAGTGTGTGTGTATATGGGCAGCGTGTATGTGGGCAGCGTATGTGTGTGTGTGTGTGTGTGTGTGTGTGTGTGTGGGCAGTGTAGGTATTTGTGTGTTTGTAAGCTGGTGTGTGTGTATATATGTGTGTGTGTGTAAAGGCAGGGGAGTGCGAGGGCAGTGTATGTGTATTCACATGTGTATGGACAGGCTTGTGTAAGAGCAGTTTATGTGTATATACGTGTTAATGGGCAGGTGTGTGTAAGGGCAGTGTATGTGTAATATGTGAGTGTATGTGTAATATGTGTGTGTTTGTAAGCTGGTGTCTGTATGGGCAGTGTGTGTGTGTAAAGGCAGTGTAGGTATTTGTATGTTTGTAAGATGGTGTGTGTGTGTAAGGGCAGTGTATGTGTATATGCGTATTAATGGGCAGGTGTGTGTAGGGGCAGTCGTGTGTGAGTAAGCTGGTGTGTGTATGGCAGTGTGTGTGTAAGGGCAGTGCAGGTATTTGTATGTTTGTAAGCTGGTGTGTGTGTGTATATGTGTGTAAAGGGAGTCGTCTGTAAGGGCAGTGTATGTGTATATGCGTATTAATGGTCAGGTGTGTGTAAGGGCAGTGTATGTGTATATGTGTGTTTATGAGCAGTTGTGTGTAAGGGCAATGTATGCGTATATGCGTGTTAATGGAAAGGTGTGTGTAAAGGTAGCATGTATGTGTATATGTGTGTTTATGGACAGGTGTGAGTAAGGGCAGTGTAAAAAAAAACAACCTCTTGCCTTCGGGTGCAAAAGAAGGTAGCTATGGCTCTGCAACCACTCACATAATAACTTCTTCAATCGTTGCTTAGTCATAACGTTCAAAACAAACCAAATTATTAGTAAAATGAATAAGGTCAGTCAGCTATAAAGAGTAAGATGTGAGTGAGTTACTGGCCCAGAGTTAATTTAACCCCTTCGAGACAAAGGCTGATTTTACTTTTTGTACCCTTTGTGACAATGGCCTTTTTAACATTTCTGCGCTGCTTGTGTTTAGCTGTAATTTTCTTCTTTCCCGTTTACTGAACCCACACACATTAGATATTGTTTTTTTCAGGACAAGAAGGGCTTTCTTTAGATGACATTGTTTTGATTGTATCATATTATTTACTATTAAAAAAATTATAAAATATGGTGAAAAATTTAGAAAAAAATGACTGTTTCTAACTTTTAGTTGAAAAATCTTTTACTCATCTATAAAAGGTAATGAAAAAACCTGCTAAATAGATTCTACTATTTGTCCTGAGTTTAGAAATACCCAATGTTTTTATGTTTTTTTGCTTTTTTCTACCCATTATGGGGCAATAAGTACAGGTAGCGTTTTGCTATTTCAAAGCCATTTTTTCCAAATCTGGTAATTCTTCCCCCCATGTGCCATTTCGGGTATCTTTGAACCCGGCCAATGCAATTTACCCCATCAAGTCATATATTTTTGAAAACTAGACAGCCCAGGGTATTCCAAATGCTAGTATTTTAACTCTTTCCATGCACCATATCTACCACCAGTCTTTGTCAAACTTTATGGTAGTCATTTTTTTGCATTTGTTTTGTCATACACATTTTACTTCAGGTATGAATTAAAATGTTCTAGTTTATGTCACTATCACAAAACACCCCAATATGTGTTCAGCAACATCTCCTGAGCGCAGCGATACCCCACATGAATGATTTTGCCTGGCTGTTTGGGGGCAAAAGGGCCACATTTGGGGCATGCGCATTTTTCAATGTTGAACTTTGGCATTTGGGGATCCACTGCCCATGCCCTATTTGGTACATCTTTGAGCCGGGCCATTTCAGTGTGCCCAATAAACCCATATATTTTTGAAAACTAGACACCCCAGGGTATTTCAAATGCTAGTATTTTAACTCTTTCCATGCACCATATCTACCACCAGTCTTTGTCAAACTTTGTGGTAGTCATTTTTTTGCATTTGGTTTTCCACACACATTTTAATTCAGGTATGAATTAAAATGTTCTCGTATATGTCACTATCACAAAACACCCCAATATGTGTTCAGCAACATCTCCTGAGTACAGCGATACCTCACATGAATGATTTTGCCTGGCTGTTTTGGGGCAAAAGGGCCACATTTGGGGCATGCACATTTTTCAATGTTGAACTTTGGCATTTGGGATCCACTGCCCATGCCCTATTTGGTACATCTTTGAGCCAGGCCATTTCAGTGTGCCCAACAAAACCATATATTTTTCAAAACTAGACACCACAGGGTATTTTAAATGCTGGTATTTTAACTCTTTGCATGCACATATTTTACCACCAGCATTTTTTCAAAGTTTGCAGTAATATTTTTGTGTGTGTATTTTTCCCACACACACCTACTTTATGTATGAATTTACAGCTCCTGGTATATGCCGCTGTCACACGACACCCCATAATGTGTTCAGCAACATCTCCTGAGTGCAGTGATACCCCACATGCATGGGTGTGTCATTTTTTGGGGGAACTAAAAGGCCACATTTGGTACGTGTGCATTTTTCTAATTGGAAATTAGATGTGTGGCCATCCTTCCCCCCGTGTTAATTGGGACGTTGTTGAACCTGGCCCATTCAATTTACCCCATCAAATCATACATTTTTTAAAAGTAGACACCCCACGGGCATTTAATATGCCAGTATTTTAACTCTTTCCATGCGAGAATTGTTTTAAGCTAATATGCTAATTTTAGGACTTGCTCACAAAAATATATTTTTTATATATATATTTTTTTTATTTTTTTTTAAAAAAAATTTAACATTTTTTTTCAACTTGGAGGTTCCCCTGATAGTGACATCAGTGGGAAATGATTTTTACATTTTACTGTTTTTTTACTATTTTTTTCTAATTATTATTAATTTTATTTTATTTTTACTAATCACACTGTGATTAGAAAGCTGGGCTCCATTGACTTGCATGGTGAATGCAGTACCTGTATTCAACCTGCAAGTGGAGCCAAAGTTCTCTAGATGGTCTGGACTATCTAGCGAACTTTTAAAATTTGTGGTTCCTGTTACAGGACGGCGGCCATCTTCCTTGATGGCGAAGATTGCCGGCAGCTGCGGCTGTGACCGCTCTCCGGAGCGGTCACAGCCCATCAAAAGGTTAGTGTTTGGTGTCGCTGGATGCCTCCTGATCGAGGCATTCCAGCGACACCATTTAAGTTAAACGCTTTTAAAACGGGCGTCCGCCGCCATACAAAGTATGGCGGATGTTGACGCCCCGTGGAGGGGCCAGAGATGGCCCCTTCGTGCCGATCGCGGCGTTGCTGAATGCCTCGAGGTCGAGGCATTCAGCAACGCTTTTTGGGTGCAGAAAGCGATAGTAGATCGCTTTCTGCACCCGTTTAAAGACGTGCCGGTCCTGGCACGTCAATTGTCGTAAAGCACATGCTTTTCCGTGCCGTGCCAGGACCGGCAATTGTCATTAAGGGGTTAAATAAGATTCTTCACTTGAACTTTGAGATTCTGTGCAACTCTGGCTAGATAGATAAGTCTGCCATAATTAACTAACGATGATAAAAAAAAACAAGCTACATTTCTTCCTCAACACTTTTAGAAGAGTTAATCAAATTCTGCATAAGGTAGGTATTCAGAGAATTAAAATGATTCTCTTACTTGTTTGTAAAAATAACGGTCACAGAGGAATCCCGGTCCCCATTCTATTTGTTTTTCCCTTCGACAGACGAAAAACTCGGGTCTCTCAATGGGCATAAAAATTATTTGGTCTTATGTGTGATGTTTCTTAACAAGCTCAGATAAATTTAAACTTCAGAAATTCCCAGAACAATTAGAAATGGGATACAATCAAACCAACAACATAATAACAAGAATCTGGGGACTCCCTGAAAACTAGGATACCACCAAAACAGACCTTGATAGTCTTAGCGGACATTTTGTTCAATGTTAGAAGCTCAACGTTCAATAAGCGTTACAGAACCATTATTAAGTAGCTAAACATGTTTGTGCTGTATCATGAACATAGAATGTAAGTTACCTTTTTATTTATTTGTTTGTTGTTGTTTACACCAGACCTGGCAATCCATAGGCTAAGATGCTTTTCCTGATGGAAGGGTCTCTTATTGGCAATCTGAAATACTGAGGAGTATGACATATTATAATATGATTATAGATCCAGATTTAAACATACAGAACGTTCCGTAACAGGAACATTTAAAGCACTTAATGGCTCCATTCACTGTTCATTCTGAATATTGTTAATATTATTAATAATTGCGGACTACAAACAAAATCTATAAATAAAAATAAATAACTGTAACAAATTAAATTACCGAGGCTTTGAAAGGAGCCAAAAGAAGTTTGTCTTTACTTGGGACTGAACAGACCTGAGATAAACCGTTATTATGAAGTCTATAAATTAATAGCTTAACTGTCGATGGGCCAAATGGTTCTTATCTGCTGTCAAATTCTATATGATCAAAACTTTATTACTGCCCGTACTTTTCCATTTTTAATTCGATTCAGCATCGTCCTCCTTGTCCACCTTTAACCCATTCTTTAATAATGTTTCTGGTACAAGAGTTTAAAGTGTGTGCCTAGGGCCACGGAATAAGAGGCTTTATATTGATAAACTATAATCAATGACATATAGATTAAAACAAGAAAAAGGTTAAATGTCTTCGTAACGTGAGATTCTTCCATTTGAATTTTTGTGGGTCTCCGTGACACACGTCAACATGAAAACTTCCAAATGCATTTAAGTAACGACTCTAAGTAAATAGTAAAGTAAAAACTAAAGTAGATTCCAAAGAGACTTAAGACACTAATGACACGGCCCAATAGAGCAGCAATAGACCCCAGAACAACAAGCCAGGGCTGCTGACAAAAATACAGGCGGGTCTAGCATGTGCCACACAATCCCATTTATGATATTCTTTGGTACGCCAGTTGTATATTATGCATCCCATGTCAGAAGCACAGGTCCAGATTTGTATTCTGGAGCCCCTAGGGGGCTTTATTACTCGTCTCTCCCCCTTTAACCCCAAGCATTGTTATTTTGCTCCTTTTTTGTCTCTCAAACCCTTCTTTTCTTTCTCTATTTCCATTTCTCCTGTCCATTATTTCTCTCTTATTTTGGCCTTTGTATCCTCACCATCCTGAAGTCACATTTAATGTAGCATATATATATATACATAATACCTTGAAGGTGAAGCTGTGACATCATCACACAAATATTGTGAGTTTCTTGGAAAAGGACAACATAAGGGTTTGGGACCAAAAGGAGGACTCTTGGGAGACACGCGTGTGAAAATAAAGTACTGGGAGGAAGCATCAATAAGAAGATTACGTTCCTGTTGCATTTTACAGAACCTCAGCTGTTTCCTGAACTTCTGAAACTCATTCTCAAAAACTAGTACGGACTGCTCGCTTCTTTATTCCCGTGGAATAGCTGCGACTGAAGAAGACGGCCAAATCCTCTCCGTGAACAATGCTAAACCTGCTTTTAACCTCTCTCTTCCTCCAGTTCCTCTCAGGTAACGTTTGGAAGCTGCAATATTTTATGATATGTGCACTTTATTTTCCGTGAGAGTTAAAATAGTATTTTAGGAGTATTGGCGTACAGCTTCTCTCGGCACGTTTATGTATCAGTTTGGGAGACATTACAGATTAAACGTTTGATTTTGACCCATACACCGACTAAAAAGCAGTCAGACTCTGGCGATATACTTTAAATTAATGCCGCATAACATTAGAGAACCCTGCTGACATACTACTGAACTGAGAAGAAGAAAAGGCTGATCTACTTTTTGTCCGAAGATACTCTGAATACTTTTGTTTGTTTTATATACTTTTTGTGTTAATTTCCTTGGATGACTTGAAATCAGACATGCGAATACCAAGTGTGGCAGAAATTATATTATACAAAGCCTTGCAGAATCTTTGGATGTTTTACTTTGCCCACCAAATATCTTGCAATTAGTAATTGCTTTTGTCAGAATGATGTATTTTTTTGTTTTCAAATTGATTTTCCTTTTTGTGGTTAAATCTAAAGAAAGCTAACAATTTCCGGCAGGTCAAAAAGATTAAAAAAAAATCTTATTTTAATTTGGATATCTATGTTTTTCTATTGATATATATATATATGTTTTTAACCCTGTGATCTTCCTCTAATATACTACAAATACATACTCAGTCAAAGTGATGTACAATGGAATGCCTTGGTTTAAATATGCCAAAACAAAAAAAGAATTTTTGGGAATGAACGTAACAAGGGCTTAATAAAGCATTTAACTTTGTGTCATGAGTAATGGCCCAAATACCATGATATTCCACAATGGCGACCTCTGTGCTGGCAGATAAGATGATGTTTATTGAAATATTACAAAATCCTCTTTGTTGCTACACTGCATGGTACCTAATGTTTAAAAAAAAAAGAAAATGTATTCCAAATGAGAAGGCATCTGGCAAAAATGTAACAGTACAGATTAAAATGACTTAACCGTGGGACGATTCCATTGGCAAGAATTGATTCTGAACACCTCTAGAAGACTAATTTTATCCCACTACTCTTCATTTGCTGCCCCATTGTGCCAGTTTCCCATGATAACGAGAATTAAACTTGTGTCCCTTATCTTAAGAGCCCCCAATTATCTGTAATTACCTCCAAACATCAATCGAACATGTTACATCTATCTCTAGGGCCACAGAGCCGTATAGTACTTGGTGCACAGATTAGTAAAGACACAATTTTATAAAAAAAAATTTTTACCTTTTTTTTGTCCTTGAAATTTCTCCCCCTCGACAAACCCGGTTGCGGCGGCGGCGACTGTTCTGCCAGCCGGTGGGTCGAATCCTCTGAATATCTTAGTCTTTCATATAGACGCACTGAAAGTATGATAAATATAGAAATTGAGAGATACAATTCCTTTCCATGACCGCACAATACAGCTAAAAACCATACAGAAAACTTTATCCAAATCCAAACAAATAATTTAAGATTTTTCTGTGAATGCCCTGTGCGCCGCATTACTCATGAGCTCAGTAATTGGGCAGGGAGGACCCAAAACCCATAACATAACCTTCAGACCACGGTGTTTAGAGGATTAATCTTTTGGGATAAAGCAAAATAAGCATGGATCATGCTATTTAAAGGGCTCCTCTATGAATGTTCACGGTTATATCAAAAATCTAATCTAATGGAGGATTCAACCATGGTTTGAGCATTCTGCAGTGTGTGACGGAAAGGCATTATTAGAGGTAGGTTATAAAGGACACATATAGTATTCTAAATGAATTATAATTCACATATCATTCTTTCCATTCCCATTAAAACTGGGTTAAACTGAAAAGTATGAGTATTTGGTGCAGATGTTATTATATTGTATGAGGCAATGAAATACTTGGGGTTGATGGACACTTCTACAAAGACAAGATGTCTATATGGTATAAGAGCTGCTGGTTAGTCTTTGATAAGAGCTCTCAGCCTTATGAAGCTCAAACCTCGCCCGGATTCAGTTATTTCCTTGCTGGATGGATAATTTCCGTGTCCTGTCTGGCGTATACAGTAGACCTGGCAATCCATAGACGCTCTTAAAAAATCCTTCTCCCGATTGAAGGGTCTCTTATAGGCAATCTACCCAGATTTAGATTTACAAAATCTTATGTGTATTGGATTTTTTTTATATATATATTAGTTTCTTTATGATATTGACACGGCTTGCTAAACCATGGCTAAAGTGTTAGGAGTTGAAACATACAAATACACCTACGTTGTCTTAAATAGATAAATAAACCTAAAAGTTGTTAGTTTTACTGTTCCTTTAATGTATGCAAAGTAAACGTTAAGGAGGAATATTCAGAAACACGTCACAATCTATATGCTTGTTAGGTGAACACTTTCCATTTTATATTTTTTATCATAGGTGTCCAGACTTTTGGGTTATTAGGGAGGGATATTAACTACCACTCTCAGCCAGCACTGTTGTCTGACTAGCACAGACGGAGCAGATAGAAAGTCTTGTTTAAAAATTTCAGACCAGGAGCCATTTCAGATAAAGAAGTAATTTTTCTGGAGTAAGCGCTTTGAACACAGCTATAAGAAAAAGGAACAGAAAAAAGGAAACCATGATTTAGATCGGTAACCACGAGCTCTGACGATGTCCTTGTGATGCGTGTTTTGCTGCTACTTAACGTGACCACACACGTAGTTTAGAGAAATCACGTCAATTTCATGTGAAAAAGAATCTTCAGTCTTTCGTTTCTAAATCACATGACCTACAAGGACCATGTTTAAAAGTGATTCTGGTTTGAAAAGTGGTATTACCACTAATTCAAGCATCAAAGTATTTAATCGCAGCTTTGGGTCCCTGTAGACCAGAACTCTTTATATCTGAAATGTGCTGTTCTAAATACTCTACTAAACTTCATGTTTCAGGGATTAAGTCTTCTGGGGAAATAATAAGGTGACAGATTTTTAGGGTTATTTGCTTAGAATGCCTGAGAGCGCCATAATTTGTTTGGAATGGAGATTTTAATTCATTTTAGTTAGTTTTGTACAGACCTTTTCTAAAACCTGAAAGGCTGTAAGAAGCTACAGATCAAAAAACCCTAAACCCGCTTTTTAAATGTAATAAAATATGCCATCGTTACATCTGAAATACTGACCAGATGATCACAGATCAAAATACTTGCTGATGACCCAACTTCCGTGAAAAGAAGACAATTTAGCAAATTTTTTGTGCGTTTTTTTTCTCCATTTAGGTTTCAGATTACTCTCATGGAACAGTCAAACCAAACATCTGTGAGCAGTTTCATTTTACTCGGTCTCTCCAGCGTCCCGTATCTCCAAGTTAGCTACTTTCTGTTATTCTTGGTGATCTACGCGGTCACGGTGTCCGGAAATCTTCTGCTAATTATCGTGGTTCGCATTGATACCCAGCTGCAGACCCCTATGTACTTCTTCCTCAGCAACCTCTCATTCATTGACATCTGCTTCTCTTCAACCATAGTGCCCAAAATATTGGTGGACACTTTATCGAGCGACAAGAGTATTTCATTCATAGGATGTGCTGCTCAGATGTATTTCTCCTTGGCACTCGGTGCTACAGAGTGCATAATATTGGCCGTCATGGCGTACGATAGGTATGTGGCTATATGTAACCCTTTGCGTTATGTGACTATTATGGGGAAAAAGCTCTGCATCTCCCTGGCGGTTGGGTCATGGACCTTGAGCTTCTTAAACTCCGTTATCCACGCTACCTTCACCTTCCGGCTACCTTACTGTAAGTCGACTCATGTCAACCATTTTTTCTGTGAGATGCCACCACTCTTCCGATTGTCTTGCAGAGACACCTTGTTCAATGAAATAGCAGTATATATTTCTGGAGGGTTGATAGCGCTTTGCTCCTTCATGTTGACAATTATTTCTTACTTCCATATCATCTCCACCATCTTGAAGATCCGCTCTACCAAAGGGAGGTATAAGGCGTTCTCCACTTGCGCCTCGCACCTGACGGTGGTCTCTCTCTACTACGGGACCATCATGTTTATGTATCTGCGTCCGCGGCATAGTTACTCTCCGGATAGGGACAGGGCTGTGTCAATCCTATATACCGTGATTACCCCGATGTTGAATCCCATCATCTACAGCATTAGAAATAAAGATGTTAAAGGTACTTTAAGGAGGACTCTAGCTTTAAAAATTAAATAACTAATTCTGCGGTGCCAACAAAACAAAAATCAGACACTAACCCAGGCTGCTAACGACTACTGCTCCCAGTTTCTGAAAAATTTCTGAGCTTGCATGAAGAAAAGTAAACTCTCTGGACTAGTTAACAACACAAAAAAATCAACGGCTAATGATTGTACCTGAAACTTTGAAGGATAATATTATCGAGGCCTAGTTTTTGTTAAAATGTATAGTTTTCCTTGGAAAAAAGATCACTGGCGCATGTCTCTTCCTCCACCAGAAGTGTGTGTTGTGGTGGGACATAGATTGGCAATAGGTTGAACATACTCAAAAAAATCTGTATTCTCATAAGGGGTGGAAAATGGTGAGAGAAGAGCAGAAAATAGATCACCATCAACCAAAAAAGAGACGCACAACCCTACTGTGTAATCCATGAGGATTTTTATATGATTTCTAAGTAGGGATTTCAGTGAGGAAAGAATGGCTTCATAAAATCATAGCTTTTCCCAATCAAGCCAATGTCTATGCATAGCAGCAGCCTAGCATGTTCTAAATGTTTTTAAATCTATGCAGCTCTGTTTGGTCAGCTTTACCCATTTCTTTCGGTACTAGAGATTGTGCTTATGGCCCCCGCAACAAGGTGGCCTGATATTGGTAAACTATATACGCAACAAGGCATGGAGTTTCGAGCCCAAGTATCTCCCATCAGCTGCACAGTGTTCTTAATAAGAACTCTAACCTACAGATTTAGGATCTACACCTGTATGATTACCTTCCTCTTAAGCGATTCATTATCCTTTTTGGACAACCGAGGGTTTGTTGAAGGTGGGTGTGAATTATTTTTAAACGTTATAGAGTGAAAATAAATATTATTTCATAGATCCATTTAATTGATTTGAAAATTATCCTAGAATTAACACCAATGATCCTCACACTCTAACCTTGTCCAGGTCTCCTCAACTTTTTATGCCTCATTCAAATTCCCTTCTTATTCGCAGGACAACCTTGTCTACTATAACCCACAAATGTTGTTATTCTTACAATAAATTCAGTGTTTAAAGGCAAAATATGATTTTTATCTGACCAGTGTCTCAAAATAAAGGTGACTTAACTGCATGTATCGCCCCATTCTGGTTTGTGGTTCTGGAAACCTAGCTTCTCAGTGGACCGCTTCCGCTTCTACATCTTCTCTCTATCTTATCTCTTTCATCTTTTTCTCTTCTATCTTCTCTCTTCTATCTTGGTGCGAACTTCCGCCAAAGTGGTTGCGCTTCCAGCGACATCCTCCAATGCTGAGTTCCTTAAAGGGCAAGTAAAGGACCTGAAGCTGTTTTGACATTGATGCTGTTTGGGTGGTCACATCAAGATATGGATTTGATGAAGATTTTTCTATTGTTCACTCATTTTACATTTTTGGGAAACATTAATTAATCCTTTGATTTTGACCTATACATAAACTTATCACCTCAGCAGACATACTATTGAGCAAATAATATGCTGAAAAGCCACAGACGATTGTCTGACTATTTTTGTCTGATTGTTCTTCATTTTGACTTTGCTGACTTATTATTTATTTTTGCCAGTGATTGAAATCATATTTGAAATCATACATACATTAACAAAATGCAGCAGAAATTACATTATACAAACCCAACATTTTAAGCACGTTTTGCACTCCGAATATCTTATAAGTAACTGATTATGTCAGAATGATATCAATGTCTTTTATCCACTGAACCTTTCATGCTCTGAGTAAATTAATGGCAAGTTTACAATTTTCAGCAGTTCTATTTTAATATGGATACATGACATCATTTTTAAAACAATGCAAAACTATAATCAGTGCTACATAGAATATTCCATTAAAGCAGACATTCTACTAAAATACTCTATTTAATAATACAAAGCATAGTTTGCTTAATTTGAAACAGTGATGGTTTTCATAAAAAACATTTTTACATGTTTTTCAACATATATATATATATATATATATATATTTTAAACACTGTTATCTTCTAATAATATAGAGCAAAAACATTTTTAAATCACAATGGTGAACAATGGAACGCCTTGCTTCAAAACTCCAGAAATACCCCCAAAAAACCAAAAAGCGAACCAAACCCTAAAAAGCCCATGCTACTGAAATGACCCAAGCAGGGAATGTTTGGAGGTTTGACCAGACCTCAGGGTTAAGCACTCCACCTACCAGACAGGTGCCTCATGGAATGATCTGCCCAAATATTTCAAAATAACATATAATTCTCACATTATGCCCGCACGTCAAAACAAAAAAATGTTTCCTTGTACTTGGAATTGACTATTTTGTGCTTGAAATGTATCCCAATATATTGCAGGGAAATGTGAAGATGAACCGACAACAACATCTTGGTATTACTCCTTCACTGACTTAAGTGAGTTGATCATTACCCAATGTATATATAGACAGATTTCTGATTGTATCTAGATTCCTTATACAATCTATTGGGTTAGCCGGTCACTTCGTCATTGGGGACCCTATAAGTTTTCTCTATGACAACAAAGACATAATTAACAACTTTAAGTGCATCTCGTTAAAGTGCATACGGTTTCCCAAACTGCAAACTTCTGTATTAAATCATCCCTCATTATCATGGCTCATTACCTTTTAGCTAAAGAAATTCACCTCTTTGGCATATATCCTTGTTAAATAAATAATACATGTATTATTTGTTTGTATGCAGATTACATAGACTTCGAAGTGATATTTCACGATCGGGTAAGATATTTTGTGCTGTAACTTTTTTATTTTGGAAAACGGTCTTAAGAAAGGCATGTGAGATAAAATCCTGGAGTAACCACGGGTGTTAATAATGACTGGACAGCTTAAAAAAGTTCCGATATTTCCATGTGGTCCATGGAACTTCCAGTTTTGGTAAAAAAATATCGGAGAACCGTTGGTCGTCTTGGAATGCAAATAGAGCATTCATTGATTGAGGGTTCTAATCAGAATCCCTACAGTAAATCAAGCTTGAGAAATATCTTATTGGATAACATTTTCTCCCTTTTATTGGTGATTCCCTTTGGCAAATTCAAACGACACACCAGGAATCTGGTGGATCTATGTTCCATAAAAGAGCCATTTGACCCTCTATATAGCTATAGCTTCAATACAAACCCCAGCTTTCACTGCCAGGTTCTGATTGGCTGAACTTATAAAGGGACCAATAAGGGGACAGTACATGTTTATATCAAATAAACATGGCTCCCAATATATGTGACGTACCTCCCTAATTAGTTCTCTTGAACAAAATGGTGAAGAGTAAACAGTTGTGTGCCATGGCTGCGCACAATGCCTAAAAATGCCTATATTTCATACATTTATCCTTGTTATTTATTTCTCCAACACAGGACGCTGGGTCGTCCCTTGAGCCGAGCTACCTCCCGCTCATAACGCTCCTTCTGTACTTTACGTGGTTTGCCTTGCAGAGAGGCCTTGCATTGGGTCGTTAGAAGGTAATACGAATCATCATCAAAAATACCGTATAAGCTGGTCTGTATATACGTTCAATATTCTCAAAAATGAACACTACCCACCGTGTTCCAGGAAAACATTTCAGCTCCGATCTTCTGATTCTTTACGTTGTTGGGAACTCATGTGACCTCGTCTTTTCGCAGATGGATCCATCATGACGCAAAGCGCCAAAGTGGTACATGAACTGTGCTTTTTTAATTTTTTTTTTAAAGAAAAAGATAATATGGTTATACAAATATATTTTCATAAACATATGGAAGAAAAACTGGTCCACCGGACAGCGAAAAGTAACACACGGAATCTAAACAAACTCTTCTGAGAATTGTGAAGGCCTTTTGTCATATTCAATATGAGCACCAAATATTCTCTCCATCGTCCCATCCCCATGACATGTGCGATCGCCGATAAAGATTATTTGTTGGAATGTTTTGATATGGTTTTACTTGCGATGAAAGAAGTACCAGCTTAACTTCTTAAATACAATGCTTCTAAAACAGATTATTGGGGCTGTTAGTGTTCCACTTGTGACAAATTTATTGGCCCTAAAAAAAATCATTGTTAACCGTGTAGTCTAGAAAACACATGAAAGGGGTTTATTCATTAAAGGGAGAGGTTGTTTCAGCTCCCCTGTTTCACCATTCAATACGAAGGGGCAATAATGGCAATTTTCTCTAGCAAGAAGCGGTAAGCTGGCCTCTGCATGATGCATAGTTTCATGCTTAAGGAAACGTGGAAAAAATCCAAACTGATTTAACTAAACATTATACAGGGCCCACCAACCTCTTCTTACATCAGGAGGCCTTTCTTAATGTATAGTTAAGCCAATGAGCTGCAACCAGTTTAAAAAACACGAATACCAATTGGTGGCAACCAGTAAAAAGGCGCCATTAGATCTGTAAGTAATCTAAGGCCAGTTCGCTCCCAAAAACACAATAGAAAGTTATTGATGGTCTTTTCTAAAGTATTTAATGCTGATAAAAGATTCCAATGATATTCTTGATACTGCTGTTATGTCAGATACTGTACAAAACAGACAAAATTACAAATTTTAAACTTTAGATCGACTTAATATCACTCGGGTAGTAAATATCAAATGACCTTTGGTGCCACCTAGTGTTGAGTTCCGGAATAGCAGCTTGCTGGGGTGTCACTGCTAGTTCTATAGTCTTTGGTGACCTCTTGTGACTCTTTCACGTATCATCCATATTCTTGAAGAATTTCTCAGTAACTCACGGTGCTTTCCAGGATCTCCATACATGACCATTGGTGAACCTGTTGTCGATCAGTCAGCGAATCGCCGGGTTTTAGTCCATCAGGTCATCTTTAAATACGCCTTATCTTTGGGGGCTCTGACTCAAGGAATGATATGGTTTGATTAAAATCTGGTCAATGTGAGTTGCTTTAACAGTGCCAGCTTTCTATTCTGTAACAAAGAACTTAATTGACAGGTAGGAGTCTCAATGTGTAACATTTCATCATGTGACAGGTAATAAAACTGCTTGATATTCTGTACAAGAGAAGAAAGTAGATCCTTACAAGTCATATATATGTACCTGTGTGTGTAATCTCATGTGCTTCCCATAATGGCAGAAATAAAATGTGGTAACCCTAGTGTGTGTGTGTATGGGCAGTGTTTGTAAGCTAGTGTGTGTATATTTGTGTGTGTGTGTGTAAAGGCAGGGGAGTGTGAGGGCGGTGTATGTGCATACGTGTGTTTATGGCCACGTGTGTAAAAGCAGTGTGTATGCACACTTTGTGTGTAAGAGCAGAGTAGGTATTTGTATGTTTGTAAACTGGTGTGTGTGTGTGTGTAAAGGCAGGGTTGTGTAAGGGCAGTGTATGTATATGTGTGTGTGTGTAAGTACAGTGTATGTGTATATGCGTGTTAATGGGCAGGTGTGTGTAAAGGCAGTGTGTGTGGGCAGCTGAGTGTCAGGGCAGTGTATGTGTATATGTGTGTTTATAGGTAGATGTGTGTGAGGGCAGTGTATGTCTATATGGGTGTTTATGGGCAGTCGTGTGTAAGGGCAGTATATGCTTATATGCGTGTTAATGGGCAGATGTGTGTGTAAAGGCAGTGTGTATGTGTAAATGTGTGTTCATGGACAGGTGTGTGTAAGGACAGTGTAAATAAAATGACCTATAAAAAAATAGCTGGGGGGCACAATTTTCCATTCTTGCCTCGGGCGCAAAAGGAGCTAGCTACGGCTCGGCCGATAGGGCAGGCAGTGTTTGAGCTGGAAGGTAAGGAACCTAAGTAAACTTCAAAATTTAAAAAAATAGACCAGTATTGTTTTGGTCTTTTTCCATCCCAAAATGTCAGAAAAGGAAATTCTTCCAGGAAAAAGTATAAAATGTATGACCACAGGTCCATTTTTTGTCAGAATATTTCAAACCTTCCACTTTGGTTGTGTTTTTTACAATGGAGACAATTGATCCATAATACTCAAGTGCTCAGTGTTTGTAAACTGGTGTGTGTGTAAGGGCTGTGTATATCTGTGTGTTTGTAAGCTTGTGTGTGTGTATGGGCAGATGTGTGTAAGAGCAGTGTCGGTATTTGTGTGTTTGTAGGCTGATGTGTGTAAAGGCAGGGGTGTGTAAGGGCAGTGTATGTGTATATGTGTCACGAACCGAGGACACAGGTAGATAAGGAGCCCAGGTGCAGGGGATACGAGGGGCTCTGTCTGTACCCCACGATGCATGATGGCTTGGGGTTGGTACAGACAGGTGCAGGAAATAACTCAAAGACAGAAGATGCGGATTAAAAGTTGTATTGCATATGATGGTACAATATATATACACAAAGAAAGTCACTTGGCAGGAAGCCCTCTGGTTGGGGCACACACGGCAGGAAGCCCTCGGGTTGGGGCACACACGGCAGGAAGCCCTCGGGTTGGGGCACACACGGCAGGAAGCCCTCTTGCAGGGCACACACGGCAGGGAGCCCTCTAGTTGGGGCACACACGGAAGGGAGCCCTCGGGTTGGGGCACACACGGCAGGAAGCCCTCGGGTTGGGGCACACAGGGCAGGAAGCCCTCGGGTTGGGGGACACACGGCAGGAAGCCCTCGGGTTGGGGCACACACGGCAAGAAGCCCTCGGGTTGGGGGACACACGGCAGGAAGCCCTCGGGTTGGGGCACACACGGCAGGAAGCCCTCGGGTTGGGCCACACACGGCAGGAAGCCCTCTCGTTGGGGCACACACGGCAGGAAGCCCACTTGCAGGGCACACGGCATGACTAGAAGCCCTCTTGCAGGGCACATGACTAGAAGCCCTCTTGCAGGGCACACGACTAGAAGCCCTCTTCCAGGGCACACGGCACGGCTAGAAGCCCTCTTGCAGGGCACACGGCTAGAAGCCCTCTTACAGGGCACATGGCTAGAAGCCCTCTTGCAGGGCACACGGCTAGAAGCCCACTTGCAGGGCACACGGCTAGAAGCCCTCTTGCAGGGCACACGGCTAGAAGCCCACTTGCAGGGCACACGGCTAGAAGCCCACTTGCAGGGCACACGGCTAGAAGCCCACTTGCAGGGCACACGGCAGGTTGCCCACTTGCAGGGCACACGGCAGGTTGCCCACTTGCAGGGTACACGGCAGGTTGCCCACTTGCAGGGCACTCGACTTGGGAGTCCACTTAGTGGGGCGCTGGCCGCAACTCAGGAACACGGCAGGTTGCCCACTTGCAGGGCACACAGCAGGTTGCCCACTTGCAGGGCACTCGACTTGGGAGTCCACTTAGTTGGGCGCTGGCCGCAACTCAGGAACAAGGAACATGGCAGGTTGCACACTTGCAGGGCACACGGCAGGTTGCCCACTTGCAGGGCACTCGACTTGGGAGTCCACTTAGTGGGGCGCTGGCCGCAACTCAGGAACACGGCAGGAGACAAAGCAGGAGCAAATCAGGAACAAATCAGGAACCAAAGCAGGAACAAATCAGGAACCAAAGCAGGAACAAATCAGGAACCAAACAGGTAG
Source organism: Spea hammondii (assembly GCA_029215755.1). Lineage (NCBI taxonomy): Eukaryota > Metazoa > Chordata > Amphibia > Anura > Pelobatidae > Spea > Spea hammondii. Next base: position 26,451,509 of record JARDYJ010000012.1, on the reverse strand, counting down.
TCCTCAAACGTCAATGTCAAGGCCCAGACTGCAGGGCTGGGCAGGTTTATAAAGGCTGTCTTGATCATGAAATCAACTGCAGCTGGACCTGATAACCAGTCTGAGTGGTTCTGAGTGGCAAGGGCGGCCACTAGTGGCTGAAAACGTAAAGTGAGTAATACAAAGTTTAACCAAGTCCATACAGCGAAGGGAGAACGTTACAATATGTGTGTTTATGGGCAGGTGTTAGTAAAGCAGTGTATGTGTATATGCGTGTTTATGGGCAGGGGTGTGTAAGGTCAGTGTATGTGTATATGTGTGTTTATGGGCAGGTGTGTGTAAAGCCAGTGTGTAAGGGCAGTGTATGTGTATATGCGTGTTTATGGGCAGGGGTGTGTAAGGTCAGTGTATGTGTATATGTGTGTTTATGGGCAGGTGTGTGTAAAGCCAGTGTGTAAGGGCAGTGTATGTGTATATGCGTGTTTATGGGCAGGGGTGTGTAAGGTCAGTGTATGTGTATATGTGTGTTTATGGGCAGGTGTGTGTAAAGCCAGTGTGTAAGGGCAGTGTATGTGTATATGCGTGTTTATGGGCAGGGGTGTGTAAGGGCAGTGTATGTGTAAATTCGCGTTTATGGGCAGGTGTGTGGAAAGGCAGTGTGTATGGGCAGGCGTGTGTAAGGGCAGTGTTTGTGTATTTGCATGTTAATGGGCAGGTGTGTGTAAAGTCAACGCGTATGGGCTACCCTATCACGCCGATGAGATACCTGTAACAGTTACCGGCATGAATGCCGGTAAACTGTTACAGTTGGGTATGCCCGATCGGGCTTTCCCTTCCAGGTCACATCACTACTGACGTCACCTGGAAGTTCACGGGAGGACAGGGTATCCCTGCAGGGTCTGTCTAGACCCTGCTGGGCTACCCGATCACTCCGATGAGGGAGCTGAAACAGTTACTGGCACGAATGCCGGTAAACTGTTACAGATCTATGCCCGATCGTGCGATTGGGCATTCCCTCCGGTCTGTCATTAGCCCTGGGGGACTGCCCTACACCCGGGGCAGTCCCCCAGTGCCACACATCCAGCAGTAACGTCACACGATCATTGTGATGACCAATCACAGCGATCGTGTGACTGTTACTGCAGATGCTCTGCCTCTCTCCTCCATCTGAGAGAGAAACAGAGCATTGTGCAGAGCTGCAGTCAAAAAAAATAATCAAAAATGAGTACATAACCACCCAAATACCTGTCTTACCCTAAATGAACCCTTTCCTCCCCACGATCTTCAAAAAAAAAAAAAAACTACAAAAGAAATTACAAAAAAAACCCAAAATTTTAAAAAATTTGGGTTTAGTCTGGTAGATGCCCTGTAATATCCAGAAAACCACAAAAAACTAAGCATGTGGGGTATTTCCGTAATCAGGAGAGGCGGCTGAATACTTTAGGCTATTTCCCTGCCATAGCGTATACCATGTGCAAAATATCCTAAGCAACACAGATGTCTTGGCGAAAAAAGCGCATGAAATTATTGCTACGGCTGACTTTGGCAGTGATTGAGGGCCAAATGGTTGCATGGAAAATGTCTAAATGCTCCTGGTGAAATACTCTGAAATAATGCTTTCCAAAAATGTGTACTTTTATGGGAACATGTTCCCCTGTTTGACTGCTAAACTGCTTCATAGATAGCATTGGCTTAGCACACACCGTGATCCAGTTTGTCGGCACGTTACAACTTATGCCCTGTAATCAGGGCCGGCCCGACAATGGAGCCGAGTGGGGCAACCGCTCCAGGCGGCACTTTTGAAGGGACGGCACTTTGCCGCCCCAAGCCTTTTTTTTTTTTTTTTAAAGCGAAAGAGAGAGAGAGGGCGCCGAGTGGTTTTCGCTTACCAAGCTGTCAGTACCCGCTCGGCGCCCCTCTCTCTCTCTGTCCTCTGCGGCGAGTCTCCCTGTTCGGTCTCGGTGCCGGCTTGTAATGCTCAGCATTACAAGCCGGCACCGAGACCGAACAGGGAGACTCGCCGCAGGACTGCTGAAAGGTAAGTACAAGGGGGGGGGGGAGAGGAAGGGTAGATAATGGGGGGGGCGGCAGGGACGGAGGGAGAGGAAGGGTAGATAAGGGGGGGCGGCGGGAGAGGAAGGGTAGATAAGGGGGGGGGCGGCATTTTGCCTTGGGCCGGCCCTGCCTGTAGTGTCCAGAAAACCACAAAAAAACTAGGCATGTGGGGTATTTCCGTAATCAGGAGAGGCGGCTGAACACTTTAGGATGGATTTCTCTGCTGTAACACGTACCCTCTGCCAAAAATCCTCAGCAACACAGAAAGTGAAAAAAGTGCAGGAAATTAGAGCAACGGCTGACTTTGGCAGTGATTGGCGGCCAAATGGTTGCATGAAAATTGTCCAAATGCTCTTGATGAGATACTCTGGGTCGTCTGCTTTACAGAAATATATACTTTTATGGGGGTATTTATAATTAGGGGGGTGCTAAGCAGCCCCAAATGAAACATAGGTCTACTAAAGCAAAATGTGAAAATTTCACGTTTGGAATCCATAATGCGCATGGTCCCGTTTGTGCCCTGAAATGTCCAGAAAACCACACAAAAAATAGGCATATGGGGTATTTCCGTAATCAGGAGAGGCGGCTGAACAATTTAGCATATATTTCTCTGCCGTAACACATACCCTGTACAAAAAATCCTAAGAATACTACAAAATACTAAGATGCGTTGGTGAAAAAAGTGCAGGAACTAATTTCTGTGGCCACCTTTGCCAGTGATTGGTGGCCAAATACCTGCATGTAGATTCCCCCCCCCAGCAGTGGTCCCTGGGAATTAGGTTACCATCTAGACCACTTGGAGTACGGGTCACGTTCATGACCAAACTTATAGGAAGAAAGGCAACACTCACATGTCAATCACGTGTCCCTTCTCGTGTCTCCATCATAAACGTCACCTGTAAAAATAAATAAACAACATTACCATGACGGCAATTATCTGAATGAAACATTTCCAGCCCTATTCAGATAGCATACAATTCCTCTAATTATTATAATTAGTTTCTATATTATTGGGGCTTTTAGGGCTGTAGAACCCTTTGACACCCTCATACCCAGGAAGGTGGTATCAGCGAGGAAAAAAGGGGCAAAGGGGATTTGTGGGCGAAAGGGGGACTGGATAAACTAAAAAGTAACTCTGGGAAGTTATGCTAAAAAAAAGTTTTGATTTATAATGATTCCAGTGAAATATACACCTTGGCATTTTAGAACCTTTTGTAAAGTGCAATATCTCCAAAAATAAATAAACAATGAAGATATAATGGGCTGTGTGTGGTGACCAAGCACTTTTTTATTTCACGAATGTTTAGCATTATGTTGTTAAAAGTAACGCATATGTATTTATAATTCGCTTTCTTTTATACCCTGGGGAAGGGTAAGTAACCCATTTACTGCCCCCCTTACACTAAAGCTCCCTGACCTGAAATAAGGCGCCAAGACTCGCAAACACAAAGACAATGACGCCTGGCTCAAACTGCTGAGAAAAGGGGGGGGCAGAGTTTAATCGTCCAGATGGACACCTCGACGGACCAATCCCAATTAACTGCGCTCACACTTGTAGCCAATCAAAGCACCCTGTAGACGGAAACCCCGGCTCAGTTTCAGATTGACGTCCCTTCTCGCGAATCGCTGGCGAGACCCAGGGATGAGGATCCAATGGCACGGTAGAAGGGGCGTTGCCTTCCTTGTGGGGATGCCTGTGCGTGTAATGGAGTCTCACTTAGTGAGCGGCCATTGAGGGGAGAGGGAGCCCTGTAGTGACGGGGTCAGGGGTCCCGTGACGGAGCGCAATTTATCGCCTGAATTTTTTTTGGCTGTTTTTATCGCGTTATTCGCTTTCAATTCGCCCTTTTTCGTTTTAAAGTTTTCTACGTGAGTCCCGTCTGCCCAGGAGGTTGGCCCGGGAAATGGAGATGAAGAAGCGCATCAACCTGGAGTTGAGGAACAGGTCCCCAGGCGAGGTGAGGCTTATTTCTCACCCCGCTCTACTGAGGTTGGAGGGGTGAGGCGGGCTCCTGGGGCCCCTGGCGGTGCCTATGTCAGTGTCTGTGCTGATAGGGGGGCTCCTATGCCTCACACTCCCAAAGTTTGGAGGGAGCAGAGAGACCTGGGCCCCACCTCATGACAGGACCAGGCTCCCAAGGGTCAGTGCAGGGGGGCTTTAACTAAAATGCTGGGGTCTTAAAGTGTAAGATACCAGCATGTAGGGCAGGGACCCTGCCTCCCTAGCCTGCAATGAGCTTGGGTATAGAGCAAAGGGATAGTGTATGTGGAGACTTTATATCTATGTATGTATGTGTATTTATATATAATGTATGTTCTTTATTATAGTGACTTGTAGATCTGTTCTTTCTTCTTGGTCCCTAAAAACAACCAAATGACCCTTAAAATGACATGGTGTATGTATGTTATATGAAGTGCTGTGAGTGGTGAGAGTTGTGTTCCTGCCGTGTGCGCGGCTGCTGAGGTATGTCGGTGGTGGGTGTGCGGCTCTATGTACTCGGCTGGGCGCATTTAAGGAGGGTTTTGGGGCCACTTTGTGGGAAGAGATGCGTCCATACGTTAGTGTGTGTGTATATATCTCTCTCTCTCTCTATATATATATATATATATATATATATATATATATATATCGCGCCTGTCGGTCACGTAGTTCTGTTCTAGCGATAACATTAAAGCTGGGGGTCTGTTGTTTGACAGCAGTGTTACACACGTTAAGACATAAAGGGGGACCTGAGCTTGTGAGCTTACAATCTATTAGGATCAAGACGAGAAGAAGGCTGCCCGATGGACTAGTCTCCGTCTTGTTTTGCGGGTTATTGGCTTAAATTTCAATATATACATAAAATATATAAATTTGCATTTTTTTATTTATTTTTTTGTAGAAGAGGTGGGATTCGTGCTGCGTCCTGGAGCTTGCAATTGTTTAGATTGTAGGCCTTTGGGAACATTTTCTTATATTTCACCTCTTTAGAATCTAACCAACTTTATAGAACAATGTAGAGAACTTTGTTTATGTTGGGAAAACTTACATTTTTTAGTAGTTTTTTGGCCAACATACACACATATATTTAATATTTTCACTTATAATCAGCCCTGTGGCACTGAACTGGTTAAAGTTGCCACTCGTATTGATCAGTTTGGGTCTCCAGGGGGTCTGATAGTTGGAACGGGGTCAGTGTCTGAATCAATCAATGTGTCTATAATAGTGCATTTTGTTGTCATTTTTACACATTTGTTATGTCAACAAACCCTCACATTGTTTTTATTTGTACATTATTATTATTTTTCTTGTGGTAGTGAAATGTATCAATGTTTGGCTTCTAAATATTTCCTTTGTTCACCAAAAGCAGCCTTTTGTCAGTCACATACCTCACAACGGGACTCCAAGTTGCCCTCCACCTGTCGCGTCTGCCAGCCACATGGAGACCTAGACACATGCTGTATGTCTTCTCCTAGTTTTAACCACTTCCCTACCGGCTCACAACAACTATACGATGTTCTTTAGTTCCTGGGTTTACCGTCTTTCTAAGTGACTTGCAGTACTTTTGGGGGAAGCAGTAAGTCGGGTGTCACATTCTTTAATGGTTTGTGGTATGATCTAGCGTTCCATACGGCTTTGTATATCGTGGGAAGAACTTTAGGGTGGATACAGTGTAAGTCGGACTTTATTGAAAGCCCCTATAGGTCCGAAGCGCTTTTTCTCCTGCCTCCTAAAAAGATGAATGACTTTCCTTCTGCACATAAAGCCTTTTACCGTCGCCAGCAAACTGGTGCCTCGCGTGAGAGCAGCACATGGCGGGGGATCAGCACATGGCGGGGGATCATGGCTGCTGCTTGGACATACAGATAAGGCGATTGCGTTCAGTGACCAACAGGGGAGAGCTGATTGTCACCTCTTCTCCCTACGCCCTAAAGGTGGCGTGCGTGCGTGTGTGTGTGTGTGTGTGTGGTCACGGCTTTTCTCTCCTCTTCTTCTGACCCCCTCCTATATCTGTATGTCTGTCACTTTGGCTCAATGGATTAACTTTTGCTCCATACCCTCCCTTTGTCTACCCTCGGCTAGCATGGAATATATATGCTCAGTGTCCCTTCCAGCAGTGCAGCGGTTAACAGATTTAAGCAAGCCTCAGCCGCCTCCTTGTAGTAGTGTTACAGCCGTGTCATGTGCCCATGCTTTTTGTAGTGTCCCGACTTGATGTACAATAATCTTTTAATAATGTCGCCGCGCGTTTGGGCAGCTGCTATAGCGATTGTCTTGCGGCCCCCGCTTGCCTGCTGTCGGCATCCGCCAGCACGAGGACTTGTTGCCCTGAACAGATGTTGCAGGATGTAGGTCATTTGATACAGAAACCCCCTTCCTCCACCAACGCCTTGAAGTTTGCAGAAGAGGGACCCTCTTCCTAAGCAGAAATGCCACAAAACATTCTGCTTCCGTTTTATGTTTTTCCCACCTAATGGGTTGTATGAGAGAAGCGCTTTTCATGCATTGAGAATCTTGGTGCGTTAGCTGGTGTGCCGCGATTAGGCAAAAGGACGATTTGGTGCATGACGGCGAGAAGCTTTCCGGGTGAGACCGGAGCAGGCTGCCGTCTTGGGATGTGGCCGCACAGCTAGCACTCTCAAATATATTTATATTTAAACTCTCTTGTTTATATTGAAACTCTTTGCTCCCCAAAGGCCGAGTGAGCTGCGGAGAAGTCGGGAACCTGAATACATCGGCAGATTTGTGCCTTTACATTAGTAGGCGGCCACAAACGCAGTTTTAAAGCTAGATATTTTGGTAGTTTTACATTAGTGGCAGCATATTTCTAAATGACGCATGGTTTTTAGGTCATTTATGTGCTTTAATAAGATCTGATTCAATATCGTGTTTAAAAAAGAAAGTTGCTCTGGTCTAGTTTTAAAGTTAGACGCGCTCAGGAACTTTCATTGGTTGCTATGGCGATGAAACCACTTTGCAGTAGAGGGTTCTATGCATAATAAGGCTTTTCATTGCACTAAATTAATAGGACTGACTAATTCAAAATAAGTGGTCACATGTTAATCTTAATTTACTACTTTGACCAAACCCTACACACTGCAGTTATTCCCACCATTTGGCGTGTGAGTGATCAATCTCTCTGTATTCTGACAGGTGACGGAGTTGGTTTTAGACAGCAGTCGGTCAAGCGTTGGTGAAATAGAAGGCCTGAGCGAAGCCTTTGTAGAGCTGGAATTTCTTAGCATGGCCAATGTGGAACTGACCTCTCTGGCAAAACTTCCCAAGTTGCCTAAACTCCGAAAGGTGAGTAAATGGGTTTGGGCAGCTGATGTATCCTCAGGGGCTGTATTCAGACTGTTGTGTTATCCTTGAGCTATGTACAACTGGGTGTTAATTTTCCACAGCAAGATTAATATATGGACATGTTAATAATGAAGCTTTGAGAGCCCTTTATTAAAACATTCAGTTCTTTACGAGGGTCAACCTATTGTACACTTGGGCTTTAGGGTTAATAAAGCTTCAGAGCGTATTTTAATCTGCATCTATATATTGTACGTTCGTGTTGTAAATGTGTCCTTTTCTTTTTCCTCTTTCCAGTTGGAGCTCAGCGATAACAGCATCTCGGAGGGACTGGATGTGTTAGCAGAAAGGTGTCCCAGTCTTACTTACCTCAACCTGAGTGGAAACAAAATTAAGGATCTGACCACAGTGGAATCCCTAGTAAGTGTATTCATCCTTCGAGTTACAGAATAACACTGCTATATTAATCTTGCTCCACTGATTGCAACAGCGCTATGGAATCTGCTGGAGCTATATAAATAACTGTATGCGTTGGCTGTTTGAAATATAATTGTCTCCCCTTTCTTGTATTGAATTGTCAAAATACATGAGCATCGGGAGACATTGATAAGCAGGCTATCGTGGTTAATGGCTGAGCAGCTTTTAGAGTACAGACGATCTCATTTAATAATTGAAGCACTAGCAGACTTAATAGCTTATCTATTCCGTGACTGATATGATGTTCTTTTCCTCTCTCAGAAAAACTTAAAAAATCTAAAGAGTTTGGACCTCTTCAACTGTGAGATCACAAATCTGGAAGATTACAGAGAAAATATATTTCAGCGGCTTCCACAGATCACCTATTTGGATGGATTTGATCAGGAAGATAATGAAGCCCCAGACTCCGAAGAAGAGGATGATGAAGGTTTGTCCATGGATGTTTGGCACTGATTTTATGGTTCGGTATAAATTGGCTATAAAAAAAATGCCAGCTACAATTTTTAAGGCATTTATGACGGGTGGAAGACTTGTGTCCAGCAAATGGCAGCCTTTCGTTTTGGAAATGCTAGTCTTGAGCATGTACTATTGTATGTTACCTGCCAAAGTTTAATATTCGCTTCTTATTTTAGAGTGTGAGGACTACGATGATGATGAAGCAGACCCTCCTGGTGAATATGAGGAGGAGGAAGATGATGGTGAATCTGATTTAGGTGAAGAGGAAGAGGAGGTCGGCCTATCCTACCTAATGAAAGAAGAGATTCATGTATGTGTCTAATACATCGTAACGCTTCATTTAAAAAAAAATAAATAAATTAAAAAAAAAGAGATGCTAAGCTAATTTGTTTTCGTTGTTTTACACAGGATGAAGAAGATGATGATGATTATGTTGAGGATGGTGCTGAAGGGGAGGAGGAAGAGGAGGAAGAAGATGACGAAGGTAAATGGAAACTACCCAAATATATAGAGGTGTACATGAAATGTGGTGTCAGAATAGTATATATTGATATATAAAGCACCATTATGCTCTTCAGCTCTCTAAAATGGTTAAATCACATAACAATTTGGACTTAAATAAAAGGTAAGGAGCTCTCTGCTCAAACAAGAACACCGTCAAAGATATCTGAAGCTTAGAATGCTGGATGCACTCATAAGGGGGGGGGGGGGGGAGACAGATCTCCCACTTTCTGTAGCCTGTAAACCCGTTGGGCATCATATGTGCCCTTACCAGGGATGTCTGCATGCGGATTTCACTCCTGTTTACTGCTTGTGTAAAATGCACGCACCAGAAAATATTGCCGAATTTCACCATCTTCCGGCGTCTGGCCGCAAACTCATCCACTTATTTCTGACCTTTACAGAAGAAGAGGGGGCAGCTGATCGGGGGGAGAAAAGGAAACGGGATCCAGAAGACGAAGGGGAAGAGGATGAAGATTAAATGAGTTGTGTGTGTGAAATGCTAGGACCAGTCCCTTTTCTGAGCCCTGGGGTTGATGCTAGGATAAAGCAGATCTGTCTGTCTCTACATGTACAATAGATGTCCCTACAGAATTTAACATGTAACTTTTTATAGCAAAGGTGTGGTTTTACATTATTTTGTGCCCTTTTTATCATTCCAAATACTACTTAAGATCCTATTAGTAAACTTTATAGAAACTTTCTTCTGCCCTTTTTGTAATGCCTTTTGCGTTCACAGGGCTTTCCCACAATGCATTTCAGGCGTTTTGGGGAATTGAGATGTTTTCTGTGCGTTCAGATGCGTGATGTGCCACCTAGCTGGGAAGCTGTCTAATTACTATCGAGGCCTTAAGCATAACAGCTGGCCATCTGACAGCGGGATGTGGCGTGACCCACCATGAAAATGATGGGAGGGGGGCTCCAATCTTTCGGTATGACTGAGCATTGGTTTACAGACAGTCACAAAACAGGACTACCGCCTCATCCCCAGATTACATGCTGAAAGCAGTTTTGTCGCGTTCCATGGTTGCGTTTAGAAAAGTTTTTACGTGCTGCCTTAAAATACGGAAAGGGGGTATGGCTATAGGCAGCCTAAAGGCTCGTAATGGGATAACCGGAGTTGCGATCAAACATCTCGGGCACTCGTCATGTGCTCTGCACAGGGTAATATTCGCTACTATCCTCCTCCGTGCTCTGCTACTAATAACAAGTCTACATACTTTATGAAGCCAGAAATGATTTCATATCCGTGTAGCAGCCGCCGCACTAAACGAAGTTAAGCACATAGTCAAAAAGAAGCCTTGTCCAGTTCTTTTAAGTACCAGGGTAGGTTTGAATGTCTGTTTTGACTTTAGTGCCACCTTTACTCGTGTCCTGGAGGAACAGGTGCTGATTTGAGTCGTGTAATGCCATAGGCTCAAAGCTCACCTTGGGACCCCCATTTTCAGGGTGCCGGAAACGCCAGTGCAGAAAACTTTCAAATCATTTTAAACTACGACAAAGCCATTCAAAGCTGTGTATCGTTCCCATGGTTATCAGTAGGGCAGTTAAAAAAATAAATCCTCCATAATAGGACTTGGCTATATCCATTGAACATAAAATCACTGTGCTTTTGCATAATGAAAGGCCTGGGCAGCATGTACTCTTTAGGTTGTGTTAGCTCGCCGACGCATGCCACAGTAAAACGCGATTTGAGGCCACGTGTGAAATACGTATATACCAAAAACTCTTCTAACTTATGTTGTATTATATTGGCCATTTGAATGCGTCTCGGAAGCAAAACTTTCTTTAGAATCCGATCACTGGCCTTTCAGAGAACTGTTAATGTTTTTTTCTTTATTTTTTTTTGTTTGGTGGAAATATATAAGGGTGGGTTTTTATAATTGCAGAGGGGATTTGTCCTATTTTAAATACTCTTTTATGGCGGTATGTATATAGTGTGTTCAGTTACTTTTGGATTCTATAAATGTGCAACTTTGTTTTTGAATAAAGCCATAACAGTGTTATCTAGTCAATGTGACAATTATTCTTTGATATATGGGGGATGCGTGCCATTTGCCAACAGTTCTTACGCGGGTGTTCGGGGCTTTACATTTACGCTCCCTCTCGAGTCGGGTTTGTGTCACTTGATTTAAACCACCCCAGTAAGTGTGGCCCTCAAGCAAGGCCACCCTTTCTAGACACTTGTATGTCATTGTGTGGTCTAAAAAATGGACGACCAGTGTTGGTCCCATTTATTGTCGTGATAATTAGAAATGTTATATGTTGCCTCCTGGTCTCTATGCGCTTTCTGTAATGTCTTCATCCCTCAAAATCCCTCTGGCATGGCTGCTCCTCGCCACTGTCCTGCTGCAACCGGGTGAGAGGGGCGCAAAATACACGACGTGTCTACTGTCCAAACACAGGAGCTTGAAATCTGGGGGTTTTACTGTCTGAGCCCAAGAGCTTGTGTTCTAGAGGTATAAATGAGCTGCCCCTGATTATATAGAACACATTCATACTGAGGAAAAAGTCATGAGGTGTGACGGTGCCGATCTCAGTGTAGAAGTATATTCTGCCCCAGGGCAGTATTTGTTTAATTTCTCTTCTGTTTCCCCCCCGGGGAATCTCTGTACACTATAACTATGGATGGATCTGTTTATAAGCAGGACTTGCAGCATTTACCCCAGCCTTTTGGCTGTGTTAGTTCCCCTGATGACAGAGTAAATGCTGGTTAATGTAGACGTGACACCGATAGGGGCATTTAGCCAGACTGTTCTCTTGGCAGGTGTGTTATTGGGGGTAGTCTTGTGTCTTTGAAGTTATGGACTTGCTTGGGACCTACAAAAAAAAAAGGCATCACCATGATCTGTTGGTGACAAGATGGCGCACATGTCCTTTCCTGATGTAAAAACTGAGACCTTAATCAGTTGTCAGTTGTTGGTCTCGTCTTCTGGAGCCATATACCTGCCCCATGCATCTTTAAATTCCCTTACTGTGTTAACCTCCTACCACCCTTTCGGTAAAGTAAAACCTCTTCACATTACATCTAAATCTCTGACCCTCTAACGTAAGATTCTGGGCTCTTGTTGTAACATTTCTCCTTCTTTGAAATAAACCTCACTCCTGTCTGTACTTTAACTCCCTTTTATGTATTTAAATGTCTCTCCTGTCCCTTCTCATACATTATATGCACAAAAGTATTGGGACACCTGACCATTACACCAACAGGCGCTTTGATGACATCACATTTTAAATACAGAAATTAATATGTAGTTGCCCCCCCCCCCTTTTGGATCTATAACGGCTTCCACTCTTCTGGGAAGACTTTCCATAATATTCCGGAGAGCTTTGATGGGAATTTTTTCCCATTAATCCAGTAGAGTATGTGGGGTTAGGCACTGATGTTGGAGGAGAAGCCCCAGCTCGCAATCTCCGTTCCAGTTCACCCCAAAGGTTGAGGTCAGGGCTCTGTGCAGGTCAAGTTCTTCCTCACCAGTTGTCTGGTCCGTAAACACATGGTTGGATGAGTTTGGTGTGGAGGAGCTTGACCGGCTGGATGGAGCCCTGACCTCAACCCCATCGATCACCTTTGGGATGAATTGGAACAGGAGATTGCGAGCCGGGTGTCTTATCCAACATCAGTGCCTAACCTCAAACGCTCTATAGGATGAATGGCCAAAAATTCCCAAAGAAACTCTCCAAAAGCTTTATCGTTTTAGATGTCAAACAGCATCTGCTAATCGAGGGGTGGTCTTTGAACATGAGCCGTCAAAATAAGGCAGGGGGGACCTTGTCTGTGAAAGAGGAAGGGCTGAAGGTAGCGTTAAGACATTTATTGAGTAATACATGGGTACTTATCCTGTGTCTTTGGGGGGAAATTGTTTTAGTTTCTAAACATTTTTTTTCAAAAAGCATCTGCCCAGTAATGAAAAAGATGTTTCCCTACAAAAGGCTGGATTTATGATTGTCTATTGCGGGAATTTTTGCAATTACTCTTCCCGCTTACCCACCTACCAAACTGAATGGCTAATGAGCGATTGGTATTATTTTCTCTATTTAAAACGAGTGTATATTTTGTAGGAGAATCTTTTATGACCTACTGCAGGTTGCGTTTAGAGCTACTGCTTGGTTACCAGCGCTGGTTAGTGATATATACTCAAAAACCAACCGGTCGTTCATAGCAGTGTTCAAGAAAGAAGTCAAACCCACAGTTAAAAAGCCTTTTCTGAAGAAGTTTGGTGGCGTAAGGAAATATCCCAAAACCAAAAATGGATCTTCCACGGCCCTGTTCAACATAGTAAAAGAGGATGCCTCCTTGGGCCAATTCCGGAATGTACTCTTCAAAATGCTCTAATAAAGAATCTGGTTCCTCGAGTCGTAATAACAACGCTGCCGAGGTGGAGCTCTTGAAAATTAAGATACCTGCTCTGTGGAACCCCAAAGGCAGTAGTTACGTGCAATGGGCAGGTACACTTTGCCCAAAAGAGTAAGTGGCTTGGGGAAGAAACACAGAAATTAAAGCTCCGAGTGCGATAGAGCCAAGCTAGCAATCCAATGGATTGTTTCAAATGTGTCATCTGCGAACAGAAAGGGAGAAGAACCTCTTGTATCTCCAGGTTTCAAAGAACGTCCAACAAAGATGCCCGGAGGAATTCCATCAACTGCAGGTGTTCTTGTTCCACCAACAGAAGTAAATACTGTGAATTCTTACAGCAGTTATATACCACAGGGGAGGATCACAAGCCTTACACTTGAGGACAATTCAGAGAAATTACTTTTATGTAGGCCCATCCGTACCAGCCCAAGAGCTGCAAAGTGAAACAGATTCGCTAATAAAATTCCGTCAGCCCAGAAAAAGACGATAGCCGTTTCCAAAACCAGCTCAAAGGGGGAAAAAAAACCACCACTTTGTCTACATGCAACATCATTCCGAAAGAACTTAACATGGCAATACTTTTATTTCAATGTTCCGATGGCCCTCAGCATACTGGAGGATCGGATTAAATTCAATGCCGCCTTCTTGTGTCCCAAGAAAACTCCTTAACCCTTTCATTAAGTCTTTCCGCCTGAAAATGCTTATTTTGTCTCCATTATCATATAGGTAAATCATTAAGCCACAAAATATTATATATAGAGATAGTCGTCTCATTTACAAATAGCTTTGTTCGAACAGCGTACGTGAAGTAGAACTGTTAGAGCCATGTTTTGTTTTTTAAATCTAAAAAATATTAGTCTATCCTATAGAGGGCGCTAACCAATCAGAAATGGGAAAGAAATTTCTGTTTGCAGTAAGGTGTGGGATAAAATAAATGATTGTCGCGATACAAATATGGAGAAGATCTGAAGAAAGGGCCTCTGAGTTCTTGGAAGCTTATGCGGCTCGCCTGGTTTTTACTCTGAATGTTGGCCATGAAAAGCTACCACAAATGGTAGGTTTTCAGAATTACACCTCAGGAGTATCCCACACGTGTATCGTTTCATCCTTAGGATCACTGCCAAAACATTCTAGGATCCCCACTTTTAAAGCCTCATTAAAAATAAAAAAAAAAACACGACCAGAAAGCAATTATTAAATATCATTAACTAGGAGCACTCATAATAAAGTAAAGATCACCGGTGTAATAGAACCTGAGGTTTGCATTTTTATGGCCAAGGAATTGTTCCTGTCCAGGAAGCCATGAAGATGGTAAAAGCACACCAGCGGAGAAGCAATTGTTTGAGAAACGGATATATGTAGTTTATAGATTCCTGCTGCGAAACGGTCCTTGACACGAAGGACCCTGAAAACACATGCCAAAGTTCAGATGAGCAGAGGAACACCACTGATATTTGCGATGACAATTTCAATGCAAAAGACCTTGGTGCACCAGTGGAAGAGCTGAATTAATGTTCTGCTGGGCCTTATAATTGGTCACTTCTTCTGTTTTGGGGCGCACGTGTCTGTGGTTCTAGGCACATCCCAGTTATACTTGGACGTGGTTTTAGAGTGTTTGGGAATTTGACCTAAACATAATGTTTTTTTGAGACATTACCATATTGTAAAGTGTAAGGGACGAGGGTAACTACTGCATCATTTCCAGAGTATTTTGTTGTGCAAGAAAGGAAATTTAGAAGCATTAGCTTGTTAGAACTTTTTAAATCCCTGAGACCTGTAGAAGCCAATCACTGCCCTGCGTGCTAATTCACCAAACCGTTCAAGTCCACATGGAGCGGAGGAATTAACATTTTATAATACGATTCACCCACGCCTATTGCATTATGTAACATGGCTTCCGCTGGGGACTGTATTTTACAGCTATGGTTAATTTTGCTCACGTTCTCATTGACCCAGACACAAATTGCAGCTCTAATCAGAACCAAGACATAGCATATCAGTTATTTCACCAATAGAAGATCTCATCACCTTTTCCATTATGAAAACACAATTTGGTCCACAGCAGGAGAAGTTTGGAATCAGCAGACTTCATTGATAAGCGTCTAGTAGAGAGAATCGCCTAGAACCGAAGTCCATCTAATTTTCCCGTAAACCTTAATCATCCCTTGGTCTCGTCTTAGATTCAGGGACCATACGCCTATCACATGCATGTTTACATTCCATAAGCTACAGTTAGAGAAAAGGAGGTCCATCATGAGTTATACGTTGGATGAGAAGATCCCGCACTTTTACACCAAGAGAAATGGACACGTCATTCCTGGGAAGATTGCTGCCAGACCATGCTTTGCTTTGGCCAAGGTCTACTTGGCTTTCCTGATTTGTTGTGATTTACTAGTACATCATAGTTTTAAATCCCTGGTGAAATCCCAGTGACCCAAATAGTCAAAAGGTTTCCATGGTGCCGACAGTAGAACCATTGATAACTTATATTAAAAAGGTAACACATGGGGTAACAAATGAAATATTGGAGTAAACTCATTTGTAACATTACATCACTAAGGGGTTACTGAAAAACACTTATGGTCTTGTACACCGAAACATTATTCTATTCGACGAAGATTCCTTTGGGTGAAAACATGGGGTTGAAACAGAGCTTACTGGGCCCCAAGATTCATAGTAAATCAGGGCCCCCATTTTCATGTTTATACATACAGTAATTCACAAATCCTAGTAATTATTTGCTGATCCGTTAACGATACATTTTTTTAGATGTTAGTAGAATGTTACACCCGGTTCTACTCAACCCAACCTTGCAGCATACATTTCCAAGCAATAACGGGCATGTTTATTGATGATATACATATTACTTTATCATTATCAAATTTTAACGCCGCACACTTGTGCTGTACAGAAACAGGTCCCGTCTCTTTTTGTTGACACCAGTTGCAAAGCCTGAAATTGATAACATCGGACACATTGCAGACAAAGACCCTCTTGTCCTCTCCTTGTCGCATTCTGTCCCGCGCCGTTATGTTCCTTAAAAAGTAGTGCACAAGGGGGACAGAGAGGGACAGCTGTGGCCGCTGAAGGCTGTAAAAGGGTTGAGAGACAACTGGCTGACTTAAGGTTTTGAGGGTCTCGTCAGCTGAGAGAGTAGAGGGAAGTCAGAGGCTAACGCAAGCCGTAAAAAGTGGTTTCTTCGTAGAACAAGGGGTTCTGTGTCCAGGACCTGAAAAGCCCTTTATTCCCTGCCTGTGGCATTCCCAATTACACGCACTGGTATGCGCAGCGCTAACACTGTCCTCCTAAGGAAATCATTATAAAGAAACCCCTGAATAGGGTTTTTTGGTTTTTTTTTGCCCTGGCCATTTTTTTATGAATTGTGAAATATTAATGGTTCCTATGCACCCTGATTCCTTGATATTCTCTTGAAAAACAGATCTCTGTCTAAAAATTTGAATTTTACCATACCGTGGGGCCTGTTATGTTTATAAGAATTATTAGAGGTGCCCCCTCCCCCGGCTAAAACTTATCAAATTATAAGGACGGAGGTGAGATACTCACACCAAATACCCGGGTTTTAATTTCCAGTCCTGGGATGACATGAAGAAAAATATCTACAGGAGCTTTTGCAAAAATACAACATTTTAAAGGAAACCCATTGGAACAAAATGTGTTATTTTTTGCACAATGAATAAAGAAATATTTGTTATACGGCATTCAAGCAGCTATAAAATCAGATATTTATCTGGTTTCAAGGAAAGGGTGCTCCTGGAAAATTATATCTCAGCATCTGACACCTAAATACTTGCACAGAGGTGACAGCTAAGCCAGAGTATATCATTAATTTTGCATAGCGGAACAAGTAACATACAAAGAGAGTATGAGATTCTCACCAACAACCCAGGCAGCCGTTTCATATCCTATCCCACAGTGCATTTCTGGTTGGGAGTACCCCAAGTCTTGGCTCTCTTGTGCCATTACATAGAAAAATTCTCCATCTATTTATCAGCCTGATCCTGCCCAGAAGAATAATCCAGAACTGAAACGTGAAACAATTTTCCTCTACGCCTGACATTTTCTTCCTTCGTTGGCCTTATTGATGGGGGTATGGGTGGCATCCTTCTAGGCCCAAGAGATCAAAGAGGTCTATGTCTGGACTCAACTTTACACATGAAATACCATACAAAAAGAATATGAGATGCTCACCAACAACAGACAGTCACTTCATACCATGTCCTACGGTGCATCCCCACTTATGAGCATCTGGCAAATTTAAGCTCTTTTATGCAATTACAGAGAAAAAAACTTTAACCACCAGCCTAACGCTGACCAGAAATGCAATCCAGAAAAAGAACATAAAGCAGATTTATTATTCACAAAAGATCATCCCACACTAAACAGTCACATTTTCTTTTTATTACCATATTTGCTCAATTATAAGATAAGGTTTCTTCCAGAGAAAATGCTCTGAAAAATACCCCCATCTCATAATCAGACCTCCCATAGGTCTGACTATGAAACTAAGAGCCAGATCACCCACAGCGATGCAGAGAACCTGGATCCCCCCCGCCACACAACAACAAACAACGACTTACCGGTGCAACTGAGTCCCAATGCTTAGTCCAGGCAACGCGTAGACAATTTATGCCTTCTCAATGAATTACTGTTGGTATCCTTCCAAAAATATAAGAGAAAAGACATCCACATCTGGGTTCACCTTTACACTTAAGGTGAACCACAAGAGCGCTGAAAAGGTGAAATACCCAACAAAAGGAATATGAGATGTTCACCAAAAACAGATAGCAGCTTGATAGTATGTCCTACGATGTGAATCTCCAATTTTAGCTCTGTAATTGTATTACAGAGAAAAAAAATCTACATAGTCTGATCCTGCCCACAAGGGCAGTCCATAATGCAAATGTGAGGCAAATTTCCTATGTACGAGAGAACCAACAGCCCTAGACGTATGTTTTGGCCTTCATTGGCTTTGTCGGTGGGGTACAGTTGGTATCTCTCTAGACACAAGCTAAAATTTGAGATGTTCCCAAGACGGGACACACAGTAGAACAGTCTATGAAGCCGCTTTCTGTTCTTGGTGAGCATCTCATTCTCTTTTTGTTTGGTGTTTCACCCTTTGGGACTCTGTTGGGGTTCTCCCCAAGTGTAAAGATGAGTCCAGTTTGGTATTTCACCCTTTTGAGATCTTGTGGGTCACCTTAACTGTAAAAGTAAGCCCACATGTGGATCTTCTTGGTCAGATAGATACCCCCTGTATTAACTTTCTAAGACGGTTGAAGGTGGATCTCTGGGTGGGTCTCTTGCATGGAGGGGATGATATGAATCGTTAATAATAAAAAAAACTACGCAAGTTTATACAGCGTAAGAAAACCAGCAATCAAACGTTGCTTTCCAAGCACAAAAGCGCAAACTGGTTCATGTCCGGACTCATCTTTACACTTGGGGTGCAATGTCATACAATAACAGCATGTGATGCCCGTTTAAAAACAGAAGCTTCGCAGATTGTCCTATGGTGCAACCAAGCTTTAGAGCATCTCAAATTCTAGCTCTCTTGTGCCATTACAGAAATAAAAATCGCCATCTACATATCAGTCTTAACCCACCGAAAAGAGCAGTCCACAATCAAATTTCCTCTACACGAGGGAAGTGGGTGTATTTTCAACCAATATAGGCTTCATCAGTAGGACACAGTTGGTGTACCTCTTGATACAAGTAGAAATTTTATATTTTGGTCCTGGAATGCTGTTTTGGGTGGGATCAGACCGATTTGTAGATAAAGATTTGTAATGGCAAAAGAGATAAAATTTGCTCTTGGTGAAGATCTCATACTATTTTTGTTTGGCATCTAACTCTCTGTGAATCTCTTCTGTAAAGGGGCATCCAGATGTTGACCGTCTTGGTCTTTTGGCTAAAAAGGGATGTTAACCTAGCCTCATAAGTTAATATCACCTTTAAACTCGAGGTGAAGCACATGACACTTCCAAACGGTTAAACATCAAGCATAAGAGCCTCAGCGAAAACAGGCAGCAGCTTCTTAGTCTATATTACAATGCTCCCCACTTAAGAGCATCTCAAACTCTATGTTCTTCAGCAATAAAGAGAAAACAAACCCATCTATATCCCAATCTGAACCCCCTTAAAAGAGCAGAACTCCCTTCCTTTGACATTTCAGTCTGACATTGCCCAAAAGGGCACATTCCCTCAGAATGAGGTAACACAGCACCTGCAGTAGATGTACTTTGCCTTTGTTGATCTTATCAAAACACGACCAGCACACCACTAAAAGCCAGAGATCAATGAGGTCCCCGTCTGGACTAACCTTTACAGTTGGAGTGACTCTCAAGTGATCCCCAAAAGTTGAAACGCCAAACAAATAGAGTATGAGCTGTTCTCTAAGGACAGACAGCCGCTTCATCGACTGTCCTAGGAGCCATCCCGCTTGGGAGCATCTCAAATTTTATATCTTCTGCCATTAAAAATAAAAATTTCCATCTCTTCTTGGTGAGGATCTCATTTTGTTGGTTTTCTTGGGCAGAGGAAATGTGCTTGGCGTTTTGGTTCTGGGCTGCCCCTTTGGGTGGGATCAGAGCGACATGTAGATTGTGATCTGTTTCATCTGTAATGGCAGGAGAGAGCTAGGACAGAGAGCGTAGGACAGGCCATGAAGCTGCTGTATGTTCTTGAAGAGCATCTCATATGCTTTCTGTTTGGTGTTTCACCCTCTGTGATCATTTGGGGGGTTCACCCCAAGTGTAAAGGTTAGACCAGGTGTGGACTACCTTGCTCTCAATGGGCTAAAGTATCCCAGCTCTGTGTCGGAGTCCTGGGCCCTGGCCTTCTGGTAGAGAGTGGTTGTAGGGCCACTATTAAAGTTTAAGAGGTATCACTGGGCTCTGCTTTCCTAGGGGGGTGCAGCTATGTCCTCGCAGATCAAACATGTGGATGTTGTATGACTATGAGATGCCTATGAGTGTGGTTAATGTTAGGTTTGTGGTTGAGTTGCATGTGAGTGTGATTAATGTTTGGTGAGTGTATGTTGTTATTGAGTGGTCTTTTTGCTTGATGTTTCAGTTCAAATAATATATGAAACAAACTATGAAACAGTTGCGTGTTCTTAGTGTAGCATCCTGATATGGATTTTCGCACGTTATTGCTTCAAGAGAAACATCAACTGTGTCCTACTGATGAGGCTAATATAAGTTAAAAACAAGCCTGAGGTGGCTGCTTCCATTGTGCAGAGGAAGTTTGGACACAAGATGCTCCTAAGCATTGAAACACCATAGGAGAAGCTCTGTTCTTGTGGAGGATCTCATACGCTTTACATTTGCTATAGCTGGATACGCCGCAGAAAGTAACTTACAAACATATACATTCTTGCCTTTATTGGCTTTATCAGCAGAGTACACCTAATACTACTCTCAACTCAAAAGAGCAAGGAGGTCCACGTCTGGACTCACCTTTTCAGTTGCGGAGAATTCCAAGAGATTCCCATAGGGTGAAACGCCAAACAAAAGAGTAAAAGATCTTCACCAAGAACAGAAAGCTGCTTCTTAGACTGTCCTAAGGTGCATCTCCACTTAGGAGCATCTCAATTTGTATACGTACAAAGAAAGATGCAGTCCAAAACCAAGACGCAAGACAAAGTTCCTCTGCATGAGGGAAGCAACAACAGTTGTTGGCAGCTCTCTTGAGACATATATATGCTTGTTCTACTTGAGCAGAACTCCCCTCTTTTAACCTTTCAGTCTAACATTGCCCAAAACGGCACATTCCCTCAGAACGAGGAAACACAGCACCTACAAACGATGCACTTTGACTTTGTGGATTTCATCAATACACAACCAGTACACCACTAAACACAAGAGATCAATGACGTCCTCGTCTGGACTAACCTTTGCAGTTGGAGTGACTCTCAAGTGATCCCCAAACTTTGAAACGGCAAACAAATAGAGTACGAGCTGTTCTCTAAGGACAGACAGCCGCTTCATCGACTGTCCTAGGAGCCATCCCGCTTGGGAGCATCTCAAATTTTATATCTTCTGTCATTAAAAATAAAAATTTCCATCTCTTCTTGGTGAGGATCTCATTTTGTTGGTTTTCTTGGGCAGAGGAGATGTGCTTGACGTTTTGGTTCTGGGCTGCCCCTTTGGGTGGGATCAGAGCGATATGTAGATTGTGATCTGTTTCATCTGTAATGGCAGGAGAGAGCTAGGACAGAGAGCGTAGGACAGGCCATGAAGCTGCTGTATGTTCTTGAAGAGCATCTCATATGCTTTCTGTTTGGCGTTTCACCCTCTGTGATCATTTGGGGGTTCACCCCAAGTGTAAAGGTTAGACCAGGTGTGGACTACCTTGCTCTCTATGGGCTAAAGTATTCCAGCTTCTTGTAGGAGTCCTGGGCCCTGGCCTTCTGGCAGGGAGTGGTCATAGCACTGCTATTATAGTTTAAGAGGTATTTCTGTGCTCTGCTGTTCTAGTGGGGTACAGCTATATTCTCACAGATGAAGTTTATGGATGTTGTATGTCTATGAGATGCTTGTGTGTGCAGTTAATGTTTGGTCTGTGTTTGAGTTGCCTGTGAGTGTGATTACTGTTTGGTCTGTGTTTGAGTTGCCTGTGAGTGTGATTACTGTTTGGTCTGTGTTTGAGTTGCCTGTGAGTGTGATTACTGTTTGGTCTGTGTTTGAGTTGCCTGTGAGTGTGATTACTGTTTGGTCTGTGTTTGAGTTGCCTGTGAGTGTGATTACTGTTTGGTCTGTGTTTGAGTTGCCTGTGAGTGTGATTACTGTTTGGTCTGTGTTTGAGTTGCCTGTGAGTGTGATTACTGTTTGGTCTGTGTTTGAGTTGCCTGTGAGTGTGATTACTGTTTGGTCTGTGTATGTTGTAATTGTGTGGTCTTTTAGCTTGATGTTTCAGTCCGAATAATATATGAATCAATGAAACAGTTGTGCGTTGTTAGTGTAGCATCCTGATAAGGATCTTTGCACGTTATTGTTTCAAGAGAAATATTAACTGTGCCCTACTGATGAAGCTAATATAAGTTAAAAACAAGCCTGAGGCGGCTGCTTCCATTGTGCAGAGGAAGTTTGGACACAAGATGCTCCTAAGCATGGAAACACCATGGGAGAAGCTCTGTTCTTGGGGAGGATCTCATACACTTTACGTTTGCTGTAACTGGATACTCCGCACAAAATGACTTACACAACATATACATTCTTTCAATTATTGACTTTATCAGCAGAGTACACCTAATACTACCCTCAACTCAAAAGAGCAAGGAGGTCCAAGTCTGGACTCATCTTTTCAGTTGAGGAGAATCCCAAGAGATTCCCATAGGATGAAACGCCAAACAAAAGATCTTCACCAAGAACAGAAAGCTGCTTCACAGACTGTCCTAAGGTGCGTCCCCACTTGGGAGCGTCTCAATTTGAAGATGTACAAGGCAGCCCAAAACCCAAACGTGAGGCAAATGTCCTCTGCATGAGGGAAGCAACAACGGTTGTTGGCGGTTCTCTTGTGCTATATATATTTTTGTTATGTTTGGCCTTTTGGGCGAGAACAGACTGATATGTGGATGGTGATTTTTTCTCTGTAATAACACAAAAGAGCATATATTTAAGATACTCCCAAGCAGGAGGACAGGCTATGAAGTGGCTGTTGGTTCTTCTTGAGCATCTCATGCTCTTGTTGTATTGCATAGTAGAACCTCCCCCCCATCTTTCTAGAAATAGATATATGCAATTGTTTTTCACTACTTTTGCGTGTTTTTTAAGCTTTATGTGATTTATAATGTATGTCAGAAGTTGCAGACAGACGAGTAGAGATACTCCAGCAGCTAAGGGCATATTAAGTATAAGTCTCATGCCAGGACGGTGAGGTTAAAGGGGACATCCCGCCAGACCTTTATATCCTTTTGCTAATGTCCAAGGATTCTAAATAATACGTATGTAATATCTGACGCAGAGTCTAATAAATAATTACTTTATCGTGTATGTGAATTCTTAACCTGCCTTTGATCCTCTGCCGTTGGAGACCTGGAAGCCTCTTGGAGATGGGAACGCTGCATCTGATTGCGTCGTTGATTGAGTCCACATTTATCCATTTATGAAATTAATAACTAACTGCAGAGTCCGCGTGTTTTTTTGTGTCACCTGTCCAGACGTCCCTTTTATCCGACAATAATTGAGCTTTAACCAGTCTCATAATCAACAGACGGATAAAAGCTCTACCCTCAAGATTACAGATACCAGGTCAGAGCAAATTTTATCCAGATCATAGCGAGATAAAAGGAAAAAGAGAAACCCTACATATCCATCTGCAGACTGTAAAGCTCCTTTCGATGGAGAGGGGGCAGCAGACACACAGAACAGATGTGTTTAACCCTTCATTTTAGCTGCACTAGGCTTTATAGCACTCAACTTGTGCCCATCCCTAGCACGGCACCACCATTCATTTTTATTACATTTTGCTTGAATTTGTTTCATATTTTTTTGATGATATACAATTGCTAACTCTGAGCGCAAGAGAGCAAGGAGGTCCATGTCTGGACTCACCTTTACCCCTGAAGGGTGAGATGCCAAACAAAAAGAAGATGAGTTCCTCACTGAGAATATATAGCAGCTTCATAGCTTGTCCTCTACCTTTCAATCCCCTTTTTTTCAATGTTTAAAAATCACCCTCGTATATTTATTTCCATTGGTCTGAGAATGAAATCCTCGATCAACCGCAGATGTAAAGCCGTTAACCTAGGAGATTGTTTGCTAAACCCTGACCTTTAGGACCTTAGTTTCCTAAAACTCAAAAGGGAAAACAAGATGTAAAGTTTCAAGAACTTTCAGGACCTCCAAGGTCTCTTCTTCAGATGGAGGTCTCAAAAGCTTGAGTTTCGCGATCTCCGAGGTCGACTGATCAGCTTCTTTGTCTTCTTGACTAATTCGCCTTTGTTCATCCAACCCAACTGCGGAGTGCTGGCTTTAGCTGAACTTGATACTTTTTTTTTATTGATAAACATAGAAGAACATGTCATATTTCATAAGCTTTCATGTTTCATATTTCATGTTTGCGCAGATCAGTCTCCTAAAATAACCCAGCACGTCACAACGACCCCTTTTTCAACATTTCTTTTAGAAAAAGAACTTCCTCTTTTTGTGTCTATGTCAATGTCCCTTCAGTGTCACTGCAGAAGAACTCACGCGGCTTTCAGGATTTCTCAATAATCACACATCTGGTGACCGCAAGCCTGCAGACTCTTTATTTAGACATTCACGCCTCCATCTCCCCTCTGCATTGAAATTCAGGAAGCCCTTCATTATGGAAGTGTATCCTCCGTCACTCCTACGCCCCGCTGAGTCAGGAGCTGGATTCTGTGCTTGGAAAGAGGACGGCTTTGTTGCTGAGGCTAAGAAAGATACCAAAGGGGGAAACTTTAACCCGGGGGGGGGGGGCTAAAAAGAAATAATAAAAACAATGGTATCATCTATTTACGTTACTGAGGGGGGTAGTAGTGGAACAGCCTCCCAGCAGAAGTGGTAAGGAAATACAGTGAGGGAAGTCAAACATGCATGGGATGGACATACGGCTCCTGAAATGAGACCAACCACTCGATTAAGGGTCGAGTCTTTACAGAAGGAGAAACCGACAGACTAGACGGAGGGCATGGGCTGATCTGCCGGCAGATTCTATAAACAATGGGGGAGAGGGTTACTGAATGTCCATTTTAATAGCAAATCCAGGCGGATAAGGGCCAATATTAAGACAAAGGGTGACAAAAATTAGGGAACTGTACAAAACATTTTAGGAAAGATGGCATAGATGGCACACAAACCAAGTGAGCATTTGTCTTGGGTAACACAGGTTAGTAATGAGACAGAAGGCGTGCATTTAGACACAGATTCACTAAATGGCAGCAATTTAAAGGGATTCTTTTCCAACGAAATTGTATATTCGTGGAGTGGTGGGATCCCCCCCTTAAACAGGGATACTTATGTTATATTTATGCCGCTTCCCGGCTTGATCCTTAAGGGGCGTCTGATTACCCTACTGTCCATTAGTATAAAAACACTTTTTAAAAATTAATAAATATTACAAAAAAAAATAAAATAAATTGCCCACCCCGTGCAAATATCTAACGACTATTTGAAATATACCAAATAAGAATAAGGATAGGGGGGGTTGAAGTCGTTAAGCTGCGATACGAAGGAGTTCCGCCCCGCAAGATGCCGAGGGAGCCCCTGTGTATCATATTAATGAGGGAGAGGTAACATTATCCCCGGGCTGACATCAGCTCCCATCCTCAGCGCAAGCGACTACTTCCAGCCCTTATATGGAGAAGAAACGGAGGCGGCCAGCGATTGGCTCCCTGGGCACTCAGACTAGAGGGGGGGGCTTGCTGAACAAGGGGAGGAGGGGAGCTCAACACACAGCTGGGGGGGAGCTTATTTGATCTGCACCTTCACTGTGTGGCTTCCTCTTAACCATTGGCAATCCAGAGAAGTGAGCTGTGCAATGTTTAAAAGATTTTACCCCCCCCCCGATTTTTTTCAGTTTTTTGTAACCTCCCCCAGGTTTTGAAATGTTGATCTGCTTCCCGTTTAAAACAATCACAGTTTTCATTTAATACAATGTTTTGTAGAGAGCAATGTAACAATCGCCCAGAGGGACCGCCTGACTAGTGGAAGTCTATGGAGGGAGTGACTTAATGAACTAGATAGGACCTCATTAGCATTGCCATAAATCAGTTTATTGTGGCGCTTGACTAACAAAACACGGCCCAATACGATGATGACTTATAGATAAAGGAGCTTTATTAGAACAATATGCATCACTGTACAACGCTGTATTTAAAGGGACACTCCAGCCATCGTATGCGCTTTAATGCATATGGTAGCCGCGTGGTCCCTTAATTTGCCCCCATATTAATTTGCCCCATCCACCATCCCCCAATTATTCCTGTATGTGTAAATCTGTATCTGTTCAATAACAGATTTGTTAACCGTCCCATATGTGAATTGTACAGCTCTACGGCATATGTTCGCGCTTAATAGAGTAATAATAAAAAATTATACGGGTGACAGGGACATTAAACTGTCCCTTTAATACTCAAAACAGAAAAATTAGGGAAATCTGAAAACACAAAGCGTCACATAAAGTAGCAGATCCAAAATATGTGATTTATGCCGGCAAGGTTTGGGAACATTGTAGTTCTACGTTGATTAATACAGATTATAGTTTTAAATTTAGAATAGGTTCACGCAGTTACTGCGTATCTGTGATCCCAGCTACGCCCCCGTGCGACGTGTGACTTAATAGTGATTTAAAATCCCGCATGTGACCTTGAGAGAGTCCAGGCAATCGACTGCAGTCCTTCATCAGTCCGATGTCTAATAATAGCCAGTGACCCATCTTTGTTCCCGGAGTCCTTATTGGATAAATTACAATGTATTATGGTCACGCTAAATAGTTTTTTTGGGGGCGGGGGGGGGGTGAATGAGAGTGCATTAAAAAAATTTTACTTAGCCTTTGGTATCTCTATACATTTAATTGAGTGAACATAGAATAAAAATGCTACACAGGTTTTTCAGATCTCATT
Organism: Spea hammondii; assembly: GCA_029215755.1. Lineage (NCBI taxonomy): Eukaryota > Metazoa > Chordata > Amphibia > Anura > Pelobatidae > Spea > Spea hammondii. Next base: position 26,424,794 of record JARDYJ010000012.1, on the reverse strand, counting down.
ATTTATCGGCCTTAAAGTGTACGAGTCGCTTAGTCTTTCCCAGTCCGTCCCTAACAATGACCAGAGTTGGGTGAACTACAAGTCTATTTGTTTACCGCCTGTTCTTTTGCCTATAAATTGCTGGATTTGTATATTGTAAATAAAAAAATTAAAATGTCCCCCGTAAAACAATCTGTCCATCTGAGGTCAGGCACGTTCTGCTTAATGAGCAGACTTCATACAGACACAGACATTAAAATACACAAAACGGATCATTCTGTAAAATCCCCATAGCTTTTATTTATTTTTTTAATCACAGTTTTCTTTATATCATTTCTGCTATCGGCGGAGGTACAAGGGCAAATAATCCAAAAAGCCAAAAAAATTAAATTCAGTGCAGAGATCTTCCCAAGCGGAAGAAGAAGAAGAAGAAAGTTTGACACATCGTACCAACTCTTAAACAGAAGAGAAATAATATACAGAAGAAAAAAGTCAATACGATGTCACCGAGTCCATTACATTAGCAAAATTTCCATCGGATCCGAAGGTAAGCACCAAATGTCAGAAGGATCTTATGTCACTGATCACCTTACAGGAGCATCAGAAAGACCGGGGCACGGGAAACACATGAAGCCGCACACGGATGTCGCACCAAAAATTCCCAAGAAGACACAATAAATATATTTCACCGATCACCAGCGAGTGAAAACATTAATATTTTGTTATCATCTTTACAACGGCAATCAATTTCCAGTCTAAAAGCTCTTTATTGAAAATTATCAGCAGTGAGTATGAATGCGAAATGAGTAGGAACAGCCATTTCTGAACGTCTATTGAAACACCGGGATATTTGGCGAATATGAAATTAACATGGTCCCTCTTAGAGTCATAGTTCAAAACGCACTTTGATTGCTTAGCGGGTGCAAAATGGCTCAGGTCCAATATAAAATTCCCTTTGCTGGGACATCAGAATGTAAAACGAGTAGGTCCATGGAATCTTCAGGGACAAAATATCCGTTGAAATGAACAATGCATGCTGACATGAAATGGGTAGGAATGGTTGCAATGCGTCTTAATACCTTTTCAAACCCTACACTCCTTTGCTGTGTCTTTTCAGAGCAAACAAACTAACGATGAAAAAAAGGTCTAATTTTAAAACGATAATAACGTTATATCTGCAGAATTCAACTTTTTTCAAGAATTGTAATGCCTTTTGGTACATAGAAAATATCAAAATCAGATAATAAGTAATTGCCATTCTTCGATGGTGGTGGGGCTTGTTTACTAAGCCCACTTTGCAACATATCCAACACTTTTTGGATATAAATATTTTTTTGTATTTGGGATTATGGGTCCTCAGTCCTATCAGAGATCACAGTTTAAGTCTCTGTCGAACTCCCAAGGAACCTTCCTCTGATGGGCACACACCTGGCTTTGTGGCACTTTGTGTTGCATAATGAATGAATTAAGTTTTCCAACCTCCTCCCACCAAATCCAGGTGCCCACTGTATATTTTTTGGGGGAGTTGCAGCCATCTAAACTATGTTATAAAGAAAGGAGGAAGAACCCTGCATATTTAAACATATATGATATCGTTTCCGTATACCATAACAGGATGTAGGGTCTCGATGCCCCATAGCCCCCTCTCTCACACTTTTTGTATAGCATAGGAAGTGAGAACACGATTGTTGTTTTCTGCCAGATGCATATTATTATTTAACAGAAACCATCTTTCAGTTAATATTTTTTACAGACAAACTGAAGGAAAAAAAGGTTTTTAAGGAAATACGTACATTCCATTGTCAACAAAACTCCCTTTTCCTGGCTCTTTCAATAATTCATACCTCTTCTAACCATGTATCCCATTAATGTCAGGGAGAAAAAGGCAACATTTGAGGGGATAAGTTACATTATCCTTTCAAAAAAAATTATAATTTTTAGTATGCCAGAAATCACAATTAAAAGACATTAAAAAAATAAAATAATAAACACATTTCCTTGGCAAATTATTTTTTGTCTATATTTTCACTTTTTTTTAATTTTTACCATGGGTTAATGTACAAAAAAAAGTAGTATGGATGGGTTAACATGGAGGGTTTGTGGTGGCCATAAAATTCTCACTGGATATGAGAAACAGAGAATCGCGTCCATTCAGAGAGGAGCGAAACGTCTTGGCACATACCTTCTGCCTCTAGAACAACAAAGACCTATAATGGGTTAAACCAAAGGTTTCTGTCTAATGCTCTGGTTCTACATCATTGACTGAAGAGGGCTGGGCCATTCATCGTGTAATTCTTGAAGGCCCTCCAATTGAAACGTGAAAAAATACACAGCACCAGGGACACCATCAGTTTAAAGAGGTCTGAAGGCGACAATGTTCGCCACTTAAAGATCTCAGCATTCATTGTACAGCTCTCTCTAGAGAGAACCAAGATGATTTCACCTGGTTCAATGACTGATTCACTTTAAGCCTCGTCTTTTGTGTTAACTCTTTTCCATCTAGAGGACTCAAACAGCGTATTTTTGGTTTTATACCAATAAAATAATAGTTGGAGACCCAACTCAAAATCTTCATTCAGATTGTGTGCCCATGGCAAACCAGTTATCTTAATAAACCCTTTCTCTCTTAACAAACCATGACTACAGTGTATATTCGTCAAAGCAACAGTTAGATATAGTGTAGAAACTCTATGGAACAACATAGTCCTTTCTGTTTATTGACACATGCAGAGTGATTTCTGAAGGTTGGAACAGTATATAAGACCTTTATTGAGCGGTAGAATGTTCAGTTCAGTGCATTCCAAGCCATTGGGCTTTGGTGAATCACATTAGGAAACAATAGGCTTTCCGACTGTATAGTTCATAGCCTGAGAAATGGTGCACAATTTTTATATTCCATGAACAAGAACCACCTTACAACAAAGTCTAAAGGCTCTTGTTTTACGAGATCCCTGTACTTTTCTACAGTTAGTATCACTAGTATACAACACCCTAAGGATGTAAGGTTGACCTCAATTAGATGAGGCTCACTTTGTTGAAAAGTCTTTGAGAGATGACGGGGGTTTCTTTGATTTGACTATATATATCTCTTAAAGAACAATGTCCCTCAGAGTTAGTGGACCAAAGAAACCTTTTTTCAAGAGAGATTTCTAGGTAACCCATCAAGAGCTCAGCCAAAGCTCATTGGACAGCTGATGGCTCAGATGAGTGAACAAATTAACAATATATTCAAGGAATTCCAATACAGAGAATTCTACTCCTAACACACAGAAGACCATCTTTTAACTATTTTTAATATTTCCCTGTGTAGCAACCAAAAAAGGCGGTTCACGTCAGAAGTATTTTGGGTTTGAGAATATTTCTAACCGGTCCACAAGCGGGGGGGGGGGGACCCAGTAAAAATCATAAATCAGTTCATGAGGTCAACACTTGTCCCATTAGCTTACAATTTTCACATTGACTCTGAACCTAGAACCAGTTAACTTAGAGGCCACATATAGTGGCAAGTCATCCAACTTGACAGTGCAAGAAGAATAATTAATTGGGGGGAAACAACAAAAAAATGTAATAACCGAGTCGAGTTTTACGCTAAATGTACAAGCTGCTCCTGATAGCTTCAAATGCTCCAGAGAGTTTATTGACGTATAATTACTGAAGTTCTAGAATGGATCAATGTATTGAACATTTACCCAAAATGTTTGGGTTTTAAAATACTAGTAATCTTGGAGGGGGGGGGCGTAAATGTTCTTAGTTATGTTCTAAAAGAATTTAAATTATATTTCTAGAACAGGACAATACCAGTGTTTTTTTATAAAAAGTAAAATCACTCGAAGTGGTTTCAAGCACCTTGATTAAAGATTGTTATGGAAAACTGTGGTCTCCCCATTTTATTGTTCTTGATGTGCAACCAAAGAATGTTAAAATAAAAGATGGAATATTATGGTAATTAGTGTAACCAACTCAGTAGATGGTTCTTCCCCATTTGTCTTCCTAATTTAGCCTTTTCTATTTGTGGCAGATAATATACAAAACTACAGCTGGGTTTGTGTGTACAGAGAGATCAAGCGGCTGAAAGAAGCACCAAATGTGTGGGTCAAGCCAAGGAAGGAGATATTTTTGGAATTCCTTCCACTCCTTGAATGGGTTAGCGATTATTTAATCTAAAAGTTATATAGAACAAGACAAATTTAACGTGGCTATGTTTCGTTGCATCAAGGCATTCTACGTTTAGGTAATCAGGGTGGCTTAATTGGAAATTAAAACTGGAGTCATGGCGTTTTACCGAGGGACCTGTCCATGGACCAGACAGTACACAGATGGGAATAAACTGACAGCTCTGATATGTAACCGAGCAATCAAACCAAAAATACCCAGTACCATTAACATTTACATATAATTTGGGACTTTGATGTTCATGTAACGAACTTGGAAACTCTTTTTCTCTCACGCATGGCATTTCAAAAAGGTTGACATATGATGTGGATGGCTGGATTTGGGAACATAACCAAAGGAATTTGTGTTTTTTTTCTTTTGATTTTTTAATAAAATGGATCGGAAGACACACATTTGACAATAAACCTAATCCCGCCATGAACGAGGCAGACCACGGCTGGATTTTGCACCCTTGCAGCCCTTTTCCTCCAAAACTAGCTCGCCGTACTGCATGTGGATACCGACTACAACAGTGTCTCGCCATCCATTTAAAATGGCATCTCTGACCAGAGCGTTACCTAGTGAAGAAGCTAGCTTAGAAAAGTGCATAGTTATACTCAGTACTGGTTTATGCTACAGCTTATATACACGTATATCTGAGAAGAGGTTAACCAGAGATGAAATCCCTTGACCTTAATGTTATCAAGACTGCATAAGGCAGCTTAAGGAGTAAGACAAGGATAAATGCACGGGTAGACGTTAACTAAGCTGATTTGAAAACAAGCAACGTTCGGCTGGGTTACTTTGCCTTGTATTGGATTGCACATACTCAAGTACAGCAGTGAGTACCACAAAATTTCATCCAGTTGTCCACCGCCTGCTCCAGCGTCCCCCAAAAAACACCCATTGTTAACACTGCAGATGCTAAGGACCCTTGGCTGGACTTTGCAGGCAGGAGAGCATATAGTAGATCCGAAGCTCATCCGCGAGTTCTCTGCTGCTATCGTCAGCCCGCTGCGTTTTGCAGCCAGTGCAGCTACCCCCTGCGGAAAAGAAGCGTGCAAAGCCAAGGAACCCTTGTGGAGACAGCCCCACCATCCTTCTTCTGGGCACCTCAGCTTCTTTTGGTCCTTGGCTTTTGCTTGTTGAAGCCAGAAGCAGGTTGAAACAGGAAATATTCCCTTTTTTTAAATTTTATTGGAAACCCGAAAGCGTTCGTAAAACCCGCGTCCCTCACATTAGACTTTTCCTGTATACATTACTCAGTTTTTGTTTAGGGTCCAGAGACTGGTGCTTTGCTTGTCTGTACAGGTCTCTCAGCTCCTTAACTTCCTGCAGGACCTTTCGGGCTTGTCTCCAGTTAGAAGAGGCTTCTCCCAATAACCTCTCTGCCTCTTGAAGGACGTTTTCAGAGTCCACTTTGGAGGGTTCTTTTCCCCTTTTTTTCCCTTCCCCACAATCCTTCACCTCTGTGAGGAGTTCCTGAGTTTTTTCAATCTTCTGCACAATAAGTTCCTGTATTTGGGACAGTTTTTCCTCCTCAGGTGCCTTTTCGGACGCTGACCGTTGGCCCGAGGAGTCAGAACGAGACAAGATCTCCTCCATGGAGGCACATTTATTTTTTTCAGAATATGACAGCTTTTTGGGGACCTGAGGTGTGTAGGTTGTGCCCTTCCCAAAGGAATCGCGATGTACCCCAAATTTGTCCCAAACAACTTGTTCCCTCCCACGAAGGTTATCTGCCCTTCTATTATCTAGGCACTTAAAGTTCTCAGAATCTGACCGGTGCCGGTTGGAAGCCAACTGTGCCACAGACTTGTCCAAGTCCACCCTAAAGCTCTGTTCACAGTTTCCTTGTTCCTCTGGGGATGCATCTTCTTCCTGTATAAGGTCTAGAGTGAGCATTCCGTCGGACGTTGAGGTAGATGCCTACAAAAGGTGGAAGCACACATTAGGCATGTCAACACAGACTCATCACAATTTTAGCTGCCAAGACATTAAATACATGTATTATACCTTTAGATTTTTTTTCAGTCATGTCTATCATGATTAGATAGACACCCCACCCCCCACTTTCACAAAAGGAGGGAGAGCTCTGGATGGCCTGCACTAGGAATCTCCCAGCTAGGTAACTCATCAAACATTCTGAGAATGGACGGGAAGCGTTTACACCGCATGTAGACCTTGTCTGTGTTCAGCAGATACAGGAGATCAAATAACAACTCGAACCTAATTTAGAAACATTTGCCTAAGACAACATTTTACCAGAAGTGCCTTGTGAGTATGTAAAGACTGGGAATTCGATAGCAGATGAAAGCAATTGCCAATTGCAACCGAACAAAATTATGGGTTTATAGAGCTTGTGTAAGATACTCACTACTGCCATAAGGTGACCTCTAGTTGGAGGGCGTCTGGAGTGCTGAATTTTTGCCCTATCCCGGGTTGGATGAGCAAGGTAGCTGTCTTCTTCGACTGTAACCTGTACGTGGCAGAAGGCAGATATTCCATTAACCAGATTGGGCCCACCTAACCAATTCCCTTTATAATTAATTTTCCTGATAAGCGAGAAGACCAATAAATTATTCTCAAATGTTAAGTACATAAAAAAAATGAATCCCAGTTTACCCCGTTTTTATTTTAAGAATTTCGAGTTCAGCTGCATTTGGGTACTGCTTGTGCGTTTCGCTGCTTAACCTGTATAGCGTTCATTGTTTCCAATTATTTTTCAAGTCAGACCGGGAAAACAAAAATATTTTATAAAAACTAGCAAAAATTTAAAATAAATCTGATTTCTTTATTATGATAAATTGGTGCCTGATGGGGTTAATATAAATCATTATACAGCCCAGACATGTTCCTTGGCTTTACAACCCATCTCTTTGCTAGAGTAGCCTTAATTAGAGCAGCCGTTGGCCAGATGCCTAACCACGGCCTCCGTGGAGGATGCTTACCTCGTCTAAGATACGATTCTTGGCTCGAGTGATTGCAGAGTTTAAGGTGTTGATCCAAGACTCCTTCTCCTCTGGGCTGACGGCGAGAAAAATCAGATTCGGAGCCTAAAGAAAGAACAAAAAGATATTAGTCATTCTGTTCGGAATGATGGTCCTGGGCGAGGAACGGAAGCGGGAACCAGAGAGATTGTCAAGAATATATTTAGAAATGTCTAAATCTACTCCTTTTCAACCTGGCATGATACCCCTACCAGGTACTTGGCATAAGAGTTCCATGGCTTTATGACTTCCCCTTTAAATAAAGCTGTTTATTTTAAGTTCATCTTGTCTCTTTAACCTGAAGGAGGTCGCTTTGAAGGTTGTTGACATCTGGCTCCAGTAACTGTAACAGCTGGTAAAGTAATGAAATACACTGACCCCAGTGTGCCCAAAGCCTCCGCTTCCCATCTGATAGCTAATTAAAGAAAAGATGTGATGTTGGCAGAGCTAAAATTTACTGAGATTGCAATATTGTTGTGGTTAGGAGGCCACTCCAACACCTTCCAGACGTAGAAGGACAATCACAGCTATTCAATGTGTCAACACTCGTGAACCCAACAAACCCAAAACAGCCTATCATTAAGGCTGATGTCACGTCCTACCCAGGCATATCTCACTCTTGCTTCAGTTTCCCTGTTTTGCTTCGATCCATTCCTGGATTTCCTTTTGCTCTGTTCTGTTCTTCCATTCCTTGCTTCCGCTTCAGCTCTTTGCTTCAGCTCTGTTTCCTTTATAAGGTGAGCTCCTCCCGTGTGTTCTGTTTGTCTCAGTCTGCAGTCTAAGGTATGTCTCAGTGCTGTGTGTTTGGTTTACAGGTTTGGTTTGTTTCGTACCTCTGTCAGCAGGGATTAGCGTTAGGACCCACCGTCATTGGAGTACTTTGGCGTAGTGGTTGGCTAAGCATACTATGGCCATATGATGTGACGGAATCTCCAATAATTATTATACAGTCCTAGGCTAGTTCCTGTATTTGTGTGTCAGTCTGTGATGTACCTGTGGGGTGTCCTGTCTGTATCCCCGGTAGAGGGGTGTCCTATCTTGTTCCCTGTTGTGCCCTGTAACATGTATATCTTGTCTGGTTATGTTTCGTGCCTGGTCTCCTTGTACCTTGCTTGTTATGTTTCTGCTATATCCTTTGCTTAGCTTCCATACTCCCAGCCTGCAGCATCCTGCATGTGATTCCAGTGATATGTTTAATGCCTGCTCCAGGGTGCCTGCAGGATATCACTTTGTTTCCTTTTGGACTACATCTGCTGCTATGTCAGGGTGCTGGTATGTGGCTGCACAACCCTAGGTGCTCAATATCTGGGTGAGGGTGGTCGCCCTGCAACCAGGCCCTGTCCAACTCCACTACTGCGCTGTGACTCCTGCACACAATCTTTGGGCGTGCTGGGTCCTTTCAGTCATCAGCATGGACCCAGTTCCTTACAGCTGATCTGTCGCTATCACAGATTTTAGAATCTGAGTTAATTTATAAAAACTACATTCAGCGAGTGATTTTTTTGTAACTAATTACTTTGGAGATTTGGAGTTAAAAGTGAACCCCGCAGAAGCAGAGATCGGTGGCAGCTTTATTTAATCAATTTCCTGAAGTTCTCCCCCTTCTCCTCCCCAAGCATACAAAAACTGTCTGAACCAATCAGCAACTTCAAAATAGCTATAGCTGACCTAATCTTTCTAACACAAGGGGAAGCTTGAAAACAAAATGGATCTCTCACCCCCTAGATACTTACCGTGTTCCCCGGTTGCTTGGATCTCACCAGAGAGAACCTGCTGTGGTTCTTTTTGGACCGACTCCTCGACTTGCGCAATTCCTCGCACTTCTCGTAGTCACTGAGGTCAAAGACTTCTTGCCCATTCTTATCATCCTTCCCCTAGAAGACATAGTAAAGGAGATTGTTTGGTATTGTATTAATAATTGGCGCCTTATACACAGATGCAAAGTTTGACTAATGTTTGGTCTCCTCAAATGCCATTATCACTGCTAGGTCTTGATAAATATTTGAAGATTTACCAAAAAAATAAGTAATTTCACTTTCCACAAGCAACCCAGTAAGATTAAATAATATAATTATTATAAAGTATTATTATTATATACATTTCCAGGTTTGTATTATTTTACAATGATTTCCATTTTTTTTTTTTTTTATCTAACCTTCTATGAGGTTTCTGCTTTCACGCCATCGGACTCCTCATTAACAAACCTGTGTGTGGTCCTGATGAAGGATAAATTCTCTATTCAACCTGTGTGGCCTGGAAGGCAGTATCATAAATCCCTACCTTGCCTCCGTGTAACTGCATAGTTTCCTTACAATACTCCAGTGTCTAAAAACATGTTTACTGGAAATATTATAAAATGCCCCATAACAAAATTATAAAGTTTGGACTAAAAATGCGATATATACACATTGGTTGCATCAACATGCTTTATTTGTACTCATTTGCAGATTTTAACATACTTAAAAAAAATATATAATAAAGTGGAAGAAAGAGCTGTGCAAAGAGGTATCCTGTATATGGGGAAGCTGCATTTTCTGGACAGATGTCATGATTCTTGTGTTGGTGAAACATGGGGTGACTGTCTATTTCGGGAAGTCCATGTGACTGTTGGGCTTTCATTGAGGTCTCACTTCTTCCTCATTTTTGAAACAGAAGATTTGAGCAAATGAACCTTTTCCCCGTAAAAGGACAAAAACTATTTTACGAATAATGTACATTCTTTAGGGTAAATTATCTCATAACCACACAAGCAGCGCTCATTCTAATTCCTAAAATCTATAATGCTAATAACCGATATACATCACTAGTTGCATATCAAAAGATGACAATATTGCAAGAGCTGCCATTATAAAAAGTCCAAAAAAATGCATTATTCTGGCCAAAGGAATGGTAAATAGTTATAGAATAATGTATAGAGCAAATGTATAGATCAAGAGAGAGCCCATGTGGCTGTGGTCTCCTACCCAAACTGTGCATGCTTACTGTGTAGCATTTGCCCCAACTGTGTCTCTCTGAGCTATAGAAATGTTTTTGGAAAGTTTATACGTTTTGAAGTTTTATCATCCCTCTGCAAGCTCTTTGCTGCTAAAGTAGGACAAGCCTCTTGCCGCTGGAGTAGTTAGAAAGGCCTCATCAGCATGCAAAGTATTTGGGGATCTCTCTACGGTCTGAAAATGAGAACAAAGCTCCTTCCCAGCCAGACACAATCAAAGCCTTCCCGTAAACGCCAATGACACGCTATCCCCGTGCTCTCCATACAGAACATGTTCTTCATCATGGTGGGTGAGAGAGCCCAGTTAATGCTGCAGGGGACAGACCCCACCGATAAGGTGTCCACGTTCATTAATCCTGACACTTCCTGAGGTTCTAATGCTATTCCTGTCTCTACTCCCTTTCCTAGTTTTGCTACTCACCTCCATCCGACGCTTGGTCAAGTGAGATTTAAATGGGGGGATGAGACAAACCCCCAATGTGCATGCCCATTTGGCGCCCCCATTCATTTCAAAAGGAACATAATGCTGGGCAGTGACTGGCTGCAAGAAGCTGAGGCTCTTAGAGGCAAATAATGTTTTTCTAAGTTAATTGGGGGAAAATGTGGCTTTTTGTGTATACACAGGAGTCTCCTTTTCCCCACAACTTGTTATAAAACCAATATTTGTGACCATAACAAGTGTACTGTAAATATTTTTGGGGGGCAGACTATAGTTGGGGGGGCAACCTACATTCAGGGCAATGCACTAAATCCGAACCTTGAACTTATCCTGTAAACACACCTGATGCTGAAACACAACGAAGCACAACATTAAGGCAAGCGTAATCCAGGAGCTAACGGGTTATACTTAGAATTTAAGACCAGGGACTTTCTAAAACAGGTTTTTCAAGAAAAAGCCATGCCACACGTATAAGGGACATTTTTGAAAACCAAATATTATTTAAATCCTTTATAATTAGAAAAGATTGTATCTGCCGGGCAGAGTTCTAAATTACAACCAATGAGAATGGAGAAATATAACCGAAGACACTGTCCTTTGTTCCTTGTGCCCACCAGAATTACGCCCCAGCCTCCTGTATGTGCGGACACCATAAACTCCTGTATACGCAGCTTATTCGTAACACGGCATACGTGTAAATACATTTCAGTATTAACATAGTCTGCGCTGCATTCTGAAACATGCCTTGTTTCCTGGAAACCGTATATAAAAAGGTCAAGATGCTGTCTGTGTTAACCCACAAGTGTCTGACACACCAGTCTATCTATTAAGGGGTTAAACCAGCAGCAGATTGATGAGGATATAGGAGCTCTGGATCTGACCCCGGGGAGCAGTCATAACCAAACAGTCTGCGACATCCAGACATTCCTTGGGGACTGCATTAGAAACACAAAATGCCTCTGAATTAACCCTCTAACTGCCATACCGGCTTCACTTAACCCTTTAGACTACCCCGTGTCATCCACACCATATCAGAGGTAGTTATCAGGTAGCTCTCCAGCTACTGCAGAAATAAATCTCAAACGATCCGTTGCCGATTGCCCTCAGCCTGCTCTTGGCTTGCTAAGGACGATGATGAAAGTTTTGCTCTCGATTGGCCTCCTCTTAAAATTAATATTTGGAGCCGTCTGCGAAGTGTATACATTACACAGCGCTGTGTTTGTCCCTGATATTAACCAGAAACAATGTATACAAAGTTCCTTTCCCCAAATATAAACCAAGAAATGATACAATATATGAACAATGCTCTCCAGTTCCTTAACTGTTCTATGAATTATCTGTCTCTCAATAGAGACATGTCTCATTTCATACCCCTAGGCCAGAGCGGTTATTTTTTGTTAATACAGTGGGCACCCTAACATTAGGAAGCCCAGCAATGATCTGCACAATGAAACTATGGTGTAATTAGCATCAGAGGATACAACGAATGAGGGCGAAACAGTACTTTGGAATATGATGGCGCTATATAAATCAATAAATAATAATTGCTGGGGGAGGACATCTTCTGTCTAGCTCTTGACTTCTAATTGGGTGTCTAGCTCTTGAAGGAATCATGTTCGCATCCTGGAGAAGAAACAGAATCTCCAAGAAGGGTGGATCTACGTTATTGGGACACCATCCCAAAACATATTTAATATTGGTGGATTCAAGAACGAATCGCATGAAATCCTTACAGCAGCACAAATGAATAGTACTGAGAGAGACAGAGAGGTCCGTCTTCTGAGGCAACCAAGAAAGTGTTCTTGGCAGACTCCAGACCACAAACATCTGGTCGAGGGACAAAAAATTCATTTGATGAAACCAAGTGTGTGGTCAGTGTCTCATGCCAGACAGGAAGAGTTCAGACGGAAACAAGAAGCTAGAACTTTGTCCCTTCAGAAATTGTGTGAACGACACGACACGTGGTGTTCAGAAATGAGGGAAGATAATATGAAACTCAAACAACTCGCGAGACCTCTCAGGGAAGCGGGCACCGAATGCTGTCACTGCATGTGCTGGTTAAGGTTCTGATACAAGAACCCCTTCTGTATATGATGAAGACTCGTCGGATACGAACTGGGTGGAAAGATTTGCCCCTGAGGGCTTGTGTTTGAGAACAACTTATGCAACCTCAAACAAGCTATAAAAGCAAAACATCAGAGAGGACCCATGGAACTAGGCCAACTCTGAGATGCTTCCATGCAATCCTTCCTGCGTCGGCGTCAGCAAATCCTGTAAAGATTATCCAGGAACGTACAAAATTCCACATTCACTCATCAGCAGAATGGTAACACCTGAGCGGACGTGATATGACACAGAAGGAAGGATTTCCTTCCTTTGGGTCCAATAAACAATTTATTGTCGCATATATATCCAGGATGGATTGTCTACACAGACAACAGGAGATGGATAGAGGGGTCACGGTCACACCATGGCGATACGCTCCATGTTGGACAACTGGTGGCCAGATGTTCTTCTGGTATAACCTGGTGGACTTCTCCATGCCTCTTAATGTCAAGCAGAGACTTGTGGTGCAACCTGAGTTACCTAAGAGGTTGATATCAAGGGAACTAGGTTTCTGTCCCCAGTAACCTCCACCTTCAGGCCATGAAATAGCTAACCTTGACCCTTACGTACATTAAATAAACATATTTAACCCTTTGGGGAAAGAAAATGATCCTTGGCTTGCCTATAAGGTTTGTTTTTTTTCTGTTTCCAGGCAGAGAATTAACATCCCCTCAGTAACTAGGTCATTTGGAAAAAAAAGCACCGGGCCGACATCTGAGTGCCCACGACTATCTATAGCAATGTGTGCGGGCAGCTTAAAAACACTGACTGTTGTTCTGCAACTCCCAAAACCCTTAGCCAACAATCAAACAGAAGCAAACTTTATGCGGATAGGCAATAACATCTAGGCTACAACTTCCATAAGCCCCAGCTCGCTCTTGGTGGTGAGGAACAATAAAATAAGTATCATTTTGGAAATCATCGAATATGTTTTTATACAATTCATATTACACTCAGCCAGCCAACCCCTGGCTAGTCAGCAACTGTAAAGACTACGCTGCTCTCTGAGAACAACTCCCATCAGCCTTCCTGAAATGCTAGTGATACTACCCCTTTAACAGCGTGAGATATTAACAAATATGTTGTTTCTGTTTACAGATGCAGGGAAATAGAGGGTATCTAGCGCCTGTCTTTCTTTTTTCATTACTGGTTTGGGAGCTGGAGAAGAAAAGGAGCGGTTTTCGCAGCTGTTTTTACACATATTCCCAGGGCTCGGAGGGGACGTGCATCTTCGGCGTGGGACCCCCGGGCTTCCCTTTGAATAAGGACTCTGATTTCCAATAATCCTCTTAGAATCCCACTCGCTCTGATTCACCCACCCACGTGTTCCCCCAAGCGCCATCCCCATGCTGTTAGAAAAGCTACCAAGAAACAGGAACGTAGCACCTTTCCGCTCCTTAAAACCACCATCAGGAGCACGCTTCCAACCGTTCCATGACAAAAGGCTAACGAAACCATTAATAAGTGCATTAAACTCGGCTCCCGTACTGTTACTTATACTAATAATCAGGATGTTTTGTTGCCTTTCAAGTCTTCAAAATGCCAAATTCGTTTTTTTAATTTTTTTAAAGGTTTACAGAAGACGATAAATAGCTCCATACCGGCCAACTGCCCAGAATGCCCACAAATGGGTTTCTACTTCCTGACCTTACGTTGTTCTTGATCAGATGTAAATGGTAAGAAGCTCATAAATCATTAGTGTTTAAAACAAACAAAGACACGTGGTGACCATTTTTACAGCCTCCTTTGGTCCATCTATTTAAGGGTGAGAAAAGTCAGGTCTCAAATCAGGACAGTTGGGAGCTATGTAGTGTTTCGCCTTGAAGGAATGGAGAGCTTGTCTATGGTTTTCTATTTATCAGATTTTGTACAATAATATATGGACATGAGACCTCCTCCTCCTCCACGCCGATTCTCTGGGATATCCTCGAAAAAGGGGTAAAAATTGCCATACTGTGAAGGCATTTGGCCCTTCATCTAAGCTTTTCTGGAAGAGGGAAACCCAATGAATAAATAATAATAATTATTATTATTTATAAATATTATTTATACATTTGGAGACAGTTGTTTTTTGTTTTTTTTTAAAAAAGGCCACCAACAAAACACTATCGAGGAAACATACTCCATTTAACTTACATCAATAGCCGTCGATGCCTGAATATGCGTGCCCTCAACACATAAGGGGTTAAAAGCCTGAAATAATTGTTGATTTCTAGAAAAAAAAATAGAGACTTACAATTCACAGAAAACCGATCCACTCTGATTTTTTTTTTTTTCTGGAAGGAAACACACAGGGGACCTTCTCAAATTTCCAGTAGCTGCATCACTAAGTAACCCTATAGACTAGATCCACGTCTGGAGACCATCGAAAAAGGTATCTAATCGGTGAAAAGGGGGTTATGACATAAAATATCAATATTTCATGTCAGAAAAAAAACAACTTAAAAGGTTCCTTAAACTAAAGATTCTAAACCCCTAATGTTAAGGGCATTTTTATCCACAATAATAATAATAATAACAATAATAATATTTATGGCCTCTATAATCTATGGCCTCTGAAATCCAGGCCTAAAATTAGTAATGTACGCATTCCGGGGGCGGCCATCTTCATTTTTGAAGAAACAACAGACTGTAATCCAGTATTGGAAGTGACATCTTGTAGATCACCAACATTATCATGGTTGACCTTGAGGGACTTGTGTTTCTTTTTCCAAGCTTGGTTACCATGTATTATCAGAGAACCTACCTCACGGGAGGTCTTTCAGAAAGCCAAGATGGCTGCCTTGGTGGCAATTCTGATATGGGTCTTGAAATTGGCCGTGCTTTTCTAGTAGGCTAAAAAGACAACTACATGACAACCACAGGCTACAAAGACAACCAAAAGACATTTACAGGCCACAAAGACAACCACAAGACATTTACAGGCTACAAAGACAACCACAAGACATTTACAGGCTACAAAGACAACCACAAGACATTTACAGGCTACAAAGATGCTACAGGAGCAATTGGGCAGCTCCCCGTTTTGCCGTGATACCAGTTTATATAACAGCTTGATATAAATATATATATATATAGATATATATTTGTTACTGATGTTATCCGCAGGTCTGTGGGAGTGAATGGGTAAACATGGGTTAAACATAACTCTTTAAAATAGAATAATCAATTTTCTGCTAGAAACCACAGAAGCTCGCAAAGTAATTTGATCTCCTGCAGGGATCGCTTAACTGCGGAGGTTATCTGAATCCCCCCTCTAGGACAGGAAAGTACCAGTTATCAATCTGTACCTGGAACACCTATATTCACGCAGACCACCCATAGAGATCTCGTAAACCACATCGCCAAGGACACAGATTCCACCCCCCCCATATCACACACGCAATATTGACCAATACAGATGTTTAACGTGGGTTCCGATGGTAAATAAGTACCACCAGCTCCTCCTGGTTTGCCCATTCTCTTATTCACCCCAAAGCCGACACTCTCGGCAAAGTCCAATGCTTGCATCAAATAGTTCTGGATTTCTTACGGGTTTTGCCCCCACCACATTTGCTGGAAATCTACTCTGATATCTACTACCCTTTCCACAAGTCAGATCAGTGTTTTCTTCTTGAACACATACCCTCTAACTCATCTGGTTTCTAGACCCCACCACGGCTATTCTAAGATTGCATGTTTACAATCAATTTCTATTACAGAATCCTGCTTCTTCTTTGACGGGATTCCATTCTAGAATTCACATTTACTTTTAATGTATAGATTAATAGAATTCATGGTTATTTGGGCTGAGGTCTCCAATGTTGGTTTGAAGATCTGCTGTTCTAGGATACGCTACAAAAAAGGGATATAGCTGAAAGAACAGTATTTGATCATTTCTGAGCTGTCCATGGCATAGTTTTTACAGATATTAGGAACAGTTAGGTCACTGCCTGGGGCCCCTGTCATAACAGCAGTGGTCGGTCCTTGAGTAGAGCTTTCAATGGTGGACACCATTTCTCATGTCTTAATGTCACACGATGTGTTTACAAACATGATACCTTAGGGCAGATTAATGACAACGGGTTCTGACCGTGGGAAAACTCTCTAAAAGCACAGGTTTCACGGCATAGGAAATTCCAAAAAGACGCGCCAGTCCACAATACCTCTTTCTCTGAGATGTAGAGTTGGTCTCCTTTCACCATTACATATCGGTTCTTCCAGATCTCCCTGAAGATGCCTTTTCCGCAGTACTTCCGAATCCAGCCCACTTTTTCTGGCTGATTGGGAGGCTGGCTCCCATCTGACGGGCCCTGAGCATAAAAAAAAAGGGTCTTAATAAGGATATTGCCTAATCCATAGGGGCCCCCACCCCATTAACAATCTATGAGTAGTGCAGGGATATCATGGGGGACCCCATTTACCCAGACCATATCCGCAGGGGCCATCAGCTGCTTCATTTCACTACATAAGGAGGGCCAGACACGGCTCGTGTAGGGATTTACAGCATTATACCGGCATTTGTATGTAGCAAAGCGTATACCTACAATTACCCTCAACACTGCAACCTATTCGAGAGAGGCATGTTAGGTTCCTAGTATGCATTTATTTATAAAGCGCCATCATATTCCGCAGCGCTGTACAATTGGTAAACAGGTCATAACAAGTAGGGCATCACATAACAATTGGTACTTAGAGAAACAAAAGATTAGGAGGGTAATATGTAGCGGCTGTGTATATATTTGGCCCTCAGTCATGCAGGGAAATCCAAAATAAATTACTAGAGCAGAAAATGCATATATATACAAAATAAAACAGAGACAATGTTTATTTCATACCAATTAATATATATATATATATATATATATATATATATATATATATATATAGATTTCTGCATTTGTATATTTATAAACATTGTACATTGTATGAAATAATAGCTCAATAAATAAATATAAATATATAGGGTAGAGGCAGCAGCACACAATACAGCGCAGAATAATTTGTATATTTATAAACGTTGTACATTGTATGAAATAATAGCTATATATATTGATATATGTATAGGGTAGAGGCAGCAGCACACGATACAGTGCAGAATAATTTGTATATAAACGTTGTACATTGTATGAAATAATAGCTATATATATTGATATATGTATAGGGTAGAGGCAGCAGCACACGATACAGTGCAGAATAATTTGTATATAAACGTTGTACATTGTATGAAATAATAGCTATATATATTCATATATGTATAGGGTAGAGGCAGCAGCACACGATACAGCGCAGAATAATTTGTATATTCCATATCTGGGGAGATCAGAGGGGTTTGCATTGCAGTTACATTGTATCCAGCAGCCTCTTTTTTTTTTTAAATGGGAAGGCAATTGGGGTAATCGGCCTCTTACCCTCTTAGCGGAGAGAGTCTTCTTCATCCTGCAGGAATCCGGGGTGCGGAGGCCACGGTGCGGTATCCAGGGGGATAGCGATGTGTTGCCGGCTGAGAGTGCTGAGCCCTGTGTCCCCCTTTTCGCCCCCTTTGCCGCAGGCTCCGGCGCTGTATGTTGTTCCAGTTTGCAGCTCAGACAGATCTGGTTTCCCGAGGTCCAGCCAAGCCTCTTTAACACTCGCAGACAGACATGTCCACACGCTCGCTCGCTCGCTCGCTCGCTCACAGCTATGCACTGCCCCCTCTCCGGCTGGGTCCCCTCTCCCGGTTCAGTAGCTCCATCTATAGTGAGTCATTGTGATGTAAGATCAGAATACATTTTAACATGTGAGCATGTGAGGGTTACTCCTTTGTTTCTGCCTTATACCCCCCCCCCCGCCCCCTAAAGCTGAGAAGGGTGGGCTGAAAAAAGCATGGGGAGGGGGTCTGTGTCTGTCTGTGGGCAAAAGCTCATTCCTATAGATTTCCAGGAAGCCATGCATTCCCGTCACCGAATCTGCTGTCCATGGACCCTCCGATACACGTCACCCCGACGCCTGAAACTGTCTTCTTTTATTTTTTATTTATAAGTCACCGACATATTCTGTAGCGCTGTACAAAACGGTAGGCATAACACACAAGTAACAGGCGATGTAGGCCAACCCAGCTGAATGTGACAATACAGGCTGCGTAACCCCTTCGGTGCCAGAATATATATAAGGGAGAGGCTCTAAACCTGCATCTGAGCATTTATATCAAGATATTATTTCTTGCAAATGTTGTAGCAATAGCTTGCATTCTCTTATCCTAGTCACATCTTAAACCGCAGGCTTTGGGGTGCATTCCTACTCTCGCCCTTTTTAATGGATAGGGAGAAGGGGTCGGTGTCCCCAAGTTTACTTAAGTTACCATTTGCTCCTTCTGCCAATACATGAGGCATACGGGAAATGTCGCAGCAAGTGCCCGGTGTTTGTGACGCGATTAGGAAAGGCCTGAGCTGCGAGCGAACTGATTTCTTCTTCGTATATATCTTTAAAACAATGCAGTTTAATTTTCAGAATCTATTAATAGACAGGGTGAACAAACATGAATCACACAGAAACAGCTGCTCCTCTGCGTATAATTACTAACTACGAGCAAACCACGCTCATCAAGCCTCAAAAATAAATTGTGCCTGTTTCTGGCTGGCTGAACATGATGAGAGTCACAGCCCAAGTACAGCACCTTGTGTGCCAAAGACCCCTAGAAAAAGGGGATACTTCAGTATTAGCCCTAAAAAAATTGGAGTCTTTTGACGAAGGCGATACCTTTTATCGGGCTGACACAGAAAAAGATGTAAAGTCACGCGAGCTTTCGAGACCTCAGCAGTCTCTTCTTCAGATGGAACATAGTGCGCATTCCTGCGATTCAGCTTAATCTTTAGGGGTTTTTAATCACATATGAGGATTCTAAGTCGCGGAGGGACTGTTCCCGTACGGCTCGGAGTCAGATGGCTTAATCTGAACACAATGACCTACATTTCCTGTCAGGGGGCTCTAAGTTCTAGCACCTAAGTGACAATTCTTACAGCTCCGCCAACGCCGCCTTTTCAGAGCCCCTATTGGCATTGTGCACCGGGGACAGGGACCCGATACCGGACACTTCCTGGGTATCCCTGCACGTCAATGAGCCCTCCTCGGCCCCTTATTGTTTCAGAATTACAGGAATTTCCAGAATGACACAAAAAGGAAAATTAAATTCCAGATTTGTTGTCTACTGTGGAAAAAAAAAAGCCCCATCAGGCGATGATTTTGCTTCACTTTCCTTTATTTATAGGATTCCTTAAAGCTGCGGAATTGGTCCGCGGCTGCTTTACTTTCCATTGGACGGTGAATATTTATCTCAGCCTATCCCCTAACGGAAACACAGATTAAAGATTAAAAAAAAAATAATAATAATTAAAAAAAAAAGGAAAAACAAAGAAAATTGTGTATATTTATGTAAAAAAACCCAATTTTTTAATGCAGTTCCAAACTTTCGAAGACATTTTGGAAATCATATTTGTGTATCGAGCATTCATCCGCTGTCTTTCAGAACTGGTGCAGGAATCACACCTGTGCCCTCAGCGCTCCTCGCACACACAGACCCTCGGCTGCCTCTAATTACAGCGCTTATCTCGATCATCCGATGCAGTCGTGTTTTTATTATTAATTTATTTAAATCTTAACTTCCTTAAATTCTAATACTCTGCCCCATTAAGTAGCCCCCCTCTCTCCTAAAGTTGAAGCTGATTGGTTGAGGCTTTAAAGGGCAGGGTGCGGAGAATCGAGGTGATTTCAGGACAATAAAGCGAACGTGATTGTGACTGCGACCGCACTCAACTCTGCTTATGGAACACGGTCCCTTTAAATCAAATACTTCCAAAGCAGAATAATCAGAAAAATTATTAATAATAATAGCAATTATTCACCGTATTGGAGCGACATGAAGTATTCCATCTCAATTTTACTAAAGCAGATCCGTAGCTTCTCCTTAATTCTGTAGGTTACCTTTCTCTCCGGTAAACCCATATCAGCTTATTTATAGATTAAGCTAAGCAACATGTATATTTTAAACCCGCTTTATGTGTAGACCATGGGAGAAGTCGCCTGAACTTCCTGTTTTTTCCTCCCCGTTGACTTATCTCTTTCCCCTATTGTTAAGTTGCTGGACATTGATTAGAAAATGCAGGTCCTGTCACAGGAGGGCCGAGCAGGCCCTGTATAATGCATCGTTAAATCAGAAAGATAGCAGTATACGGGGCCAACTCGGCATGAGACGTCTCACCCAATACAACGTTCACGCTCCATAGAAAGAAACACAAAAAATGATTCTTCTTTATTCTTTTTACCCCAAAGCCCATTACCTGGTCTGGGTGTATTTACTATGGTTTTTTATTCAGTGTTTCTGGGGATTTTCGCTCCCGCGTCCTTGAATTCTGTAAAGTTCTGTGCCGCTGTTTCTGGGCACGGCGTGGTGTCTACGTTGGATTCGCCGTGTTCTCCCCGGTGTGTTTTGTGAGGCTGCTTTGTGTCCTCCCTGCTGTTCTCGCATAGAATAGACCCTGGGAATTTGGAACCGGAACGCCTCCAAGTTTTGTTTGGGAACAAAGGCAAGTCGCGGCTGGAGCTGCCGCTCTGCGCAGAGAAGCTGCCTGTTCATTCGGAACAAATTAGACCATGCGCAAGGACTCAACAGGCCAATGCATCCACGTAGGAGCAGCCGGACAGCGCCATACTTGTCCCAAGTGAGCCAGGACAGTCCCAACAAGGGCTGGTACAACTGATGCTATTCACGTTATGGCAAGTGCAACAGACTCATTGCATGCTAAGGAGCCACAGCACATGCGCAAAGGGGCGTACATTCATTCTACCCTCTTGTAAGATCCATATGGAAACACTGAAGTTACAAACACAAGAGATAAAGCAGTTTAAAGCTGCCGGCACCGTATCATTTATACACTAACATCAGCCTTTAAAACCAATGGAACGCACAGATAATTTATTTTACTAAATACAGAGACGTCTCAAAGTTTAAAAAAAAAAAAATCTTAAATACAGAAAAGATGTTGATGTAGTGCTGGGGGTTGTCCGTTTGGATCTGTGAACCATTTGTGTAGGTAAAAGACTCCATACTGGTGGGGAACTAGTTTCTTAATGGAAACCCAGACATTGTTAATGGGAAGCAGACGGGCAGAGGGGGAAGTTAATGGCTCAGACATAAAGTGATGATCCGTCGCAGACCCCACTGCGGGAGGGAGGGTCAGGAGACGCAGACCCCACTGTGTCATTCTGCCTTCATCGTCTGACCGATGACCTCGGCGCTCCCTGCGGACCTTCCGAAGCTCGGCTCTGGAATCCTGCAGCTTGGACTTCCTCCAGAAAACTAAAAGAGAAGAGATGCGTGTTGTGTAACTTTAAGTCACAAATCCTAACAATGGAACTGCACCTTTAAATTGCGGCATGCCCCCCAACATTTCAGGTGGCCAGGGTCAGAGGAGCGGACCCCCTGACTTCCTCAGAATAGAATCGCAAGGTTTTTACAGCACCCGGAGGTGGTCAAGGGAGATCAATGGATCACCCCAAATGGCCCATGATGCCCACCGCCAGCAAAAGCGGGACAGCAGGGTGGCATCTCAGGACAGTGCCTCAAAACCAGGACTGTCCTGTGAAAACCAGAACACTTCGGAGGTACCGTGAGTGGTCCATCGACCTATTTTCTAACCAAGCAGCACAGCTCCCTATACTCACTGTTATAGCATTAGGATACGAATTTAAGAACGTGCCCCAATATGCCCACCTCAGCCAAAACAACTAAATAATATCACTAGAATATTCTGTTTTAAAGTAAAAAAAAAATCTGTAACATCATTTAGAAAACGTTTACCAATACAGTAAATAATAATAATAACCATAATAAAATAATAATAATAAATAAAACATTGCGTGGGAATACAACCTGAATTCCATCGCTACAATAATAATCACAGCTACGGCTGATTTTCTAAACTCTGAGTAATTCCTGAACACAGAGCTAAACGTGGAAGAAAGAAGAGGAACATTCCATTTGTTTCCATGGTGACGACTCCACATTTATTTAAGTTTTCCCCCAAACTTTTCCTTTTTTTTTTTTTTTTTGATATCTCAAGTATTCTTACTTTCATAGTGTATATATATACATATATAAGAGGCATAAATAATGTGGGGGGGGCTCAAATCGGTGATTAGAAATATATGTATTTATTTTTTTTATTTGCATTACAATTGTTTCTCCCCGATGGAATTTTGGCAACTTGCCCCAAAACCAAAGGATAAGCAAATGGCGAGACCAACGACTGATTATGTTTTGAGTCGTTAAACAGGGGCGACTAGATGGTCCGAATGGGGCCGATCTGCCGGCAGGTTCTGTATTTCTTGACCTTTTAATACGGGGGGGGGGGGGGTTATTCTGCTCCATAACTCAGAGAACTGAGTGGAATAGGAGCGTCTGTGTCCTGTTAGTGTGTGGACAGACTTGAGCAGGTGTGAGTCTTACAGACAGATCATGCTACTTTTACCACTTATACATTGACCGCCTTACGCGATGAAGCCCATCTAGTCGGGTACGAGCGACGGCACTCCCGGCTATACGCGCGTCACGCTCTCCCCGCTCACAGAGAGATTGCGTAAAGCTGATCTCGAAATAACAATCAGGACACAGGGATTAGGTTCCTCTTATGCGGACAGCTTGGGTTATTAAGAGCTAAAATGCTCTTGTTTTTCCGGAGATCCCGACACTAATCCCCGAGGGAGGGGCAACGGTGATAGCGATAGATCATAGGGGAGGGGTTAAACCAACGGAGACCCAGTCGTGGCTAGAAGCCTTATCGGTATGGGGTTCCAGTTCTAGAAGCTAATTAAACCGTACTCATTTATTCCATGATTATCAATAAGTAATCTATTAAATAGATCTTTCTATCCATTCAGTGAACTGTCATCAAGTGTATAGATCAAGATCCAACAAAGTGATGTTATTCATTCCTCATCATTCTGTTGGGTATTAAAGGGTCTTCTGTCTAGATGTATAGATCAAACCGATGTCACGGGGAGAGAGGACAATATATAAATGCTCTGTTCTCTTGATTTATACACCGGCTTGTTATTCGTATAGCCGAGTTCATCCATTCTACCAGAACATGGCTCCCGCTAGGATATGTTACGAGGATAAAATCTTAAAAAATGGTTAATTTGGGGAAAATCTGTTAGAAAAAGACAGTCCACGGCCGGCAGGCAGAGCGCGAGTTAAAAGGTAACGATAGGCTTTTGTGAGTTTAAAGTTTCTACTCTCCATGCAAATCTTGCCACATGAGCCGGCCGAGTATGTAAATAATTGAGGGGTTTGGGAAGGGAGAGGGGGCAGCTGTGTGTTTGCTGGGGAGGTAGCTGCCGGCTGTGATGATACCTTCCCGAGCTGTAATGTACCCCCCCACAGTAGTAATTCTATAATTTCATTTTGCCTCTGTCATCATTACTTAATTTGCCAGGTGATATAAAAGCCAGAACTGATAGGCTGTTGCCATGGAAGCAAAAAAAACCCCAAAATCTTAAAAGCGTCTGTGTCGATTATCTTAGCCATGTGACCTCCCATTGTACAGCGCTTGGGAATATGGCAGCACTATATAAGTAAACACAGATTTTTATAGCCGCATTTTGCCCGCCGCGTTGCTACGTCTCGTTAGGATTAGGTTCTGGAGACGGAAACCGATCGTTCCTTTACCAAGCAGGCGGTTTCAGGGTTTTCAGTAAGACGCTGACCC
Organism: Spea hammondii; assembly: GCA_029215755.1. Taxonomy (NCBI): domain Eukaryota; kingdom Metazoa; phylum Chordata; class Amphibia; order Anura; family Pelobatidae; genus Spea; species Spea hammondii. Next base: position 26,400,413 of record JARDYJ010000012.1, on the reverse strand, counting down.
TTATTCCGGTTTTGAATGATACATTGTGTTCGTCGCAGCAGCAGCGGGAAGCCAGCGACTTCCAAAGAACAAAAGGCCTTTCTTAAAATCCCAAGGACTACTTCTTGAGATCAGATTCGGTTCTACGCCGAATGTAGGTGCCAGTTATAAATTAATATAATATAAAATATAATATATCATTGAAGAAGGCAAGCTGCACGGGAATCAGAGGACGGGCGCACGCTGAGACCGGTGGAGTTATTTAGATACCAGAATAAATATTTTTGCAATATGCAAATAATTCTTCGCGTTTTGGGAATTAGTGCAAATGTTTTCAGGGAAAGTTCCCATCTGCTGAAGTTGAGGCACCGAGGGCTGACGTTCCGAAGGGGTAAGAGTAGCCGCCTGTGGCCCTTGGCCCGTTTAGTGACACACCCAGAGCCTCAATCCTTTAACGCAAAGTCGCTCTGGGACTACAACACCCATAATACTTAGTGGCTAAGTCGTTTTCTAAGTCTCATGGGAATTTGCCAACAGTTTAAATTCTACACCCTGTGCGACCCCAGCTCTAGAATACAAACCCAGTAATGTTTCCTTTTAACTCTTTCCAAGTAGCATAGATAAACTCGCTTGGTGAGCGTCGCGTTCCTCCGTTACCATTTCAGATATCTGGTAAGGAGACACCGTCCTTTCCTGGTAACACCTGATGCCTTCAGCAGCACCCAAGACGTGTTGGCGGTTATATTAAACAGCTCGCCCGTTTGAACTCTTGGCAAGTTATGCTGTGTGCTTTGGAAAAGTCGGTTTAGGTTTCCATTGCCTGTGATGAGACAGAGGGGAGCACCGGTGATGATAGAGGGAAGTTCTTACATGGAGGAGGTCAGAGGAGAAGTGAGGTTCCTATAAGAACGTGTTATCACTCCTTCCTCAGATAAACAAAGACACACTTGGGTCTCCCCTCTTCTCTTTACGATATCACTGAAACTCTTATTTAGACCACAAAAGAGACATATAGAATACCTTAAGTGACTATCGCCAAGGCTTTGTTTAAGCCTACTTACGTTCAAATAGAACGGTGATTGAGATGCTTTGAGTTTCCGGTGTTATGGAGGACATTTGTCTGCCAGGCTGGACACGTGATAAGCAAAGGACATGTCTCCCAAATGTCTTTGGCCCTCCTCAGGCATAGATATCCTGCTTCCAGGAGTCAACTTTCTCATGAGAAGGGAAATAAAACGCAAGGAACCCTCCCAACTCTAAGCATTTCCCTTCATTGGTTGAACTTTCCCATCTTTAGCCGGAAGAGGAGACAAAGAACTTTAGAGTGACGCGGCTCACCAAGAAGACCAGAATGTACAAACACAAATGGGGTAACCTAAACCTGTAACTCATCAACCACTTCGTAAGGAGTCACCCAAGTGCAATCGAAGAGCGAAGCCCACCGGCCACTCACCTCTTGGTATTGTGGATGGTCGTCCCGCCTAACACGATTCGGACCCCAGGCGTTACCCGGTTGAGGTTATAGACTGTGAGAGCTTCCTCATACGTGGCCCCTCCGATCATAAACACGATGATGTCTTGAGGCCTGCAAGGCAGATGTAGAATTAAACCGAGTTAACCCTCTACACTTGATAGTACGTATAAAAAAAAGGGAGTAAATGGATGACTATGCAAATGCCGTGTACATTACCATTCCATACAACGAAAAATAATAGAACGCGTTTCCACTATGTGCGTCCAATATTTTTTGGGATGGTAACACAACAACCCCTCTGTTGTATGCGAAGGGACAAAAAACTAATGTTTTTTTATTGATTAATAAAAGAAATGATGTACCCGACACACAGGTACTATTTTTATGGTCACAATAACCATATACATGATCAGAAGCCACACGGTTGCCATTGCAGCAGTTTTTACCCAGTTCTAGAAATCTGAAATATTTTCTAGACTCTAGCGAGGTATAACTCTTCTAGCTGGACACTTATTGACGACTTCCCATCTTACATTATTACATGATGTGGTTTAATGGTTTGTGGGTTATGGAATATTAGATGAGCAAACCGGACTGACCCGCGGGGTTCACCCACCTGTCCCGGAGCGTGCTGGGTCCCACATATGGATACAGATTGTCTTTCAATTTCCCCTTGATGAGCTGATCCAAGGTGTCGAGGAGGAATGGCTGGTGCTGAGTGTACACGTTCTCCACGCCCTGCCCCACAATCACAAACAACCGAGGTTAGCGGGACTTTGGGACAAAGTTGTAACAATAAATATAGCGGTTCCCTCTACAGATCATGGCAACATCTAACCAAGTGTTGTTTTAGAGGACTGCTTCTTAATTGAGATCCCAATAATATCCATGCCTGGAGAATTCAATCAGATCCCACCTAACCACAGTTACAAGTGATAAGGGTTCCACATACCTTCAAACCCTTGAAAAACTGCTTGGTGATTGCTACGGCGTCCTTCGGACTGAAGAGTTCATTTCCTCTTATTCTCTTTCCGCCGAATTCCACCACCGCGGACACCAGCTGTATGAATTAGAGAGGGACAACAAATATGATGGCTATATGGGAAGGACCAGAAGAATCACACGGTCCTGGTAACCCATGAGAAACGAAGTGTTAACAAACGGCGAAGAACGTCTTGCGGGGTGCGGTGGTCTTACCCTGCGGTGCTTCTCAGACACGCCGCGGTTTCTGAGGTCGGACATGAGACCCTGCAGGCCATTGCTGCTGTGTCTGTCGTAGTGTAGCGCGTACAGCATGACGAGTCGGGTGGCGTCAAGCTCAGGTAACCGCTGGTTCTGCAGGAGACGTTTCACATTCTGCAACAAAAAATACAGACGTGGAAGCATCATTCTAGATGTCTTGTCTAGATGGCCTCATTATCTAGCAGAGATACAACAAGAAGTTTAACACATAGACCTCCAAATACCAAATCCAAAATGGGACGCGAGATACTACCTTCTGGAATTCTGACACACGTATCTGGAACAACAGCCTTAAGTCCCTTGAAAGGGGTAAAGAAAGAGGGTGATGGGAATAAAAGCTACACAAAGACAGAGGAGGAGAACTGGCAACTACAGAGCAGCCGCAAGTCATGTTGTCTCCAAGGACCCGCAATAAATCACGGCATTTAATTCATTATGCCCGGGAAGGACACAGAAAGTACTCACTGCTTCCCTCTTTAAAGCTTATTGCGATAGTTTCTCATGTTTAAAAAGTATATTTTTTAGATTTGGCCAAACATTGACAAAACGAGACAGTTTCAGATACTGGAGGGTTTACTGTTCCGTAATGTAATCGGTATGTAAAATCCACTTTGTGTGGATGACACAGATGGTCCAGAAGCGCGGGACACACGGTGCCTATGACGTCCCACTGCGCATATCACACAGCCAGTCTATTGTCAGTCTACCCTCCAACCCTGATTCATGTTCACGGACACAATGGTCGCGTCTCAGGCACAATGATGGACTTGTAAACACAAGAGTGTGTCATGGGGCACAGCGACCGGGCAGCCTGGCGTGATACCATCAGCACGAGTAACAGTGGCTCTTTATTAGCTCTGTCTCAACACAATTAGAGAAGTCATTCATGAGAACCATGAGGAGACCATACTGACCTTCTGCTAATTATCTGAACTAGACCGGCCTACTCGGAAATGTTGTACTCCATGTGAATATCATAGGGGTTAAAGGGTATTTTTTCTCCCCAATATTTCCATGCATGGACCTTTTCTCCTCTCGCTAATACAGATTAGAGCTTTAACAGAGTTGGACAATGCCTTATGGAGGCTTCCAGTCCAACTTTGTGGTCCTTTCTGTGATCATATTATTTCCTGTTCTAAAAAACGTATCAGATTGCACCAGAAAAGGCATGTGGGTATTAAAATTACCTTTTTTCTTTAACATGCTATGTCAGTATGTTACCGGAGGCCATTTAATAATAACATAGGGATCCAGATACATTTATACACCTGTGAACGCCTAGCCTGTGATGTTGGTCCGGTCTCACCTGTGGAGCTGAGAATGCCGAGAGGGACATGCCTGTTCTTTTAAGGTCGTACGATAGGATACAAGTAGGGTAATTCCGGAAAGATTATTGTAATGATAGCTCAAGGCACGTTGTAGTCCTCACCTGTAGCGCGTTGGAATGGTCATTTTGAGAGGCCAGTTCCTGTTCAACCTCGGACACCTCCATAAGATGCCGTTCGCTGACCAGACGGGACAGCTCGCCCACCACCGTCACGTGCTTCGACACCGCGCCCGACATCTTCTTAAACTGGGGGTAATTCTCCACGAAGGCCTGGATAAAAATAGTACATTTTGGAGAGTTGGATCAAGAAGATCACATTCAACACCTGTGAATGTCGCTAAATGTTTCATAGGACGTCGGTTGAGCATCTAATCGCTCTTCTGATTAACCAATCCATCAAACACTAGAGAGGCAAACGGGTTTACGCCTTTTCTGACGGTTTAAAGCGGTTCATGTAACTGGCTATTATTGCTCTATTACGGTTTGTATGAACTGCAGCAAATACTGAAGACATTCTCCAGCATGGACCCGTATAAACAACGTCGTGTCTGCCACCAAGTGGTGGGAAGGATATCGGGCGGAAGCCTTTTCATAAAAAATAACAAAAAAACGAAAGCAAGCTTCAGCAGCTCAGCTGAAGTTCCACCAGCACCTGATCAGACACACGACGGATTCCACAATGTGGTATAAGAGGGTATTTCTGACGCAATTTATCACAGCGACTTTCTTTGATCTACTCTCAACAAGCACTACTGGAAGGAATGTGTCAACAGGAGTATCCTTGAGACAATATGTGATAATCCGCTCAGAGTAGGTAATACCGGCCACTAAGAGGACGACTACCATCTCTGCTGCCTTTATTACCTGAAGAAGCAACCTTTGTGGCCTTGAAATCTCAACCTGTAAATGCTGGTCCCTAAAAGTATCACAAAATTCATTAAATATACTTATCTGGGACAAACACAGCAATATTAATATTTAGGTTTCAACCTTTATGGAAACCGGTAAGCTGGGGGATGGTGCGCATACTAATTTTGTCCTCTATAACTTTTGAGAGCAAAGTGAGAATTTTAAGCCCATGCGTTCATTGGGGAAATAATCTCAATGACCTCTCACTTCAGTGCTGTCTACCGCCCCGTACCACCCGCCTGTTCAATAAAAGCAACCCTTAGCTTCACATAGCTTATAGTACGTTTGTTTTTATTGTAGGGCCAAGATACTGTTCCTCTTTTCTAGATTTTAGTTCTCCATTGTTCTGCATGTCCTACCTTCATATCTGAGATGGACTCCAGTTTCTGCTGGCCCTTGGGCTTCTTCCTCTGAAAGTCCTCCATCAGGTTCTTGATGTTGGTGCCAATCTCCCCAAAGTTCAGGTACATGTTCTGGGGAGAGAAATACTCTATTTAGAGCTTCAAAGAGGCGTAGAACAAGTACGCTACTGGGGACAAGAAAATCAAGAAGTCCCTCCGTTAAGAAGAGGTTGCAATCCTACAGTAGCACAGCGCCAGGCTAGGTTAAGGTTCCTTTACCCAAAAGCTCGTCAGGATATCGCAGGCAGGGTAAAAAAGTCCATGAACTATGGCAAGTGTATAACTTGGTGGCTAAAGGCTAGAATTCCACAGAGCTGGAAAAGAGGTTAGTCCTAAAACTTCTAACCACATATATGATGTTAATACGGTTCCTTATGAGCCAGGGGTTGGAACAACCATATCACGTCTCTACGGAGCGGTTAATATTATACTCACGTTGGCATAGAACTCATCGTTCTCTGCAGACAGCACCACTTCTTTGAGATCCCGGCTAATGCCCGGCACGCGGGACAGGTCGATGCGGTTATTGTTGATGCCCAGGAGCTCGTGAACCATGGCTTGGTACGTCCACTGTTTCCCAGAAAGCAGAAGAAGATGCATTAGCAATATTCAATGGTTACCCATTCACAATGGTTTCAGGCTGAACACAAGCCATTAGTTGGGACAGACCCAAAGTCAACCATCAACCAGGGAATTCTAGCTAAAATAATATTAATAAGAATAACGTGTGTCAATAGCCATCATTTTAAGTCAAAATGATGTTCCAAGCACCGTGCAACTTTATTACCAATTTGTGAGATTACAAAGGACGCCTGCGAGAAGACATCATACCAACCTGGTTCAAGAGTGGCGTGATGGCATCATCGGAACGATCCAGAATCAGCAGTAGCGGCGGGACCTCCGTCCGGCGGAAATCAAACAGCTCATATTCCTTCGTGATCACTTGCTGGATGACACAAAGTGTACAGGATGAAGTTTGTGGATGGTCAGCAACAAAAACATTGAAGATCCTTGTTACAAACAACAAAGATCTTGCGCAACCTTATTTGAGGGCCACAGATAAATGTTCCCATGGAGCTGTTAAGGACCCGGGGCACTATTCCACAGACAATGGGGTGAATATTGTCCTCTGCCCACCTTAACTCCTTCTGCGAGCCTCTTGGCCATGTCTGAAGACAGCTGGTATCGGATCATGGGACACTTCTTCAGAGACAGAAGGAGCGCAGTCAGACCTTGCGTGGTCCTCGACAGATGAAAGGGATCCCAATTCCGTCCCTGGAACCGAGACACATTAAAGGAACACGGACTTGAAAAACGATGGATCTTCTCCTTGTGGACCAACTAAACAGTCTGAACAGATGACTTTAGCAAGGATTATCAGAGCCTCACCTGATAACAGCCCACAAGGTTCAGGGAAAACAAGTGAGGGTTCACAGCGATATAATCCCCGTAGAATTCCTGGAGACCGATAAAGAGATTGGACAGATATCGAAAACCCAAGCCCTACACACCCAACCTGCGCACCCACATGACTGAAAATACTAAGCAGGGCTATGGGTGAACCTGGGACATGGAGCGCACTTCACGAGCGAGTAACAGGAGTCATCATAAGCATTATTTTCACACAATCTGCTCCAAAAAATAAGGATTCTCAGGAATTATCAGTATTTTTAATTAGCTTCATTGCTGGGGCGCTGTCAGGCGGTGACGTCAAGCGCCACAACCTGGAATACACTCGAGTCTCCCGTCTTCCCTGGAACGGAGTGCCCGCTCAGCTGTCGGCAGTCCCACTAAACAAGCATTTTCCGGGCCTAGGGACTGTGATTCGGGACAGTGGGCAGCTACGACATTAGCGGCAGAGACCAACTCACCTGTACTTCGGCAACCACCTCCTGCTCGTCGGCTTCCGCCAAGGACTTAACGTCGCTCTTGCTGATAACGTTGCTAAAATCTAGAAAAAAAACAGGATGAAGAAAGATATTTTTGTATGTTATTAATTATTTTATTTTTTTAAACAATATTAATATACCCCCCAACTTCTACCGCCGGCCAATCAGGATGCTGGGGGCGGAGCCTGGGAGGTAGAGCATCACTGGCAGTGCTGCCAATGTGCAGTATATGCGCTCTCTGGTGTCCCGCCGAGCTCTACCTCCAAAAAGCGGGACAGTTGGGAGGAATTGATTATATTATTAGTCGGGTTGTGCGATTCTATACTCACAGAGGAAATAGACGCTGTATTTTGGTCTGCGAAGCTCCTTGATCAAGTACTCGACGTTTTCCTTTAAAAGAGGAATAACTATTTTGATTGCCAGACGCAACAACATGCAAAGGAGGCTCATCGCCAGATAAACTTCAATACTCAGTCTTGTCTGCTGTGGACGATATTCCAGGGAAAACCCAAGGAGCACCAGACTGCGCTTACTTTTCTGTTTGTCAAAAGGGTAATAAATAAATGGAACAGCCTCCCAGCAGAAGTGGGAGAGGGTAATACAGCGAGGGAATGTAAACATGCATGGGACAGACATCCGGCTCCTGAATCCAAGACGAAGCCAACGACCGATTAACGTCCGACTCCCGACGTCAGGAAGAATAGGCGGACTAGACGGGGGGCCGAACGGGGGGCGATTTGCCGGCAGAGTCTTTGTGAAATTACCTTAGTTGGTCGCAGAAAACAAATGGCCTTCAGATGCTTCATGCTCTCTCGGTTGGCGGAATCTATATGTTCAAAAAGATAGACTTCTTTCTGTAGGATCTCGGACTGGGTGTACACCATACTGACCACGCTGGTCTGCGGGAAAACGGGGAGGAATTAATCACGGCTACTCAACCGGAGAAAACACTAGCCACAGTGGATAGGAGGACTTTAAACATACTCGGAGTGGAGTTATTGGCCTGTTTTCCGGACGCGTTGAGAATTTGCTCTAGAAATGACATGAAAAACACTTCCTAGGCTACGTCACGATGTACTTTACAGAGAAGGTGGTAGATAAGTGGAACAGCCTCTAAGCAGATGTGGTAGAGGGAACATGCATGGGATAGGCATTTGGCTCCTGACGAGACCAAGGACCGATTTAGGTTTGAGTCTTTACAGCAGGAAAAACCTGATGGGCCGGATGGGGCCGATCTGCCGGCGAATGCTGTGCGTCTCCGTAGCACATCTTTCGTAGAAATTGTTCAGTCATCGCACGGAGCAACGTGGAAATAATAAATGATGCCGAATTCTAAGCATAGCATAGATATATATATATACGCTGCAGGAGTTTTTACTAAACTCTCTGGAATATTGTTCAAATATTTTATGCTGCAGGTTTACTTAATGCCGTCGCTGACGCAGAACCGGTGCTCACAGCAATAATTCCACCAGTCATAATCATTAAATTAAAAGGATTAATGAATAATACATTATTATTATTATTATTAATCAGAATAAATAATAAATCAATCATAATAATAGCATTTATCCATATTAGCACAATCAATTCACTGCCGATTAAATAAATTAAAAGAATAAATGAAGAATAGTAATACATTATTATTATTATTATTAATAATAATAATAAATCAATAATAGCTTTTATCCATGTTATCACAATCAATTCCATATTAAATAAGTTAAAAGAATACATGAGTACTACATTATTATTAATAAATTAATAGTAACAATAATAACTCAGTTTAATTTATTCTTTACACTTGGACATTATTAGGTTCAGTCAACAGCACCCCTCCTCTACCATTTCATAAAATGAGGTTAAAATATTATATTTTGAACAAAATAATTCAATTAATTATTAAGACTGTTATGAGAGTAAGACCTTTACCTCTGCCTTGTGCAGGATGAATAACACATTTAATAATAATGATGATGATGATGATAAATGATGGCTAATTATGTACTATTATTATAGAGCTATAAAGATTAACCCCTTGCATACCGTCTCCTTGTCCATCAGCAGGACCTTCATCCCAGGCCCGCTGTCCTCTATCATTTTGGACACATATTGCTTGACTGCGAGGACCACATTCATGGTTGCCCCTGCAGTTTCTTACAGCTGGAAAATGACAACAACAGTCCCACTTCCGGGTCCAGCCGCACAGCACGACGGGAAGCACACCTCCGCTCATAGACATTGGTGCGGCGCAAAGCCTGTCGGGAGCTGTAGTTCTTTCCACATTACTTTGCGCGTTGATTCCTAGCTGAGCCGAAAAGCATGCCGGGTGTTGTAGTTCAGTTTCCGCATTTACACTTTCCTGAGGGGTTATTGGCAGCAAATTATAAGTGAGCGGCTTATATTTCAATAAGATTTTTTGTCATGGAAATGTCAATACATTTTTATGGAAAGGAAAGCTTTAATTCACGAACACTTGGAGGGCCCCTTCTCCTAAGGCCATAATTTATAATTCCTGTGGGTATTTTTGGCTCCATGCATACAAATTCTATGATGTTTCACGGTGTAGGCCCGGTGAGTGAAAACTGACACCAGGGTAGTGAGCTTGTTCCTACGAATTATATAGAATTAAAGCAGGCGATATTTACGCACTGACTGGATCCATCATGTGTGCCTTTCATTGACGTTGAGTGCAGTGGTGTAGCGCGCCCCCTTCCCATGAAGCCCCCCTTATGAAGTTTAGACTTATTCTAAAGCAGTAATTAAAGCACACACTGTCCCGTTATGGTTTTTAGTTTTTAACAATATTTGATTTGATCGGGTAACTTGAAAAATGCACACTTCCCAAATGCAGACTTTTAACCCCCAAACAACCTGACAAACCTGTCCGGAGTATAGTATATAATAAATATACACAATATATAGTGTATAAATATATATATAAAATAAAAAAATATATAAACAATATACATAATATACAGTATATAAATAATAATATATATATATATAACTAATATATATATATATATTACATTTAATGATTACTGATCCTGCAGTGTTTAAAATCCATATTTTAATATATGATTTTTTTTTTCTTCTGCAGATTCCAAGACTAAGCTGTTCTGCATCTCTAGAAGGCGATCAATTTCCGCATTTGCGTGAGACGCAATATGTTTTGGCAGAGCCGTGCGACACCGGGAACTCCACAAGCCAAAAATAACAACGGCCCAGCAAGCAGAGACAAGGTAATGGCTCTTTCATCATAATTGCGTAATATTTAATAAGGAAAAGCATTTATTACACTGTAGGGTTGGATGTCACAAAAGACAAAAGTGCAGGGAGCAGCCAGGCTACAGCGACATCTGTGTGTCCTCATCTTGCTGCACTGTGCATAGTGACACACACAGTAAATACGAACGGCCTTGGTCCCCAGGAGAAATATTTTTAACACAAAAGTTTAGATACCCGGGGGCAATGCTTCTTGGGTCCTGGGTATCTGCCACATTTGCCCCGGAGTTTCTGGGTAGCTTATGATGTGGGCTGATATCTAGCTTCCTCCTCTCCTAGCCTGATATTATGGTGGTCAGTAGCTTAGGTCTAATCTAGTGCAATAACCCACCCCTCGGCTCTAACATGGCAAGGGGGTCCTTCTCCAGCGGAACACCAGGATATGATAACATATCATGCATTAGTACATGTAGGGGTGGGGGTCAGCCACACGAATGGTCTAAAAAAAGGAATTTCCCCGGAGAGCCGGGAAAGCAAGGATCCACCCCGAGGCTCCGTGCGAATCTCGGACAGTCCCCGGTTATGCTCATTAGTATAAATGGACCGGTTTCAGGGGGGATCATTGATGTCCCCAACAGGTCCTTAAAAGCTGAACCTCTCGGCTTGGGCCCAGTGCCAACTTCTTGTGCTTACCCACCACTAGCCAATCCCACCCATGGCTCCCATATTGAAGGAGGCGGATGTTCCATGGTGTGCCTGCTGGGTGGGAATGTCAGAAGTAACTAACTAGGCAAGATACTCGCACCGGTTAATCGCCCAACGAAGCAATAGCTGCAACCGCCTACAGCATCCAACCAATACCAGTACATGGGGGTAATCCGTTTACGTAGGAAGGATTTACAATGTCCAGATTAGGGGCATCACACTCCATGCTGTATAACGCAGGGGCAGCCACTGACACCCGTATATCACTGGGCCCCAATTGTGAATCTCATAACTCTTTGGGTTCCCTTTAAATGCGCCTCCTCTTCGCCCTGGAAATGTCCTTCCCTCCGGTACTCTGCTGCTAATGTAAATAAGACGGAGTAATTGCTTGATAAGATGTGATCCGTCTTTCTCCATGTGCCGGAGGCCTGTGACTCAATCATTCAGCACAGTCCTCTCCGCCGACAGACACCTGACTCGCACAGTCACTCACCCGGCAGCCGTGTTCCCCTTGTTTACCGAACGCACTGTTCTAACCCGGTTCACTGATTCACCACATGTTACCTAACCCCATGGAAAAGCAATATTGTGCATAAGAGATTATTTTGTACTTTAAATGGCAATGACCTATCGGTGCCCACTTTTCCGTCACATGGCAATTAGACATTCCCTGAAAAATTATGAACGAGGCAACATTTTTCAGAATTAAACATTTATTCAAGCCTCCTTTCTCCACCGGGTTCTTAAGGTGGTGTTCCGCCTGAACAAACCAGTAATTGCCCTCTCTGGCATGTTAAGCAAACAAATCTTAACAGATCTGTAAGAACCATCAGTGCCCACTTTTCTGTCACATGACAATTAAGCATTCCCTGAAATATTATGATTTAAGAATTTCCCGGAAAGGCACTTTAAGGGTGATATTTAGCAGAGTAGGTGGGACGGCACCTTTACCGTCTGTTTGTTTGTTCTGGTTTACTATTAAAGTGTTTGTAGAGAAATATATCTGCATTCATCAGTATTGTTTACCATGTCGCGCAGTAACAAAGTGTGTACAAGCAGTACACGCGATACCCGTGTGTGATGTCACGGGACTAGAATGACAAGCAACACGCTGTTAACATGATTCACTAACAATACACAGGTTCCTGCCACCCCAGGGCTTGTCCAAACTCGACAATAACCGCTCACAAGTCATTCCCCTTTAACACTTTACGTAACAGGCTCTTGTGTAATAAATACATATACTCCGTCCACAGAGAGCTGGAACCGAAGCACACTCTTCCGAAGCGGATTCTATTATTGATGGGATTCTACTATAATATTCATCGGCTGCAGACCAGGACTCGGCAGGTAAGCACCCAACAAAACTCTATCCTAAGAAACATAGAACCTGCCGGCAGATCGGCCCCATTCGGCCCCCGTCTGGTCTGCCTGTGACTCCTGCTGTAAAGACTCAAACCTTAATCAGTCATTGGTCTCGTCTTAGATTCAGGAGCCGTATGCCTGTCCCATGCGTGTTTACATTCCCCTCTGCCATTTCTGCTGGGAAGCTGTTCTTCTCATCTACCACCCTCTCAGTAAAGGAAAGCTTCTGTTTACTATTAGTCATAATGCTGTACATCAGTTTGTATTTCCTAACGTTGTGATTCCAATGATGTTTTTTTTTAATCGGGTTTACGTCATTTTTTTTCTAAAATTGGTGAAAAATGTCATATATTATTTTACTGCGTATTGATAGGAAGTCTGAGTCTGATCCAGAGATGTAATAAATCAAGGTCCTGCTCGGTAGTTGGCCTCTCCGTAGACACTGAACCATAACAGCTGTAGCCCACATACAGCCCACATACTTATTTTTGGTAGGATTATTTGACAAAATATTATTTTATTTATTATTATTTTAATAAATTAAATTTCCTTATATATATATACGCTATATTAGTACCTTATATTCCATGTTCCAGTCTAGTAACGCGTCGATTTACGGTATTTGTAGTAAAATCTCCAGCCCCCCCCCTTTTCTGCAAATATTATGAAATAATAATTGTATATTATGAAACCTTTTCAAACACATTGTCACTGAGACGTCTCCTGGGCCCGTCGGCAGTCATTCGAGGGATCATCTAATAAGTATTGATGACATGCTGATGGATAAGACATGCTGACGGCTGACTGCTTGCATTCATGGAACACTTTCTTACTGCAGCGTCACGTTCTCGCGATGTGACGTCCTGAGACGTCTGCTGCCTTCAGTTAAATAACAGAATGGTCTATATGAACGTTTATGGATTTCTCCGTCGAAATTGGAGTGTAAGCTCTGTAGCCCAGAGGCCATGTTCAAAAGAAAGGTTAATAAGCCATGTGTACTGTCAGGTGTCTTAAACGCCGCACCAGGGCAAACTGAGAATACTGCCACAAATTACCCCCACGTTCCGCTTTCAGGGGCCCGTCTCTTTCTGGAGCGGAACCAAACCTCTTCCTTAAAGAATCGTTCAGAACTTCAGAGGCGGCCATCAGGTAAGTTGCCTTCTTTTCCATAGTTGCCAACAGTTCAGAAAAATTGGTAGGTGCACCTACCCCAGCCACATTGTGCTCGTCCATTGTACAGCGCTACTGAACATGATGGCACTATATAAAAAAATGAATAATAATAATAATGGGATGGAGAATTCCCTTCTTTTTTCCGTAATCAGTCGTTGGTCTCGTCTTAGATTCAGGAGCCATTTGCCTATCTCACACATGTTTACCTTCTCACTGTATTAGCCTATACCACTTCTGTTGGGAGGCTGTTCTACTCATCTACTACACTCTCAGTACAATTAACTGTCCAGATGCATATAACCCCAACCGCACACATCCAGATGTAAAATGAGGGGGGACCAAGCATAACATGAACTTGTAACTCATGTTGATTTTCTTGCATTGCCTAATAAACAATAAAGTATCCCACCAATTAGATGCACAGTCTGCCCTTTGTCCGCTATAATTATCTATTTTTAGTTGTGTTATTTATATGGAAAATTAGCATTTTGTATTTATTTCGATGAAATCAAATCATCAAAATGATCTATTATATAGTCCCTGGTTAGAACCCTAGAGAGTAGCTCCTGTTAGACTACAACTTCCATGAGGCTTTGTTGTGACACCTGACGACGTCACTGGCTTGTGAGTCCACAGCGAAGTAACTACAAGTCCCGTGGTGCTCCGCGGCCAACCAGGAGCAGTTCGGCTGATCGAGGTCAGAGCAGGGGAAGCCGGGGCCGGGTGGAATCTGCGGGCTGGTAACTGGCACCGTTCGGGGCAGGCCCCAGGAGATGAGCGCTGTCTGGCGGCCTGGGCATGACGCTCCGGGACTGCTGGGATACTGTGCTCCCCGTCTTCGGCCTAGCCTGAGTGTGAGTGGAGCAGGCAGCTGGAGAGTGTGACTACTCCCCGGGAACAGCATGGCATCCAAAGGTAACTACTGGCTGTGCTGGGGTGGAGTGGGGAACTCCTAGGGGTCGGGGGCTGTTTCACCAGAGAAAGTAAAGTTCTGTGCCCAGGAGACAGAAAAGGGAGCCCTGTGCCCACTAGAGGGGGCTTTGTCCCCACGAGGGGGAGCTAAAGGGTAACTCTGCCCCTAGAGAGGGAGCGAGGAGGGAGCCCTGTCCCTAGGAGAGAGGAGCTCTTCCCGAGGTAAAAGGAGAACGAGAGTCCTGTCCCTAGGAGAGAGAGAGGAACTCTGCCCTGAGATGAAAGGAGAGAGATAAAGAAGAGAGCCCTGTCCCTAGAAGAGAGACGAGCTCTCCCCCAAGGTAACAGGAGAGGGGAGCTCTTAGGGGTAAAAGAGAGACTAATGGAGCTCTGAGGGGAAAAAGAGAGAAGGGAGCTCTTAGGGGAAAGAGAGAGGGGAGCTCTGAGGGAAAAAAGAGAGAAGGGAGCTCTGAGGGAAAAAAGAGAGAAGGGAGCTCTGAGGGAAAAGAGAGAGAAGGGAGCTCTCCCTCTGAGATAAAATGAGAGAGAGGATCTCTGGAGGGGAAAGAGATAAAGGAGTTCTCCCCCTAGGTACAAAGGAAAGTGAGTGTGGGGAGATGGGTTCACAGGAGAGGTAGTGAGAGGGGAGCCTTGCCCTGAGAAGGAGGAAGAAATATGCCCCAGGAGAGAGCTCTGTGTTAAGGGTAAAAGAGTAAAAGAAGCTCTGCCCCAACAAGAATAAGAAAGAAAGTACCATAGAGAGTAACAAATTGAGAGGGGGAGAGCTGAACAGAGAAAACGAGAGAGGAGTGATGCCTAAACAGAGTGAGCTATGCACAGAGAGAGAGGGAAGGGAGCTTTGAGACGAAGAAAGAACAAGAGAGGAGAACTCTGAACTGAGAAAAAAACATAAAGGTGCTGTCTAAACCCAGAAAGGAGAATTAGGGCCCATCTGGGTGGTGTAAGAAAAAGGAGAGATAGATGAGCTCTGAACGGAGGAGAAGCAAGACACAGGGGCTTTTGAACTAAGGAATAAGAGAGACAGAGGGAAGTGCTGAACCGAGGAATGAATGAACGAGTGGGTGAACTGAGGAACCAGAGAGGGAGAGGAGTGCGGAACCAAGAAACTAGTGAGATAGGGGCCGCCGATCCGAGAAACTAGCGAGAGCGGGGAGCGCTTCTCCGAGGAACTAGCGAGAGAGGGAGCGCTGATCCGAGGAACTAGCGAGAGAGGGAGCGCTGATCCGAGGAACTAGCGAGAGAGGGACGCAGACCCGAGGAACTAGTGAGAAAGGGAGGGGAGCTCTGAAGCGAGGGAAGGAAGGTCTGTTGGTGATGAGTGTGATAGTGGGTGTGAGTGACTTCTTTTGGCACTTATCAGTCAAATAAAACAATGTTGGGAGGTCACCCTGCTGTCGGTGTGCTCGTTCACACGAGAGAGAGACGCAAAGTATTACTTAGATTTGCTGGATACAGTCTTCAGGGAGTGCTGGATTTGGTTTTACCTGGAAATATCTAGCCCTGTGATGCTTGCGAGTCTCCATTTAGACAGCCAAGGTCATCTCTTTTGTGGCAGAAAGCAGTCTAGTGTTGAGCTGAAGCATTGTCTCCACTGCGCTAATGGACTAGTGGAGGAGCATACGGTCTAAAAAAACATGAATGCTCCCGCCTGTAGTTTTAAATTAGAAATGTATTCTGCGTAAAGCGTGAGCAGCCGCCAGGTATACCGAAGATGCTCGGCTTATGTTGTTGGTCGCCGACCGAGTAGTAGTTCTGGACTGCTGCTTTTGCTACTGTAGACTTTCTGCTCTGTTATTGATGATCTGCGATTGATAAGGCCGTCTGTTGCTGATTGAGTCCCCATTTTTCTGTACCATGTGATCACAAGGCTCAATGTTGTCCAGTTATGTTGGACTAGGAGTGTTACTTATTCCATCCTGATAGGATGTAGGCTTGATCTCACCCGTTGGTGTGATGGACCTCCAGGTGTGATGGACCTCCAGGTGTGATGGACGCGTGGAATTCTAGTAATGGGAGGTAAACGTGTGACTGAGCCGTGTCATGATTACTCCTGGCGACCTCTGATGTTTACTGCTGGGGGAACTGAGTTCGTTATTGGTGTACGTGTCATAGACGTGGGACGACTGACTTCATCAACCCTTATCACCCGGAAGGGTGGAGGACGCTTGTTGACGCTGTGCTGTGATTGGATAACGTGATGTATTAAGCTTGAATCTGGAATATCAGGAGATGTATTTGTGCCTAAATATAAAGGTGTCTGCGGCATGCTGAGTGGGTCCTGGGGTTTTGGGGGTGCAGATGTTCTCTTCCCTCTGCCAGCCTCAGTGTGAAAGTGATGGGCGTTAAAGTTACCGGTTTGTGGATTAAGGACAGATGTCCGGTTATTATTGACCTCTTTCTGTCCTGATTATCTGAATTATCAAGTGACCTCGCTGTACGCCCAAGTGACCTCGCTGTACGCCCAAGTGACCTCGCTGTACGCCCAAGTGACCTCGCTGTACGCCCAAGTGACCTCGCTGTACGCCCAAGTGACCTCCATTAAAGCTTTTGACCAGCTGTGTTCCCGGTCCAGGTCCTCTCTGCCTCGCACCGCTTCCCAGCCTGCACCGTCAGACGTCTTTCAGGAGGGTCACGCGGGGACAATTAA
Organism: Spea hammondii; assembly: GCA_029215755.1. Lineage (NCBI taxonomy): Eukaryota > Metazoa > Chordata > Amphibia > Anura > Pelobatidae > Spea > Spea hammondii. Next base: position 26,383,141 of record JARDYJ010000012.1, on the reverse strand, counting down.
GAAGCATGCTAGACAGAAGCTGTGTGTTTTAAGCCCTGCTGTATGTATTATTCATAAGCGTCCGCTTACATCGCAGATAGTCGCAGGCCTGGACTTTAATAAGCCAGGAGACCTGAGTTTGTCTGTAGCCTCTTTGGACGTACCTTCCTGAGTGCTCTGTCCATACAAGCGTAGAAGCATCTGTCGGTTCCCTTAACAACGCGTCAGGGTGTCCTTCGATGGCTTGTAGCGGACGCTAGCATTCATGTGAAAAGGTGGAACACCTGAGGACAGGAATTGGCTGGCTCTGCTCTGCTGCCCCGTTGCTGTCCTCCGTGGTGCCATAAGCTGATTTATGGTTCATTTGGCTTTGCAGTTATTAAAGGAAAGGAATGAAGTCAGCATTGTAAAGGCGATCTTACTGGTTTATATAGCACCATCATATGCCGCCGCGCTGTGCGACTTGTTGTAAATATTATGTATTATTAGGTAATCCGGCTTTCTGGACATTTTTTTTAATGTCCGCAACGAACATTCTGCGGCTATCTGCCGATCTCATCGTTTCTGCCCCTACGTATCTAATTGCCACGGCCTTCGTATCGCATACCGGCCCCACCTCTGCTGGGCAGAGCAGCTGGACTCCGTTCTGTAATCGTCTCTTATCTCTGTTGACAGCATTCCCTTGTTTGACTTTTTGACCTAAATAGTTAACTGTCGTGCTTTATGGACTACTAACAGTGCGGTGGTTAGGTGGAACAGTCACCCTGCGGAGGTGGTGGAGTATTACAGTGGGGCATTTAAACACACATGGGGTAGGCATATGGATCCTGAATCTAAGACGAGACCAACGACTGACGAAGGGTTGACTGCAGGAAGAATGGGGGGCCGAATGGGGCCGATCTACCGGGAGGTTCTGTGTGTCAAGGTGGCCTGCAGACTGTTCGTTGGTGTCGGAGAGTTCATTTTTTTTAAGGTGTGAATCATCTGCAGCCGTGACATCATCGGGTTAGGAGCTAAATTTTGCCATGACTCAAGTTTATAATGTCTGCGCCCGACGAGACCTGTCACCCGGGAGTATGTATTCGACTGGGCTGTCGATGCTCAAATAAGTCATCTTCTTGGATAGGATAGAAAGTGCAATCATTTTATTAGTAAATACAGCGCGTTTGGCCAAAAACCTCTGAAATTAGAAGCCCGGTAAATGCTGTTCTACAGTCCTATGTAAGCTGGTCTATGTTGAGCCAGACCACAATGTCACCTGAGCTTCACTAAGCTCTGTGGCGTGAGTTAAGCATGTGGCGTAGTTTCCCATCTTCCTTCTTGTCCGTTCCCCTCTGCTACGTGCATGAAAGTTATAGACGCGTAAACTTTTGCATTGAATTATTTTGGCTGCGTTTTGGTTTATGGTGACGTGATGGTTGAACATGGAACCCGGTGGGGTCACCAGGTGTGCCTCACCTTACGTTCCCTCATTTCATGAGCTTCTACCACTTCTTCTGGGAGGCTGTTCCGTTTATCTACCACCCGCTCAGTAAAAGAAAACCCCCTTGCATTCCATGTAAGCCACTGAAACCCCGTGTGTACAGATGGCTGTAATGTTTGGCTTCCCGTATGTACGACCTTCAGTCTACAGAAAGGTACAGGGTTCAGAGGGACTCAGCCGGAGCCGCATTCTTTTCAGCGCTTGGCCCACGTGGCCGCTTCCCCGTCACTAAAACTCTGGGCATAGTAAATAATAAAAGGTGAGGCCGGAGGGAAAGCTTATCTTCTGTGCTACCAACTCGTAAAAACACGGAGGCGGCATTCGTGATCTGGCTCCCGGCACGTCCGTGGATGATGTCATACGTATGACTGCGTTTGCCTCATTATTGTGTCCGTGCATCACGCTGCGGCCCAGGCCGGTTCGGATCACCGGCCGGCCCTCTCCTTTAATACGCGTCTTGTGATGTGATAAGAAAGTTGACAGGGACACCCCCAAAAAGTGAGTCTTCCCATAATAATATAACAGCAATAATAATAATAATAATAATAATAATAATAATAATATCAACAATAATAATAATTATCTTTTTTTTTTATGTAGCACCAACAGTCTGTGCATAATAATAATAATAATAATAATAATATACTATAACATATGTTTTTATTACAATTATTATTTGTTTTATATAGCACCATTATATTCTGCAGCACTGTTCGGGTTATTATTATTTTATTATTTTTATTGCTGTGTTCAAGCATTTCCCCCATATTTTTGCTTTGAAATGATTGCTGCGCTTTAAAGCGTAATAAGTATGCCGTTTTGCCCCTCTGTAACTGTCGCTACAACGTAACGAAAAGAATCCAATCGCCGCCGGCTCGTATCAGTTCCTCCATACTTAAGATGCAAAATGTTTTCTCTTGTTTTGCGTAGAGATACGGTCGGCTCGGCCCACGTGCTTTGAATGTTCTTCTGTCACCCGATATAAATAAATAAAAGTTTTCCCTTTTATTTCCTCTCTGCCTCTCGGCAGAGGCCAGCGTCACCGCGCGCCGGCGTAATAAAATCACCACGTCCGCAAACCTATTTTTAATGGGCTATTTATGTGAGACCGCCTGCCTATTTTTATATATATCTTTATCGTTGATACGGCAGGCGGAGAATGTGATGGCGTGACGATCAAAGTGAAAGAAAATAAAAAATATTTTTTATTTATTTAGATTTTTATATATATTTTTTTATTTATTGTTTTTGCACCTGTGACGGGCTGCTTCCTGGAAACCCGTTCTAGGGTCCGTTTGAACTTCTGGCCGCTCTCTTCCCTTGCGTGGATTGCGTTACAATGTTTGGGAGTTAAATAACAAGCAAATAACAATCCGAGGTAGTCGTGTGACGTCGGGAGCCTCCATCCATCTCCTCCGGCTCTTCATTCTTGGATAGGTTTAGTTTATACAGATTACCCGTGCGGGGTTATGGGGGGACGGACTGCTGTGTCCGGAATGGGATGGAGAAGGGAAACGTAGAATTGTATAGATTGCTGGAAATTGGTAAACCTGTAATGGAACCGACCGTTTCCGGGAGCGAGGGATGGGGGACAGACTCCTGGAACCGGGGTCATGCAGTGCATGCAGGGGGGCTTCAAACTTCCTGGGTCACGGTCCTGTCCCAAAAATGTCAAAAAGGGACTGATGTCCTCTAGAAGAATGTGAGTAACCCTAACCCTCAGTGAATACTTTCAAAAGCCGAAGCAGCCGTATAAATTGGCGAGCGTACTATATATGGTATATATATATATATATATGTATATATGTGTGTGTGTATGTGTGCGTGTGCGTGTGCGTGTTTCTGGTTGGCAGTGCATTCAAGGCTGTTGTAATAAAAGCGACGTTTAATGAGCGTCTCAGGAGACAGTGCCTGCGTGTATGTATTTGTGTGTGTGCGTGTGTGTGTGTATGTATTTGTGTGTGTGTGCGTGTATGTATTTGTGTGCGTGTGTGTGTGTATGTATTTGTGTGTGTGTGCGTGTATGTATTTGTGCGTGTGTGTGTGTGTGCGTGTGTGTATTTGTGTGTGTGTGCGTGTGTGTATTTGTGTGTGTGTGTGTATGTATTTGTGTGTGTGTGCGTGTATGTATTTGTGTGTGTGCGTGTATGTATTTGTGTGTGTGCGTGTGTGCGTGTATGTATTTGTGTGTGTGTGTGCGGGGGGGGTTAATGGACACTTCCCAGAACAAAAGATGCATCTTCAGACAGCCTCCTGGGACAGGAGAGAGATGTATGTTGTGTATGTGCAGAACGCGCATGGCGTGGATGTTTAGGAGCAGGAACGTCTGGTCATTTTTTCTCGTGGATCTGCCGTAGGCAAAGCCTGACCGAGTATTACATACATGCCCAGCGCTACGAGCACCGAACACGCATGCTCGTAAAATGCGCCTCTGTAAAGCTAGCACAATGGGATCGGGTCCCTAGCAGGTTTGGGTGAACTTTGCCCTCTGACCTTCCAACTTCCAGCATGCCCTGCAAGAGGACCTCAGTTCCTTAATCCAATTGGTTAGCGTAGAGCGTGCGCTCGGGAGCTGATCCCAGGCCGGAGCGCGCGCTCGGGAGGCGCTGACCTTTTGCTGGATTCCTCGTGACCTCGTGGTTCTGTATTCCCGGGTCATCGAGGAATTCTTTTCATCTGGAGGCTGAATGAGTTATAAAATAGATAAAACTTTTTACGCCAATCAGTTAAAGGGGGCATCGGTGGGCAAAACGGCGTCTCCCCGCCATCAGAAAGTACAATAAAAAATAATATCGCAGCTAATGAGCGGCACGTGGAAGTGTTAGTGAAGCGAACAAAAGTATGATGTATCGGGGCATAGAACTCTCCGGATGTGGGTGAACTACATCTCCCATGATCCTCTACTGAGCACGGCTGACCTGGCTTCTTAGGACAGGTGTAGAACACGCGGAGTTAACGCTGCGGGTTGCGGAGCCCTGATAAAGTTGCCGTGTGGCGTCCGTAGTCCGTGTAATGGGCCTTCGCAGGCTCTTTGGTCCAGCGGGCCGGGGTTTTTGTCGGCTGGCAGAGAGCTGCAGGTGGGAAGCTTATCGATGACACGTTCTAGCCGGAGAACAATAGCCGCCATGCGGTCACCGAGGCTATTCTTGGAACAGACAATTCATTATGTCCGCCTGTCCCGTGGGCCGCGTGCCAGGCCGCAGAATACACAAGTTGTAGAATGCATGGGTCGAGCTTTCGGGATTTAGACCCTGGCATTCTTTGGGGTGAGGGAGTTTCTAAGCAGCTGACAATGCCAACAATACTAGGTGTGAGCGGCTGCGTTCCTCCCCTCCGTCTCATTTATAATAGACCTAAGAGATCTTTATTTAAGTCCGTTGGTATTTTTATCCAGATATTTCTGAGCAACCAGGCATTTCTTTTTAACTGTCGTGTGACCCAAAAGCAGCCACTAATGGTTGCCATAGAAATTAAAAATCTTCGATAAACGCATCTGTGGTTAAAGCCTCCAGAAAAAAAGATTTAAGTGAAAGGTTTGCAGAGTTTTATTTGCTTAACATAGCTAGAGAGCCCAATATTTATTTATTTGCAATAATACCCCTAATAACTGGTGCAGGACTCGGCCCCTTACCTGTCCATAACATAACACGTTCCCGGGTAAATATAGCAAAATATTTTTAGAAACATGTAACAAATAGACCTTTTTTTAAATCATTTTTACAGCCGTTGGTGTATTTTCAGAACAGGATGTTTTTAAACAAAAACAACTTTTTTTAATCCGTCTTCACACTTGGCGTTTTTTTATACTTTGCTTTGTTATTAAAAAGAGACATTCTGTTTGATTTGTAATAAAACACGCTACATGTTGCAGTTTGCGAAAGGAATGCAAATAATAGTCTGAAGTAGCAAAATAAATAATAATAATAATAATAATAAACTATTTTTGCAGGATAAAAATCTAGGATAGACTAAGAGTTTCCAATTTGAGGGGAGATGGGAGAGAAACATTTACATTTTATTTCATAGGAGGAGAGGATGTCCGAACAAGAGGTCCCAAAAACCTAAAACTAGAGAGTCAGAGGCTTTAAAACTTCATGTAAGAAAGTTTCCTTTACTGAAAGGGTGGTAGGTAAGTGGAACAGCCTCCCAGCAGAAGTAGTGGAGGGTAATACAGTGAGGGAATGTAAACATGCATGGGATAGACATACGGCTCCTGAATCTAAGACGAGACCGACGGCTGATTAAGGCTTTAGTCTTTACAGCAGGCGACTAGATGGGGGCCGAATGGGGCAAATCGGGTGTTTCTTCTTGTTTTTATTTGCGGCAAAGCAATGGCTTTCACTAAGCAGAGGGAGTAGTCCGAGGCGCAGGTTGTGGGCTCGCGGGTCTCTCCGTCGACGCTCTACCTGTAGGAGGCTGAACAATGGTCTTCTTCTGCCTGTGAAATGCGAGGCGGGGACAGAACAAAAAAGCCTGTCTGTCACTGGGATAGAGATCCGCTGCAGACAAACTCTGTTATTCCGCCCCGCGCGCTGGCTCCCTCGTGCAAGCCTCAGCCGTGACTTCTGTGCGTGTATGATCGGGGCGGTGTGCCCGCCGCCGCGTCTTGTTGATTAATGGGGCGCGTGTGCATTGTCTCGCTCTTAGATTGAAGATTAAGCCTTCATCCATGTCCCACCGAAGAGGAGTTTCCAGTCACATGACCCGGGGGACATGGACGGCGTCCTGTCACATTTTGTTCGATCGACTGGGGCGGAGCCGGGGCTGGCTAGAGATCTCCTGGAAGGTAAGCGAGAAGCTAGCCAGCGCTGCGCACGATCACTAACCTTCTCCTCTACACACTGTGTGACCTGTACGGCCCAAAGGGGAGGAAAAAGGGCTGCTGTTGGCCACGAGGAGGAGCGGATACCTTTCGAGAGATGAGTGATTGGCTAGACGTGTGGCTTGTGATGTGTATGGATGGAAATGGCCGGTTTGGCTCTTCATTGGGTGGAATATATCGTTGGTCGGGATGAGTGACGCCGCTCCGCATGGGATAGGATCTGAGGATGCTTCATGTTTTTGTGTCTACATGTTCTTTTTGGATCCGCGTTTCTAGACTTTTTAGTAAACAGATTGGATGGCGGAGATTGCATCACGCGTAGAACTTTGCACCAAGTAGCTTCCACGTCCCCCCTGTGGCTGCATTGTTTCAGTGGCTGTGATTTCCTGGCACTGATTGGCTGCTTTAAGCAGCCAATCAGTGGAGTGAAAATGGGGCCCCAATGATGTGCAGTTCTTTATTTTTTTCTGGTTTAATGACTGCGTATTAAACTACTTACATGGGGCATTAGACTGTCCCTTTAAACTATCCTGTCTGTCTGCCCCTCCCCCATACTCCTTTAATAGGCCTTAAATATATAATGGGACTTTAAGGCTGGGTGGTCTTGGAAGGGTGGTCTAGTGCTGGTAGCAGCACATCACAACACGCGTACAAGCAGCGGGGGGGCAGCTTCACATTTCATGACAGTAAAATATTTAAGAAATTCAAAGCTGCTGTATACTTCCCTAAGGCTCGGTGTCCGGGGGCTGTATGAAGTATGGCGGGTCACGGCCGAGCACTTCATTTATCTTGCGTAGTTCGGAAGGACAGATGCCCTAACCCGCTCTTTAAAAAACAGTTTTATTCTGCCTGTTATTTTTATTACATTACATTGGTATTATTTCTATTATTTTTATTACATTATATTGGTATTATTTCTGTTATTTTTATTACATTATATTGGTATTATTTCTGTTATTTTTATTACATTATATTGGTGTTATTTTTATTACATTATATTGGTGTTATTTTTATTACATTATATTGGTATTATTTCTGTTATTTTTATTACATTATATTGGTATTATTTCTGTTATTTTTATTACATTATATTGGTATTATTTCTGTTATTTTTATTACATTATATTGGTATTATTTCTGTTATTTTTATTACATTATATTGGTGTTATTTTTATTACATTATATTGGTGTTATTTTTATTACATTATATTGGTATTATTTCTGTTATTTTTATTACATTATATTGGTATTATTTCTGTTATTTTTATTACATTATATTGGTATTTCTATTATTTTTATTACATTATATTGGTATTATTTCTGTTATTTTTATTACATTACATTATATTGGTATTTCTATTATTTTTATTACATTATATTGGTATTATTTCTGTTATTTTTATTACATTACATTGGTATTATTTCTGTTATTTTTATTACATTACATTGGTATTATTTCTATTATTTTTATTACATTACATTGGTATTATTTCTGTTATTTTTATTACATTACATTGGTATTATTTCTGTTATTTTTATTACATTATATTGGTATTATTTCTGTTATTTTTATTACATTATATTGGTATTATTTCTGTTCCTGTTGATGTATTTTTCTCCTTGGGCATTAACCCAGCACTGTATACAGTGATAACCCCCCAGCACTGTATACAGTGATAACCCCCCAGCGCTGTATACAGTGATAAGCTCCCCAGCGCTGATGCTTTATGGCGATGCTTTCTTCAAAGACTGGCCTGACTGTGTCATTAAGACAGAGCCATTCTATTGTTTCCCACATGCAGCATGGTATGGAGCCAGGCTCAGAAAACAGAACTAGATCTACAAATGGCCTGAAAACACTTTATTATTAAAAAAGAAAGCATAATATCACTGGAAATGCATTTTTCATTTATTATTTGCTGGGGTTCCCCTTTAAAATGTCCTCTTCACAGCATGCATACTTTATCGGCCAGAAGCACGGATGGCCGGCCATCCACGTAAACATTTGGCCTCCCGTCCTAAACGCGATGAGATGTTGGCGTAGCGGCTTTGGAGAACGTCGCAGTCTTGGTGACGCCCACCATATGTACAGATATATAAACCCGTCACCCCGTTCTCTCTGAAAATTTGCCCTTTCTCTAGAACTTTTAGCTCTTTTTCAATGGCATTTTTTTTTTTGTTTACCACATTCTTTCATAACTCCCACCTCTCTTTTTTTTTTTTTGCTATATTTTGGGGCTTTCGTTATTTAAATGTGGTACGCCTGGCACACCTAAAACAGGGCGCCGATCACATGAAGCAGGAACGCAGCTCCGCGCTTGCCAAAAAGGTTTTGGGTAACGTTTGCCCGGAGTAAACATGTTTACATCCCGCCGAGATGAACTTTATGGAGACCACGCTCTTAAAGGGACAGAAACAGCTTCCGATTAAACGGATGACAGTAAAAAAAATTATTACATTCATATACAAAGTTTCTAGTGTAGTCCGAATAATTTTTTATATTATTTATAATATTATAAATATAATTTTATATTTTTTTGGGGGGGTGGGGGGGACATAGCATATTACACGGCTATAGTTTTATAAAGTAATTAAGCCCCCTTGTTTGTTTTGGGATGATATCCCTATAACAAAAATATCTTGTGTGCGTCGGAACATCGGATGCGACAGCTGTCTGCTCGGCTCTCGCCGCTGTTTGACAATTCTAGAATTTCATAAATGCCGAGCGACGGGGGAGGGGATTGTTTGGTGAAAACATAAATCGGATGACTGACATTTTTTTGTGTGTGTGTAAATAGAGATTTTGATTTGGTTGTGTCAAACAGAGGATTTTTAAAAATATATATATTTTTATTAGGTTAATATATATATATTTTTATTAGGTTAATATATATATATATTTATATATATATTTGCTGATGTATGGAGTCAGTTTATTGATGGTCGTTAAAATCCTTCTTAAAACCAAATAAATATCTTACTACATAAGATCAGCTTGATGGAAAGCGAGGCCTGCTTTTCTGCTTTGGACAATTGCATTCTATTAGATCCATTATAGACTATAGAGTCCATTTGGCAGAGGCCCCAATGCAGTTTACTGCATGCAAATCTGTGCAGGCGTTATTAAACTATAGGAGTTAGCCAATGAGACTTCTTTCCTATTCAGCTCCTCCCCCAGCTGCCTCTACTGACAGCAGGAAGCATACTTAAGTACACATCTCGCACGAAGGGAGCCAATCGCGTGCTAGCGGAATGCAAAAGAACCTGCTAACAACGCGTGTTCCTGTAACCAAACATAATCTAATGTGTCGTATTGTTCCATCTATCCTGGATATATTTGTTTTTCATGGCTTGTATGTTCCTGGTACGTTTCAATTCTGTTATTAAACCTCTAGGTTGATTGTTAGGTTTTTTGGTTTTCTTTTTTTTCCTCTTTGGAACTTAACAGTTCTACCTGATATCGGCGTCTTTTTAAAAAATAATGAGCACTAACGATCTTCTGCTTGGGTTCTAGGTAAAAAATGGGACGTAAGCGCTGCGCTTAGCGACTACGATCAACTGCGACAAGCAAACGCCGGAGGCTTGGGGCATACTTACAGCGAGGGTCGTAGCTTCAAACCCCCCGACACGGCTCGACCCATGAGACCGGCACTTCAGCGGCAAGATGATATCGTCCAGGGTAACGACTTTCTGCCTTTGTCTCTCTCTAGTGCCATGCTGGCCCGGTGGAACCCCTGTACTTACCTTGGATAGCTCTGTAGGAAAACCATGGCAAGGGTGCCTCAGCCGATCTGATGTTCTTCTGTGATCGCTGCTCGGTGGAAGCTCCGAGAATTCTAAACAGAAAATTCTAATCCTTTATTCTCTTTGTAAAATCCGTTTTGATTAAGTATCGCTGGGCATTTGCTTATGGCTGCTTTGTTAAACCTCCAGCAGGAATATGTTTTAGAGTTTATCCTGGAAGCCAAAGAATACGTAGCTGTCTGCAGCGCTGGGCCAAATCTCCTTGAAAAACTGCGTTTTTTGGCGTTCCCTCACCTAAAATTCAAAAAAATAAATAAAAAGTCTCTGAGCGGTCATCTATTCTTAACTTTAGCTTTTTGTGAGAGCCACAACCCAACCTACCGGAGTTCGAGGAATTCTTTAATTAACACTTTGTCCAAAAATCGTCCTTCCCTAAGCGGGAGGTCATGCGTTTGTGGCCTTTAAGGACTCTTCGGAGTTCCCTGCGGATGAATTTCTGTTGGATATTAACTGCCCCTGGACCTTTAATCCCACCGCTCGCAGTCTCCAGGTGCAGAGCACGTCACGCACGTGTTAGAATTGTCATAGAGCTGTGATTTCTGATCAGCACATGTGTTTATTATTTAAATATTAAGTGACTTAGCAAGCAGATGCTGGCCTGCCAAATGACCGTTCCCTTCTAAGGCTCTCAGATTGCCTAAGATAGTGACCCAAAGCAAGGCCATTTGGACCCTAATGTAATAAAACATGGTCTGGTGGGTAGTCAACTTCCATAGATGTTGGATGGTAGACAGAGCAGTATCTCAAAAGACTCCAGAATTCTGTTTAACAAAGCTGTTTGTGAGCATTCTAACTACGAAAACTAAGGAAAAGGCATCTGTGGTCAAAATATTCAGGTACACGTTCTGTGCGTTGCAGCCTAGGGCCGCAAGGGGCCGTAAGGTGCTGCCATTGTCCACAATGAGCAAAACACTTGCAAAATACATTTTTATTCCATTCTAACCACTGGTCCTCTTAATGTATTTGCTCGTCACCCCATGTAGACGCATCCCCAGCAGCGTGGCACGGCCAGTAATGAATTCCCGCTTCTCTTCTGTTTCAGAAAAGCGCCTGTCCCGGGGGATTTCTCACGCCAGCTCCTCCATCGTCTCCCTTGCCCGCTCCCACGTCTCCAGCAACGGCAGCAGCGAGCAGGCCTTGGAGACCCCCGTGTGCACCTTCCAGCTCCCCGACTTAACCGTATACAAGGACGAGTTTCGGAACTTCATTGAGCGGGATCTGATCGAGCAGTCCATGCTGGTTGCCCTGGAGCACGCCGGTAAGCAACGCTCCCAACTTAAACAAGTTACATTAAAATATACTAATTATTGTAATAATTAGTTTCATTTTATCACCTAATAGGATATATATTTTTTTTTATTATTGTGATTAAATATTAAGTGTAAAATATTAAGAGCGGATGTAATCATTTTTAACGTCTTTCTTACAATATAGGGTCTTCCTTTTCAATTGATACAGAAACATTGTGAAGGTGAATAATATGTATTTCCGTATCTCGCCTTTAAGTCTCATTATATTTATCGATGCAGAGAGTTTCTGTCTCTTTGACGACGCTCGCTCTCTAATGGGAGATTCCTCGCGGCTGATGTCACCGTTGTTGTGACCAACCTAGGAATGGAGCCAACACGGCTCGGGCACATTTAGCCCTCAGAGAGGAATTGTTTCTGTTGTGTTTTTGATGGTAAAAAAAACCCTTTTCTAACTCATCCTTTGAGCGTTATACCCTGAGTGGGACTTGGGATTATATAAATATAATATATATATATATACACACAGTATATACATATAATGTTAGAATGTGTTGAGATGTCCCTCTACACATTGTAAGATATAGTTAGGTATTCCCAGGTCACATTTAGGGTAAAAATTTTCATGGAGCCATCGATTGTTTGGCTTCATCTTGAAACTGTAAACGCTTGGAAACCAGAAAGTAGCCCTCTACCCAAACCAGCGGCCGTGTTCTCGAGGGCACACTCGAGTTTGTGATAATTACCCAACATGGGTTAATCGGAGTATCCAGGCGACCTCCTCTCTCCGATCGCTCTGTCGCGGCCGGCACCGCTCTGTGCTTCGTTTGTCCCCTCGCCTGGAACGCGTCCACTTGGCTTAAGACGTGTTGACTGAAATAGCCTGTGTTTCTGAGGAGCTATTGTCCTCGGGAGCTGCGTACCAGGCCTTCGAAAGTAGATTCCTTCCTCCCTATCTGCAATTTATCTTCTCTGGCCGAGGCCCAGGCTCCTGTCTCCTGAGCTTTTTTCCCCCCTCTTTTGTTTTTTATTTAAAGGGCTTTGGCTGCGTCGCCAAATACAGAAACCTGCAAAAGCGAGCATCAGAAGTGGGGTTATTTTCGAATTGATCATTTTCTGGGGGAAATGACGGCGTGCGTGCTGGATATTTTAAGAAGAGAGCCCTTTTTTCACCTTTGCCCTTTCTACTATCTTTCTCTCATATTAAGAAAACGGGAGCTCTGTTTTAGCTTCTATTTAACGATTCGTGTTCTGACTTAAAAAGTCCAGAATCGGCCATGATTTTTGTTTGGTGACCTGCAGCGTCCTCGCTGGTTTCCAAGGACTAGGACTTTGCGGAATGTAACACTTTTTGAACCAAATTCAGCATTAGATTATGCCGGGTACTCTTAGCGGTCCGAGCCCTTCCTAGAAACGAGTCTTTATAAAACTTCAAGTAAAATGTTGCCTCCTTCATTGTCATTCGACACAAAAGCAGACAACCTCTTATAATATGTCTGTTCTTTATGTGATTAAACATTCGGAGGAATGATGGACCATTTCACGGTGTTGGAGTCGTTCTCCTTTCTCGTATCCTCTTGTATCCCAGCCCTCTAGCTACAAGCACTACACAGCTTATGCACCATTGATTGAAATAAACTTCAGGGTGGAAGACCCCTTCACGTTATTTGGACCAATCACAAATGTGGAGCAACCATCATGGCAACAACGTTCTTGGTGATTGTTCCTCTTGGCATGAGAATTCTTCTTTATCAATAACCTGACGGACTAGCAAGCAGCGGCTTCTCTACCTTAACGCAGAATTTCCTTCTCTTTTTGGTCAGGTCGTCTTAACTGGTGGACGCAGGTGGACCCCAGCTATCAGAGGCTCCTACCTTTGGCAACCACAGGGGATGGAAACTGCCTTCTTCATGCAGCATCTCTCGGTAAGACCAGCGAAGAATAAATCATTATATACCGGTGGAGGAGATCTAAAGGTCCGTGGGGAAACATACCCTGGCTGCAGCGGCTAATCGGTGAATCCGAGCCCAATCCAGTTAGTGGGGCTTGTTGTGGCATGGGGAGGGCGATTGGGTGAACATGGAGGAGTTCCCATAAAAAAAGTAGCGGACTGATGGTGGGAGGAACTACACTTTCCCGGTCTGTAGAGGTCACCATCGCAGGATGTTTTTGAGCGACAGATGATATCGGAAAAGAACCAGCCGACTCAACTAGTCTGCCATTTTCTAATCACTTTTTATTAAGGGAAAGCTCTATGCACTCACCAAATATAACGATCTGTCTTGGGTTTTTTTCCTCCCTTCCAGGGATGTGGGGCTTTCACGACCGAGACCTCATGCTTCGTAAATCCCTCTACAACTTGATGGAGAAAGGGGCAGAAAAAGAGGCCCTCAAGCGGAGATGGAGATTCCAGCAAACTGTACAAAATAAAGAGGTATGAAATAGCAGCAAAGCCAATAACATTTCTGTAGCGACATCTTTCTAAATGTAAGTCGACGGGGAGCACTGTAAACATCTCAGGTTGTAAGTTGATTTATACCAATGCATTTTTCTCTTCTAATCTCCTTTCAGTCGGGTCTTGTGTACACGGAGGAGGAATGGCAGAAGGAATGGAACGATTTAATAAAGTTGGCGTCCAGCGAGCCACGAATGCATTACGGGACCAACGGAGGGAACTGCGGAGGGTAAGAACTACCCTCGTATTAGTATTGTTAATTGCAGCTTTGTCGTGGGTGGCGAAAGCCAAGGAGTTAGATGTTTATGCACAATCTGGGAGTGAGTTCCTTCCTTTCCTTGGATTAATGAAAAGTGTTATTTTTTTTCTCTTGCATACAAAACAAGAAACTTCTGCCCTTCTGCCAAGGGGTCACCTAAAAAGTTCACGTTTATGTTAAGGGCCACATAATTGCTTTTGGAGCTAATCACAATCCCCCGACAAAGCTGGACAGAAAATAATTAAATCTAGCTTGGACTAGTAGCCAGTAAATTGTAGTGTGTGTAAATACACAATAATTACATGTAACACTTTGCTTGTGTACATCAGTAATCCGGCCCCTACTGTTTTGGTGTGCTTTGTGCACCTTTTGAACCTCACTTTGCCGCGTTTGATGAAATATTTACAGGCAGGGACAGCTGGTCAAACCCTTTCTATTATTCTGCAGCGTTGAAAGCTCGGAGGAGCCCGTGTATGAGAGCCTGGAAGAGTTCCACGTCTTTGTACTCGCTCATGTACTCAAGAGGCCCATTGTGGTTGTGGCTGACACTATGCTGAGAGACTCCGGGGGTGAAGGTAGGTGGTCCCTGAGACTTGTTTTGTCCAAAGAGACATGTTTTAAAGAGACCTAAAATTGTTTCCTTTTTTTTTTTTTCCAGCTTTTGCTCCTATTCCTTTTGGGGGCATCTACCTTCCTCTGGAGGTCCCTGCCAACAAATGCCACACTTCCCCGCTGGTGCTGGCGTACGACCAGGCTCACTTCTCTGCCCTGGTGTCTATGGAGCAGAATGAGCACAGCAAAGAGCAAGGTAAAACATCAGCCTACATCTGCTTATCCCCGGGGGCCGTCCGCAGCCTGGACACCTCCGATATCTGTCCGAGAGCTTGAAATATCGCGTACTATGCTGGAGTGTAGTGTTTGTTATTGGGCTGCCTCAGAGATCGGCTTCATCGCATGTGATTGTTTCCCGCTTGCTCTCGTCATGCTCTTGATTACTGTACAGCAGATCTTGCATATCTCGTTGCCCTTCACTCCCATAGTTGAAGAACAGATAATGCTGTTAGCTAACCAGCTCTACCAAGATTTTATATAACAAGTTTAATACGAAAGTTGTTTCACATACTAAGCAAGTGTATATTATACATCTACAGCATACGATAAGTGGTCTATGTTATAACCGTAGCAATCAACAGAATGACACCGCGGTGTGTTATAAGCCCCATCAGTCTTGTTTTCACTTTATTATGATTTTTTTTGTTGGTTTTTTTGGTTTTTTTTTAGCACCGTTCATCCCCTTGACAGACTCTGAACACAAGTTACTGCCCGTGCACTTTGCCGTCGACCCCGGGAAGGACTGGGAGTGGGGGAAGAGCGATAATGATAATGTCAGACTTGCAAGGTAGGCATAACTATGTCGGATAACTGAAACAAGGTCATCGCCAGTCATACCTGGTTTAGGGAATTAACAGCTTCCCAAGTTGGGCATGTAGACCGCTACGAAATGTATGCTTGTCCCCATCCATTGTGATGAGTGCTTTTGAAATCTAATGTTCTATAGGAATCTTAAGCCGCCATCTTGCTTTGTTGGCGTGGTTCCAACGAATGCAACAAGAATGGTGTTGAAAGTTCGTAAAGCCAGCCCTCTATTTTAAGGACAGGTTCCGTGAAACCGGTCCTCGAGATTTTTAGCATTCCAGACGTTTGAGCCAAAATTACTTTTAATCAAAGTAAACAGAACAGGTTTGGACCTTGCAAGCCTCCTGATATCCTCGGCACTCGCCGAGCGCCTCCTCCCCGTCATCGAGCGCTGATTTTACTATGCAGATTCGCAATGAAGCTGTTATTATTTTGTGGAGTGGGAGGAGGGAGCTCTCTTTTCTTACATTTGTGTTCATTTTTGTTATTAAGTGGTTTGGATTTTCTGGCGTTAGACATCTGATGCCGAGCTCTACACGGGAGTATCCATTTGCCACAAAGTATTTCCTTGTAAACACATATGGCGTAAGAGTACAATCAGTAATCCGGCGGCGGGTCCCTGCCTGCGAGAGGAAAAAAGCAGGAACCATTATACCCCGGCACAAAAGCCTGTGCGTGTAACTATATAAACCTTTGGTAGCTCCATCGGTTGCTTGCGATGTCCTTCTTTGCCGGAATACAGAACAGACCGTACTGTCACCTTATATCCCCAGCCCATAAATAATAAAACATCTTTAGCTTTCCTGGCCGCACACTCTCTTGGCGATTGTAACATTATCTCTATTTGACTTTTAGTAAAGTAGTTGGATGTTCTAGCCAATAGGCTGCTTAGATTCGGGGACAACCCCCCCCCCTAGTCAGAATCAGTATGTTAATGACTCTGTGGGTGGGTTTTGGACATAACTGGGCAGGACATGGGTAGGTGTCACTCTTAGCCACACCCACTGGTCTCTGTCACCACTAGTGCCGTGTGTCCTGAGACATGGGTGGTTTATTCCAGTTCTAGAGCATATGTGGAAAGTAAGAGTGCAAATCATTTTGACTGAAATTTGGGCCCCGAGGGCTTGGGTTGATTCCATGCGTCTCTAGAAGCTTTGGATTCCATTACCTCTGAAAAACAGCTCCGGGTTAAATCATATCTGCTTTCTAATAAGTCTCATACACAACCAAATCAGCTAAAGAACTGCACTGCGGTTGGTATATACAGAGAGACAGACGTGCCGCTGTTTATTGATCTATGTGTTCTTTTATTTGCAGTGTTACCCTGTCACTGGAAGCCAAGTTAAATTTGCTTCATAATTACATGACTGTGACGTGGCTTTCGCTGCCCTGTGAAACCCAGGTATGTAAAATGTCTACACATGCGCATGCTGAGCTCTACGGTGGAGATTCTTGAATGTTCTGAACTTGTGACGTCGCGTAGAGATTATCCAACTGGCAAGATAGCCGAAAACTAAATTAGACATAAATATGTTTGCTGCCGTCAGTCTATAGATCATTCAAAGTGTGGTTGTTGGGTGCCGCCATCTTTTATTCATAAACAATGATAGTTTGGGATGTTGAGAGGGATAATCCTCACAAAACAATTTGGCACCGTATTTGCCTATGAGGCGGGTACCTCGCTCAATTCCACGCAGGCTTTTATAGTTTGTGAGTGTTATTAACATTCAGTTTCTGGGTCTTTTCCAATAGGCCCCACTTGCCCAACCAGAGTCTCCAACGGCTTCCGCTGGCGATGACGTCCGCTCCGCGGCTGAATCCGAGTCCGATAAAGAGTCCGTGTGCAGCAGCTCTGCGAGCAACGGGGGCAGTAAGTCCACCAAGGACAAAGACAAGGAGAAGGAGAGATTGAAAAAGGAAAAGGAGAAGAAGAGAGCAGATTCGGTGGCGAACAAGCTGGGGAGCTTTGGAAAGAGCTTGGGGAGCAAGCTAAAGAAAAACATGGGTGGGTTAATGCACAGCAAGAGTGGGAAGGCTGGAGCGAGTAACGGACAGACGGACACGTTGGAAAAGAAGAAGAAAGGCTCCTTGAAGGGCAGGAAAGGCAGTAAGGAAGACTCTTCGCAAGGGGACTTATCGACGTCATCTGAAAAGAGCAGTTCCGGCAGACCGCTGGCAGACAAAGCTCAGAGCGATCCGTACAAGTACAGTAATGATGTCAAGCTGAGTTTGAACATCTTGCGGGCGGCCATGCAGGGCGAGCGCAAGTTCATCTTCGCCTGCCTCCTGAAAACCAGCGACAGGCACCCTTACCAGAAGCAGATGATCCAGGGGTATCTCGCTGAGGCTGAGGAGCGCTTTCTGGCTGAGCAAAAGCAGAAGGAGGCAGAGAAAAAGGCTCTGATGAACTGCGGGGCAGCAAAGAGGCTGGACGCGGACATGATGGAACCAAAAGCCGACGACATGCTTCCTCTGCCGACGTATTCCCAGGTCAGTAACAGCTATGGACTGCAGGGAATGGAATATGGTGGGAAAGGCGCTTTAACTTCCAGCTATTCTGGGGGTTTTACAACGATCCCCAGACCTACTGTGGTGGGACCGGCTGACGGTTCTCTTCCTCATGGCTACCAGGACAGTAGAAGGCAGGTGGCCGGGGGTTCTTGTAACAACCTGCCTTCTTACGCCACGTTTCCGAGGCACTGCATGCCGACTCGCCTTCACCCCTACCAGCCCAGCTCATCTCCACACACGGGCAGGCTTTCTCCCTTAGAGACAGAGCTTCCTCCAGTCTACCCCAGGGAGACCGATCAGACGCATTGCATCGCCTACAGCAACGGCTACCGGGAATATTCGGAGCTGAATACCCTGCCTCGGGCCGCCCCATCCGACAAGAAAAGCCGAACGGCGTATAACGTTCAGCAGACCAAGTGTAAACAGCTAAACTGCACTTTTTACGGACACCCAGAAACGGGGAACTACTGCTCCTACTGTTATAAGGAGGAACTGAGGAGGAAAGACTGCGCAAAAGAGGCTTTAATACATAGGTTCTAAGGAATCCAGTTCCACTTGGCATTGACTTTAAATCCACAGAGTGTACGGGCAGGCGAGGAAAGGTAGCAATATTACTCTTTGACCTTCACCGCGGATCGTTCAGCGGGTGTCTCGATCCCCCTCTGTGCTACGACCAGCTCCGGGAAAACAAAATAAACGTAACCGGTCTCTAAAACCTTCGACTAAATGAGGCGAAAAAAGTCCTTGCTCCGAGAAAGATTTGTCAGGAATAGGCGTATTTTTGCGAGCGACAGCCGCATCTTCAGATTTTTTCATTACTGCCTCGCTAGCACTTTAGGTAGGAAAATAATAGTAAAAAAAAAAAAAAATACTTTTATGTTTCCCCCTCTATATTTTTGTGTTTGTTTTATTTAGTTTTGATGTTTTTTTAACAAACATTTTTATTTAATTTGTGTTCACCCCAAATTCCTAATAATTACGAGATATAAGCCATTATTTGCAACTTTATTAAACTTGTATGAAACCGCTTTGCAATATCTCTCTCCAAAGCTCTGCCATCGGCTAAGAAAATTATTCACTTTTTCGTATGTTTTTTTTTTTTTTTTTTTATGCAAACAAAGCCAACAAGAATATTTTAGGGTATAAAACCCACCTTCCCGCGCCGCCTAGGCAGAATATACACCGGCTTGGGTGGAAAGAGACATCCAAGTATTTTATGTTCCGCTTACATTTTTAGTAAAATCTACCCAGCTTTTCACAGATAATAATCTCTTTTCTTAAAAATGTGGGGGGGAAAAATAGGTTTCCATTGAAATGTCTGTTCTTACAGTTTGAAATGGAATGTTTTTAATTTTTATTACATAGTATTATATGCCCCGCCATAGACTTTCATACACAAATTTTTTTTTTTAATGCTGCTTTCAATACAAATAACTTTGTTGATTAAAAAAAATTAAATATATATATATATATATATAATTTTTCTTTCCCCCCCCCAAGTCAGAGCAATAACATTTTGCCCTTCCTTTGCTAAAAATGTTTAATTTCTCATTTATGAAATTGACGTTTTAATACCAGCATCCGCCCCATTTAATCATTTCAATATGAAATAGGTTAATTCATTTGGGGGGGGGGGTCCCTTTACGTTAATCCCTTTCCCACTGGACTCGCGTTTTTCCGCGCTACCTCTTATCAGGCGGCTACCGATTTGTAGAAACCTATTAAGAAAATAGACACACCGCTCCATTTTTTTTAATAAGCGTAGATAGC
This sequence comes from Spea hammondii, assembly GCA_029215755.1. Classification (NCBI taxonomy): domain Eukaryota; kingdom Metazoa; phylum Chordata; class Amphibia; order Anura; family Pelobatidae; genus Spea; species Spea hammondii. The sequence continues at coordinate 26,363,395 of JARDYJ010000012.1, read as the reverse complement.
AGGCTTGGGAAGTTATAAAAAATAATTATTTTTGATACTGACAGGAAAGGAAATATGGAATTTCATAGAATTTTCTACATTTTCTCCTTTTTTTTTTTTCTTTTCCTGCATAAATATTTACGTCCGTCTTAGTTTCAGCCGACAATAATTCTATACATTCTAACCATCGCAAATACAATATAGATAGGATATGAAAGGGCCGGACTATATATATATATTTGTATGCTGCTTGTGTTTTTTGTTCTCTTTTAAATTTTAATTTAACCTTTTTAGGCACTTTTTTTTCAAGGTATATTTTTCTTTTTTTCCTTTTCTTTTTTTTTTTTTTTTTTCTTTTTTCTTTTCTTTTTTTTAACGTCTTCTAACAACAGCAAACTGACTTCCATGTGTAATAACTTTGCGATATTAGCCTTCAATTTAGTGAAAGCGTCACGCGATTGAGTTGAATATAAGACCAATTTGGAGGCATTTGCCAGAAATGTGATGTCGCCAGAAAGATACAAGACATAGAAACGCAGCTATGGAGAAACGACCTTTTTTTTTTACGTATAAAAGTAGCATGTAAGTTTTCCCAACGTGCAGTTTCTTTTAATCTCCCTTGAATGTTTACGATAGCATCGATTCAGAGCGTTGGTCTTCTCTTCGTCCAGCTAGACACCTAAGCATCAGTAAAGGGGCGCGTTGTTCCTCCGCGCCGGGGGTGGGGGGGGATCGCTTTGAGGGTTTGCATATCTTTACTTTATATCTGGAAGGATTATTTCTTAGGCTTGTTTAAAATATATATATAAATATGTATATATGAAAATCTAAGTTCTCTCCTGCTTTAAACTGACATCGCAATCGGAATTTACTAAAGCCGGAGGTGGGAATTAGCAGTATTTGCACAAATCTTTCTAACTAAAGCACAAAGGTGGGGTGTGCTTTTTGGATTTACGACGTTAATTATAACAGTGTACGGACTTTATCGTGTTTTTGCTTCGCGACGGAGGGGTAACAAAAAAAAAAACTTTTCATATAACAAACAAAAAAAATAATCAAATTTAAAGCAGCTAAACCACTTTGGAAGAACGGACGTCGGGAGCGCAATAAATCCAACTCTGACCCAGACCCTTTCATTATTATTATTTTTTTCTTCCTGGGCCTTTTTATTTTTGTACCGTCTCTAAGATCTGCAATTTTTCAAACAGCGGCTGAAGTGCCTTTTGAATATTTTTTTGTTCTTTTGCTCGCATTCCCGGGCCGTAAGTACTGACTGTTCCGTCTTTTTTCACAGCGAATGATGTCATAGTACAATGTTTCCCTGAGCATTGAATGAACTCGCTCTTCCTGCAATAACAAAACAGTGCGGTCCGGCAAGCGGGCTCTCTCAAATTTCACATTTTAATTACTTTTTGGCAAACGAAAACCCCTTTTTTTTTTCTCTTTTTTTCTTTTTCCCTGTCGTCGTCGGGTGGTAATTTGCGATATGCCTTCTACTAATTGACATAATGATAACTGCCGGGGATTTTCAGCTTGGTAGATTTGTTAAAGCGTGAAAGAAAATGTTAACATCCTAATTATTAAACACGTGATGGGTTTTTACTTTATAACACCCAGCAGTGGTTCGCTGGGGGATGTTAGACTGACAAGAAGAGTGTATAAATGTATATACTTTTAACTATGCAATTGTGTTGGTCGTTCTACTTTATCACCGACAACTTACTGGGTATAGGCAAAAGTGTACTTAAAATAAACTATTCTCCATGCCCGTCAATTTTTGGTGGTCTCCCTTAAATGTGATTGAATGTGCATGTTCGTGATACGGCCGGCCTCGGAAAAGAGCTGAATAGGGGGACAGTCTGAGCTTCGCAGGTGGATGAGAAAACGGTCTATGTCCCAGCAATTTGGGAATCAGACGACCATCCCAAATCCAAGATCTATTCATGCTTCAAAAAGTATCTCTAAACATTTACATGTAATATCAAAAAAATTTATATTTTTTTGTTGTTGTTGTTGTTGATGAGATATTTCACTTCCTGTTGGGCTCTACCGCAGCTTCCTGTTTAGCAGGTGTAAAGAAAAAATGGTTCCCCCATCTTCAAAAATTCTATCAAACGAGGGAATTTCAGGATTTATTTGACTTGGCTCTTCAAAAAAATATCGGAATTTCATTTGCCAGAAAAAAGATTAATAAATGTAGCTGCTACACAAACCTACAAACCCCTAGGACTGCCAGCTACCGGACGTGTACATCAACAGACAGGAAAAGCTAATATAGCTTTTGATGCTTTTGTGGTATCTCTATTTTTTTTCGTTTTTATTTTTTTTAGTAACCCTATTAATTCATTTTGCTCTCGTTGAACCAATTAACGGTCAACATGCATAGAATACAGGTGCTAGCTTTAAAAGATTTTTGCAACCAAAGAAGGCAGAAACCTACAGAATGTTATGAAAAGTTAAAAAAGAGATTTTACACGTTAAAGGAAACTGATATTTTTAATGGATTTTCAGAGCCATATTAGCCATTTTAGGAATTTTTAAGTGGCTTCCTGCATCCCTCCTATGCTAATCATTTTGGCCTTCGGTAGTACAATGGGGATTGAACCAAAGAATTTGCACCTGGTTATTTTACTACACTTTTTTTGCTAGCTATTCTGGTTGAATAGATAGTTTTATCACCTTAGATTTTCAGGTCCCTTTATGATATTTAAATTGTTATTTTTCACACGGCCGACGGAGTTAATATCCTCCAAATTGCCCCCCCCCCGCGACATTCAAGAAATTCCTCCCAGTCAATCTATTATCCGTGATTTAATATTTTAATCGAAATCCGCTTTTGGCTGTTTTAAAGACAAGTAGATAGTAAAGAAAATAGTTATTTTTTTTGTTTTTTTTCATTCTTCTTCTGATAAGTACTTGAAATTTCGCCCACAAGCCCAAAGCAAGCAGCGCATCTCTCGATGTATATATGTGATTGAATATGTATCGAAGTGTACTGAGCGTCTACGTCGTACGGGAAAACCCTCTCACCTTGTAACAATATGCAAGCCGGACGTATGGACTGTTCGGTTTAATGGTCCGCACATCTAAATCTCGTTAATGATATACTGTTTGTATTTGCATTTCTGACTGTGGAGTGACTGGCTCCGAATATCTGTAACTTTTAGGTGCGACTAACCCAGGGTATGTTTATCGAGGGTTGTTTTTTGTTGTTTGTATTCACGTAGAAGGGAAGGGGGCAAAATAAGTCTCTGTCCTTCTTACAACGGGTTGGGATGGGGACATTTGGTTAAAAAAAAAAAAAAAGAGAAGTTAGATGTTTGCAGAAAATGGTAAATATAAAGCTTTTATTTTTCTCAAAACATGCTACCTTTGTCTTTTTTTTGCACCCACACAAAAACATTTGTCTCTGTTCCTGCAATGGACCTCATCTCCTTTTGAGATACTCTTGGGTAATTGACCAAAACAACAAGAAATGTAAAATGATGACAGAAACGACAAACACTCAAACAAAAAGTTCCACGTTGTCTTTCTTAACATCAACCCATCTCTCCGCATTATGAGCTGTTCCAGCTTTGAGAATTCAATGACTTTACTGCCCTTACTGTAAAAAAAAATAAAATTCCGCCATTGATGCCGAAACTGATTTTCCTTTAATCCTAAAATGTGTATGCCCATTACATTGTCGATAGGATGTATTTGAGAAGAAAACATTGGTACATAGACACCAGATCGCCTCAATATTTAGCTTTGAGTTTGTGCTATGAAAAAGAAGCAAAATTGGGAGAATAACATTTACGTTTCTACTTAATGCTGGAACGTCCAACCCTTCATGTGTAATGCAATACGCTTCTAAGTGCTTATGATAACAAAACTTTAAAGAAAGTGCGTCCTGTCAACATGAGAACATATTGACCTCTTAGAACCATTTTTTTTAGCGATATTCCAAGGCTGTATCTAACTGGTGGCTTCTGGGAGAAAGATCCCGATACCTTGATTTTCTTCGGACATCCCCTGTGCTTTAACCAGCTCTGTTATTAAAAAATTGTACCAAAACTGGACTTGTGTTTTGACGCGTCTTCACCATTGGCTTGACCACCAGGAATTCACTTAAAGATGGTCTTTTGTTCTACGTGTCTCTCGTCAGTCCTATTAATGGCTCTTAATGGTCTATAGTAAGAAACATCCAGAATTACAGTCGGAGCAAGTCTCCCTGCGAAACTGTTCCATTGGTAAAGAAGCAGGCCTACTTGTTCGGTGGAGTGACTCTTAGTGGGTAGTCCTTCTATTGTCCAAAGGATCTGCAGTTGAATTGCAAGGCTCATGCCCATACTCTGCGATTAGCATAGACCCAAGGGTAATTTTTGGGAGCAATCTGACAATGAGTTGAAGCACTTGACCGCTTAAGTTCTCGATCAGGTTCAGGACTCCATAATGCCCTCTCTTAATAGTCCAGGGGATTCTGTGCTTGTCTTACTGCTAACCTACGAAGAAAGATCCATTAAGTGTATCTGCTACTTTATTAAATCCGCACATGGACTATCCGCGCAGTCCTGATCTGTATGATTATTTCCATTTGGTGGAATGTTGGCTGCTTAAGTGAAGATTGAAGAAGGAAGCGGAGCTCAAATGAATGGCTGTGCCTGGTTCTTCACATAAAGCATGAGAGAGGGCAGTCCCACCAGTAGGTGCTCCACAGCAGGTCCATGCATGGGGTCTACCAACCTTAAATAGAGATATTAGGAAGTAACTAATTTCAAGAGAAGCAGCAAACCTAGGGTTCCCACCTCAGCCATGTTTTCCCAGACTCTGTAGTGTGAGCACTATACAATATACAATTCTCTTGAGTATCTGCGATTGTATATCCCATCACAGGAATGCTACAGTTTTGTTGTCTTGGATAATCTTCTTCCAAACTCTTGGGGTCTTCTACAGAACTTCTCCAGGTACCACTACAGACCAACAATGGAATTCCTCTGGTCCGTAGCTGATGTCTCCGTGTCCCTCGCTCACCAAAATAATGGCCCATTAAAAGAACTTGGTCTCTCATTAAACGACAATATCATCCTCAGTAAGACACGGGATTAGGTGGGTATGATGGCTGTTTCCAAGTGTGCATGCTCACAAGACAGATACAGACCATGACAAACATCACTGATGTCTACAGGCATTCTTGTTTTATGTGTCTGCTCATGTAAATTAGCTTAATAGCCAGTCAATCTCATTTAGACCCTCATTCACAGAGCACTTTTCAATCTTTTGGCCACATTGGCAATTTTATTGCAAAGTTCCAAACTTGTAGTAAAAGTTTCTGATCCGTAACTTTGCAAATAATGTCTATAAATTTGTTCTAAAACAAGATTACTTTCTCATATGTAGTTGTCTTCATGTTATCCCTCAACACACGTCAAATGTCGTCTGCTAGGGGAGCAGTAGCCTAATTTTTCTCATTTGCATTTCTTTAGGTCAGGAGTTTCCAATGTTCGCAACAAAAAGCGAAGCAGAAAACCGCTACCCATCCTTCAGAGGTAATTTACCTTTCTTATGTATCATTTATCATTTTATTTTTCTCCTACAGATCAGAACAAACACATCCTGAACAGAGGAATTTTGTTGATAATTTATATAATTTTTATTTTTTTTTAAAAAAATCATGTTTAAAAAATATATTTTTAAACCCCTGGGGATAAAAGAACATATGCAGGGTACACATCTAAGGGCTAATATCTAGAGATGGTAGGGGCTGTATTTTAAAGTATTTTTTTATCGCAGAAATGTATCCGCGTAACATTTTCCACCGGTTTATACAAAATAAGCAAGCTTTGTGTTTTTGGACAAAATATTTCGGGTTTGACATGTAGCGTGAAGCTACTACAGTAGGTGGCGCTAGAGGGCTAGCGTGCTTTTTGGCAACATATAAAACACCAATGAAAAACTAGGAATTCCCATTCCAGAAAAGTAATTAAATATTTAAAATTCATGACTAAGGGGGTGAACAATCTAGTAGTGTTTTGGTAGGTATTCTAGTTACACATCATTTGGATTTGGAGGTGTTCTGCTTGCGTGCGGATCTTTAATTTACAATGCAGAGTTTATTCGCTTGGTTTTGGAAACGATATATATATTTCACACGTTTGGCTTTAACGTTTATTTGCAAAGAGCGAGACGTTTTTATGTTATGTTGGAGACACCAGGGGTTGATTTATCCAGATTGGAGATCTCTATACTAGCTCTAGAATAAAATCTAAAATGTATTCGCTAACCCACAAAGCCCACCTTTCCAAAATGTTGAAACTGTTATGTCCCCTCGCCAACCGATGCTCTACTAGTTCTTACAACCGCAAAACTTTGTTCCTGTTCGGAAATGCTGTTCCTTCCGCTATCAGATTCTCTCGTTGTGGTTTACCTTCTTTAAAAGGCTTCCCCAAAGCCCATCTTCTGTAATATGTGTCTTCGTTTTATGTTAAATAACCCAAATTACTCTGAGAATCTCCTTTTTTTATGGAGTCAAACTTGGGCTCCCCTTCGGAGGAGACATTTTCCCATTTAACCCTGTGGGTCACAGCTAATATTTATGGTGTCTATTGGATTTGCCAACTTCACCAACACTTCCGCATGTTGGATCCTTATGTTACAATCTGTTACAGTTTCTGTTACTTAAGAATGTTCTGAAATATATATATATAAATATTTGAAATAAGTGCAAAAGCTACGTCCCGAAGAGCATACTGTCTGCTCGTGCTCCTGGGAGTACGTTATGTTCCTTGACAGGACTGGATTGTTCTAAAGAGAAGATTGAAGGGTATTTCAACACATTTCTGCTGTTTCCTGCACTTTCCTCCCTTCTGTAATGTATCCGGCACAAACAGCTGAATGACAAATCGTTGAAATGGATTGCGTGGTCACGAGCTGTTCAGATGTGGGCAGGAAAAGTATGTGGATTAGCGAAGCCCGGCCTTTACTCTCTCTGGCCAGAAAAAACAATGGCATTTCTCAGTATATGTAGATTACACGCGTCCGCTGTAAGAAAGAGCATGTTCATAAATATTTATATAAACGTCCCCAAAAAGCTCATTATTATTATTATTATCGTCAGGCTGGGGGGAAGGAATTCCATTTTACGCTCTTCTTTGGGCATTTCAAGCACGTGTAGGTCAGGACGCGGGGAGATCGACGGACATTTCATTGCTCTGGATAGGAAAAAAACAAGGCCAGGTAGGACAATACAGCCCAAAAGAAGAGGTCCACCTTAAGCTCCATCTTAACATAATACAATGTAGGAAAATCCTGTAATTCCTCTCAATACTTCTTAAAACACCTCCAAGTAAACCAAGTCCAGTTTGTGGAAGAGCGTATCATAGTCCAAAGGGTTCTACTCCTCAACATGGCAGAGCCCATCCAGTGATGGATTTCATTCTAACTGTAACATTGGAGGTGATTCCAGTAGATCTTGTCAGGTTTTGGCTTTGAAATGGTTCCAGTTTTTAAGCCATCCAATGGTGGCAACACAATCGCAAACCCTTGCCTCTGGTAACCATCATCGTAGCAACTTGGTGGAACCATGGCGAGACTCTCAATGATCAAAGTAGTGGTGATCTTCACAAGTTTTACCCCCAAGATGAGCGCCTTAACAAAAACACCTCAATGAACAGCCCAAATGAAGAGGTCCCAGAGAATTCTCGCCTCGTTCTATTCTCTGGTCTACTCGACACTTACCGAATGACAACCATTGAATTGTTTATCGCTTGTGCTGATAGGGCAGACCCCCAATCCGTTTGTAGACATGGCTTTCCCCCAAATCACCTTTTTATTTGATTTTACCTGGACCATGTTGGTTTTTGGGCCACTATCTCAGCACAGAAGTCTCCCAACTCCAAATTCCTAACTGTCTGTTGCTCCAGACTTGATGCTCCCTACGGTCTGCCGGCCAAATGTACAAATTTGGCCCGGACGTCTTCAAGATTTTAATAAGCGGAATTGAATAGCTTTGTTAAGATGACGGAGAAGCCAACGTTCCCATATCCCAGCTGTTTTCATTTTGCATTTCTCTGATGTGAAAAACAACTGCTCTGTATTCTTGCCAGATATTCACGTGGCTTTCGAAAGATAATCTTCTCTGTTCGGATGACATATTTAAAAAAAAAACATTTCTTCCGAACACACCCTGCACAAATATCTTATAATCCTTTATTAGGATCTTTTTTGCCGTTTTTCTCTTTTCATTTCCATATCCGTTGCAGTTTGTCTTTATGGATTCCAAAGAACTTTGTGAACTGCGAATGAACTAAATCTGGTTTGTTTTAGAAGGCATTCGGAACAGTTTTAAATACTTGGAATCAATTGAATCTAAGTAGTACTCAAACACCGTTATACCCCCGAAGCATGGCTGTTGTTAATAATAGGAGCAGACGGTCTCTGGGCAAATATGTGGTTTTCCATAAAAAGATGTTGTTTTGATGTTTTTGAATGAATAATCAAAAATTTTAGTCTAACCCGTGACGCTTACACTTGGAATATAGTTTCGGGCTCATTTTACAAGACGGTGTTCTGTCTCGATCTCCGGGAGAAGGCTTGGGACTTTTAATTGGACAAGAGGTCAACGTAACGCAAAATTTGGCAACTGCAGAACAGCCGTTGGCGGCTTTGGGGCTTTCATTTGTAAATTGTGATGCGTCTTCAACCCCCTCACTTTACTTTATGAAAACCAACCCCTACAAGAATATCTAGATTGGTCTTGTCAACATATAGGTAAAAAAAAATGCTTTATGCCATTCTTCAAGGAGAGCATTTCCAGGGTTGACCGTTCATAATCAATAAGTCCTCTTTGGTTGTCAACAGAGCCGGACTGGGAATTAAAATCCTCCCTGCGCTCTTATGCTCTTTCAGCGTGCGGACGCGTGTATCCAGGCCGTGGTCGCAGAGTATAAGAGTGTATTTATCGAATTACTAAATCTGCCATAATGAAGGTACGTGGGAAGGTTCATTGGGCACCGGCCCGCCCGAAATTTGCCCTCGCCACCATGTGAAATGTCATGATGTAGGTTGCCTCTGCCCTACAGTCCTCGTGTTGAACAGGACCGATTTAGACTATAAGCTCTTTGGACCATTTAACGGAGTGTCTGTTTGTTTCTATGTATCCGTCTGTATTGTTTGTTTATATTGGATGCACATTCCTATAGAGTAAGCCGCTGCCTGCGCGCCTCACACATGGTCGCCACGTTTGCTAATTAACTTCAGTTTCCTCCGCGAAGAGTCTTGCAGTGGGCAGTAACGCGCACTCGTCTGCCAGATGGGACGTTGCGTAATCCTTCTGGAGATCCAAGAGAGGGATTCCCATTCCTCTAAATTAACCCCTTTCCTCGCAGTACGTAAAACTGGACAGTCTGAGCTTAGTTTCAGGAAGGTAACAAGTTCCACAACCTGATCCCATCGCATCTCTGTCCCTTCCTTTTGGTCCAGATAGAGAGTCCCACGCGATCTTCATGATGCGTCGGATCTTAGATCTTAGCGCTCGTGGGCACTCAGCAAGAAAATGGATAACATAACCCATGAGGAGTGCAGACTCGTAACGGAGAGGTTAAATCTACTACATTTTTATGGCTTGCTAATGTTCTGAGCTCCTAGGAAAGAGGAGCATCGGGAAGGGGAAAGGGGTTCATGGGTTTGAGACTCAGAGGTACTGGTCATAGTGAACACGGAACCTTTAGGAGATATGCAATGAGACTTCCCCAAATGAATACGAGTAGCTGCTATGTAGGGTCGTCCCCTAGCCACAGGTTTAGAGACAGGCTAGTAGAAAACGAGAAGTTCCGAGAGGTCTTCTACCACAATACAGTTTTCAGGCGAGGTACTGCGAGTTATGGCCATTTCAGCTCTTAATAAATCTAAAATGCTGCTGTGGAAAGCAGGGCACCCGGAGAGATCCATGATGGTGCGCATCCAAAAAGCCTTTCTCTGTGCAGATTACACGATGTGGAAGAAATGAGCAGTCTCAGGCTAGCGAGGCAATTCCCGCTGATCTCTTCCAGATGGGCTTCTGTAGGACCGGGGCGCGCGTCTCTACCCCCCTCCCGTCCTAAAAATACACTGATTCCGGAGCAGGGCTGAAGTACGTGCGGCCAAGACCTGCTTCGATCTGGAGAAAAATATAAAAATAAAACCGCGTGACTGCTCCCAGCCGCAGGAGGACACGCATGACACTTTAACCCTTTTATTCCTAATAAAAATGTACAATGCCACGTTTCCCAAATCGTACACTACATTTTGGTGCATAACATAATTCTAATGGTGTTTTCACATAAGTATGTATATTTGTTAAAAAGCCTCCTCATCTATATGCCATGGGAGCTGTCGCCTTAACTGCCTGTTATCAGATTCTGCATGGTTATTTCACCCCATTAAGTTCTCTCACCCCTTGCTGATTGTTACTGGATTGGATAATGCAATAACATGCATCGAATAACAAAAAGAATAAGCTACGGGAAGTTTTAACCTCAACATCTTCTCATTTTTGCAGCCGATAGCTCTTCAGAGGCCAATGACGCACAACTCCCAGTACCCTCTGCCGGCCACGGATTGGACGAATCACGGGCACTGAATCACCTGGCGAAGGTGAGTTGTTTTGGATGAAATTACATTATTTTGTTTAAAATGGAACCTTTTACCAAAAAAAGCATGGAAATTAATCAACAAGACATGAAAATGTTGGTGTTATTTTCAGGCCGAGTGGTTAAAATCTGCACTTTATGACATCATCTAAACAGAACTCTACGGATTAAGCCATTTCCTGCTGCTTCTGTACACATTGTGACGTTTGGGGCAGCTGAGTGTCGGATTATGGCGCTGTCACTGGCGTTAAATAATAGATGGGGATCTGGGTATCCTTACAAACCATATTGCAACGGGATCCAGAGTCTCATGGGGTGTCCGTTTCCAAACCCCGGGTCGCTTTGAGCTTGTCGGCAATTAAAGTCATCCCTCAACCCATACAGCGGCTCAAATGACTCAATAGGACTGTTTTGTTAAGTATTATTTATACGATATACGTGACCAGCATTCCCGCTATTTCCCAACATTCCAAAGAAAAAGGAGAAAAGAAATAGAAAAAAAATATACAATATGGTCACAGTGACTCTAAACCATGCATTTTCCACATGGAATAACTTCCACGCCACCTTAGAGGGAACACTCGTACTGGAACCTGCCAACCCCGATACAGCCGTGATTTCTTATTATTTTACGTTTTATTATATAGTGCCAGCAGATTCAGTAGCCGTGTCACATAATAGAGAATTAAAAATAACATAAAAAAGGAAAAAATATACAAAATAAATAGCAGTGTAAGCAGATCTAAAGGAGGAGAAGACCTTGCCCCAGTGAGCTTACAATCTATTGGCGAGTGCATTTGTTCGAATGCCCGTGTGTTTAATAAGGTTTCATGTTCCGGCTGCAAGGGCCGCTTTATTGTAACCGGCAGCTCTTTGTGCCGCGGCTCTCCTGCCATTGTGAGAATGTGGCGATTAAACAGCTGGCGACCCGAGTCCATTAGAACGGCCGAGTGTTAACGAACATTCAAGATCCGGGCAAACTCCACATTCTTCCTGCTCCGGATATATTTAACTCTTCATAGCCTCGTATTCAGATATTAATAAGTCACGTGGCCCTTTTCTCTGTAGCCAGCCATGAGACATCATTGAGAATGTTTAGGGGCTTTAATGGTGACGAGTATTATAGCTTTTATTCATTTTTGGCTGTTTGTACGGATACGATGTTGTGATTTTTATGGGACGATGACTTGGTGAAACGCCCAGACACGCCATATTTTATAAGCGCTTGGAAAATAAAGGGACTGCAGGGTGGAGGCAAAGCCAGGGTTTAAAGGGCCACCGTTGAAAGTTGTTTTGCGATGATTTATGGGGTTTTGAAGCCGAATAATATAATTCCCTCCATGGGTATCTGTGGTTAAAGAAATAAAACTGCCCCCCAGCAAAAAGACCCCCTTCAACATGGACTATGTTGGCCATACACAACCCGCTTTGGGATCAGTTCCCATATCCCCCCAACGGACACGGAGTGCTTTAGGCGAGATCTGAACCCCTTCTTCAGCACCCTCCATTATAATGTACTCATTTTCTACTTGAACCCACAAAATAGGGCTATGGAGAGAAGTGTAAAAGCTTAAGTCGGCATTCCGTACGTTTATTGAGAGATATTGAGCCGGCCCGGGAATCATTCCCCCTCCATCTAGTCTGAACGTTTCTCTTAATCAGCCGTTGGTGTCGTCTTAGATTCAGGAGCCGTATGTCCATTCCATGCATGTTTAAATCCCCTCACTGTATTACCCTCTACCACTTCTGCTGGGAGGCTGTTCCACTTATCTACTGCCTTCTCAGTACTGTGAACCTCCCTTACATCCCATGGAAGCCTCTGACCCTCTAGTGTTAGCTTCTGGTCTCTTTGAAATAAACTTGTACTTTGTTAAACCCCTTTATGTATTGAATTGTTTCTGTCACCCCCTCCTTCCCTCCTCCAGAGAGGTTTAAAAAGTTTATTTGTTTAAAGATATGCTTTTTTTCAGTTATTCCACATGCTGTTTTTATTTTGCTAAGAAGAGAAGGAGTTAATGAGTGTAAGCTTAGCATGCGGTGAGCCTGGCTGTGTCTGCCCCTTTAAGGCATGAGATCAGCGAGTGGCTGGCTGATCAGCTCCTCTGTGCATCAGACAGTGTAGCAGGAGGCTGGGCGGCTGTCTGGACCCCCCCTGCAGGGTCGGGGAGAAGGAGGAAGCCCCCCATATACCCCACAGGATAGAAGCTCCACTGCATGGTCTGCTGGGGGCTGCCATTCCCACCGCACTCAGCCCAGGACAAAGTCCTCTCTGTTCCTTCATCATGGAAGCAGCTCTGGGGACCTAATTCTGCCCCCTTCTCACTGATTTTATGTTTTTTTAGCCCCTCTCTGGAAGAGGGTCACCCAGACCCATCTATGATGCTGCCCAGACCCATGACCTCTTTCACTCTCAAGCAAGACCCCCTGGAAGACATGGTAAGGGTCTCACATTCTACATGTTGGGGGGGGAGGGTTATTTACGTTTGATTATAACATTTTGTGCTGTTTTGTAAACAGTCTGTGTAATTGTTGCGATTGGCAGCTATGTGAATGTGTATAAGAAAGGCAGGATTCTAATATATTCTCCCTCCCCATCCTTACGAACGTTCTATTATAAGATACTTTAACTCTGATCACTCTGAGCCATTGGCCAGGGGAGTGATTTAAAACCCTATCCAGACTAAAACCCCCCACAAATCTGATCTGATGAGAGGAAGGGGTCTGCTAGTCTGGGGGCAAAGGAAGGGGCAGAACCATGATGGGGCTGCTACTGGCTGAGGGTGATGGTACTTGTGGTTTGGAGGCATAGACAGGGGAGAGCAGTTCTGTTTATTTTACATTGTGTAATATCTCAGCTTTGCGAGAACAGAGGGTTATGAAAATGCTATTCATATCACGAAGCTGTCATTGGATCCCCTGCCCTGCCCCGCAGGACAATGTACCCTCTGTGTTAGGTATCTGGGGCAATGACTGCCTTGGCCTCACCCCCTATTAAAAAACTCACGTTAACCCCTTCAGTGTTCTATGTCACAGTCTCGTCTCCATAAACTGAAACATAAAGGGCTGTTGTACGGGGAAAAGAGATAAAAGGGAGCCATCAGCGGCAACATTTCAGCGGTTGCTATGACGACTGCACCGCTTTGCAGCAGAATGATTCTTTATACATAGTTTCTAAGAGGCACCGCAGCCAGACGGGACCCGCCTTGGTGCTGATATCTGGCAGGTTCAGAGCAAAATGTAGATCTGCAGAAAGTGTAGTGGAGTCATGGGCAAGCCACCCAGCAGACATGGTAGGAGCCTACTTTTCTTTCTAATAGTCTGTACTGAATGTACGAGGGATACACAGATTCGGGTATGAGTGGAGTCAGACATCTAATCCCTAAAATTATATGTTTTGCTGTAATCCTGTCTGAGGTTCCTCCCCTCATTAAAAGATGGTTTGTTCTAAGCGTGTTTGGGAGTCCCCAATGTAATCCTCAGAGGGGGGGATCTGCAGGATCAGCTGGTTAACTCCTTCCTTGCTAGGCAGCTCTCTCACTGAATGGTAAACCGAAAGGTATTTCTTGCCATGGAGTTCGTAGTTTAATGGTCCTGTCATATATCTAGATCAACTTAACCACTTCTTTCTCAACTATTTGTATAAAGCTTCCAAACAAAGGGTTAACCGCTGGTGGCAGCAGCAGCACCGGCCAAGGGTCATTCAGACTGGAGAAACAACATAAAGCAATATAAAGAAGGAAGTGATCATCCCAAAAATACTCATTACCTTAGAGCGGAGGTTACAAGCAGGTACCCTCACCTCCCACTATTCTCAGCAAGCTATCGGTGGCTGGCAGAGACTCATGGGAGTTGTTTAATAGTTTCAAGGTGTGCTGAGAAGACTTGTGCACTGTCAGCATATACAGGCGCGTTGTATTTATTTCTCTAGATGAGCTCAGGTGTTTATGAGCAAAACTGCTGCAGAGGCAAGATTCTGCGTGTCACGACAGTAAAGGAGATCATGACGACTCAAACTCATGCATTTCCAAAGGACAGTGTACCCCCTGTGTGGTGCTTAATATATAGATATGTATATATATATATATATATATATATATATATATATATATGCACACACAGTAAATTGGCATTGTATAATCAAACAAGAATTACAGTTCTGTGGGGCAAACTAAAAATGCTAATTCAAATTTCAGCCTTAAAAAAAGTATTAAGAAAACAGGTAAAAGTCATTTATGGGCCAAACTTTCTTGATGACGTCTGTAGGAACCGCGGGGGCGTTGCCTCGGTTAGCCACTCCCCCGATGTGCATGCTGAGCTTACCGCCAGGGATGACTCTGTAAGTAAAACATATGATTGGTCAGGTGCCCCCTAAGAATAGGATGGAGGACCTTATAAAGGTGCCCTCTGATTGGCTGCAGCTTTTTTCCCACCGCGTCCCTGTGCAGCTCCATCCTGGTTGATCAAGTGTCGGCTGTAAAACCACCTGCCGCCTGGGGCTTTATCGAGGTCAGGTTTGCATCTCATCGGCTTCCAGACCGCGGTTTTTGGTTTCTTCCAGCCCGTTTCTTTTAGAAGTTCGCACAGATCAGGTCGTATGTCACAGTGTAACACGACATTCTCTCTGAAGACGGCAGCGCTACGGCTACTATACAGTAACGTGGCTGGAAAAAGGGTAGCCACTAGGCAACAAGGCATCGGGGTCAGTATCAGCGGCCTCAGCCAGTGGCAGAGAATACCTAATGCAAATGGGGTGCGTATAAAGGGTTGTCAGGGCAACGTTTGAAAAGCGTTCTTCCAATGGAATCTCCATGTAGATTGGACCGGTCCCTTGGTTTCTATGGTGATACGACCACTTTTGAGATACTTTTCACTCAAATGTCTTTATTTAAGACCACCATTGTGTACTAAATAATATGAATGGAGGAACTGGTTCTGAATGTAGAGGTGAACAAGAGAGGAGTATTTTAATGTCAAATTCCATTATTTAATCATTTCGGTGTTAGTTCTATGGAAACAGACGCTGACGGGACCCGTGATGGGAGGTTTTCGTGTCTCCCTGGAAGGGAATGTCTGTTTTGGAAGAGAAAAACACTTTTATGTCCAGAATGAGAAGGGTTTAGTGAGTCATCCCGGGTTCTTTTGGAAGGAATTTGTACGCAAAACTCTCCTCGGACTCCTTCTATAAATCGATGCCAACATTAAGAGAACACATTAACTTCCAACAGAGAAACATTACGGAAACTTAACGACTTTATTCCGGAAGAGATTGAAGACAGAAGGTGCATGAACACGTTAGCTGCTGTTACTATAACTCCCATTATCCGGGACGTTGACAAACGTTTTCGGATCGTAAAAAAAAAATTCTTCAAAAAAGTTAAATTATAACTTTCTGCTGTAAAGTCTCAGACCTTAATCAGCCGTTGGTCTCGTCTTAGATTCAGGAGCTGTATGTCTATCCCATGCATGTTTAAAACCCTCAATGTATTACCCTCTACCACTTTTACTGGGAGGCTGTTCCGCTTATCTACCACCCTCTCAGTAAAGTAAAACTTCCTTACATTCCACCTAAGCCTCTGACGCTCTAGTTTTAGATCGTGGCCTCTTGTGCTAACATCTCTCCTCCTCTGATATGTTTCATCTCATAGAAAGCCCTCCCTGGCAGCGAAGTGTTAAAACTTTTTAAATACCCTGAAGGTGTGTGCGTGAGACCGATGAACTAACAAGGCCGGGAAGCCCTACCATGACGTATGGAATCCCATACATACATCAGCGTTGTAAAGACTCTGACTCATTAACCTTTTAAATGCCAGCAACAGGGATTTCAAAACCCCGGCGCTGCGGGATCTGCACGCTTTGGATTATTTTGAAGTGGCACCAAAATGCAGACGAGCTTATTTGCATATGTGTTTATATGCAAATTAGCCAATTGCCCTTCCGTGGCTTTTAAAGAGAATGACACAAATAATGGATCAAGAAGCTGTTCATCTCAACGTCTAATTCCCCCCCCCCCCCCGTATGGTTTTAGCGCCCGTCTCGTTTATACGACGGTCTGTTCCGTGGCTGTGTTTATTGCGGAGAAATCCGTCCGTCTGTGCGGTCACGTGGCTTCGCACACATATACAATTAACGCGGTTCAAAGATCTGAACGCTCTCCTCGTGTCCTTGGCAGGTGTTTAGAATTTTTCACGGGGTGCGACCAAGTTGGCCGCGATGTTTGGATTCCAGGTCTCATTGTCACTGCTCGCTGTAAGAGACGCTCCCCGCTCCCATTCATGGACATGCTGTATGTATAGAGATATATATGTGGAGATACATATGTATATATATATATATATATATATATATATATATATATATAGTGTGTACGTGCAGTCAGTTGCAACGCCGCTTGCTGTTTTCCGCGTGCCTTTGTGTCGTGTGCAGGGAGCTGTTAATTATTAAACAACTGGTTAATTGGAAGCTAACATTAGCAGCGCATTCCTCCCCGAGTATGGCAGCTGGGTTCAGAGATTAGGACTTTGGTTGAGGGATCCAGACATTAACATCGAGGGTTTATCTCCCCAATGATTGAACAGGTCTTTGTGCACCGCTCCGTTGTCCAGCGGTGATCAGGAAGCTCGCTGACCCGGTTGCCGATAAGAACAGGTTTGCAGGTGTAAGTGTTAATGAATATTAATGTCTTTCCCGACCACGGCTTGTGTGGGGCATTATGAGCTAAACAACGCAGCAAAGAGATAACGTAGTCCAACGCAGCTGCAACGGGCATCCCGTAGAGAGGTGACCTGGTTCCTGTAGGCCATTGCTAAAACGGATCAATAATCTAGAATATAATATTTTTGTGCTAGTTGTTATTTTTTTGGTGTTCCTTGTGCTATATATGTATATATATAATATGTGTATATATTTCACGATATATATTGGACAAGCATTATTGGAAAAATATAGAACATTTCTCTGGATGTGGCTGAGAGGTGGCAGCTCGTACCCCTGTGGGTCCATATACAGAGTTAGGGGTTGGTTGAGGCCACAGAAGAAGACGCTTCTTTGTCGCTCCGCGGGTAACATTTGCAGGATTCACACGGTCCAAAAGGTCATGAAAAGATCAGACGTGAGAGCCCAGAACCATGTATATTAGAATCACGCGCATTGTTCTCGGTTAAAGATCCGGAGCGGCGCTGTGTTTACGCTGCATGACCTCGCAGCGATGCGTGTGAGTGATATTTACTTAGTGTATGAATCAGTGCCGTATAATAACATGACACCGACGATGCCGGCCCCGCGATATATTCTTCCTAACAGATCGCCGTCACTCCGTGTCTTTGCAGAACAGGAGCTCAAAGTCTCCGAATATCAGTAATCGCTCAGCCGGCAACGCGGCCATGAAGTTCCTGCCCGGTGAGTGATTTCCATGGGGGGGGGGCAAAATACGTTATGGGGGATCTATCACCCATCTGCTAGGGAAACATAGGCAGATCAGACGCATTCGGCCCATCTAGGCGGCCCGTTTTGGGAAAACGATGGAATGATCGTCCTCCCGACATTCCGCCTGTCACTGAATCCCGACATACGGAATGAATTGTACCGGTTTGTTGATACAAGTGCGTATCGTGTTATTGTCTATAAATATTCACGATTGTATACAAAATACACATTTGGTTACTCGTTTTGTATGAAACGATTTCCTTTAAAAAGCTGAGCTTAAAAAAAAATAAATAAAAGCCCGGCAAGTTTTTATCGCATTCTTGAATCGTTCCAGCGGTTTTCTAGATTAAAAAACGACGACCGACATAAAAATGATTTAGACGCGATTGCAAGAGGTCAGGCGGCGGGGTCCTTTCAATGTTTTCATGTATTGAATGTTTTGTTAACGAGAGACTTCTGTTCTTCAGGGGAAACCTTGTGCGAAGAACCGATAAGAGTGAAAAAGCGCCTCCTTTTTCAAGATGGCTGCGCGGACGTGCCCGGCACGCTGTACTGCACCAACTACAGAATAGCCTTCCGCCCAGAGACCCCCCACCCCTCGCAAGTGAGACCACCTCGTATACCCCCATAGCGACTGCCTAGAAAGTCCATACACGCAGCGGTGACACCATACTTTGCGTCTGCACGTCTCACGCTGTGTAGTGGTTATTTCAACCGAATCCATGTGCATTCAATTGAGGCCTGTAGGGCTGTCCGATTCTCAAGACTGTCCGGCCTGAATTGTTACTGTTGGCAAGTATTGTGTGTGTTAGGCATATGAACATGTCTTGCCTTCGTCAAACCGAACGGCAGTCATATGACCTCAGGTTATCTACAATACAATGTATTAACCTCATAAATGATTCCGTTCATTATTAATGACATTAGATTAGCGATTGATTTTAAGAAAGCATGGACAATTTTTGGTTGTTAAAGAAAAGTCATCAAACTTTTCCGTTGAACACTTCTTTTCTTTGATTTTATACACTTTTTCCTTAACTTGTAGTTGTGTTATTCCCCGTAGCTGTAAGGGTTAACAAAAGTCTTTATTTTCTTTCTGCGGCAGGATCCGTCCGGCGAGGTGCTGTTCGACAATGCCAACGACATTGCCCTACCCTGCGTTGAAAGGTTCTTGGCCGGTGAGTGCCTGGTGCCTTATCTCGCCAAGACAAGCAGAGCAACTAAAAATAAGAGCTGGTGGGAAAAAGATTAAGGGGAAAAAAAATCAGGATTGCTATAGAGACAAGTGAGCCAAATGTGTGACGAACCAGCAAGATTCTGGTTCTAGAAGGGGGGTGTTAGCTCTCTGGCTGCTTGGGAACTACAGTTCCCATGATGCTTAGTGCCTGTGAGTCAGGGCTGCCATCAGAAATCTTAGTGCCCAGTACAAACCAAAAGACGGGGTCCCCCTACCCTATCCCTCCTGTGCCCCGTCCCAAAGTCTGCAAGGGCCCAGACATGGGTAACAGGCCATAAGAGCCCAGTCCCAGGTAGTTGGCCACAAGATCCAATGAGGGGCCATACATCGGTTCCACATTTGCTCATCGTCTCCCCTAATGATTTTGCATTTGCAGTGGCCAGCCAGACCAAAGCAAAGGTAGTGACCGCCCAGTCAAACCTAAAGTTTATCCCGGAAGAACTGCTTATTTATCACAGAGGATTCCGGGTCGTCCACTTTCACTTTAGTGACAATGGCCTACAGCCTCTGGCTTACAAGGTAAGAAACTGTTACCCGTCTTCAAGTAGCCTTAACCCTAATCTGAAATCCTGCTGCTGGCCAGGAGACTACGTTGGGCCTGGAATGGTTCAATGACCACGAATCACTAGAACGTATTCTAGAAAGAAAAGCTCTAAACTCCAAATCTGTCACATAAATTAGCCTCTATATCGTTTATGTTGATCGTACGGTGGCTGGTCCACATTGTCTGATTCTAGATGCCTGTTCTGTATACACCTTTCCTGTTCTAGATCACAAAAGCCATGCTGGTGAGCCAACAGAAGAGCAGCTTGAAGATGCAGTTTGGGAACAAGGTGTTCCAGAGCTTGGGTGAGAAGCCTAGAACCCTAAAACCGGAGAGGAAAACCGTAATTAAAAATCCACACTTATCAAAGCCAATCTGATATGAAGTTTTACCAATGAATCAATCGACCTAGAATCCGAAAGAACGTTTCCTTCGATTGTTCCAAAGTTAGTTATTTGGAGATACCTTGTGTTGGTCTGAAGAAATAACTCTCCTATCCTCAAAGACAGGTTAACTGCCAAGTGATTGTCGTAAATAAGTTCACATCGTTACTTATAACAAGTGGTTATCGCTGTTATTTCCGGCTTCGAAGCGTAATCCAAAGTTTCGTTCCTCTGAAGTTTCTCACCACACGGTGGGTTTTCTGTCCTTCCATGCAGATAACAGGCCGGCCCATGTGTCCATGGACTTCCCTACGCGTTTGTTTGGGTCGTCGGCCGACTGGGAGAATGAAATAGAGAGGTTGGGAGCCTCGGCCTGGAGAGTGAGCTCGGTCAATGAGCGCTGCGACGCCTCTACCAGGTGACTGATACGGTGCACAGAGACGGCGATCGGGGTAGCAGATAACGCCTGGGGGGGATACACTGTAGTATTGTATGGCAAGCCGTCTAATGTGACAAGACGGGTCACTACCCAGAATCGGTGGCTGCGGGTCTATCAGATCCTCTTGGTTTTTAGAGCTTCTTGTGTTAAACTGAAGCGCTTACTACCGCTAGTAACGAGTGCAGGGTAGCTATGTTTGCTTTTTGTAATAGTTCCGTTGTATAAAACCTGAGCCGATATCCTAATTTTTGTTACACTCGTTCTTTTAGCCTTTCCAAATACTTTGTGGTTCCATGCAAGCTCCTGGACCATGATCTGAAGAAGACCTTTGGACACTTCATCCAGAGGCGTGTTCCTGTAAGTTTTCTTTTTTTCATGGGACTTTGATTGATAAATAACTCACGTTGCTGACATAGACTACTGCTTTCCAGAGATGGTCTTGGCATCACCCAGCGGGCAGTGACCTACTGAGGTCAGCCGGATCCCAAACCAACACAGATCCAAACAAGGACGATGTGAGGTGAGAGCATCAGAGCATCCTAACCCTTTTCCCCTTACATAAATTCCCCTTCGGTACACATTCTTCAATTATTTCCACCCCAGTTGTTCTGTAGGCTGCTGCTTATAGAAGGGAGATCTGACCTAAATGTAAACACGAAGGGGATCTCCTAGAACTCATAGTGATTTCTGACAACAGCGGCCTAACCCAACTCCTCAAACGCAGAAACCTTCTAAAGATCAGAAAATGGGTATTGGAACGATGGGATAGACATGCATCCATTTCTAATAAGACGTGTAAATAATAACACTTTATACAATGTATGAATTAATGGGGTGGTCAGTGTATGTATTTGCGTGTATATGTACGCGCCACATATATACTATATGATGTCCTTTGTCAGAGACATTGATGTATTACTAATGACCTATCATTAAAAGGTGAATACTTGATTTGTAACAAGCCCAGCATGCTCTTGGAGCTGAGTGCAGGAGTGTTTATAATTAATTCATTATTGATTTCAGATCTATAAGGTCCCTGCTCTTTGCCAACCATTCTCAATGCGTGGTTGTAGACACAAGTGAGGACCTTCCTGGTGTTTCCGACATACAAGTGTCCTACGTTAAGCTGCGCGGCCTGTGTCTCGCTGGTACGTAAGCCTCGTCATTACCGTGACGCTCTATACACACTGCATGCCGGTCCAGACGATAACTATAGCTCGTCTGCATAAGGAATGACGTAGGGCTTGTCTACAACTAATCCGGATGGAAGTATTCTAATCGGATTCATAGTGATCTTCAGGAAGCAGACTTTAAACCCAGGTGATCGGTAAGAGAATTACAAAGAGACAGAAAACAAGTCCGTTTCCGAACTCCGAGTCGTTGTCTAAATGTTTTAACTGCATGATGTATAACATTATTCTCTCTAACATATTGTGATTGTCACTAGTATAGACAGATACGTGGATATGTTTAAAGAAATATTTTGTGTAGCTGGGAAAAAAAAGTGTATCAATATCCCAAACCCTATATTTTGCTAATCAGGACATGGATCTCAACCTACGGCCATATAACACACAGTCATATATTCCAGACACATATATTTAATGCCGTGTAATATCAAATATTATTTTCTGTTCCAACAAGAGCACGGCTTGTTAACGCTGCTGCGTGTCAGTGGTTGACCTCATGCCAACAGATGTCCATCCTGAGCTTGGCGACCATCTTGCTTAGAGCTATTAGATCTATAAGATGCCGAAATATGGCAGGCATGGGGATTTTAAAAATCTTTTTTTCTTTTTTTTTTTGCCTTTCTTGATTCAGATCCTTCTCCGCCGGTGTCAGACGAGAAGTGGCTGTCTACTTTGGAAAGTACTCGTT
Source organism: Spea hammondii (assembly GCA_029215755.1). NCBI lineage: Eukaryota > Metazoa > Chordata > Amphibia > Anura > Pelobatidae > Spea > Spea hammondii. The sequence goes on along the minus strand of JARDYJ010000012.1, from coordinate 26,340,906 downwards.
GGCTGGACCATGTAAGGTAACCGTCTCCAGTTATTAAAGGACTATGCTTTTGCCAACAGCCACGATGTCAAAAATGGCCGCCCAAAGACTTAAAGCGGGTCTCTCGTTTTCCAAATACTCACACTAATGGGCTCATTCTTTTTGATCTGATATATGTTATACGACGAATAATGTGCATGCCGAGCACTACCCTGCACAGCTTTCTATGAGCGAACGCCACTAATGGTGTTAACGACCTAAACTCTGGTTACGAAGCAATATGGAAACCGCTTCATTCATCGATATTGATATTTATATACTTTATTTATGCTAACAGTAGTTAAAAGTGCTCTAAATTCTTAGTTATTTTCACCTGATTCCTTCTTTTTTTATTCACACGCATTGATCCTTAAAATGTTGTTATTTGCTGGGTTACATTTTGCTAAAATAGGATTTTTTGGGGGGGATTTGAAGCATTTAAGAAACCCATCGTGTTAATAGATGGGGGGTTGGGGTGAAAATGAGCGGCCGGTCCCTACGGGTATCTTTTAGACCTGCTAAAAGTTAATACAGTGTGACAATAGTAATGCTGATTTGGGGGGGAAACCGACGATGTGGCCATTTTAGGTATTGACCACAAAACAGCTCACCATCAGCAGGTCTACAGTTACTGAAAAAACGTCGACATTTATGCATAGAATATCTTTTTTTTTTTTCTTTCTTTCTTAGAAATAGATGGGGAGGATCTGTTTGTTGTATTACGTTTATAAACTCTTGAATCTGGATCCCTCTTCTAGGTTATGTCTAAAGAAGGCCTCTGAAGTCTCCATTTTGCTTAGTGAAAAAAGATTATCGGTGGTCCTTCAAGGTAAGTTAAAAAAAAAAAAAAAAATGAAAACGCCTAAAGATAGCTATTAAGAGCAGAGACATCTTGGTTGGAGAGATGCAAAGGTTGTGAATTGCATGAAACCATGTTTGGGGACATAACCTGTCACAATGTAATGTTGTTAGTACAGTCTCCTTTAACCCTTTAACCACATTCCCTCCTGTAGAACCTGAAGACCGTGATATGAACTGCGTGGTGACTTCATTGGTCCAGGTGATCTCGGACCCGCATGCCCGTACCTTGTCTGGCTTCCAGAGTTTGGTGCAGAAGGAGTGGGTGTCAGCTGGTCATCCCTTCCTGCAAAGAATAAATCCCTTCAAATACACAGACAAAGAAGAAGTGAGCATCTGATGGGGCAACATCAACTAAACATGCAAAATGTCCCCCTAAGGGCTCTGCAGAGTGTTTGATGAGATCACCATGTGATGTGTTTTATATTTGTTTGTTCTTCACGCGGTGATAATCCTAATAATAAATGATCACTGGCGGGATGTCATAGTTTGGGTTCCTGGCCACTGTAGACCATGTAGAGCTTAGCGTTGAGTATAGATTGTCACTCTACTATAATGGGTCCCCTTCCCGTTAACCTGCTGGGTCCCAACCTCTGCCATGTCACCCTTGGGGTTTTAGGATTGGAAAAATCCATTTTTTTTGTCGTATACGTTCATGACTTCCTGCAAATTCACCGCGTAGACCGAGTTTATATAAAGATATGCGGCATCTTTCATTTTCCTTTTCCAGTCTCCTGTGTTCTTGCTTTTTCTCGACTGCGTCTGGCAAGTGATGCACCAGTTCCCAACAGCCTTTGAGTTGACGGAGAGCTACCTGATCGCGCTGCAGGACAGCACCTACAACCTCTTCTGTAGTAGCTTCGCACACAACTGTCAGTGGGATAGGATCCGGGGGAGTCAGGTAAGCGCTTGCTTTGTGCTGTGATGGGAACATTGTGGCTGCAGTATGTCCAGTAAGTCCTTTTAGATGTTTCCTACACTCCTGGCTGAGCTTCGGTTCGGGTTGGAAATGATTTGCAATGTGGATTATATTATCATTCTATACGAGTTCTCCTTATTCGGTATTTCAATGATCAAACCAAACAAACTTTGTGTGTTTCCAATATTGTTCATACGGACCCACCTGTGGTGTGGAACTTATGTTGTGTCTTGTTGATTCAGAGGCACTCATTTACCCCGACGTACACCCCTGTGAACGGTTGGAGAGATATTGTGCGGGAGAAGATATTTCTCAACGGAGACTACAAGCCGGCGGAAGAAAAAAAGACTGCTCCCCCAACCGTGTGGGACTGGCACCTCTTCTATAATCGCTTGCATCGGCAGCAGTTCCAGAATCCCACGTACCAAATTCCAGAACGCGGCGTATTGAACGGAAACGGTATCTCACACAATGCAGACAAGGCGAGTTGGACCCTAACCGGGTGAAGGGGGGGCAGTTCGAGGTGTCTTTGACTTTTACAACCAAAGTAAATTTGTTTTTCTCATCTTTCAGCTGGAAGCCCCCAACTCTAGCAATGTATTCCTGCTTTCCAAAGGATTCCTTATCCCGCAGTCTCCCTTATTCCCGTGGAAAAGCGGCACGGTGTCCAAACGTAGCAACCGTCGGGCCCAGTCATTGGAAAACTTGTTGGAGGAGGACAGGCAGCTCAGAAGTAACATTGACTCTTCCAGCGCCCCGACGGATCTCCTGCTCCCTGTGTGCTTCGGACCTTTCATTCGGCTCTGGAAAAGGTGCTATTTGCGCTTTGATCTAGAAAAGCAGGTAACGCGTCACAAGCCCCCTCTCCAGTCTTTGCTTAACCTGTTCATAGATAAGGAAAAGGCCTTTGTTTTTTAAACTGTAAAATTCTCCCCTCCCTGGACCTTTTCTATATTGTATGCCTTGTGCCCCCTTCCTTCTTCCCAATACTGGAGGGTCTCTCACATTCATAACTTTTCATTTTTCCGTATAATTCACGTGCACCACGCATTGATGTGATCTCTTATTCACTGTTATAAGAAATGCTAACTCTGAGTCTTATTCACCTTCCCTCTGCTCAGAACAAGTTGGCACCTCCAGCGGAGACTCCCTTGGCCAAGGAGGTTAAGTCTCTCCAGGAGAAACTAAGAAACCATCCTTTACACACCAGACACGATATAAACGGACTGTCCCCGTCATCCTGCCGGTAACAGGACCATACGAGACCTCTCCGTGCATCTAGAAAAAGAAACACGAAAGTGGGACAGCTCAATCGCACAGGCCATAAAATATCTGTTATCAGCGGGGCTGTGCGTGTCTTTGCTTGTGATGGACCATCGAAGATGGTTCCGGGAGCTGGAGAATAAGCCCCCAGGCAGAACGCTGTGATTCGGGGGGAAACCCTTTTGGTTTTACCTACATACATATGCTATACAGAACAATGTAGATCAGAGCTTTTAGGAAAACCAAGCCAAGCCCTTTTTGCTGCTTATAGCTCTATTTTTATGGCTCGACACACATAGTATTAACGCATCACGACCATTGGCTCACCCACAACAGGCATTTAGCCCAAGGCTACCACACTTCACCTTGGGCTCGTCACACTTCAATATCTCAGTAGCAATTTATGTGGGGGGTTCTGCACCACAAGGCATCCCGGAACACTTTGCTTTCCTCCAAAACGTCCAAAACGGTCATCCGTCATTATAAATATCATCAAATGGAAAGTTTAACAAGAAGGATCTCCATCTTGGTTCTGTGCATGGAGTGTGGTACTTGTTCCTATTTATATAAATATTTATTGATGAAAATGTTATATTTGCAACGAGAAAATGAGTCGGTTTATTGAATCGCGCCGTTCAGTTGGTGATAGGCGGCCATTTTGAGATAATAGAACTCTCGTTACTTAAGTCAAAACAACCAAACAAAATGGCCGCTCTCACGACAAATGATTTACAAAGAAAGGTGAATCATTGGAGCCTGACAAAGAAAATGATACTTTGCGTTACATATGATTAAAGCCTAATTGGGGCGAGGGATACATGCCCCTTAGATTGATTATAATACTTATTAGGGCATTTAAACACTGTTTATCTGTTCCCGATCGCGAGATTATTGCACTAGAATTCCTGTATTAAAAAGGACTAATAACCTGCGGCTGCTGAAGCGCACCTAATCTTATTTTTAAGGAATTTTCCTTATTTATACAGCTCTTCCATAACTCGAGACGTCAGCCCTTATGGGATCTGCTCGTAACCATCTTTGCAGCTCTTGTACGTATCGCTCGCGTGTGAGTCCCGCACCAGTTAGAAGATGTCAGATTTAAAGGAACAGTTGCCTCCAAATACTGTTGTGACTTTTGTTTCGTTTCATATTAAATGGAAAAAAATATACGCAGTTTTCCCAAAGGGAGGCAATATGGCGCCTTTCCAGCGACCTTTCTCTACGCCACGTTAAATGTACGAAGCATATGATAGGAGGTAAGTGTGTGGGCTGCATTAGATATATCTCAAATGATGGGAATCGCTGTCCCTTTACAAAAATTCAGAATAAGCAGCCAATCAGGAAGAGAAGTGAAATGCATTGTGGAGCGTATTCTAAGCACGAGAGACAGGCACGGTGGAAATGTATTATGATAAATAAGGACTACAACTCCCATGATGTTCAGTATTGAAGCAATATCTGTATTTCCATAGCTAATTAAGGATCATGGGAAATGTAGTGCATTAATGGATGCCGAGGACACTCCGTGAAATAACGCACGTCATGATTTCATGCCGAATGTTTGTATATTTTTGTAGTAAACATATTTATGTTCAGATTGTTTCTTTTGTACTTTTTGTGTCTGGTTACCTTTAGTTTAGTGTTTGATGTATTTGTTTCTTAAAGCCGTCTTCTGGGGACCCCTGAAGACAGGAGCTCCCCTGCCCAGTCCCACCCCATGCTTCTCCCGTCAACTTGCCCTTTGCTTGCATGTTATCGGATTAAGTAGGTGGGCTTTATCTATTGATTCCTGTTCATACATCATTCCTCACGTCGCCGGGAACACTTAATTGTGACACAAAAGCACTGACCAGTAGGTTGTTGGCATAGAAACTGGCCAAAGCTGTTTGAACGCTGTTCCCGTAAACAATCGCTGGATAAAAATGTCATAGTTGTTTACAGATCTGTCTCGGCCTGTTTAATGCTGCAATGGGTATGTAGCACATTGGGACGCTACACGGTATGATGTCATACCTGTGCATGATGTCAATGCAACTTTTGGCAACCATAAGCATTTTAATTTATAAACTACACTCTAAAGGCAATGAAACCACCGTCATATTTGTATTTATTTAGATTATATGTAATATTAATGTATGATATATATATATATTTAACATGGCGCATGGGTATCAGCAACCAGCTTCTGAGTTTGGCAAAAGAAATGATTTGAAACACTGAGCTTGTTAATAAAGTTATGTGAAAAAAAGACCAGCAAGTACAGTAGAGCGGATGTGAGGTAACGGAAGCTGGGATCCTGAGGAAAGCGCGAGGTGTCTGTGCGGCTGTGGAGGCAACATGGCGGCCGGGCCGATTTCTGAGAGGAACCAGGGTGAGAAAAAAGGGGCATGAGGGCAGAAATTGGGTATATAAAAGACCGAGGGTAGTTGGTACGGGGCAAAAGGGCACGAGGGTTGGGAGAAGAATTCGGAGAACAGAGTGTGGCATAGGCCAGAAAGGGTACTGGGAGTTAGCGGTCACTGTGCTGGTTCTGTCCCGCATATGACTGTATTGCAGCCGCTTATTTACAGGCGCAATATACTCCAAATAGAGATAACGTGGACTTAGTGCAGTCTAAAGCACAACTAACCCACTTTATCACTAGAGTTCATCGTATCACGTTCTTTATATGTGGGAAGGGAAACCCCATTGATAATGAGCGGCTTCTGTGGGGTTTAGGCTCGAATTGTGAAATATTAATTACATGAAGGCCCAGCTCAGGCAAGTAGGGCTCCTTGGCAGGGTTTCCATGAGGGGACTTTTAGATGGGGTTTGGACGTGCGGCTGGCAACGACATGGAACCTTTCAAGTGCCCCAGGGGTTAACTAGCATGTACCCCTAATTAATAGCTTATGTTTTGGGAGGGGGTGTCACCCCTTAGACCCCAGCCCGTGCTTGCTGCGGATGAGTGTAGTGAGGGGGCTTCTACCCAACTTCTCTCCTGTACATACAGTTATTTGTCGCACAATGAAAGTAGTGTTTATGTGAGAAACGCTGTGTGAATAAAACGATTCTGATGCAAAGTGTGAAAATCTACATATCAACCGGTAGAGTGGTGCACATTCTTCTGGTTGCTATGGTGATAAAGCCAGCAGTTTCCTAGAAACGGTGGTCAGACAGCAGAGACAGAGCAACGTCCATCGTTTACTTCATTGGTCCCGGCAAAAAACCCAAAATGGGCGCACGTCCCTCTTTGAGATGAACCTGTGGTGACGTTCAATGACAGGGGGAGGAAGAATGGGACCTTGTTTTACTTATTCTCGTACATGTGCTCTACGTCATTGTTATCATTCTTTGCTAGACGCCACGGTATATGTTGGAGGACTTGATGAGAAGGTGACGGAACCTCTGTTATGGGAGTTATTCTTGCAAGCCGGACCGGTGGTGAACACACACATGCCCAAAGATAGGGTAACAGGGCAGCACCAAGGTGAGACTGTGTATCAGTGGCAACATTTTACTCCCAGGACGTCTGACAGCCTGTTATGAGTGACATCATATAGTTTTCGTTTTTACAGAAGATTCTTGCTCCAGGGCAAAGTCTTTATTCTAGGAGAGAGATGTGGCCGGTTAGTGAGACCAAATCCGCAGTGTTTTATATATTAAATGCAACTTGAGGCTTTTGCTTCCTGTGTTTGGTTGGTCACTGACTGGTCCCTTTCAGTAGCCCTCATAATTGGTGTTAATATGCTTACAATTTGCTTTTTTGACCACATTGAGGGCCTCCGCTCGCCAATCTCTTTTGTTTTTTATTTACATTGTGCCATTGTTTTAAATCAGTAACGTTCACTTCACTTCATCGGGTTTTAACCTCCCAGTTCTTCTGTGTAAACCTGAGCCCTGCCCCTAGGGCAGAAAAGAACCGACCCCAGACCGCTGTGCCTGCTCCACAGAAAAAGAGGCAATTGATAAAGATACAGCTGTGTGTGTGTGTGTGTGTGTCTGGGCGCTCCTCACACTTGGATCGTTATGATTATATAATACTTTGTTAAATAATCTATAACCGGTGTATCCGTGAAATGGTAAAGCACTATGACCGTAGATAATGTTTATCATGTCAGCTACACATTTTATAACAAAGTGAATATAATAGTGCCAACCGTATGCTAGCGTACGTCTAGCCGAGAACAGAGTCAGAGGGGTCATACCTGCTCGCAACTGTTTGTTTAGTGTTACAGACGGCATTTCAGGTGCCCCCCCCATGTTTACATTTAATGGTGGCCGTGAACCGCTTTTACTCATTAGATTACTTTGCGTTTTCAATGAGCTGTTTGTTCTCTCATTCCCAGGTTATGGCTTTGTGGAGTTCCTGAGTGAGGAAGATGCAGATTACGCTATAAAAATTATGAATATGATAAAGCTGTACGGGAAGCCCATCCGAGTGAATAAGGCTTCAGCACACAACAAGAATCTGGATGTCGGTGCCAACATCTTCATCGGAAACCTGGATCCGGAGATTGACGAGAAGCTGTTGTATGATACGTTCAGCGCGTTCGGGGTTATCCTGCAGACCCCAAAGATTATGCGAGACCCGGACACTGGGAACTCAAAGGGCTACGCCTTCATCAATTTCGCCAGCTTTGATGCCTCTGATGCATCCATTGAGGCCATGAATGGACAGTATTTGTGCAATCGGCCCATCACAGTGTCTTATGCCTTTAAGAAGGACTCTAAGGGTGAGCGGCATGGTTCGGCAGCCGAGAGACTGCTGGCTGCACAGAACCCGCTTTCCCAGGCCGACCGACCTCACCAGCTCTTCGCAGATGCCCCGCCCCCTCCCACCATACCGGCCGTCATTACGTCTCTCACAAGTGCAGTGGCAGCTGGTGAGTAAAGCTTCGTGTTACACGCACACGATGGGTGCATTTTGAGAGGTCGCTTACTAAATTCAGGGCGCTCTGTCGCTTGGTGTTCTAGAATGGGATTTCACCGTGTTGGTACTCAAGTACGCCTGTTACTAGTGGCTCTCTTATTAGCACTGATCTTAATGGCAGATGCTGTTTTAGCAGCTTGTGCTGATTTAAGTCAGGTTGCAAGTACAAGGCAATGACACCCTTCCCTGACGTGTTAAAGTACAACTGTCATTTTAAAAGCCTTCCTCATTCACAATGGCAGCAAAGCCTTTCAGCCTACCAGGGCACACTCCTTGTGTCACCTGACTGCAGACTTTGAGCCCATTCGGTAGTGTTTTGGGGTGCTTAAATGTGATAAAGCTGTGGGAAGCCTGTGTAAGTAAATAAGAAAACACATTGTCTCAAGCGGAAGTGGGAATAAGTGCTTTTTGTCCTCTTGATCCATGCATCGTCCTGCGGTTCTGCTGGCAAGTTGTGTACATTATTTAGGATTAGTTTCAATGTAAACGTTGCACGCTGTCTTTTTGCTTCCCCACTCTGAAGTCCTCCACTGGCTCTCTGTAACCTTAATTACCATATTTGCTCGATTATAAGATGAAACCTTGTCTCATATTTGAGGTTGTTTTATAATCCAATCTCAAATAGAGGTCTGACTACAAGACTAAAATCCAGATCCCCCGGAGCGCTGCCGGGGACCTGGATCCTCCTCTTTGGCGGCCGGCGGACGTCTGTGTGATGCCGGGCCTTCAATGATGGAGCGCTGGCGTGACATGACCTTCCGGTGCCCCACCATAGAAGTACCGGCCAGCAGCAGCAGAGGTCTTCCTCCAGCAGCCCCCCACTTTACACCAGGGAGTCTGGAGTACGGGGGTACAAGTCTAGGGATGCATCGGTGCATGAGGGGGGTAAAGTGGCAAATTGGGTGGAATAAGGCATATAGGGGGGCAGAGTAGCAAGCTGTGGGGCAGATGTGCCTAATGTATTAGTTTGCCTTAGTCTGTCATTCTAGTCCTGTTGGACCCCTTGAATATATGATTTGTGAGAAGCGCTATATGAATAAAATATAATAACCACAATTTCTTTCCTTTGTGTATGTTTTTCGATGATTGGTCAGCTTTAACACCCTGATTCACTTTCTTGGCGAGTGGAACCGATCCATAATTGGTCTTAATAGTCTATTAAGTAGGAAATAGTAAATATGACAGAGCTCTCCTGCTTATCATCAGATTTACTTATACTTTATCTTTTATTTAGGTCTTCAAAAAAACATCTTCCTTCAGGATCTTGAGTTCCGTCACTTTTTTTTTTAAATTCCATTTTAATCCTTCAAATTTTGTCTGCTGTTAACCTGTGAGTGTTCTAATCTCACTTGTTTCTTTTTCTTTGCCCTTTAGGAATGCCTGCGTTCCCTCCTGTCCCCCCGCCCGGGGCAATGCCTCCTGGGATGCCCCCTTCTATGCCTCCTCCACCCATGTCTCCAATTACCAGTGCTGGCCAAGCTGGAGCTGCGGGTCATCCTCAAGTGCCACATCCCTTCCAGTCTGCGGCTCTGCATCCTGGTAAGTCTCCGCTTTATGTCGTACTCAAGTTGCCATTTCTGGCCTGTTTGACGTTTATTTTCTATGACATTATGAAGGGCCCGCCCTTCAAAAAGCATACATAGTACAATCAGGGAATCAAAATGCTCAGCTCTCCTACTTTAGTGAATACACCCCATTTTGGGGAGTTCTTCTACCTTGCACAAACCCTCACGCTGGGGAGTGTTTTTGTGGGTAGACAACGCCATGAAGTAGTTGTGCCACTATCCCCGATCCAGCATTTTACAGTAAACGAATGTGATGGTGTTTCAGAATTCTACTATGTCTTGTAAATGTAAGGGAAGATTTTTTTGTGTGTATACCGTAATTAGAATTTTGCATTCTTAGGATCTCCATGATTATTCCTCCCCATTATGTTACATCTCTCCTGCTGTTAACTGGCTCCTTGTTGATTGGTTCAGGCTGCCTTTGTAAGTGTGGGGTAAGGAGAAGGGACACTTCAGGACATAGCTGGCTTTAACATAGACCTCATCTTCGTTAAGATAGAGTCCCTTATGTTTAAATGAAATGTCCAAAACAACCACACTGCTTGTAAAACAAACCCCGCGCTGTACCATGTTTAACCCCTCAACGTCCATTGCCGGGTCATGCAAAACGGTCACTTAACGACCATGCCTGACACGTCATGAGTCTTAAACAAGCTTAGAAAGTGATCAACAATCACTTTTTTCGCTTAAACGGTGTTGCTGTAATGCCTCGATGTCGAGGCATTCAGCAACACCGAGATCAGCATCATGGGCTATATCAGGCCCCTCCCCATGGGCGTCAACATCCGCCATACACTGTATGGCGGCGGACGTCCATTTTAAAAGTTTAGGAAGCGATCAACGATCGCTTCCTAAACTTCAGTGGTGTTGCTGAAATGTGACTTCGCCAACCGCAAGATGGCGGCCGGCGTGAAAAAAAAAAATAAGTTTAAAAAGTTCGCTAGATGGTCTCCAGACCCCTAGAGAACTCTGGCTCCACTTGCAGGTTGAATACAGGTACTGCTTTCATGGAGCCCAGCTTTCTAATCACTATGGAGGGAAGAATTACCAGATTTGGAAATAGCAAAACACTACTTGTACTTATTGCTCCATAACGTCCAGAAAAAGGCAAAAAACATTGGGTATTTCTAAACTCAGGATAAATAATAGTCTGTTTAGTAGGTTTTTTCATTAGCTTTTTTGGATGAGTAAAAGATTTTTTGGGTAAAAGTCAGAAAATGTGGGGGGGTTTTTTACATTTTTAATCATTTTTTTTTATTTTTGAAGGGGTTAACGCTGCACTTTCGCTCTCATGGAGCGATCAGGCAGCAGGGGGATGTTGTGTCAGGTCCCCACACTTGTGTGGTGACCCAATCAACACTCAACCCCCTTTCCTAAACTGCCTGTGGCAGCTGAAAATGCGATTGCAGGTTTTCCTGCAGTCGTGGTTTCAGCCTACAGAATCACACTCAGCCTACAGAATCAGACTCCTGGGCAGACAGCAGCGCCCCGGCGATCACATGCTGACAAACACCTAGGCGGGATTTGTCGAGCCCTCCCTTAAGGGGTTAATGAATTCCGTTTATTGACGCTAAAAGCTGTTTGGGTGTTAACTCCTTCCATCCTCCGTTGGCTGCCGAAAAGCACTTCCGCTGCAACTTTCCCTGTGTATGAGTAAGCACGATGTTTAGCCGTAAAGTGTGACCAACATTTTAAAGCAGATAAGAGGAAGGGGGAATGTGGCTCTGTATAGAGTTTGGAGTGACTCTTAAACACGCGGCAGGAGCTTTACTAAACGGACAGACATTTCACACCTTGAACTTAACCTAAAAGATCGTCTAGAATCGGGTCGGGGGTATAACGTGTTTTTATAAAGCTACAGGCAGCATCCTCTTAATACCCCGATTGTAAACCTTTTGCTTAAAAAAAAAAAAAAAATGTTACGTTCTTTGCTTTTCATTGTTTGTACGCGCTGCTCCTGCCACGAGCGCTGCTCCTGCTACTACCGCAGGGGCCAGGCTGCTTACCTGTGCATTGGTCGCACAGTGTGCAAGCAGCGTCTCTCGTACCAGCCAAGAAAAGCAGGAACCCAGCGGAGTCACGTGAATGCATGTCACATGACTCTGCTCCGTTCCTTTTTACTAATCGTAGTGCTGCTCCTGCTGCTACTACTACTACTACTGCTATTATTTTTATATGGGATCCTTCTTTATGGTGAATACCGGGCTGAGTTTGAATTGAGCACTGACCTATTTGTTTTACAGGGATGCAGATTCCACATCCTGGGGCCCACAACTTGGGACCCGGTCACCCAGGAGTGTCACAGCTTGCAGCTCGTCCTCACACTATGGGCCATCCTGGGCCACCACCGATGGGAATGCCTCCACGAGCACCACCGTTTGGCGCCATGAGTAAGTTGCATTTTTTTAAGTTTACATTCATGCTCCTAGATTCCGTTTTAGAGCTCTGTTTTGCCTCTGCTCCAAGATGGCGTGCTAAAGATGCTGCTCCTCTTCCACCAATCGTTGAGCAGGTTGGTTATTTTCTTAGCTTCTGTACAGTTTGCTGCCGAGAGTAAACCTATAGCAAAAGATTGTGTGGCCTTTAACCCCTTAACGACAATCCACGTACATGTACGGGGTTGCCGTGCACCGTGATAACGACAATGCCCGTACATGTACGGGCTGTCGTTAAATAGCTGCATCGCCGCGATCGCGGCATTTTCGCCGCGATCGGCGGCTTTGCAGCATCCACGGAAGCCTCACAAGTGAGGCTGACCGTGGATCCGGGGAGGGCAGCCCTCCCCGGAAGAAAAATGGCCGCCGCCGCACCGATCATCAAAGATCGCGGCGGCGGCGAACTAAAACAGCTTAGGAAGCGATCGGAATCGCTTCCTAAGCATAAACTGTGTTGCTGACATGCCTCGATATCGAGGCATGTAGCAACACAACCCCCCCCGACCCCCGATCGCCTTGTGGTTGCTCCGAAGAGCAACCACAAGTGCCATCCTGCGAATGACGTTGCCGTCATTCACACGATGGCATTAACAATAAAAAACTGAATGAGTTCACAGAGGGTCTATGCAGACCCTCTTGAGAACTCTCGAGCTCCTCCTGCAGGTTGAATGCAGGTAATGCATCCAACCATGCAAGGTCAATGGAGCCCAGCTCACTAATCAGTGATGAGTAAAAAAAAAAAAAAAATACAAAAAATTTAAAAAAAATAAAAAAAAATTATTGTTCAAAAATGTTAAAAAAAATATGGTAACATGTAAAAATCTCCACTGTCACCAAAAAAAAAAAAAAGTTTTCAATAAGCAAGTCCTACAATTCTTTCTTCACAAAAATTCCAGCATGAAAAGAGTTAAAATATTGGCATTACAAATGCCCATACGGTGCCTAGTTGTATGAAATGTATGATTTGATGGGTAAATTGCATTGGCCGGGATCAAAGATGTCTCAAATATGGGACATGGGGGCAGTAGGGGCAGATGTCTAAATGGCAAAAAAATATACACCTCACAAAGGCGGCCTTTTACCTTCCAAATAACCCAACAAACCCATGCATGTGGGGTATCACTGCACTCAGGAGATGTTACTGAACACATATTGGGGTGTTGTTTGACACAGACATATACCAGGAGCAATACATTTGTACCTGAAGTACAACGTGTGTGAAAAAAATACAAAAATTTTTTACTACCATAAAGTTTCACAAAGGCTGGTGGTAAAATCAGTGCATGGAAAGGGTTAAAATACCAGCATTTCAGATACCTTGGGGTGTCTAGTTTTTAAAAATATATGATTTGATGGGGTAAATTGCATTGGCCGGCTTCAAAGATACCCGAAATGGCACATGGGGGGAAGAATGAACAGATTTGGAAAAATGGTTTTGAAATAGCAAAACACTACCTGTACTTATTGCCCCATAACGTGCAGAAAAAAGCAAAAAAAACATAAAAACATTGGGTATTTCTCAACTCAGGACAAATAGTAGAATGTTTTTAGCAGGTTTTTTCATTAGTTTTTGCAGATGAGTAAAAGTTTTTTGTTTAAAAAGTGAGAAAAAGTAATTTTTTAACAAAAATTACCCATATTTTATCAATTTTTTTATAGTAAATTAGGTGATATGATAAAATTAATGGTATCTAAAGAAAGCCCTGTTTGTCCTGAAAAAAACAATATATAATATGTGTGGGAGCACGAAATGAGAAAGAAGAAAATCACAGCTAAACAGCAACACCGAAAAATGTTAAAAGAGCCATTGTCCCACAATATACTACGAGTAATAACCCCTATTGTCCTTAAGGGGTTAAAGAGTTTAACAGCACTGCTAATTATTTATAATGCTGTCTTGGTTATGAGGAGAGCAGGTGGCCTCTGCTATTGGCTGTGCCATATGTACGATAAAATTGCTCCCCCGCCCTGTATTCTAGGCAAAGCTTTATCCAGCAACGAAGCATATGACACCATTTTATACGTAACCCCTATATACACCTTTGTAAAAATGCACTTCATGTGGCAGAGCTTGACAGACCATGTAGATGTTTGTTTGCTAACAGGGATTGCAGATGAGTGGTTAGTGTTGCTGTGTTAATTAAGAATGGGGGGGGCAGCTCACTTCCTGTACAGGGCAGCTCACTTCCTGTATAGTGGCACCCACTCTCCCTCTTATGCAGTACACTGGCGCCCACCCGCTCTTTTGCACACTGCACAGGTGCCCGCCCGCTCTTAGACAAATCCACCCACAGCCACTCAGTCTAGCGTCATGTGCTAACAGCTCGCACTCAGTGTTCCTGCAGATAGGTCCATTGTAACTGCTTTGCACAACAACTGTTCTTTAAACAAAACCCCCATTTGGGCTTTAGATGTTCTTGGTGGTATAGATGTTTGGTGAACAACCCACTTTCTGCCCTTTCACAGGTCACCCAGGAATGCCACCAGGCATGCGCCCTCCACCTCTGATGCCACCACACGGCTACAACGGCCCGCCCAGACCACCTCCATACGGATACCAGCGTGGCCCTCTGCCCCCACCCCGGCCTGCTCCACCTCGGGGTCCCATGAGGCTCCCCATGTCCCAATGAGCAGGAGACGGACCTTTCAGCTCTGCATGTTTTACACATCTTCACATGGACAGGTCTACTTTATTTCTTACCTTCTTTACCAAGTCTGTTTACAAAGAGCGGCGGAACCCAGCAGTCGAGAAGAATTCAAGCCATTACAGATTTACATTCCACGCCAAGGAAGCAAGGCGTTTCCCTAGAGATGTGTTAAACATGCAAACCGTTTGTTTTCTAATTTTGTTAACTTCTATTAAGCATGTTTTTATAAATGGTAGATTGTAATAAAGAAATGGTTGCCTGTTTAAAATATGTTTTATTAAGCACCAACACCTACATGCTCACTGGCTCTAGCACCACCTACTCAGTTACCTGTGACAGCGCTGACACCCACCCACTCGGTTACTCCATGACACTGCATGCTAACAGGGAACTTATGCGCCCACCAGACATCCACCCACGGGGGAACTTCTGCACCAACCAGGGAACTTCTGCGCCCACCAGGGAACTTCTGCGCCCACCAGGGAACTTCTGCGCCCACCAGGGAACTTCTGCGCCCACCAGGGAACTTCTGCGCCCACCAGGGAACTTCTGCGCCAACCAGACATCCACCCAACAAGGAACTTATGCACCCACCAGGGAACTTATGCACCCACCAGGGAACTTATGCACCCACCAGGGAACTTTTGCACCCACCAGGGAACTTTTGCACCCACCAGACAACCACCCAACAAGGAACTTATGCACCCACCAGGTACCTTCTGCACCCACCAGACATCCACCAACCAGGGAACTGATACACTCTACTACACTCTCTTATACTCTGTTACTGTCTCTTACAGTCTGTTACTGGATTCAGCCCTGTAAGATGTATAGTTAATCAGAACTAGTTTTTTCCTTCCTTTGGGTTTGAGAATGCATATTAAATGAATTCCAAAGTAGTTTGCCAGCGAGGGAAGTGTTAATGTGTGTAACCATTGCTTGTGTATAATTTCTGTGTTATCAGCATTTGTCATCGTGTGATCTCCCTGAGCCGGACTCCGCGCTTCCACGGCCGCTGGAGACAGAACTGTTATGGCTCCTGATCGCTTGCGTTGCTGCGTGAGTAGAAAATCCCTGGATAAACCGAGTTGGTGCCATTTGCCCGTCTCCGCCGTCCTCTGGGAGTCTCCCCACAGTCTGCTGCTGTCTCCCCACACTCTGCTGGTGTCTCCCCCAGACTCCACTGTCATCTGCCGCTCCGCTCTGCTGTCTGCCGGAGTCCACTGCCATTTTCCGCTCTGCTGTCTGCCGGTCTCCCCACCCTCCATCTCCGTCTGCCAGTCTCCCCACCGTCCACTCTCCGTCTGCCAGTCTCTCCACCCTCTGCTTTCCGTCTGCCAGTCTCCCCACCCTCCTCTCTCCTTCTGCCGGTCTCCCCACCCTCCTCACAACATCTGCCAGTCTCCCCACCCTCCACTCTCCGTCTGCCAGTCTCCCCACCCTCCACTCTCCGTCTGCCAGTCTCTCCACCCTCCTCTCTCCTTCTGCCACTCTCGTTTGTCTGTCTGCTCTACTGTGTGCAATAGTCTTTTGCCATTTGCAAGTCTTCCTCGACTCCACTGCCATTTACCTGTCTCCGCTGCCTTCTGCCAGTCTCCCCACGCTCAGCTGCTAGTCTCACCAGTCTCCCCCACACTCGACTGCCCGTCTCCCCCACGCTCGGCTGCCAGTCTCCCTCACACTCGTCTGAGGGTCTCGCCAGTCTCTCCACGCTCCGCTCCCAGTCTCCCTCACACCTGCTCCTGTTTTCACGACTCGGAGCAGTTTGCGTAGGACCTTGCGGCCGTGCGGCGGGAGTATGGTGCACAAGCCAAGCGTGACCAAAAAGACACGGCTGCGGCAGGTTAGGGAGAGAACGAGCCTTAGCCAGGCCTCGGGAAGCATTATGTGTGTCTCCTGTGTCGGGCCGTGTACAGCGCTGAGGAATGTTATGTGGATGAGCGCGTCACGTGCGTTTTGTAAATGCCTGCAGGTTGCTCCCGGGAAGTGGATGGGATTCTGCGCATCCTGCGGCACGGGCGCACCATTCATTCCCACCTTTTGGCTGCTCTTGGAAAGGTAAGCGTTCTTGGGCTCAGTAAGCCTGGCCTCGCTCCTCGGTGTGTGAGAAGAGACTCGGAGCGGGCGCTCGGCTTCATTATGGAAATGTCTTCCACGCATGTCCTCCTACTTTAGGTGTCGTACGAAGATGTAGAAGGTCTCAGGAAGTTTGCCGCCTTGGAGAACGTTCGGATTCCCTTCTTCACGCAGGACCTGCTTCGACACATCATGGAGACCAACCGGTCAAGTGACGAGGAGCTGCAGCAAGTGATCCCAGCCTGAGCCGGAGGGAACGCTAGTAACAGCCTACGCCTGTGCTACCTGCACTGCGACAACTACAAAACCGTTTGTACTCCTTGATGGAATAGGCATTGGGGCAGCCAATGAAAACTCGGACGGACACCAAAGAATCTTTCCTCTGCTGACAGCGTCGTCTCACACCACAATAGTTTCAATTAGCTGTTAATTAGCTTTGTGGCCCCAACTTCATTTGTAGGGGCTCGTGGCCTGCACCCTGCATTATTCATCGACGGATACTGGCGTAAGGTCCAACCACAGCAGGACTTTTTTCCAATGCTGTCTCGTGTCCCAAGCCCCAGCTTGGCTGGCTTACCCAGTCCCATGTTCGCTGTGGGCCACCCAGGGCATTTCCATGCTCTGATCCTGTTGCACGTTCCTGTGGCCAATTGAGAAAGGGGTGGAGATTTTGCCTGTTTTTGTGTATTTTTTTACAGAAATACTTTGATGGATTGAATGGTTTCTTCGGTGTTTGTTGCCATCCCGATATCCTCATCTAGAAGTTCTAAAGCGGCAAATCTTTTCCAAAGACTACCTGATGGCTTGTTCGCTCCGTTAGTGACCATCGCTTTTTACACAGTCAAGCCAAACCGTTTATTTCCACATAAAGAATGTTCAAATTTCTGTCTGGCATCAAATAAATTATATATATATATATATCATATGTAACTGTATGTCGTGAAAATGCTGACCCCTGTTGGTCACTTGTGCGCATGACAGTTCCATTAACAATATTAAGTTGGAATTAGCTGTACTTTGGTGCCGTCGTGTGGACATACTGTGTAATTACATGTCTGCTTTAATGGTGTGACGCTGTGATTTGTTATTCTTTGGCGTCATCGTGTGGAGTGAGCGTGAGTGAAGGGCAGTGAGTGTGGCACGCTTAAGAAGATGCTGAGTGCGTGTAACAAAATCAACATGACAACATGAGGGAGGAGAGTTGTGTGAGTGACATCACAATGTTGCAGGTGAGTGTGAGTAAAATATTCTTAATATTTTGTTTTTTCCTAGCAAATGGAAATGTTTTGGTGAATCAAATTCTTTTAGAGCATTTTTCCCCATTCAGCTGGACACCAGCAAGAACAGCTGCTAAATATCACACTATTTCCATTATCTGAATTTTGAGGGATTTCATCCCGTTTTGAGATGTATAGCACGACGGCTTATGAGACGGTAGCTGATATCCTGAAACCACAGCAACACCGAGCGCGGTATTTAGCGGAGAATTTAGTGTGTAAAGATTGCCAATATTTCCGTCTAGTAATAATATCCGGATAATCTGGAAATATTGTGTCTTTATTAATTGCCGTTACTAGTAACATTAGAACGGACTAGCGCATGCCATTTTTGGCTTCATTATTGCTGAGTAAGCGTTTGGTGAGTACACGTGGTGATGTCATTTTGATGAGAGTGACATGTTTCTGCGCTGTGATGTAATGCTTGTGCTGTACATCGGTATGAGTTGGAGCTATAACCCAGCGAGTTCCAGACGAATAATAGACATATTTTGGGATCTTTTTCATGTTGAGAAGGTAAATGCACGTTTTCACAATAAATTCTCTCTCCATTACCTTCCGCCATGATGTCATTTATCGACTGTATTTCGGGGGGATTTGAAACCATTTCGGATCAGAGATAAAACGTAGAATCTCTCTTTGTGTTGTTGTGGCTGCGCTCCTGTTAAGTGGAAATGCCCCACAATCTGCATATGCGATAGAATATTAATCACCCATTCATATGCCTAACAGCGTGATTCCTCTTGGTTGAAGAGCCGGTGTGTGGAGTTAATGTTTTCCTTTAAAAACGTGTTTAGTGTATGTGATCTCATAAATACATTAAACATACGCACAGCCGCTTTAACACTTACTAGAGAGTCACCCAGGATCAAACCAGCATCGTTTCGCATAACGAGTCAGACAACTACCCGTTAGGCCAAGAGAGAGCTAGCTGGCTGCTCTGCCTCCCCATATATATATGATGCCTGTCGATGTGTAAATGTGAGTCAGGAACAGGCATTAAATAACCATGGGGAAGAAATCCATCCATGTATCTATCTTGTGGTGCAGAGGTTAGGTGCCTAAACTGTGATCCGAAAGGTTGTTAGTTCGGTCCCTGTGTCGGTATATAGCACTATAGGGGCTGTGTGTGCGTTTTAGGTTTTAGAGCTGCGGATGTGAGGATATCTATCACGGACGAGCGGGTTCGGGTCGCTGCTCTTGCGGCTTGGTGCTAGGTGCTTTGTCTGCCATGTTAATTGGTCCCTGGTTCTAATCTCCATGAGTCCTGGTAGATAGATAGATAGGTAGATAGGTAGGTGCGGGTCGGGACGAATGGGACTTAGAACCAGGAGGCAGAGCACCTAGATTTTTGTCCCCGATGTAAATATAATTAATGTAAAAATATAGCATCCCAGTGTTTGTTTATTTTTAGGTATCAGGTAAGGTGCTTCTAGCAGGAATCGAACCCATGCTCTGCAGCACCACAGGTATCACACCTACCCGTTACACCACCAAGCAGCTTGACTGTGTTGTGTCCCACGTACATATTATGCCTCACCCGCTAAAACTTTAACTATACAGACCACCTTCGTTTTATTTTTTATTAGTTTTTCGTCCTCCGTCTCCCGTGATGCCTTTTGAGCGGCTTTACTGGCGAGTTTTTTACTTCATCATCCTAGGCGTTGAGGAAGCGCGGAGCAAAGCATACAGCACTGTGAGTACCTTACCTTCCCAGCTATAGGTAGCAGAGAGGGCGACACCTAGAGGAGGCAGAGAGGGCGACACCTAGAGGAGGCTGAGAGACAGACACCTAGAGGAGGCTGAGAGACAGACACCTAGAGGAGGCTGAGAGACAGACACCTAGAGGAGGCTGAGAGGGCGACACCTAGAGGAGGCTGAGAGGGCGACACCTAGAGGAGGCTGAGAGGGCGACACCTAGAGGAGGCTGAGAGGGCGACACCTAGAGGAGGCTGAGAGGGCGACACCTAGAGGAGGCTGAGAGGGCGACACCTAGAGGAGGCTGAGAGGGCGACACCTAGAGGAGGCTGAGAGGGCGACACCTAGAGGAGGCGGAGAGAGAGACACCTAGAGGAGGCTGGAGAGAGAGACACCTAGAGGAGGCTGGAGAGAGAGACACCTAGAGGAGGCTGAGAGAGAGGCACACACAGGGGGACAGCTATAGGTAACACAGAAATAAAATTCGCGGTTACAGCGATTCACAGCCAACTATCTGCCCCAATCCTTCCTCCTCCTCCAGTTGGGAAGCCCTTTGGTCTCACGCCTCGTGCTTCCCCCTCATCTCAGCTTCACTTAGGTTCCCCCACAATTGGCCGCTGACCGACCGCCACTTTCCGCATTTCGTACATCTTGTCATTCAGAGCCCGCACTGTGTTTGGGGGGAGAGGCGACAAGACCCGCTCGGGGTTCATGCTACCGCTCGAGCCGCCGTTTCACCTCCGACTACACTGGCCTACACGTAGCAACCACTTCCGGAGACATCCACACGGCATTGTCGACCAGGGGGAGGAGCTATACCAACATGCTACACTACACCCTAATGGTTGATTGGACGGGCCAGTCTCGGCATTGCTCCCGGAGTGTGAATGGCAGGAGGCGGGGACATACTAACACGCTACATCCTAATGGTTGATTTGACGGGGAGGGGCTAGTTTTAGAGCACTGCCCCCTGAATGTGAATGGTAGGGGGCGGAAACAAACAAACGCATGCACTACGAACTGTTACTTCGGGTACTGTAACTGTATGCGGCAACCAACATCAAGTTCAGCCATGCCACCGTGTATCTGCCTCGCGTTATGGGTCCCACGGTTGTTTGATATTCCCCGTGGAGTACTGTGTGCCCAGGACAAAGTATGGCCGTGATTGGGCTTTATTTACTAAACAGGGAGCTCTTTTCAGATAGTAACAGCCCCCCCGTTTCCATGGAGGGGTATTAATGGCAGGGGTCACCCTGTATACCACTTCCCAGGCTCCGCAGATGGCCCCTCATGAAAAGAACATCTTTATTCTGCCCCATAAGAGATCAGCGAGCACCCAAAGCCTGGATTGGTGAAAAGTTCCCAATCTGTGGACCTCCCCGTGCGGAGCGCGTCGTGGATTAGTCTCCCAGTGACATAAGTGTAAGTGTGAGTTATATTATGAGTGCAGCCGGCCCCTCCGAGCGGGGTCAGCGGTCTGACTTGTTGTTGTTGTTGGTGACCCTGTTGGGCCGACAGCCGCTATCATTGAGAATAATATTTAACGCTGTTGTAAGAATCAAATCTGAGGACAAATCAGCCGTCTGGTTATGAGATTAAAATACTTTGTGTAAAACCCACTCATGTCGCTTTCCTCGCTCACCCAAGACATGTTTGTAGTGTTAGCGCCATGCGCTGGTGCGCTTCTGCTTTATGTATGTATGTATGTGTGTGTGTGTGAGTGTACATGTGTGTGTGTGTGTATATAGATATAGTTATCGGTAGTTTCCGTAAGCTCGATGTGTTGGGTGTCAGTGGGAGAATGATTTCTGAAGGCAAATTTTTTATTTTACCAAAAACCCCTTTATTTGATGGAGCATTGAGAGCGGCAGAAGGCGTAATGCGTTTGCAGCCCTATAACTGATAACGGGGGCCATTATTATCCTGCATGTTACGTATATATATATATATATATATATATATATATATATATATATATATATATATATATGTGTGTGTATATATATATATATATATATATATATATATATATATATATACATATATACATAGTGTGTGTGCATATTGGTTCAGAACCCTTACCATATATGATATTTTCACTAGGTTGTAGCATAAATTGCCCTCACCTTGCCCTCTTCAGCAGGTAATTGCAGCTTGATTTAGGATAATGATTCTAAGTCAGCCCCCAGGTGATGTCCTGAGTAGTCGTGTTTTAGGCGAAGTCAAACTACTGACTGAGACGCATGAGAGGTCTTCGGATTTCATTTGCTTTTCTACTGTAAGTAATAATGATTGGGCTTATAAAATGTATGGGTCAAACGGAAGAGGCAGATTTTGTGTGTATATATAATATATAAATATATATGTTGTGTATCTGTAAATATATACTGTATCTAATCGTGACTTGATGGCCGGCCGGGGTGCAGTTATTATTCTCGTGGTCCGCCTGGATGCGGTTATTATTCTCGTGGTCCGTTTGGGTGACTTGGTGGCCGGCCGGGGTGCAGTTATTATTCTCGTGGTCCGTCTGGGTGACTTGGTTGCTGTACAAGTAGCCTTTCTCTGTGGAAAGCTTGTATTTTGTGTGATTAATGTTACATTGAATATATACATGTTCCCGCCATTGACCCGTGGGATGTATGTTCTGTGCTGTACACGGCGTTACTTTGTAGCGAGTGTCACACAGGCAGTGTGTTCAGAGTCCATTTGTGGGCTGTAGGTCACCACGAATTGCCCGCAATCTCCTTTTTGTGGCTGCTGGTATCTCAGGAGGCAGGGGAGGGCTGGCAGCCTAAGGCCTAGGGGGCAAGACAAGTCAAGTCAAGTGGCCCTTTGTGCCACCGAATCAGCCCAACATACATGCCCATCTTTTCCTGATTTTCTAACGCATATTGATTATAAAAATATAAATATGATTAAAATGTGGGTTAACATAAATCAATTTAATAGCAACAAAGGATGGTGAAGAAAAAAGCAAAACCTGATGTCCCCCTGATGCTCAGTCAGTTAAATCCCCCAAGATACGAGCTGATTGGGGACAGAGGTGACACTGAAGAGCTGAATGGGGACAGCAATGACATGGGGGGGGCTGAATAGGGACAGAGGTGACACTGAGAGGAGCTGATTGGGGACAGAGGTGACATGGGGGGGCTGAATAGGGACAGCAATCACATGGGGGGTGAATGGGGACAGAGGTGACACTTGGAGGGGCTTATTGGGGACAGAGGTGACACAGAGATTTCTTTTTTTGTTTAATAATTTAAAAAAGCATTATGTTGTTTGTCCCCCCCCGGACACACTTACACACACACACACACACATACCGATTTTTTTTGTTTGTTTGTTTTTAAAGAATACAATAAATATGATATAGTTTGTACAAAAATAAATTGATTTACTAACCTTCTACTTCTTCCACTTTGGGGGGTTTTCGTCTGGTAGCTGCAGACTGTTTTCTATGCTAACAGGAAGTCAGCGACGCGACATCCGGTGCTCCAGCAGTCTGAGTGCGAGGGGGCGGAGCTTTCACCCTCACGCTGCTCCCATCACTATGCGGCCATCAGATTGCTGGAAATCTAAATGGCCGCTGGGTGCTGATGCATTTTTTTTAGGAGTCTTGCCCCCCCCCCCCCTCCGAATTATGTTTTTATAGATTACCACCCTGGCAGTAAATTAAAGGATGTTTATTGGGGCAAAAGACTCAGGCTTTTTATGTTTTAGCGTCACTGCCCAAGATCCAATTCTTTCAAAGTCTTATATCGGGCACCCTGTGCTCTCCTGTGGGGTTGCGGTTAAGCGAGTGCCGTGACGCTACCCCGCAGGGTCACAAAACATGCGCTACGTGACCCGCTGGGTGCTTCGTATCACCACCTGCTTCACCGCAAGGAAAACATAGGGTGCCGGATCCCCAATGGTTCCCCCTCCGTGGTTTGTGGAGCCCTTCTTTAGAGGTTTTTTTGGGGCAAGAATAAGTTGGCCACGCTCAGGTTTTCTAGTTGAGCATTTTATCGCAAGGACAACGTGATGTGGGATTTCTGGGGATTGTGCGGTTTGTATGTGTTTGTATTAGATGACATGTATGTGTTTGTATTAGATGACATGTATGTGTTTATATTTGATGACGTGACCTGTCTATGGCGCTTATTATTTTGGCTCGTCGCTGGCATCAGTTCTACCAGAGGGCACACAGAGCGGAGGAGACGTTTCAGTTTGGCCGTCAGACGGACTTCACATGTTAACACGGCTTATAGGCTTTCAGAATGTATGGGTTCATGTCAAATGTTTACACTTCTAGGCTTGAGGGTCACTGTGGGTGATTAAGACCGAGTCATTCTATAGTTTCCCACAAACATTCAAATGGCTCATATGCAGCTGCCTGAAAAACTGTGTTCTTACACCGAGAAAACAATTCAAAATTTTTTTTTAGAAAATGTATTTTGCGACACTAATTAAATAAATAAATAATCGAACGTTAATAATAATAATCGGATGGTCGTTCCTTTTTTATTTAAAAGCAACCTGACATTATGTGTAGAATTAGTATTGTTATCACACTGTATACGTGAAGAACAGTGTTTGAAGTAAAGATATCCAATTTAAATCATCTAATTCTGTAATAATAGTGATTTTTATATTTTACCCACCGCAGGTAATGGAAATGTTAACCGGAAGTCTTATCGTAGACGGCAGAAAATAGAAAACAATTGGCCCAAATCCTGCAAGCAGAGAGACGTCTGAAAGCCGGTATGCTGAGTGATTCTTACTCTGACGTAGAAGGACGGCTTTGGCCAGGTATGGACGTTTTATACACACAGTTGTCATTATTGTTTGCGGTGTTTGCCGTTACTTAACTGCCCAAATAATTCTACATCTAAGCTTTTGCTATATTTTGTGTGTTTTGTATTAGTATGACATCATTTAAATGTTTAAGCTTTCATGATATTTTTTACATCATTCAAATATTTCCACGTTCATGTTATTTGTGGTGTTGTATTGGGTACTTTTCTATTAGTATGACATCATTCAAATGTTTACACGTTCATTTTATTTGTGTGTTTTTGTATCGGGTTTGTATTTGTATGACATCATTTAAATATTTCAATTTAGCTGTCTGTTCTCCGTATAAAATCTACTTGGAGCTGTTCTTTTTGTCCTGAAATAGTGATGAATAAATGCATGTTTGGGTCAGCTGTGTTTATAATACTGTGTATTATGTATAATATCTTTTTCATAAGCATATTTCTTCCAATCTCAATGTTATAAAACTGCATTTTGAGTGATTATTTTATGTCTGTCTAAAATCTGGCCTTGATATTTATATTTTTTGATTGAATTTTCTAACCGTGTATTAGGCTCAAAAAAGTTTGACAAAATTTCCTGCTTTAAAATGTAACGTTTTCCATCTTTTCTGTGCTTTGATGATTTCTAGCTAGAATCTTGTGTTTAAGAACATATAAAAAATGTATTCTGTGACTTCCTTTCGCAACCAAATGTCTAAAAGGTTGACATTTCTATACATTGAAACAATCGTTCGCGTCCTAATCTAAACCCGATGTGTTGATTTTTATACCTCGTACGCGTGATAGGAAAAATGGTGCTCGAGCGTCTGAAAATTGTGTCCAAATAGTGTCTAAAACTGCTTTCTAATCAATGGTGAAATTATTATATATAATAATCCAAGCGGTTAACTGGTGTCTAAAATGTGTGTTTTTGCTAATCCAAGCAAATCCAAATGTTGCCTTATTTTGAAAACTGTGATTTCAACAACTCCTTACTAATCCGCAATGTACATTTTTCAAACAGCCGCCAAATTGTATTATCTGCAAATTTTTTTTATTAAAATTCAAAAAGGAAAACCTTTATGTCTAAAATGACGTCTCCAAGAGTTGATATTTAAAGGCTAGAATTTGTGTTCAAGAGCATCTGAAAAACGTATTATGTGGCTTTCTTTCAAAAGTAAATCTCTAAAAGATTGACATTTCCGTTCCTTCCAATGATTGTTCGCGTCCTGATCTAAATCCGATGCGTTGACTTTCATACCTCGTACGCGTCATGGGATAAAATGCTTCTCGCGCGTCTGAAAATTGTCTGCTTTCTAAACCAAGGTTTTTGAATAAATGTGAAATTCTGGTGTTTTTAAGAGAAATGTGAGGTCTAAAAGTGGTTTTAAACATTGTGGGGGGTTTTGGTTACCACAATGTCCTCATTTTCTACGATTTGGGTTCATGACGAATGCATAAAACGATGAAAAGGTTGGTGTTCTTGTTAATCCTCGTCGGCGTATTTTCAGCGCTCTTTAAAATAATCTTCCTGCTCTATCAAAAACAAACTGGTTTTATATCGGAACGGCCAATAAAATGTTCACTTTTACCACGTCGTAAAAACAACAAACGCGGGACTTCAAATGGTGTTTCCAGAATTCTAATCCCAGCGTCAAACATAATCTATTATTAATCCGTATATCCCTCGTGTAACGGAAATTGGGTTTTCTGTTCCGATAAACGTGTTTTAAGGTCTGACTTTGTCATTTGATTTCTGTACATTTGAAATGAATTGCGTGTCTTTTACAATGCAGGTTAGATTGTAGATTGTGAGCTCTTCGAGCAGGGTCCGTTTTACCTCTAATTTCAAATCAAATTATGTCCTGTTTACCCGTTGTACAACGCCGCAGAATATGATGGCGCTATATAAAACACTAAAAATGGAGGTTACCTCTAGATTGTAAGCTCTTTGAGCAGGGTCCGTGTTACCTATTCTATCAAATCAAATTATGTCCTGTTTACCCGTTGTACAGCACTGCGGAATATGATGGCGCTATATAAAACACTAATAATGGAGGTTACCTCTAGATTGTAAGCTCTTTCGAGCAGGGTCCGTCTTACCTCTTCTTTCAAATCAAATTATATCCTGTTTACCCGTTGTACAACGCCACGGAATGTGATGGCGCTATATAAAACACTAATAATGCAGGTTACACCTAGATTGTAAGCTCTTTCGAGCAGGACCCATCTTGCCTGTTGTATCTCTAAACCTAATGATGTCCTGTTTACCCATTGTACAACGCTGCGGAATGTGATGGCGCTTTATGAAACAAATAATAACAATGCAGGTGTTTCTAATAAGAGACGTGAGTTGAAATTTGCGCTTAAACCGTGTCTAAAATGTATAAATTTAAAAGAAATTCCTACTAAATATGGTGTCTGTTTTAACCAAATGACAGATTATGTTCTGTTTTAAAATGTTTGATTCCCCCCCAAATATCTAAAATATTCAGTAATTGGTTTGGGAAATGTATTGTTTGTAAGACAAAAGTCTGAAATGTATTTTCCGATTCTTTTGTTTTTATTTCCTTCGAGTTTATTTTTTCTTCTTATCGGTGTTCAAAAATCCAAGTGCTTTAATGTTTTTTAAACTTTGCGTCTTTTGTAACTGCAAATACCCAAATGTGTTACTAAAAAAACCAAAAAGAATTCCGTTTTCAACCAGTTGTCACATTGTGTTATCCGTGAAATAGTTTTGAAATCCAGATTACAGGGCAGTAAACTAGCGTGTGATTGGTGCAAGTGGATCCCATGGCTTCCGCTTGGCGGCGGTTTATCGACTCGTCACGTATTGGTAAGTAAAATGCTTTCTGCTTTCTTTGTCCAGTGTGATGTCATGCGATGTGATGTCACGCGATGTGCTTAAAATAAATGTTTTTCCAGCCTGTAAAGGAATCGCTAATAAGATGGCATCTATTAAAATGACTTTTCAGTTCAGTGGGACGGCCATTGTTTGCCACGGTTTTGTCCCGGTGTTGGAGGACGGGTGTTCTTTACGCTGGAGATAGTAGTCATTGGTAAACGTATTGATCGGCGTCTATTAAGTCAACGTTAATTGCCGTTATCACTGAGAGGCAATGAAACGTCTCTTGGGGCTCAGGGTTCTCTCCCAGGAGCCCCGATACTGTGTACAGAATATATGGTTTTATGTGCACAATTCCAAAAATGACTTCTGTCCGTGCGAGTAAAACATTTTATTCCGTTTCTGTTGAAGTGGTGTAAGGAAGGGACAAAGGCAGGGGTTCAGTTATTATTTATTTATTAACCACTTAATAATGTTTTTGTCTCTACTGCATGAATACAAATGGGTCCAATAACTCTTCTGTGTAAAACATTTGTTATTTAAATCCTTAAAAAGTTTTTTTTTTTTCTTTACGTTTCTCATTTTGAATTCATTTTAATCTTTCATGTTTTTTTTTTAAATAAATATATATTTGTTTTTGGTAATTTGTTGCCAATTTTGAGACTTGTTGAACTGATTTTGTGGTCTCAGCTGTTAGCCGGGAAAATTGAACTGAAATGATGGCGGATTTCTTATAATGTTTTTATTTAAGTGAAATATTTCTCGGGTATATTTGACATGTCGAAGCTCTTGATAACCCAAATGTATAAAACATTGTGATTAGATGCTGTCCGTCCTGTTTGTGAAAGAACATCTCGCGGTCCACATGCTGTACGGATAGTTATGCCTTTCTTATGAGTTTGAAATGTTTGTCTACAATAAAGTGTATTAAAAAAAATTATTGGGGGAAAAATACTTATGACATCATTTTAATCAACTGAACATGGTTTTTATTTTCAGTCGCATGGCAAATTGTTGAGGAATTTAAATGTTTTTCCTTCCCTTATTTAAATGTGGCTCTTAATATATGTTTGTTTGAAAAAGGTGTTTTTAAAGGATTTCTAAAACTGTTGCGAAAAATTCTTCAATTCAAACTTTTCAAATTAGGCTGTTACTAACCCAAAAGTCAAAACCGGTTCGCTCGAGAGTTATTAATGGATTCCAGGTTTCCATTTTATGCAGTTGTCGGTGGTGATGCATTTGATTTTACGCGGGTAAAATGACAAGGTTTTTAATAATCTCACATGTTTAAAATAAAATTTGAATTGTTAATTCTCAAAATGTATCTTTTAGGATAGATTTGGGGTATTTCATGAGTTGGGGGGGGTTTCCAACATCCTGATGCTAAAACTGTGTTTAATGAGTGTCTGAAACAGTTCTTTATGTGGCTAAAATGAAGTTTACATTTTCTTGTTGGCGCCTGTGTACAAAGAGTTGTAGTTTACAGATGGTTTTGAATTCGTATAAAATGTAGTTCGTTTTTAGCCTTTATATGACAAGGCGGTGTACTCAGCGCTGTGCCGGCTGCGGATGGAGAGAATCCTGCGAATGGTAAGCGCTCAAATGATGAATTATCTACTCTTCTGTCTTTTCAGTTTTGGTGTATAATTAATGCTATTAAGTCACCATAAATGTGTGCAAAATAGGGTTTTTGTAGCTTTTTGCTAATACGTTTATAATTTAGACTTCTCACCGTCTTTACATTTTACCTAAAATTGTTATTTCACGCTAAATCTGTTTGAACTACTCGTCAAATGATCGTTTTTAAAGGCTGGCTTTCCTCTAATCTGTTTTAGCGAATGTATTCTGAAATAGCCTTTTTCAGCTTAATTTTGTTATGATTTTGTTCACGTGTCTAAAGAGTTACTAAGAAATCGCGTGTCTGAAAATATTCGGCGTCTGTCTAAATGTTTCCAATATTGTGGTTAAATATTGTGTAAAATGGCGTCCGCTCTGGTTTTGGTGTTTTTGGTGCGGTTTCACTCGTAACGGCCCGCGTGGCAAACTGCTGTTACAGACTAATTCACGGTTTCTGTTTCCAAGCAAATGTCAAAATGTTGTGTTTTTGAATAATTTTGATTGATCGCATCTGTCAGAAAACAAGTTGTCTCCACATCGTGGTTCTGAAACATTTGATTTGTGTGATGCTGAAATTATATAAAAATGTCTGAAAAATGAAATGCTAACCGAAATGTGTAAAATTACATTAATGTACGCTTTCCATCCTCAGCCGACCTGTTGAAAAACAGGACTAGCTTTTACCGCTTGCGTCTTTTAGACTTTTATATGAATGATATATGATGTTGTTTTAAGAGCTCGCCGCGTTTCCATGGTTTTTATTTTATGGCGTATTTACAGTGTCTTTGATCTGCTTACGCGTTTTCACACAGAAGACATTCTCATGCTTTAGGAAATTACATTTTTGTACATCATTTAAGATTTTTGTCCTCAGCGTGACTTTCATTTCCGGCGGCGTATTTACCTCCAGCGTAGCCCTAGGGATAACCAGGACCGGAGCCGCCTGCTGCCTTCCCCCCGGTGCCGCTGTCCTTTCTGCTGGATGCCGGGATGTATCAGGAAACACGTATGTAATGCCAAAATTCTTACTTCTATCCATCATAATTTTGTTTTTATTGAGCCTTTTTAAGTGTCTTAGTAAAGAAAGTTGTAATTAATAGTTTTCTACAGTGGCTTTATATAGAACTTTAAATAAAACTATAATTTTTGGGGGGTTTTCCTCATAAATCCGATGTGTCCTACCCCGATAGTCTTTATTTTATGTTTAGGCCTTATATTCCAAGATGGCGGCTTCTAGCCGTCGCAGTGATGTCATCAAAGGGCCCCCGGAACCCCTTTTGGGGCAGTTGGTGCTCATATGTATGCAGAGATTAGTGGGGTCTTGGGTTATGATGTCATAAAGTAGGGTCTGCTGTTCACTGCATGGAAGCGCACAGGATCCCTGCTGTGGTCACTGCTGGTAACGGATCTTATTCTTTTTGCCCGCAGGTGGTTTCGTTTCTCACTTTTATTTGTTACGTGGCCTCCACCGCCGTGGCTCTGATGACCGTTCCACTCATAGAATTCCTCTGGGCTCTCTTTACTTTCTTCTCGTATTCCACTAAACTAAATGAGCAGCTGAAAGGACTTCTATGGCCTCTGCTGGTAAGTGCCGTCCCCGTGTCGGTTATTCAGGTCAGAGGGGCAGATAATCTGCCTCCTCCACCACAACCCAACCCGCCTGGGGCTAGAGGGCATGTGCCCAGGACTGCCACTTATTGCCAAGGCTGCGTCCCTCCCTCACTGTTATATGTTCTCCGCTGGCCTGGACCCTCCCTCACCCACCGCTATATATGTTCTCTGCCGGCCGGCTCCTTCCCTCACCCACCGCTATATATGTTCTCCGCCGGCCGGGTCCTTCCCTCACCCACCGCTATATATGTTCTCCGCCGGCCGGGTCCTTCCGTCACCGTTATATGTGTTCGCCAGCCTGGTGGGTTCCAGCCGAGTCTGGAGACTATGTGTAAACGTATACGGTTGCTGGGGGGGAGCTGCTATACATTAGTTTATGTACTCTATAGATTTATGTGACGGGTGACAGATTTGAAATTTATAGGAGGCCATAATGTGAAACTAGAGGCTTGGAAGGAGGTTTCATTTTACAGAGAGGGTCCAAGGTCCTTGTACCAGGACTTTATCCCGTGCGTCTCCGCTGCCATCATATACTCGTATACATATAGTATCATTCATACTCGCCGATTTATGCTGGGGATGGTGGGAGTTGTAATCTAACGAACGTCTGTAATATTGTTAGACGTTTTCTTTATTAACCTTCAATCTGTGTGATTTAATCACCCCCCCAAGAGAGTATTAACCCCTTGATGGCATGCAGTTGGTGACAATTGAACTTCATTCACGTCAAGCCTTTCGGCAACACCAAAAAAAAAAGTGTAGGGGCCCCGTTCGGCCAGTCTTAGGACTGTTTAAAAACACAGTGTGGAAGAGGGGTGCTGCCACTCACAAGATGGCAGCACCCATTCAAAATAAATGTGTCCAGAGAGTCTGTCTAAAGAAAGCTCCTTTTCCTGAAAAAGGTGAAAGTCATGAAATGCGGCAGAGGCGACGGTTGTGTTTCACCCATTAACTCTTTCAGTTCTTCGCTGTGACGTAAAGCACTCGATGCAGCCTTAGAGCCGCTTGGCATTGAAGGTTCAAAACGTTCCTTCTTCTCTGTTCTCCAGGTTCTCGGCTTCATCGCCACAATATTTTCGCCTTTGATTTCTACCTGATCTTCAACGACTTGACCAAGTTCCTTGAGAAAGGAGAGCCCACAGGAGAGACGGAGGTGCAGAAATCAGACGGTACGTTGGAGTGCGATGCTCAGGGAGCTGGGACACTGCATATAATATAACAAGAATACAAAATGAATTAAATAGGACTCCCCCACTTTGGTCTCAAAGACTGAAGTCCCAGTAATTCTTGCAATTATGCTGGAATTATTAAAGGGACTAATGCATTGTCTAGTAGTACTTTGTGATATGCATCCGCTGCAGTGCAATGATCCTATCTTCATCAGGGCTGTGCGCATGGTGGGGAGATGTCAAGGAAGGCAGTTCTGGAACTGATGAGATTTAATTATCCCGCAGAATCCCCCCCAATGCATTCACACTGGGAACAAAGTGCAGTACAGGGTATATTACGGGAGAGACAGCTGATATGTGCGATGCGCTGAACAGTCAGGTAGACAAACTGGTAAAGGGGGCACTCCAGCCATCAAATGCACCTTAATGTGACACGTCATATACCGTATTTGCTCGATTATAAGACGACCCTGATTATAAGACGACCCCCCAAAATCTAAATATTAATTTAGGAAAAGAACAAAAAGCCTGAATATAAGACTACCCTATAAAAAGTTTTACTAGTAAATATTAATGCATGTAAACAATTTTTTCATATCTAATAAAAGCTATGATTGAGAAAAATATATATATTTTTTATTTTATTTGCCAACCTGCCCCCCCAGTTGTGCACATCTGCCCCCAGGGTTGCCACTCTGCCCCCAGAAATGCCTTATACCCCCTATTTGCCACTCTGCCACATGATGTGCATTTTAACCCTCTATATGCCAGAGTGGCATATAGGGGGTTAAAAGGCATATCATAGGGCAGAGTGACATATAGAGGGTTAAAAGGCATTTCTGCTAACAGCAATCACACTCCTATCAAGCCAAGGCAGCCAGTACATGCTGGAACCTGGGGATGATAGGAGTGTGAGTACAGCCTCCCTATGCCATGCTACCACCACCACCCACCTTACACATCCATGCTATCATACACACACTCATTCACAAACATTTAAATACTCATTCATTCCATTAATCACACATACTTCACACATTAATCACAAAAACCCTCCCCCACCCCCTTACCTGAACTGCAGATCTCTCACTAGAAGACTTCTGCAGGAGCCCGGCTGTGCCAGCAACTTCTCTGGCTCCGCCCCCAGAGGAAGGAGGGGGGAGGCAGAGTTATGTGACACTCTTCTAGCTGCCTGTTCTCCTGCTGCTAGAAGAAGAGACCAAAGCACTGGTAAGCAGCCTGGTAACCTAATCGAGGTCTGATTAGAAGACGACCTCGATTATAAGACGAGGGGTATTTTTCAGAGCATTTGCTCTGAAAAAAACCTCGTCTTATAATCGAGCAAATACGGTACTTACTGCCAGTGAGCTGCAGATTTAAAGAATGCATATGAAAGTACAAACATGTCTCACGATACACTTTTTTCCCCTCGTAGATGAAGAATTGGATTCAGACTCGGATTAAACGTGAACTTTACTGCACCTTTACTGCAACCATCGGGAGGGAGCTTTGGGTCGTTCCAAGCGTTTGAACTTCATCTCAGGCTGAAGAAACCGGATTCCGCTGCAGTAGTTGGATGTGGACGATACTGAAATTCTCGGGACCCCCGCTGGACGTGACTGCTACGTCCCACACACTGCAGCGGTAACCTGGGGAGGGGACCAAATATTTCACCGTCACAGTATTCTGGAATTACTGCCTTTATGGTATTTTTGTCTTTAAAGCCATAATGTGCAAAGCCTGGGTCAGTGACCTGCTAGACAGAGGGGGGGTCATTTGCACTGATTATCTATAGCTGAAAAACAATCAAGGTTCCTAAAACCTCGAGCTCCCCCAATTCTGGATGAGGATTCTGGGAGTTTTAGATAAAGGCTGTAGACAATATAGCAGTCCCAGGATAATTAAATACCCCATGTCTTCTGGCCGTACGGGGTTTATTCACTATTAGGGGATCTGGCTATAGAAACCCTGCACCGGGTATTATGTAAAGTTTGCGACATGTTTTAAGTGATCTTTTCTCATACCTGATAGTTACGGCTCAGAGAATAAAACCCGTTCTCTTCTGTCTGCCATAAGATGAAGCACTTCAAGTCGCTGAGTTCACACTAAACGTAGCAAGTATGAGCCCCCCGCAGCACCGAGTGTTCCCTTTATAAGATAATGCGTGTTAAACATACACATGGCAGGAGTAGCACTTTATAGGGTTGAGGGTCTTCTTTACGCCCATTTCTGCTTATTGATTTATTATGCAGGATCCGCTCAGTAGGGTTGGCCCTGCACCATGGTTGGTTAAACTGGCAAGGCAGCATTCAGGAAAGCCATGTTAAATATGCATGATGCAGGGGAAG
Source organism: Spea hammondii (assembly GCA_029215755.1). NCBI lineage: Eukaryota > Metazoa > Chordata > Amphibia > Anura > Pelobatidae > Spea > Spea hammondii. The sequence continues at coordinate 26,306,869 of JARDYJ010000012.1, read as the reverse complement.
CTTGCCAGGGTTGGCCTTGGATCATGCATATTAAACATGGCTTTCCTGAATGCCATCTTGTCAATTTTACTAATCATGGTGCAGGGCCAGCCCTACTGAGATGTTCCTGCATGAATCATAACCAGGAAAATTGCATTAAATATGCCTAATGCAGGGCTAGTTCAGTCATTCTTGTTGAGGCTAGCCTTGCATTACGCTTAGAAAATATTTTCATAAAATCCACGTGACTTCTTTCACTATGCTTGATGAAGGGTTAGCACTGGTATATATGTAAAACACTGAACACGTGGGTCTAGCCACTAAAGGGAGAGGTGATGAGAGCTGTGGTTTCAGCTTCTTCACTTAAGTATGAAGGTCTGGCCCTGTGTAGTGTATAATTAAGTCAGTGAGACTTCTTTAGTATCCCTGCACACTGACTTATTTATTATACAGGGCTAGTGAATTAGGTTAAAAAAACACAAATGTCCCTTAATTGAATAAACAGTGTTTCATTAAACCTGCTTGAAATGTGCATGATACAGGGCCAACCTATATATATTAAGCATAAATAGGTTTTCCAGGTACAGACATTACATAGGCATGATACAGGGCCAACCCTGGCAGGCTTCCCCTGTATCATGTCTATTTCAAATGGGGCATACATTTCAAGCTACTCACATTAAATACAATATGCAGGGCTTTCTTTAGTCATCCCACCCGTCGGGCTGATCGGGGCTTCCACAGCGCTCAGCCGAGCGTAAACTCCCAGCAATGCTTTAGGTACTATAATAAAAAGCACTGTGTATACCTGCGGCGGGCGACGCGGCGTCTTTAACTCTCGCTGCTGGGGGTTTGTATTTCAGGGTTTTCTGCACAAATTATGAACTGTATTATTGTCCCGTGTTGAGAAATTTCACAAATTCTACCAACGGAACCATTTTCACCCCTTCTTGTTTTGTATTATTTTTGAAATAATAATCGTTGTACTTGGAATATTTTACATTAAAAACTAAAAAAAATGATAATGTATCCGTTTATTAAACACGATGCAGATCTTATCGGTGGGTTACAAGGGCTACAGACATACAGATTTCCACTGAGAAAAGTGACATCATATATCGTTAGTGGATTTAAAGTTTAAAAGGCTGTTTAGCGCCAAGTTCCTTTCCTGCCAAGGAGGAGAATGTATAAGTAATTAGACCTTCATAGAACACACAAAAGACACTTACTCTCCAAACCCCCTTCTCCAGCCCAGACTGATAGAAAGTGTGTTTAATGACATAGGAAGGGCTTCAGGGCGTGAAGAAGAGCGATAAGGGGATCGGGGGGCCGCTAGTGAATCTGGGGGTGTTTTCACTTTGATACTCGTAAAAACCGGCACCTTGCGTGGTGGGGAGGGAATCCCCCTATAAAGGATATTTTTTCAGATCTTGGGATTTGCCACAGAGAATTATTCACTGAAAGGAGAGTTCTGGTTCCATCTTTATGACTTCACTAACTATGACAACTGACAAAAACTGTTGGGTTCCTCCATCAAGAAGTGAAAGCCTTAAAGTCACAGCCCCCCATTAGTGAATAGACCCCAATGGCTTCTTTATGCATTTCAAACCCAGTATGTTTTTCTGTGGAAAGGACAGAACTGGATCTACATTGTTCTTTGAGTAAAAACTCTCAAAATACTCAAGACAGATGAAGGAACTGCTTCCAAAGATGGCTGCCTGATCTGATTTCAAGGGTGAAAGGTCAGGGTACCAGAAATCAGGAATAACGAAGAAACAAGCCGGGTTATCAACAGGAAATCAGACGCGCGTACTGAGGAATTGGCACTATAGGATATGGGCACTACCATCAGAAGGCAAAGTCCAAGGGTTTCTGAGGGTTTGAAAGAATATAATATATTCACCAATATATTAACCAATATAATGTAATATATTCCGAATCCAATCTATTCTGAATATATTTGCCAATATATTAAATAATTGTTACCTACCTGTGTAGAAGGTGGAGACCCCGGCTTCTAACTCATAGCCACAGCCCCTGTGAAGACCTCCCGCCACCTCGCAGCTTCCTCAACCACCTATTTACTAATATATTTCCAATATAATATATTTATATTTACTAATATATTAAACATTAGATAATATATTCCCAATGTCATATAATATATTCCTGCTATATTTACAAAAATTTTAACTAATAAAATATATACCAATATATTATCCAATATATTGTAATATATTCCCAAGAGAATACAATATATAACCAATATATTTATTAATATTTTAACTGCCAGTATTCACCCACAAGTACTTAAGCAGCTGAGTCTAGAAATAAGTGAACCTCTGTTTGTAATATTCCGGGATTCTTTTCTTTCGGGAATTGTACCAGAGGATTGGAGGAAGGCAGATGTGGTTCCTATATTCAAAAAGGGTTCAAACTCCTTGCTTGCAAATTATAGACCTGTGAGCTTAACTTCTGTGGCTGGGAAAGTATTTGAAAGGCTATTAAGGGATAATATTCAGGAATTCATTGGGAAGAACAGTGTTATTAGCCAAAATCAGCATGGTTTGATGAAACATAGGTCCTGTCAGACTCATTTAATTGCTTTCTACGAAGAAGTAAGTAGAAGTGTGGATCAGGGTGTTGCAGTGGATGTAATCTACTTGGATTTTGCCAAGGTGTTTGACTCGGTTCCACACAATAGGTGTTTCACACTGAAAGAAATTGGTCTAGATGCAAATTCTTGTTCTTGGGTTGAACATTGGCTTAGTGATAGCGTACAGAGAGTTTTCATAAATGGTAAATTTTCAAGCTGGACAAAAGTGGTAAGTGGTGTCCTTCAGGGTTCTGTTCTGGGACCAATTTTATTCAACATATTTATAAATGACCTGGCAATAGGCGTTGAAAGTCATGTTTCTGTGTTTGCAGATGACACTAAACTCTGTAATGTAATATAATGTGAGCGGGATATTACTTTGCTGCAGAGGGATCTAGATAGACTGGGGGACTGGGCACACAAATGGCAGATTAAATCTAATGTAGATAAATGCAAAGTTATGCACTTCGGGGTAAGGAATACACAAGCAACTTACACCCTAAATGGTGGTGAATTAGGGGTAACAACAAATGAGAAGGATTTGGGAATTGTTATAGAACATAAACTAGGAAACAATGTGCAATGTCAGTCAGCAGTTGCTAAGGCCAGTAAGGTATTGTCGTGTATAAAAAGGGGCATCAATTTGCCGGATAAAATTATAATTTTGCCTCTTTATAAATCAATGGTGAGACCGCACCTGGAATATGCTGTGCAATTTTGGGCACCTATTCTAAAGAAGGGTATTATAAGCACTGGAAAAAGCGCAGAGACGGGCTACAAAATTAATAAAAGGAATAGAACACTTTAGTAACTAAGAAAAGTGAATTCATTTATATCTGTTTAGTTTAGAAAAACGTTGCCTCAGAGGGGATATGATAGCATTATATAAATATATTCGGGGCCAATACAAACCACTGTGTGGAAATCTATTCATAAACAGGACTATGCATAGGACACGTGGTCACGCGTTTAGACTGGAAGAAAGGAGATTTAGTCTAAGGCAAAGGAAAGGGTTTTTACAGTAAGGACAATAAAGTTATGGAATTCACTGCCAAGGGAGGTGGTGTCATCAAATACATTGGTTGCCTTCAAAACGGTTCTGGATATATTTTTTTAGAAAGACATAAGATACAGGGCTAAAAATAGAATTGCATTAATATTTTAGAGCTTCTTGTTCCAAGGAGAAATGCGATTGCCTTTTGGAGTAAAAAAATAATTTTTCCCTCTGAGGCTAGGTTTCCACTTGGGTTTTTGTCCTGCGGTTTTTTTTTCTTGATGAAAACTGCCACTGCATTTTCCTGCGTTTTGGCGTTTTTTTCTGGAGTTTTTTCTGGCGTTTTAGCCTTTCTGTGGAAATTGCTTTTTTTGACCTTAGGCAGTTTTTCCAGCCTTTACAAGTTAGAAGTTTCACCCAGCTAAAAGGGATTAGGATAAATGGCAAGTATCTGCCCCCTGATGTCATTTACTTGGTAGAGTTCTACTTAAACGCCCCGGCGGACCCTTTTGTCACTTTTCTGTGGTTTGTAAGGCATGCTTTATTCCGAATGTCTGCTCCTCTAGGAAGATTGGCCCCAAATGATGGTGCAAATTGTTTGCTGTTGCTTTTGGCACGCAGGATCCAGTTGGGTATGTTTGTTTGTAATGGCATGTTTGTTCCAAATGGTGTAAAAATCAAAATGAACTTTGTTTTGTGTGAAACTGTTTGTTTCCAGCCTATTTCTCGTAGGACACACAGATACCGGGTCCATCCTCTGCATTGTAACTGTGGGAAAAAACGCCAAGGCAAAACCCACATGGCTTTTTCATGGCGTTTTTTCTCTCCCATAGACATCTATTGGAGAAAAACGCCAAGATTTCCTTGCAAAAAACGCCAGAGTGTCAACATGCTGCGATTTTGAAAAACTGCCACAGAGCCCAAAAAGGCAGAAAAACGCCAAAGAGGGCTGAAAAAATGCCAAACAGAAAAACGCCAAGTGGATATGGCATTGTGCGATTTCCTATTGAAGAACAGCTAACATCTGGCCGCAGCGTTTTTTCACTAAAAAAACGCTGTGTGGCTGAATTGGCGTTTTTATGGGGGGTTTTAGCAAAAAAAAGCAAGTGGAAACCTAGCCTAATGGCAGAATTCAAAGTAGCTTAATTAGGGTTTTTTTACTTTTGGATCAAGAGTAGGAAGGTTAGGTAGAAGGGATGAATTTGATGGACTTAGGTCTTTTTTCAACCTTAAGAACTATGTAACTATGTAATATATTTACTAATATTTTACCAATATATTCCCAATTTAATATAATATATTCCTAATATATTTGCCAATAAATTAACCAATATAATGTAGTATATTTACAATTTAATATAAAATATTCCTCATATATTTACCAATATATTAACTAATATAATATAATATATTCCGAATATATTTACTAATATTTTTTTTGTCAATTCTCCGTTTATTGAAACAAGCACAATAATAAAATACAGAGGTGACAAGGACAAAGTGTACAGTATGCAACAATCATAGAGTACAGAGTAAACGACAAATACGATCCACGGTAACAAATAACCAATTACACCAAATCAAATACAGAAGAGGATCGAGGTATAACCGCACACCAGAGTCCGTGAACACCTGCGTCGGCAGAAAACAGGAACAGTAAGTCCGTGAAGCCAATGTGGTGCCAGCAAACGGAGAAACAGGAGGAACAAAAAAAAACTGGATAACAACACAAAAGAAAACTGGTCCCTCAATGCGGAGGTAAGACACCAAAAGGAAATAATGCAATCGGACAAAGGAAGAAAGGATGTACACACAATACATTTAATGGTCAGAAGACGGGGTGGGTGGAGTTGTCTGAGAATCCCTGCCAGGGGGCAACCGGGGAGGACGCCCATAACCTACAGCAAAGAAACGGGCTGATGTCACGAAAGACAACCAAGGGAGCCACTTGAGGCCATTTGTGTACTCCCGCCCCCGGGACGCAGCCACAAGCTCCTCCATTTGATAAGTGTAATTAACCCTGGAAAACCAGGCTTCCAGTGGGGGAGGTCCCGGCCTCTTCCAGAACCGCGGGATAACCGACTTAGCAGCCTGAAGCAGATGAATAGTTAAGGACCTCTTGCATGCACCGAAGGACAAGGGAGTATGGAGAAGCAACATAGATTCAGGAGAAGCAACAAAATCCGGATCAGACACATCTACAATTACCCTGGCCACAGCCCCCCAAAACGGACGGACATCCCCACACTCCCACCACAAGTGAAGAAAGGAGCCGTCCGCCTCACCACACCTCCAACACAGGGGGGAGACCTGCGGAAGGAAGCGGTTTAGCTCCAGTGGCACCCTATACCATCGGGACAACAACTTAAACGCACACTCCTGTACCTTAGACGAGATTACACTTTTGTGGGTGAGTAACATAATTTTCTCCCAATCAGCGTCAGTAAACTGGATGGAGAGATCCCTCTCCCAGAGACTAAGATAAAATGGCTTCGAGGTGCAATGAGCATCAATTAAAAGTGAATAGATGTGGGAGAGCAGGTGGGACGGCTCAGTAGACAGGACACATAACTGTTCAAAATTGGTGAGCTCCCTGGTAAGAGAGGCGTTCGGAAGGAGGGAGGAGATGTAATGTTTTAGCTGGTGGTGCAAGAATACCGTCCCGAAGGGGGGGTGGGCCTGACCAATCAGATCAGCAACAGGCTTAAACTCAGTGCCCTGTAAAAGGTGATAAACTCTAACAAGGTTCGTCGTCAGACGAGGGAAACACCCAGATATGCCCCGTCGGAGGTCAGCGGGTAGGACCGGATTATGGGTGAGTGGAAACAGGGGGCCCGGTGAGGTAGTAAGGAGACAACGGTTGGCGAGCCTACCCCAGACCCGGAGCGTAGCCGGAATCGTGGGATGGTTGTGCAACAGGAGCCGGCGAAATCGGTCCGGTAACCATGGCACTGCTGATATATGATGCGCCAAAAATGAATTTTCTAAAGGTACCCATAGCTTCGGAACCTCCAGCGACCACTCCACAACCCTGCGAAGATGTGAAGCCAACCAATACCACTCCACATTGGGAACCCCTAGACCCCCCCTATGTTTGGGTCTAACCAGATGATGGAACGATAGCCTAGGACAACGATCCCCCCAGATAAATTTACGGAAGGCCCTATTGCAAGCCTTAAAGTAAGCCCTGGGGAGAAAGATAGGCAGACACTGTAATAGATACAAAAACCTTGGAAGTACAGTCATTTTAATCACACCTATACGACCGAACCAAGAAATATGTGGCACAGCCCATCTACGAAGGTCGCTGAGCACCGAGGAAAGTAGGGCGTCAAAATTTAAAGACCGGAGAAGGGAGAGGTCCCCTGGGATCCAAAGACCCAGATATTTGATAGCCGTGGGTTGCCAGCGAAAGGGAAAGGCCCGTACCAAATGGTCACGTAGAGGGGGTGGAACATTGATACCCAGAATCTCCGATTTCTGAAGGTTGATAGCATAATTAGAGAGATCCTTAAAAATTTTTAATTCCCTAACGATGTGTGGAAGCGAAGTGGACGGGTGAGTGACCATGCAGAGCATGTCATCGGCATATATTGCAAGCTTATGGGTATGATTGGCAATATGAAGGCCAGTGATGTCGACATTCCTCCTGAGTGCGGAAGCGAGCGGCTCCATCGCCAGTATAAACAGTAGTGGGGAAAGGGGGCAGCCCTGCCTAGTACCGTTGCGAATGCGGATGCGCGCAGACAGGGTGCCATTCACCTTAATTTGTGCGGAAGGGGAGGAATAGAGGGATCTAATAAGATTGAAGAAAGTCCCCCGGAGGCCAATCGAGGACAATGACTGGAAGAGGAAAGGCCAGGCGACTCTATCAAAAGCCTTTTCGGCATCCATAGAGATTAAAGCGAGAGGTATCTTATGTTCAGACGCGTAAGCTATCAGGTTCAACACCCTGATGGTGTTATCCCTAGCCTCTCTTCCGGGGACAAATCCGACCTGGTCCTTGTGAATTAAGGAGGGAATATATGGGCGTAGGCGTAGCGCCATAACCTTGGCCAACAATTTAAGGTCGGTATTAATCAAGGATATAGGCCGATAGTTGGAGCAATGATCAGCATCCTTACCGGGCTTGGGTATGACTACAATATGAGCAAGGTTAGACTGAGGATCAAGCGCCTGGCCCTCCGCCAAGGAATTAAAGAATTTTGTCATCTGATCCCCCAGCACTGGGAAGAAGCGTCGGTAATAGCCATTGGTCAAACCGTCCGGACCCGGGCTCTTGCCCTTAGGGGATTCCTTCAAAGCAAGGGAAATCTCCTCACTAGTGATAGGGGAATTTAAGAAGTCCACAACAGAATCTTGCAATCTCTGGGGTAAGTATTCGTTCAAGTAGGTCTGAATAGAGGCTGCAGACTGTTGGCAGGGGCGGTCCGAAGGGGATAAATTGTATAGGGCCGAGTAATACTCGTGGAAGCACCTAGCAATCTCACTGGTTTCATATCTAAGCGCGCCTTTGCTATCCCTAAGTCTAGGTATAAAAGAGGAAGAGGCTTGCGCCCGGAGCGCCCTGGCTAAGAGTTTGCCCGGCTTATCACCTAACTCATAAAAATGTCTCCTGGCCATTAGGAAAGAACGTTTCGTTCGATCCACCAGAAGGGAGGCCAACTGAGACCTCAGGGTGTGTAGTCGTGGGACTAGCTCAGGGGAAAGTGTAGCTTTGTGGGAGTGCTCAAGTCTGTGTATCTGTCTAGTGAGCGACAACAGTTCGGCCAGGCGAATTTTCTTGAGAGTGGCACCCAGTTTGATAAAGTGGCCTCTCATAACGGCTTTATGAGCCTCCCAGATTGTAGGGAAGGGGATGTCTGGGGTGGCATTATCAGTAAAATAGTGCTTGAGGCATTCAGACAGGTCCGACATGTGGGACGGTTTGTCTAATAAGTTCTCATTAAGCCGCCACGTCCAAGGTTTAAACCGAGGTTGGGACAACGAAAGAGTAATGTGCGAAGGGGCATGATCACTGAAGGAACAAATGTCTATACTAGAGGATCGCAGTTGTAGAAGGTGATGGTGTGAAAGGAAGAGCATGTCTATGCGAGTATATCTGTTGTGGACTGGAGAAAAATACGTATAGTCCCTGTCAGTAGGATGTTGGGACCTCCAGACGTCCACAAGCTGAACCTGATGGAGAGCTCGCCTAACCTTCTTGATCTGCCTAAGTGGAATATGGGAAAATTGAGCGGAGGAATCTCTGGAAGGATCCAATATCATATTGAGGTCCCCTCCAAAGATGGAGAGACCCTCCTGAAAATCCCCAAATTTCGACAGGATGCGACTCAAGAAGGTTGGTTGATTACGATTCGGCGAGTACACATTAGCAAGCGTAACCTTCTGGTTACCTATATACCCCTTCAGAAAGATGGCTCTGCCCTCTACGTCCCTCCACACATCCAGAAGCTTGAAGGAAAGGTGTTTATGTATGACAATGGCTACTCCCTTAGTCTTTGAATCAAGTGAACTTGAAAGAAACACTTGGGAGAAACGTCGGTCAGTAAGTTTAAATTCCTTAGAGGATTTAAAATGGGTCTCTTGTAAAAAAGCAATGTGTGACCTGAACGAATGTAAAGTGTGCAATAACTTGGATCTTTGTTGTGGTTTGTTTAGACCCCTCACGTTAAGTGAGGTAATTTTAATACAATCAGGAATCGACATCTCTAAGGAGACGAGGACACACGAGGCCAAAGACACCCCTGCAGCGAGAGGACCAAAAAAAAGGAAAAACTAAACCATAACTAACGGAACAAAAACAAATAGAGTCAAATGTGTGCCAGGGTACAGCAGACATAGACTCTGGATGCCTAAGCATCAAGTAATGAGCCCAAGGACCTAGCGGTAGGTCATTAACCAACACTTCATCCCCACACGGAAGAGAAGCGGGTCGGCTCCGGGGAGCAAACATGTGAGAAGTCAAAAGACAATAACCGGGAAACAAGTCGGACGACACACCCGGGTCACAGAGGCCACCATGGGCCACGGCGTGTTTTAGTCAGGCGATTGAAGCGTCATGAGAGCAACCATACACTCAACAAAGAATAAAATAATAATATAAACAACGAAATAATAATCATAACAAACCCACCCTCCCTTGGAGCCAACACGTAGGAAGGCCATCCATACCTGTCGGGGACCCGCGGGGCAAAACAGAAGCCCGCCGGGGGAAAAACGCATACCAGCGGGTAGAGAGAAACGCGGCATCCGACGAAGCGCAGCACCCACATGAAGTGAGGCGAACATACCCAGACAGGAAGATAGCAGCTAAGGCGCCTCAAGGCACGTAACACCCCAAGACATGTAGCACCCGGGACCCCCTCCCTCGAACCCCACCAAAACCTGTTAGAAAGCTGTCAAAGTTCGGCACCCAAGGTCCGCATGAGGTGGTGGAAGTCCAAAGTGTGATGGGTGCGACGATCGGGGAGATGTATCACCGGGAGCCCTGCAGAACGCCGACAGGACGACTCCAAGAACAAACTGCATCCCCGGGAGGTAAGTCACAAACACGGAAGGGAGAAGAGCAAGGAAACGTAGGCAAACCGGTATCAATTAGGTGGAGAGTCCTGTTGACAGGAATCATCACGGCCGCGGAACCTCTTCTTACGTTGCGGTCGTGGGGACCACGTCTTGGCCGGATCGGATAGGCTCGCAGGAGGCTGGAAAGAGAAGTCCCACGATGGGATGTCACAACTGGGGAGGCCCAATGCCTCGGTGAAGTGAGGCACATCATCCGACTGCCTAATGACATAAGTGAGGGCCCCCCTTCGGACTATGAGGGCAAAAGGAAACCCCCATTGATAAGGAATATGTGCCGCACGTAGAGCCCGAGTGACTGGCTGGAGGGCACGACGAGACTGCAAAGTCACAGGTGAGAGATCTTGGAACACAGAGATGTCATGGGAGTCCCAAGCAAAGGTAGGTCGATTACGAAAGGCCCTCACAATGTCCTCCTTAAGCGGAAAGTCCTGGAGACAACATATAACATCCCGTGGAGGTTGGGATCCGGTCGGCTTTTGACGAAGGGCTCTATGAACCCTATCGAAGCGGATGAGCATAGCTGTGTCCCTATTCAGGACTGTATTAAAAATGGAGTTGAGCGTTGAAGGTAAGTCTTCGTGCGGGATCGATTCCGGTAGACCCCGGACCCTGAGGTTGTTGCGTCTGCTCCTATTATCGAGGTCCTCAAGTTTCCTCGACAATTGCTGTATGATGACCGCTTGCTCCCGCACCTGCGACGTCAAGGAATCGACTGTGCCAAAGACTCGAGGTTGTTCCTCTTCGAGCACCGCCACGCGTTCGCCCACGTGGCGTATGTCAGCCTGAATGGCGGTGAGGCTAGAGCGGATCCCCTGGGTAGCCCGATCCACTATATCCGCAATGTCCTTCTTCGTAGGCAGCAGATTGAGCCGTTCACGCCAGGCTTCGTCCCTTGGGACCGGTGAGGTCTGTCTGATGTCCGTAACGGCCTCGTCGGCGGCATCACTCTCTGCACTTGCCACAGAAGATGGCGGCCTGTCGAGGGACCCACGAGAATCCTGATCGGCTGGAAGCTGGAAGAACGTGCGCATCGAGGAAAGTGACCCCTTTCCTTTTGACCCCGAAGGTTTTGGGGTGCCTGTAGCCTTTCCGTGTTTGCCCATGGTGAGCTAATACGCTTAACTGAGGCTAAATTCGGCCCGGGTGCGTCGGAGCCCAGAGATTAAGCGTCCATGTTAGTTGCCGGTCGGCCACGCCCCCTATTTACTAATATTTTAACTTATATAATGTAATATATTAACCAATTATAATATTTTCCTTATATGTTTACCAAATTATTAACCGATATAATGTAATAGATTTTGAATATTATATAATATATTCATAATATGTTTACTAATATATTAACGAATATAATATAATAGATTTCCAAAATAATATAACACATTCATAATACCGTATTTTTTCGATTATAAGACGACCCTGATTATAAGACGACCCCCCAAAATCTGAATATTAACTTAGGAAAAAAAGAAAAAGCCTGAATATAAGACGACCCTAAAGGTAAAAGTTTTACCAGTAAATGTTAATTCATGTAAACTATTTTTTTAAATAAAAGCTATGATTGAGAAAAATATTTTTTTTGTTTTTATTTCCTTGTATTTTCCAACCTGTCCCCCAGTTACGCACATCTGCCCCCAGGCTTGCCACACCAATATGGCACTGTGGCCCATGATATGCCTTTTAACCCTCTATATGCCACTGTGCCCCATGGTATGCCTTTTGACCCCCTATGTGCCACTCTGCCTCCAGAAATGCCTTATACCCCTATATCCCATTCTGGCATTTAGGGGGTTAAAATGCATATTATGGGGCAGAGTGGCATATAGGGAGGTATAAGGCATTCCAGGAGGCAGTGGCATTAAGGGAGTTAAAAGGCATTGTATAGAGCACTCTGCCTCCAGAAATGCCTTATACCCCTATATGCCACTCTGGCATTTAGGGGGTTAAAAGGCATATTATGGGGTAGAGTGGCATATAGGGAGGCATAAGGCATTTCAGGAGGCAGAGTGCTCTATTAAATGCCCCCTTAACGCCACTCTGCTTCCTGAAATGCCTTATAACTCCCTATATGCCACTCTGCCCCATAATATGCCTTTTAACCCCCTAAGTGCCAGAGTGGCATATAGGGGTATAAGGCATTCCAGAAATGCCCTATGTCCCCCATTTAACACACACACGCACACACACTTACCGGTGCTTCCAAATTCCTGCTGTATTGCCGGGGCAGCGGGTTGACGTCTCCTTCCGCTGCAGCCGGAAGGAGGTGGAGTTGGCAGCGGGGGTTTGTCTGCGTCCGTCGCGGATACCTTTCCCGGCTGTCAGAGATCAGAGTTCCGGCACTGAAAAAAACCTCGTCTTATAATCGAGCAAATACGGTATATTAACTAATATTTTAGGTAATATAATGTAATATCACAATTTAATACAAAATATTCTTAAAATATTTACCAATATATTAACCAATATAATATAATACATTGCGAATACAATAAAATTGATTCCTAATATATTTACCAATATAATGTAATTCCCAATTTAATAAAAATATTCCAAATATATTAACCAAAATAATGTAATAGATTTCATATATAATATATTCCTAATATATTTACTTATATTTTAACTAATATAATGTAATATATTAACCGATATAATATAATCCAATTATAATATTATATATTCCTAATATATTTACCAAAATATTAGCCAATATAATTGTTATACCTGGAATGTAGGATACTGCATCTCACTTTCCCTTTCACTTTAACTAGTGGCTCCGCCTCGTAAGCTAGTGAGTGTTAAGCAGTGATGCAGCATGGTATGATACTCTTATATTTGTGTTAGCATTAAATATCCTGATTATTCAGTAATGTTCAGCAATAAAGCAAGGTTGTATTAAACTACTGGCATTATATCTGAAGCAGATAGGACTACAACAATAATGTAATAGATTTTGAATATTATTTAATATATTCATAATATATTTACTAATATTTCAACTATTAAATTATATTTTACCAATATATTAACCAATATAATGAATTATATTCCCAATTTATTATAATATTTTCCTAATATATTTACTAATATTTTAACCAATATAATGTTATATATTCCCAATTTAATATAACATTTTCCTGATAAATTTACCAATATAATATATTATATTTTCAACCTAATATATTTACCAATATAATGTTACTGTCTCTTACACTCTGTTACACTCTCTTTACTTATAATATATTAACTAATATTTTAACTAATAAAATATATTAAGCAATATAATGTAATATATTCCCAAGAGAATACAATATATAACCAATATATTTATTAATATTTTAACTAATTAAATATAATATATTAACCAATTTCATATAATATACTCCTAATATATTTCTAATATTTCAACTAAAAAATATAAAATATTTACCAATAAATTAACCAATATAATGTAATAGATCTCCAATTTAATATAATATATTCCTAATATATTGAATAATATAATGTAATATATTAACATATATAATAGATTTACAATATAATATATTTCTAATATTTTAACTTATAAAATATATTTACCAATATATTCCCAATATCATAGAATACCGTATTTGCTCGATTATAAGACAACCCCACAAAAACTGAATATAAGATGACCCTATAGGAAAATAGGTTTTACTAGTAAATATTAATTCATGTAAATTATTTTTTTATTAAATAAAAGCTATGATTGAGAAAAATCTTTTTTTTTGTTTTTATTCCCTTTTATTTGCCAACCTGCCCCTCAAGTTATGCACATCTGCCCCCAGAAATGCCCTTTAACCCCCTATATGCCACTCTGCCTCCAGAAATGCCTTATACCACTATATGCCAGTGGCATATCATGGGACATAGTGGCATTTAGGGGGTATAAGGCATTTCTGGAGGCAGAGTGGCATAAAGGGGGTTAAAAGGAATATCATGGGGCCTCCAGAAAAGCCTTATCCCCCCCCCCCGACTACCACTGCTTCCAACTCCCTGGTGTCTAGTGGGGCAGCGGGTGGAGGCCGGCTATGACTGAGGCCGGCTATGAGGATCATGTGACCCTGGTGCCCCGTCATAGAAGCCCCTAGCGGAAGTGCCAGCAGTAGCGGGGGTTGTCTGCGTCCATCGAGCGGACGTTCGCCAGCTGCCAGAGAAGAGAATTCTCCGCAGTGCTCCTCTCTGGCAGCTGGGGAAGGTATGCGCGATGCGCATAGACAACCTCCACTGCTGCCCACACTTTCGCCGGCGCTCTGTGATAGAAGCCCTGGTGGAAGTGCCGGCATTAAAAAACCTCGTCTTATAATTGAGCAAATATATTGCTGATATATTTACTGATATGTTAACTAATATAATGTAATAGATTTCCAATATCATATAATATATTCCTAATATATTTACCAATATATCCACCGATATAATGTAATATATTCCTAATATATTTACCAAAATATAAACCAATATAATAACATTATATTGCATAATATATTGGTAAATATATGACATATTCCCAAGAGCATGCAATATATAACCAATATATTTACCAATATAATCATACTGTCTGTTACCCTCACTTACACCCCCTTACACGAGGGATCGGTGTGGGTTAGGGGTGGGGCTTTACCAGAACTTTTGCGTGACTTTGTTTCCTTTTGGTGGCCAGGAATCCGCACTCCCCGAAGCATAAACATTGTAGAATCCGTCACGATATATGGCCGTATATATATATATATATATATATGTGGTGAGTCCTAAGCAATATACGGCCATATAGTGTGACGGAGTCTCCAATATTTATGCCTCATATAGGAGCTTTTAAATAGTTTTAATGGGAGAGCGCCCAGGAACAGTCTCCTCACTTTGCATCCTGTCACGCACCCTGTTCACTCCTACCCCTGTCATTGGTTAAGACGGTCACATGAACATCTGCACAGAGGCTGCTGGGAGTAAATTCCTCTACAGGGTGCTGCAGGCTCCACGTGGTTACCAAGGCAACCAGCGACAGTGTTACTTATGGCTCGTTACCCAAACAGAATAGATAAAAAGTGTGCATTTCCATCCCGTGTGTATCAATGTATATCTATATAATGCACCTGCCCTACGTCACCCTGATCCCAGCTCCTTTTTCTCTGTGGCTTTCGTGGGATGATTTTAATGTTCAATTTCTATAGAGTTAATCCAGCCACTGCCGCGGTCAGGAAGAGCAGGGTCTTTTGGGTTTTAGAACGGCCCGTTCTTTCTTCTACTATCTCTTTTTAGCCACTTTCCAATTGGAAATATTAAAATTGGTACAGTTGGTGAAGACCTGGCTTTATATACTTTAATTATGACATCACCATGAGAGCTTCTACACCAGCCAGGTGACATATTTTTAAACATACAGGAGATGTTTCATATACAAGAAATAAGATGATGCCAAATCAGAGGAGGTCATAGACAGAAGTGTTATAATTACTAAAGCTCTTTGGTAAAGGACTTGTTTTATGGGGAAGCTTCCACCACCCTAGGCCAGTGGCCTTCATTAACAGGGGCAGTTATGTAAAACATGTATTGGATATTTTATTTGAAGAGTATGCGATAAAATACATAAACACCACACACAAGGCAGGAGGAAGCAGATCAGACCCCCAGCAGCTCCTTCAGCTGTCTTGAGTAATTTGAGAGTTTTACTCCAAGAACAACTGAAGACTCACAGAATAGCCGATTAGGCATTTAGATAGATTAAAAACTAATGCCACCAATTATTTTCATGTATGGATTTCTACCTTTTCTATCCCTAAATTGTAGGGATGAACAGGGGTGCATCATCCATTATGGAAAGAGAAGATCTCCCCTGATCAGCCCAGTGGATTCTTCATCCCTTATGTGATGTTCTAATACTTGTCCCATGAAACAGTGTCATTTACCGGAGCTCCGTGGGAACCGTCCGAGACATGTTATGGTAGGCAAAGTGGGTTTTTTTTATTATTTAATGTAGTACAAGACACTACTTACTCATTAAGTGGCAGCAGCTCACACAGAGTGCTCCATGTGAGTTTTACTGTATGGCAGTAGATTGTCCATGTGCTAATATATGGTGTTAGCATACAGTCATACATTGTAACACACACACTTGCGCTCGCACAGCTCCCCCACTCTCATATGACCTCGCGTAGAGCACTGTCTTTACTGTAGCTCTAAAGCTCTATGAGAGCTGCTGTGCTGATGCCACCCCGCTGTCGTGTATGGAACGAGTAACTAAAAAAAACAGACACTGTATCTTGGAGCAAATATTAGGACATCATACAAAGGATAAAGAATCCACTGGGCTGCTCTAGAGAGATAGAAACATTATAAAAATAAATACATTAATCCTTTTCATGTATATAAATAACTCATAGGCTATTCTGTGAGTCTTCAGTTGTTTTTGGACCAAAACTCTCAAAATACTCAGGACACCTGAAGTAGAGGACTGCATTGGGAGGCGGGTCCTGCGGGTCCCTCCAAAAAACTTGCGCGGGCGGGCGGGCGGTCTTGCTGGGGTTGCGGATGGTCAGGCACTGTACCTGCAGGTCCCGGTAATCCCGCGCAGTCCCACAAGGCTGCCTGCTCCCTTACAGCGTCTCCTCTGTTGCTCCGCCCAGGAACAAAGCGGAGTCACGTGATTTGACATCACTTCCAGTGACTCCCTCTTGTTCCTGGGCGGGGCAAGAGAAGAGACGCTGTGAGGGAGCAACTCGAGGGCAGCCTTGCGGGTGGGCTTGATTGGCCACAAACGTGGCAGGAGCGGGCAGGAGTGGAACACCCACATTGCGGGAGCGGGTGAGATTGGGCAAAAAATCAGCGGGAGCGGGTTTAAAAAAGCAGTCCCGCGCAGGGCTCTAATCTGAAGGAACTACTTACGAGGATGGGCCCCTGATCTGCCTTATGTGTATATTAAATTGAATTTTCAAACAGCCACCGAAATGCATAAGCTTCATTTAAAATACCCCATAGATGTATTATAAACTATGGCTCCCCACTAGTTTTAATTGTCCACCTGCCACAAAACCCAGACGCTTATTGCCCTTTTGTGCCATCAGGGGCCTTTGGTGTGCCGCTGGTTACGGGGGATTTCTCCGATTTACTCAACCAGCCTCGTTACACTATGGAGGCCGTGCATTTAAGTCGAGGGAAGATAGTTGCTATTAAGGAGCCAGCTGGGGTTGCTGTCCAAAGTAAATACGTCTCCCTAATAGGACATCATATGTTTCTCTCCTTCCTAGACGCTTAGAATGTTCTACAGCCCCAAAAGACATAATAACACTGGAAATTTGGTGAACATAAAATAAGTTCTTCTATATAACTTCTGTGATGGTGTGTGTGACGGAACTGTCCATCACTGGGGCCCCTGGAGAGGACTGAAAGCAAGCCTGCTACCCACAGATTATGGACCCTGTCTTCCTGCCCTGGCGAGTGGGACTGTTGTCCTCGTCTGGGACCCGAACTCTCCAGTCTCTAGATGCACCCCAGTGCTGGTTGGTGGGACAGATGCACCTTGCCAGCCCCCTGCATCCACAACTCTAGGAGCGGCGGAGCTGTGCTCCCCGACTGAACTGGATGCAGACCCGGTTGGGGTCTGGCCCCAGTTCAGTCTTCTTTTTAAAAGGGTAGATATGTGACAGAATGACCTGTCATACAGGGGCCCAAGGTACTCAGAGATGGCTCCAGCCCAGCTGCCAAACAGGCAGGAACTCTATTGTGTAAACTAATCCCATAACAGGATTGCTACTAGCGGGAGATTCAGTAGCTAAAGGGGATTAAAGGTTGGGTTGTCGACATATACCTGTTTACAACAAGAAACTGTTCATTCCTGCTGTACTCAATTCAAGGTAGTTGTGTGTCTACTTATTGGGTACACATAGCAGGGTTCCAAGGTGCGCATGCTGGCTGGTGCTGGTAGTTATTCCGGGGACAACAGGAGGATACTGGGTGATCTCTGGGAGTTACTACAGCTCTCTTGGTGAACTCGTTACAACTTTCTTCAGCCGTTTGAATGTTGTGACTCTCCAAGACTTTCTAGGTGATTTGAGAACCCATTCATAGATTAGTGGAGGTTATATAGAAGAACAATTTATTATTAAAACACATATTTGTAAACAGAGTGAAGGTTGTGAGAACTCCCAATCTTACTATCATTAATGTAAAACGGTAGAAATAATAGGAGATGAGGGAAAGCACAGAGGGACTTGGGTCCAAGAACTGGACGTGTTTAGTATTGTCTACATTTAACCAACTATGTTTCAAAGCTGGAGCTTCTATACCAAAAAGCTTTAGTACCTCTAGTCCTTTCAAAACACCTCTGTCTGTGACCTCCTCTGACTTCATACGTTTCTGATTTTTTTTATTTTAGATATACAAAATCTTAACCATTCAGATTTCCCATTTGAATGACATGGATATGAAACGTTGGAAAAATATCCTGTGTCTTTACAAATATGTGATATGTCACGTGGCTGCTTTTGAACCCTTCATTGAGATGCCATAGTTCTAAGGCCAGCAATTTGTATGTATTTATTATTATATATTTGATTGACATTCTCAGAGTGCGCTGTTATTTATGGTTTTGTGTTTCATTTTACAATCTAGTCGCTTCAGGGGGAAGTGAAACAGTAGGAGAGGAACTGCTTGGATGTGGATGAGCCGGGATGAGCTGAGAACGTTGTTGGTTGTTCAGATGGCTTAGACAGGATGCTGGCTGAGAGTGTTAAGAGGAAAGGTTGGATGCTTCCCGAAAGAGGTAGGTTTCCATAGAGCTTTTGAAATGAGGGAGAAAATCTAACAGAACCTGGAAGGGAATTTCACAGAAGGGGTAAAGCACGGGGAAATCCTGGATGTGGGAAGAGATAATGATGGTCAGTGGCGGCTGGTCAGTAATTCCAATGGGGGTTCACAATATATACATTTTGAAAATGAAATGTACATTTATGACGTAATGTACAGGTTAAAATACATTTCCCTAAATTAACCCTAAACACCCCATTAACCATAACTGCCCCTAAATTAACCCCCACCTCCCCTAACTTTCAGCAGCCCAAATATTAATTTTATACTCACAGTTAGATGAATTGCTGAGCAGTGTGGATGCTATAAGGAAAGGGGAGGGGCCTTGTGATTGCAGGATTGCAGTCAGTCACTGGGGAGGGCGGGGAGACTCCGGGCTGGGCGGGGAGTGTGTTGGCTGGGAGCCCCTCCCCTGATCGCACAGCTTTTACTGTGCAAACAGGGTACAAATGAGAAGCTCAGCCGGCGCTTTAGCAGGTGCGGCAGCATTGAGCCAAATAGGATCCTTCTGCCTATCGCACGTGTGATAGGCAGAGGCATAGGCAGGCTAAATCAGGGGACAGGAGGCTTCATGGCATGTGAGTCCCAAAGCACAAAAGGAAAAAAAAAATTGCAAAATTCATCAAAAATCCATTTTAATCTAAATTTTTTTTTTCCTTTTGCATTTGGGGGTCCACGTGCGCATGTGCTCCTATGGGGAAGCCTCCACTCACGATGGTAGAGAGACGTCATGAGAGTAACAAAGAGGGGTGTATTTGGATAGAGATAGAGATGTAATGGGGTGTGGAGTTGTTAAGGGCTCTGTTGGCATCATCTTAACGGGCAGGCTGTAAGCGGTAATGCTTGACAAAGGTATGAACAGACTTCCATGCTGCAGCTTTGCAAACCTGCTTAATAGGTACTCCAGCGGCCTCAACCTTGAGACCAGAAGGAGGTTCGTTACCAGAACCTTCGTAAGCTAGAGAAATAGTCGAGATAGGCCATCTAGCTATAGAGGACCTCGAAACGGCAAAACCTTTCCTAGCTCCGGAAAAAGAGACAAATAAACTGGAAGATCTTCTCCATGGAGCAGTCTTCTGTAGGTAAACTTCCAGGCATCTGCAAACATCCAGGCAATGGAGCCAGCATTCTTTGTCATTCCCAGGGTGATGATAATGGAAAGGTGACATGACCTTAGGAAGGAATTCCGGAGGCATACGCAAAACTACTCTATCCTCAAACATTTGAAGATAAGGTTTTAAAATGGATAGAGACTGGATCTCGGCTGGTCTTCTAGCTGACGTTAAAGCAATCAACAGGACCAACTTCTAGGTGAGAATTCTGATAGGAATATTTTCGTGAGGCTAGAGAGGACCAAAATTCAAGTCCCAGGAGGGCACCAGAGGCCTCTTGAACGGACGTAGTCTCGAGATGGCTTTTATGCAGCGAGAAATCCAAGAATGTGAGGCTAGCCGCCACATGGACCTTCAGGGTGGCTGGAGACAGACCCTTGTGGAAACCTGCTAGAAGGAGCTCCAGAATGTCGCTGATAGAGACAACAGCACCCTGGAGCTGATTGTCAGAACACCAAGAGGAGAAGGACTTGCAGATCTTATCATACCGGAGATTGGTAACCGGCTTCCGGCTTTTCATCAGGGTCTCAGTAACCTCTTCAGAGAGACCTGCCTTAATCAATCTTTCCCTCTCAGGAGCCAGGCTGACAAACTGAAGTAGGCGGGATTTAAGTGGAGGACAGGCTCTTGATGAAGCAGGTCCGGCTTGAACTCCAATTACATTGGGAGCTCTATGGAAAGACGGATCAACTCCAGATACCAAATCATTTTGGGCCAGTCGGGATCAGAATCCCCCGACACTTGTCCCTCTTGATCTTTCAGATAACTCTGATCGAAGTCCCAAATCTGAGCTAAGGGATGACCTGTTGCAGACAGGGAATAAAATAGAGGCAGCTTCTTGTTGGCTGCCGTAGCCATGAGGTCGATCACTGGAGTCCCCCAGACCTTTGTGATCTGTAGAAAAGTTGCATGGTTCAGGCTCCACTCTCCAGGAAGAACAGATGTTCCGCTGAGGAAATCTGCAGCGATGTTCTCTTTCCCATGGATGAACACTGCCGAAAGGTGAGAGAGATAGAGTTCGGCCCACCTCCCGATCCTCTGAAGAAGATTTCCCAACTGACCAACAAGACTTCTTGTGCTTCCCTGCTTGTTCAGGAAGGCCACCACTGTGCAATTGTCTGAAACAATTCTGATTGCCTTCCCCACAGACTGGACTGCCAAGAAAGGAGCGCCTTCCAAACGGCAAGGAGTTCCAGCATGTTGATATGAAGGTGACGCTCCTGGGTGGACCAAAAACCTTGACAGAATTATTTGACCATTGTGGCTCCCCAACCGGATAAACTGGCGTCTGTTATAATGATAGTCCAGGTTGGCTCGGTCCAGATCAGACCCAAACCCAGCCTTTTCACGTGAAGCCACCACCTGAGGGAGAGACGAATGCTGACTCGAACAGAGACCTTCCTTGAGAGCGCCGGGATGGATCGATCCCATGACTTCAGGATAAAACACTGCAGAGGACGGATATGAAGAAGGGCCCAAGCCAGGGCAGGCCTTCTATACGTCATCATTCCCAGAAGGCGCATGAGAAACCTCAGACTGGAGAGACGACGGGATAGAATTAAGCGGGTAAGGCTGATGATGTTTTGAATCTTGTCTGTCGGCAGGAAGATCTTCTGACGGGAAGTATCCAGGATAAAACCCAGCAAGGGAATTGTTCTGGTGGGAAGCAAACGTGATTTCCGAAAATTGATGATCCATCCCAAATCTTTAAGTATGCCGACAGTCCTGTGGATCTGCTGAGAAAGTCGTCTAAATAAGGGACTATCTTGATCCCTTCTTTCCTTAGGAAAGCCACAATGCCTGATAGCAGCTTGGTGAAAAAGAGAGACCAAAAGGAAGGGCTTGAAACTGGAAGTGATGAATGTCACGGTCAGGACTACTTGCCAAGCCGTGACGGTGTGTGGGCATGAAGGGGTTACTAGCACCAGGCCTCTGGATGTACTAACTTCACCCCTTAACAAGGCATTAGATATAACAAATTAACCCCCAAATCGTCTGCCACCACTCACGATTTTGATACTGGATTCGTGAGAAATCCAAATTAAAATATCTATCCCTCTCTATATGTATATACACTGCTCCAAAAATTAAAGGGAACACTAAGATTACACATCCTAGATCTGAATGAATGAACTAATCGTATGACATACTTCCGTCTTTACATAGTTGAATGTGCTGACAACAAAATCACACAAAAATTCTCAATGGAAATCAAATTTATCAACCCATGGAGGTCTGGATATGGAGTCACACTCAAAATCAAAATGGAAAACCACACTACAGGCTGATCCAACGTTGATGTAATGTCCTTAAACAAGTCACAATGAGGCTCAGTAGTGTGTATGGCCTCCACGTGCCCGTATGACCTCCCTACAATGCCTGGGCATGCTCCTGATGAGGTTGCGGATGGTCTCCTGAGAGATGTCCTCCCAAAACTGGACTAAAGCATCCGCCAACTCCTGGACAGTCTGTGGTACAACGTGGCGTTGGTGGATGGTGCGAAACATGATGTCCCAGATGTGCTCAATCGGATTCAGGTCTGGGGAACGGGCGGGCCAGTTCATAGCATCAATGCCTTCCTCTTGCAGGAACTGCTGACACACCCCAGCCACATGAGGTCTAGCATTGTCTTGCATTAGGAGGAACCCAGGGCCAACCGCACCAGCATATGGTCTCACAAGGGGTCTGAGGATCTCATCTCGGTACCTAATGGCAGTCAGGCTACCTCTGGCAAGCACATGGAGGGCTGTGCGGCCCCCCAAAGAAATGCCACCCCACACCATTACTGACCCACCGCCAAACCGGTAATGCTGGAGGATGTTGCAGGCGGCAGAACGTTCTCCACGGCGTCTCCAGACTCTGTCACGTCTGTCACATGTGCTCAGTGTGAACCTGCTTTCATCTGTGAAGAGCACAGGGCGCCAGTGGCGAATATGCCAATCCTGGTGTTCTGCACAGTGTTGGGCTGTAAGCACAGCCCCCAACTGTGGACGTCGGGCCCTCATACCACCCTCATGGAGTCTGTTTCTGACCGTTTGAGTGGACACATGCACATTTGTGGCCTGCTGGAGGTCATTTTGCAGGGCTCTGGCAGTGCTCCTCCTGCTCCTCCTTGCACAAAGGCGGGGGTAGCGGTCCTGCTGCTGGGTTGTTGCCCTCCTATACGTCTCCTGATGTACTGGCCTGTCTCCTGGTAGCGCCTCCATGCACTGGACACTACGCTGATAGAGCCCAAAGACAGACTTGCATTATGAATATTTTTAATAACAAAGACAAATGTTACACAGTGCCACAATTACAAAAAACAAGACATACAAAAGAAACACCCCTCTGGCCACATGACCAATTGTATGACACCTTTTCTCAGAATTGGGTCCCATCTTTGATCTGTCAATAAGTTATGGTGGGGTAAAGGTGATGGAAAACCCTTCCACTGAAGGTAGAAGTGGAATTCCTAAAACTAAGGATCCTTATCAGTTGGGCCATGCATCACCACAGGGGTCCTGGGAAGATGAAACCTCTAAAGAGTATTAGTGCGATTTTAATAGATGCAAATAATGTTACAGGTAAAAATACCTTTTACATCATTGTCATTATCACGGGTTATAAGCTGCAGTCTCACAAGCCGTCATATACAATAACTTCATATACTATTTCCCAGAAGAAGGGAATTCTATATTGAAGTAGGCAAAATTCACCTCTATTCAGAATAATAAAACCATTATATTTACAACCACTTGTTGCTGTAGTCCAACTGGTCCTTGTAGATATCAATCCAGGTTCAGTGGAAAAATTAAGTGGAAAGAAAAATAACTTTTTATAAAGTTGCAATTTGTTAGATACTCAAAATAATTATAAGAGTAAAATATGTCAAGATCTTGTAATATTCCAATTGTCTGGGAGTCCTTCAATTGTTTAAAACATAAGCTTTTAAAGACAGGGCTTATTATCATATTCTCTACCTATTGATTGCAGTTCTTCAATCATAATTGTGTGTTTTACCCATTATAATTAGGACTTCTTAGCATATTTGCACCATTGTATTCATTGTATTTCCTTCATTTACTTCTAAGAGATGCTCTGGTCTAAGAAATAACTTTAAGACAATTACATATACATCTGGAATTTGTACCTCCTAGGTAGTAAATCCAGTTTCTGTGGTCTTGCAATGTATCCCCCATTCCTCTAAACACTACGAGACAATGAGAGTCGTGGCGAATTTAGTCTCTTTTTTTGTTACACACATAAAACAAGGAGACCCCGTATAATGCGGCATTCCCTCTCCCCCGAGGCCAGCTGCTGAGTCATCGTGCACTCAGCCTCCAGTCAACGTCTTGATCAACCTGCATCTGACGTGACAAGCGGGTCCGAGGGGCAAACTAGGTGCTCCACTAGCCGTAAACCCCTCCCCGAAACAGATAGATAGCGGGACCACCCCACCTGGCTGCTATCGCGGAGGATCCACGGGGCATTGTCAGAATGGCCCTCCCCATCCGCCCCCTGAGAGACAAGCCTGACCACAAAATTGACCGAAACCGTCAGCGGAGGGGCATGCCTGCACCCAGCCATGGGCCGTTGCCCGGCGCTGGTCCGTATCACAATCGTAGAGGGTGTTTGCTGGCGACCTTGGGAGGAGGGAAGGCCACATTACCGCCACCAAAAGAGTGGTGGCGGTAAACCCCTCTTGCCGCCATTCCTATTGCCTTCAGCCATGACTCCATAAGGTTTTGTAAGTCTTTATTAAATAGGTCGGATAAATGAAGCCCGTCCTGCCTGTGAAGGCCACTGCAACTAGGATGCAGGTGAGGCAAATGGAAACCGCCATGGGAGCACACAAACAATGCCATAGCCTGTTAACCCTCTTACGCACTCTCTCTATGGCCGTTATGGGGTAGGATTCTCGCCACACCTTCCTGGGGATAATGTCTGACCAGGCTATAGTAACCCCGTGCCACCTCAGCAGTAGCTTTTTGGCCTCGCTTTGTAAACGTAAGATCAAGTTGACTGACTTGTGTGACGTCAAATCATTACCCCCGGTGTGTATAACAATGAGGTCCTGCTTACCCCAGTTCCTTTCTGCTTGGTCTAACGTGCGAGGAAGCCCCTTTAATGTCATTCCTCTCTTTCCGACCCAGTGAATGTTCATGTGCTCCCGCGGCATCCCCAGATGGCACCCGTAAGGTCTAACCGCAAAATGGACAAACAAGTGTCTGGTGATCAAGACTTTGTTCCTTGGACAGACTTGAAAAAACAAAATAATTAGCACAATTGTCTTGACACTAGAGTGAAAGCCCTTTATTACCTGATTGGTCTTATGTATCCAAAAAAAAAATAAAAAAATTATATACATTTGAGCTTAGCGCACCGACATTTCTTCTTTTCCCTGGTCTTATGTATCTAAAGTAAGTGGTGGAGCGCCATCTGCCCAATCCTTGTATGAATTCTGCAGCCTACCTTCAGCGGCCGCTGATGTCGCTGCGCCTATTCTAAACGAATGGGTCCCGAATTGCTTGGGATCCAAGCCTGCCTCTGCCAGAGCTTTGTTTTAGACTGACTTGAATTGGAATATTGTAAGAGGGAGACCATTGCTATGTACCAGAAGGAGGTCTCCCCTGCATGCACTGGACCCCTGGACCTGCTGACGCATGTATCGATAGCCACCTGCCCTTCTTGGTCAGTTTTAGACCTATGAATGCAGCATCTCACCGAGTCTGAAACTTGGGTAAATTTTAATAACAGCCCTGACTCCACTGCTGTTTTGGAGGGGGCTACCAATTCACCTACCCTAAAGGCCCCATGGAAAGCAAGTGAGAAAGCTGCCGTGAATAGAGCAGTTTCGTATGCGTTTAGGCACACCTTTTTTAGCATAACAACTAGCTGTGCCATGCGCTCCGTATCAATCAGCTGTGTTTTGTCTGGTGTTTTTTGCGCTCTCCCCTAACCCTTCATAATTTTCTTGACTATGAAAGTCCGCAGTGCCCTTTAGCTTGCTAAAGAATGATATAGCTGCTAAGGCTAACTCGGCTCTGGCTCTTAAAAACCCATTTTCAAGGCAATATATTGCAGCAATCTCTCTAAGGTGAAGGTATTCGCCTGCGCTGCGGCTCGTGCAAAGTTTACCCACCTGTTCCATTCGCGTCTGTAGGTCTGCCAGGACTTTTTAGATGCGCCTTCGAGGAGCTGGTCTAATAGACTGTTGCCAACTGCCAAAGTTTTGTAGGAAAAGTAAAACCCCTGCGTTTTGGCCTTGGTGTGGCTTTAAAGAATTTATTAAGATCACCCCTGGACAAGGCATCTGAAATAGTGTTGTTGACACCTGGTGCATGCTTAGCTGTAAAACGAATATTGTGCCTCATGCATAATAAGACCAAGTGCCTGATAACTGGTATAGATGTTGATGATAGGTTGTTAATTGCGTGTACAACGCTCTGGTTATCCGTCCAGAATACCACAGACTTGTTGGTCAAGCTTGCCCACCAAACTTCCAAGGAAACCACGATAGGGAACACTTCGATGAATGTCAAATTCTTTGTAAGCCCCTGGTGGTGCTACTCTGCTGGCCATGTCTCGGCGCACCACTCGCCCGCCAGGAATGCTCCAAAGCTCACTGAACCCGCTGCATCTGTAAACAATTGTAAACCTGGACTGGACTCTTCCTTATCCACCCACAATCTAACTCCCTTAAAGTCTGACAGAAACTGGTCCCATACTTCCAGGTCTTGTTTTAGCTGCTTAGTTAAGCATATCTTAAAGAAGCTCTTTGCAATCCCTGCCTTGGTCTCTCTTATTCCCAATTAAAAATCCTACCCATAGGAATCACCTTGCAGGTGAAACTTAACACTCCCAGGAGGGACTGAAGAGATTTTGCTATTATTCAATGCTCGGGCCACTAGAAGCCTGGCCTTCTCCACTTTGTCTGCGGGTAGCCTATATTCCTTTTGCGCCGTGTCTATTTCAATTCCCAAAAAAGACAATCTAGTGGTGGGAAATACGGTTTTCCCTGATGATACCGGAACGCCCAAATCGCCCAACAAATCAATTTAAGTGGACAGAAGTAAACCACAGTCTTGTGCCCCTGGAGGTCCGATAACTAGAAAATCATCAAGGTAATGTGCAATAGATGACAAGCCTGATTTATGCTGCAGAGCCCAATGCAGGAAAGTGCTAAATGACTCAAAAAAGGCGCACGATATGGCGCAACCCATGGGTAGACACTTATCGACATAATATTTCCCTTGAAAATAACAACCCGTATATTTAAAACTGTCTGGATGCAATGGTAGCAATCTGAACGCTGATTCAATGTCGACCTTGGCCATTAGCGCCCCTGGTCCTATGTCCCTGACGGTTTCTAGGGCATTGTCAAATGACTGGTAGTGCACCATGCAT
Source organism: Spea hammondii (assembly GCA_029215755.1). Lineage (NCBI taxonomy): Eukaryota > Metazoa > Chordata > Amphibia > Anura > Pelobatidae > Spea > Spea hammondii. The sequence continues at coordinate 26,279,388 of JARDYJ010000012.1, read as the reverse complement.
ACCTCCTTATCCAAGGCATTATTGACTGAACCACCCTCCGGGTAGGATAAATGCTGGATTAGCCTATACTCTCCTGCCTCCTTTTTTGGTACTACGCCTAGCGGCGAAATACAGAGGTCTGGAATAGGAGGACTATCAAAAGTACCGGCTATCCTGCCTAATGCCCGCTCTTTGTTTAGCTTCTCCTGGACTATCTCCGGGTGTTCATAAGCTGACTTCAGGTTTTTGAGCCCTGCACCATGCACTACAACATTCTCCACAGGAATTTTAAAACCACACGCAAAACCATTCAGCAAAAAAGCAGCCATCTTTCTGTCCGGGTAGCCGACCAACCACTCACTGAGTTTGTCTATTGCTATTGGGGTTAGGGCTTTCGGCAGGTGGGGCGCGAAAGGAGCCCTTTGCTCGAGTTTTTCGTACCCATTCCGATGCTGAGTGACCCCCTCCGCGTGTGCTGCATTTGTGCTTATATTTGCACGTAAAACCTTTATTACATTTTCTTTCGTTATAGGCCCAACAAACCGGTTTTGAGGAGGTACCCTCCAGGCTCAGCCTGTTGTTCACTATGCCTGGTGTTTTCCTCAGTGGCACGACCCTCGTCCACAAATCTATGTCCTTTTGGCCAAACCTTAGGGATTTTGATCCCGCTTTCTTTTTTCTGAATTCCCTATCGTACTCATGCCAAATACTTCCCCCGTAAGATGTGTACATTTCCACTAGCAAGTCGGCGTATTTCATAAGGTTTAGACACTCTTGGGGCTTGTGCTCTACATAAACACTAGCGTACACATTGAAACCCCTAATCAATTGGAATATGTCCTTAGGGGCCTTTCTAACCCTTTTAACCTCCCCGCTGTCTTCTCCGTCTTCCTTGGCTTGCACTGACTCCTTGGTCAGGTCAAACACATTTACCCACCCTGATTTTTTGTCTCGTTCTCTCCTTTATATGCGCATGCGTTGGTGTTATAGCGCACGCGTACGTGTCCTCTGCGTCTGTTATTTCTGCCGCATTGCTTTTGCTCTTCCTTTTACCCTTTCTATTGGACGCTTGTTTAACACGTTTTTTCATGCGTTTTATCACGGGGTGTCTACCGAGTCGCCGTCTGATGATTCTGAAGTGTCAGAATCATCAGAGGCCGAGTCGGCGGTGTGTAGTTGCGTGGTGCACACGGACTCACCCAGGCTGTCTCCGGCTTGCACTTTCATCCTATCCTCGGGAACAGTCTGAAGAGGCTGTGACCTTTCCACTGCTTCGGTATTGCTGCCCCTTGGGCAGTCTTTGTCTTGGCCTGTCGAAGTGCAATCACCTCTGCTTGCGCTGGGGTAGAAGTCTGCCCATCCCACTGTTGGCTGATGTTGGTTAGGAAGAGGAACAGCGTTAATTGTGGTCTGTGCAGGTACATTAGTAAAAAGACATGGCGTGTGAGCGGCGGGCTGTTGGGGGTTAGGTTAAACGTTAATGAACTGGTGACCCGCGTTACCGATCGCTTGTTGGGGGTATTATAAAGGCCAACCCATGGCGGAATAGCCTGCCAAGTTAGATGGTTGTGAAAGGTAAGGGTTGAAGTATGCTGTATGAGGGTTGAACGTATCGGGGTAACTTTGCAAGTTTACTGGACCAATGGTGGGGGGATTGCCCACGCTTAACCGGAGGGGATGGGGTTGGGAAGATGGGAGGGAGATCTGCATAGAAGGACCGGAGGGGTAATTGATGACATTTGTAGGGTGCCCAGGTATAGGGGGATTGGGGTTTGTAGATAAATTAGGGTTAAATGGCGAGGCATTGCTTAAATGGGGGGAAGGGGGGGGATATTACCTTCCTGTAGCTAGGAAGCAAGGGGTTAATATGAGGAAAAGAAGCAGAAGCTTTGTTTCCAGCTTCTTGAGAGGGGGAAGGAATATGCACGCCGACGCAATTATTGTTACTGACATCGGCGTTCTGCAGCCTAGCCGTGGTGCGCCGCTCGCATCGGGTAGTGGGGCAGGGGCGAGATCGGGTAGCGGAGAGGGAGGAGGTGGATGGATCAGATGGGCAAGGAAGGTTAAGGGACAGTAGTGGCGGCGGAAGGGATAGGGGGGGTGAGGTAGAGGTTGCAGGGCAGGGTGGGCACCGATGCGGCCTGGAGTCCAGGGCCGCCTCACCAGCCGTCAGGGGATCCTGACGGTATCTCCATGGAGGTCTAATCTTCCTTTTCTCCTTCTCCAAGTGAGCTCCTGATCCAGGTTGGTCACGAAGGTATCCGGCCTCAGCTTCCATCCTTGTCTTAAAGGTGTCTGGGAACAGCGTGGGCCCTGGAAGAGGATCTGGCGAACAAAGCAGAAAAAGTAAGTAATGCAGACCTGGCCCTAATGGCCAGGTTAAATACTTATCTAATTAGCATAGTCCCCCTTTGTCCCTGCCCCTAACCTTTCCCGCCAATGGAAATGGCCCAGCCTGCTGCCCTTTGTAGAGACAGGTTGCATGCTGGGCCGGCTATTCACCAATTTTGGTGTACCTGGGGGCAAAGCACCTTAATGGCGCTCTCTCCCAGGCAGTCCCTGGCTATTTCATTCCTAGAGATAAGCAGCTTCTACTCCTTAAATTTTCCCATAGAAGAAAATTAGGAAATATTTGCTGAAGCAGCTATATTCATAAAAGATTCTTTGTTCTCAGTTATAGAGAGAACAAGGGCAGAAAAAAAATCATTATATGATTAAGGAAACAAAATGGTTCTGACCATTTTGTGTTTGTGACGGTTCCTAGGGTCCCGGGACTTTTCTGGACTCTAGGACGTCGCTATTTTCACGGATTGTGCCCCTTAGTTAATGTTATCCAGTGACATGAAACTCTTTATTGCATTATTTTGTAAAAGTTTGCACACGGCACACTAAGGTCTGAGAGATAATCTAAATAAAGATAATGTGTGCTCTTTATCTCCAAGATTTAGTGGTGCCGGTGTCCTGTTGCATTGTCCCCCTCCCTTTTGTTCCTTCCCTTCCCGAGGCAGAGTCTGCAGACCAGGATTTGAGCCACAGAGCCCTTCTAGAAACAACAGACAAGGCAGAGGCTCTAGCAGCCGTGCAAACTGACTCCATAGCTGAATCACGTAAAAAAAAAATCAGCCGCACTCTTGACGTCTGAAACGCCACAGAGAATATCGTCTTCTCCTGCACCCCCTAGGATATCATCTTCAATCTGTTGGAGCCATAAGCGCATAGCCCTGGCCACAGAAGCTCCCGCAATGCCCGGTTTAAAGATTGCTGCTGAGGCTTCAAAAGATCTCTTAGCCGCCCCTTCTGCCTTTCTATTCATGGGATCTGAAAAACTAGAGGAATCCTCCAAAGGAATAGCAGATTTTCTATTGGGGGATAGGCAGAGCTCTGGAAAAGGAAAAAGTCTGCAGACCCTTTGGAGATAGTAAGCTTCCTTTCTGGAGTCTTCCGCTGGTCAGTAATAATGGATCTTAGGCTTCTTAAAAGAACCATGAATAAAACAATCTGGTTTACACTTCGCCAGCTCTTCTTCCAGGTCTAGAGTAGCCCTTACTGCAGAGACCAGCTTGTTCACCTCTTCCGCTGGAAAGAAAAAGGACTCTTCAGAGAGCTCCCCTTCCTCCTGGTGCCAGTCTCTAACAGAGCTTGGAGAACCAGGATCCTGGCCTGAAGATCATAATTCAGGCAGAGGGTCGACGCCAGCTGACTTAGGCTCGGGTAAGGAATCCAAAACAGATGAACGGATCTGCTGAAAAGTAGACTGAAGCTCAGTCTTCATCCACTCTTTAAATTCTGAAATGGACTCCTCTCTGGCTTTAAGGCAGGATGAGCAAAACTTCCTAGAGGCGTTAGACAAAGTAGCCTTGCAATTTCCACAGGCGAAATGATTTGTCTTAGATGTAGCCTTCTTAGGGGCTGGTGATTCTTCAGGGAGGTCTGGCTTATCTAGCAACATCCTAATAAATGTAAAAACTGAAGCAGACAAAAAAACTCCCATAGACTCATAACCTACTTGGGCTAAGAGGCAGAAAAAACACCAGAGCAGAAAATAATCACAGGATAGCATAAATCACTCTTTATCAGAAGCAAACTACAAAATAAAAGCAGTGCAAATAAATAGAAAAACCTTAGCAAACCACTGGAAAATGGTCCAGAAACCACCCAAAAAAAACCTCTCTGACCTGATCTGCTTCCTGACCTCAGGTGCTCCCTGGCCGCCAGGGAAGAAACCGGAAGCACGTCAAAGGCCGAAGAACCTGCCTTCTGCCTGCGGCAGCTGAGGCCCCTGCGTGGAGAGGTCTCCTTCGCGGAGGCTGAGGCTGCTGTGCAGTGGTGGGGGGTCTCCCCCTTCTTCGCAGCGGCTAAGGCTGCTGAACGGGGGACCCGGAAGGCCTCTCCACCAGGTATGTAACAGTACCCCTCCTCAAAGGGGCGACCCTTGCTAGGACAAACTCGACTTCCGGCGAGGAAGGCACGCACCAAATGAGGGGCGTTAAGGCGAGCATCAGGAACGATCTTCTGGGCCTAGTCGTCTCCAATGGACCGGAGTCCATGGCGTAGAGAGAAGAAGCAAAGGATGGAGCAGCCCGGCGGGAGGCCTCCTGGAAAATATGTTAGTTGCACACTTGGTACAGGAACGGAGAAACAAGACAGTGTCCTTGGCCCAGTCTGGCCACCAAAAGGTTCTAGACACGAGATCCTTGGTACATGTGACCCACGGGTGTCCTGCCGTTCTGGAACCATGAGACATTCGAAGTACACGAGTTCTGAAACGTGTGGGAGCAAATAGCCCTTGCGAACTTCAAAGGCACACTGTCACGGTACCCTCCATGCCATGGGCTCCTGGAGGGGACTGAGTGCCAGCCTCCTCCCTACAGACTATGGGCCCTGGTAAGGAGTACCACATTATCCCAATCCAAAGAGACCTCTATGACTAGTATTTGCACCTAGATCTGATATCCAGCACCCCCCCCCTTGAGTAATTTGAGAGTTTTACTCACAGAATAGCCGATTAGGCATTTAGATAGATTAAAAACTAATGCCATCAATTATTTTCATGTATGGACTTCTACCTTTTCTATCCCTAAATTGTAGGGTCGAACAGGGGTGGATCATCCATTATGGAAAGAGAAGATCTCCCCTGACCAGCCCAGTGGATTCTTCATCCCTTGTGTGATGTTCTAATATTTGTGCCAAGATACAGATCATATACCGGAGCTCCATGGGAACTGGCCGAGACATGTTCTGGTGGGCAAAGTGTTTTTTTTTATTATTTAATGTAGTACAACACACTTCTTACTCATTAAGTGGCAGCAGCTCACACAGAGTGCTCCATGTGGGTTTTACTGTATGGCAGTAGATTGTCCATGTGCTAATATATGGTGTTAGCCATTATATTGTGTCAGTGTATGGCGTTAGCATACAGTCATACATGGTAACACGCTCGCACAGCTCCCCTACTCTCATATGACCTCGTGCAGAGCACTGTCTTTACTGCAGCTCTAAAGCTCTTTGTGAGCTGCTGTGCTGATGCCACCCCGCCGTCGTCATCTTATAGCGAGTAGCTTCAAAAAAACAGACAATGTATCTTGGCGCAAATATTAGGACATCATCCAAAGGATGAAGAATCCACTGGGCTGGTCTAGAGAGATAGAACCCCCCCCCCCCCCCCACACACACACACTTTAAAACTGCATAGCTTCTATCGTTATATACTGGCACAGACATTGACAGTGGTACAGTGAAATCCCTATCCCTATCACTATACATTGAGCCAGACATTGACAATAGTGCAGCATAACGCCTATCACTATATACTAAGCCAAACATTGATGTGGTGTAGGCCTATGTTACAGGGTCACCGTACCCAAGGCTGGGTCCCCTGTTTGAGGGCTGAGGAATCGCCAGTCAGTCCCTCATACGGATAGCACTCAGCTATCCACGGATCATCCAGACCACCATTCGTAGTAAACCAAGAAGAACTCTCTTTATTACAAACACACAGAATTTATATACAATCTCAATAAAATGTGTACCGAACCCAACCCCCAATCTCATCAGCCACATCCCATCACAAATACCATCAGTATACAGGGGATGTATCAGGTGAGGGGATTACAGAATACAATGGGTTCCCCCACCTGTGTTATCCCCCCTGTAGTGCGGGTGCCGTCTGGGCAGACAGGGCTGTGCTGGCTGATTAAGAGCCCCAGCCAGATTATAGGATCGTCTCTTTGAAGGCTGGGGCTGAATCCACATCAGTCTCTGGGCCGGTTTCACAATAAACACAATATAATATATTACCGGGTCACAGTATACAGAACCGGACACAAAAGTGCTCCGTGACCCGGCTAAACTTCATATGACACATGAGCCAGCTAGCCTGGCCCTGTCACAGCCTACCACTTCATTGTCTGGCTTAGTAGTAGGGATGCACCGAAATGAAAATTATGGACTGAAACCGAAAATGCAGCATTTACCTGTCCGAAACCCAATATGACCCCCCCATAAAAAAAAATCTCACACTTTTATTTAAAGTAAAACACCAAAATAGGACAAAAAAAAATCAAAAACAATATTAATTATATATATATATATGATTGCTAACAGCAATCACACTCCTATCATGCCCAGACTGACTTGGCATGATAGGAGTGTGATAGCTGTTAACAATCATATATATATATATATATATATATATATATATATATTAATATTGTTATTATTATTGTTCACATGTGAACTCAGCACTGGAGGCATAGAATTAGACATACAAATCCCGTATTTGCAGGTATACAATAATAATGTATGGAAACACAGCATTGCAGGTATACATCAACTGGAAATCACATGTAAACTCAGCACTGGGGGTATAGATCAAATAAACAACACATGGAAACAGCACTGCAGGTATTGATCAACCCAATAAGACATACAAACCCTGTATTTGCAGGTATACATAAATAATGTATAGAAACATAGCATAACAGATATGGATCAACAGAATAAGACACAAATCAATTGGAATTCACATAAAAACTCAGCATTAAAGGTATAGATAAAACCCTAAATTATAAGCATAAATCACAGGTTGCACAACCCAAAGCTAGCCCTGGCGTCCACACTGCCACATAGATCCTGAGCAGCACCCAAATTACACACACATGCCTTGCCATCTTTGTCCCCAAACAGCCCGTCCTATGCCATATTTGTCCCATAAACACCCTGCTTGTGCCATCGTTGCTACAAATCAATCATCTATGATACATACAAATACTTTTAGAGTCACATAATTCATTCACACAATCATTTATTCTCTCACTCATTCACACAAATAATTTACACATATTCATTACTGCATTCTCACAAATTCATCCACACATTATTTCATACTCTCACTAGCTCTGCCACGGTGCGCTTCACTACTGAGCGCCGGAATATGACTGTGACGATACGGATACCTGGAGCAGCCTCTCCCCCAGGATGTATCGTCCAGAAAGGAGCGTTGCTGAGACCGGGGTCAAGTCGGTGACTGTATCTCCCCCAGGATGCTGGTCTCAGTAGGGGAAAACTTCTGGAGCGAGGCTGTAGGGTCAGTAGACGGTAGCAGGTTTGACCTGAGCTGGGGTAGGCATCGAGTCCTTTAACCACTGGATAGGGAGGCATGTATTGATCCCTCTGCCTCCAAGTACAGCCTTTACAGAGGCTGCCAAGTGTTAATGCTGACAGATCCGAAGACTCTGCCGCAACCCTCCCAAGAAAGGGACGCACACCAAACTCTTGGGGAAGACTTCTCTGTTTATTGCAAGGCAGACAAGGTTATATAGGAAAACAAGGGGTGGGTAAAACACTACAAACAACCAAGTACTTTGTATACAAAAGGAAAGTTAACATAAGGAAATTAACTCAGGCATTTAATTAATACAATACAATAGTTCACACCACAACAAAGGATCAATACCATCACCTCAAGATAATGGCATTGCAGACAGGAAGCAGCACCAATAAACATAACGGGATTATACAAGGAAGGAACATCAGTCTGAAAATACAAAATGCACATTAACCCTTGTATGCCCACAAGTCTCAGACGGCTACCATCACAATGATGGTTCACAGGGCACGGACGGCGGTGGGCGCTTCAGTGTTGTGCGCCGGGATTTGACAACACCCCGGCGCACAGCAGCAGTTCCCGCGCGCATCGTAAGGGAGCGGTATGGGAGGTCTTTAACAGACCTCCGGCTCCCTTGAGTGATTTTAAGCCGGTCAAAGGGAGATCCTTGATCTCCCCAACCGAGCCTGCTCCTCCAGCAGCGGACATTACTGTCCGTCTCTGGAGGGGTGCCCGGTGCCGGCAAGTTGCTGCCCAAAATAAATATGTCTCCCTAATAGGACATCATATATTTCCCTCCTTCCTAGATGCTTAGAATATTCTACAGCCCCAACAGACACAACATAAAATAAGTTCTTCTATATAACTTCTAGACTTGAGCACCGGGGGGGGGGGGGGGGGTCTTCGTCTTTGCAGAAAAAAAATCTTTGTATACCGCGAATATTCGCCCGGTCCTGTCTACTCTTCTTGCTCGTTTTATCTTCGTTTTCTCCCGGTTTCCTAGGAGGGGTTAATACGGAGTTAAGAAACACATCGGAGCAGCAGCAGATGCTTCGGCGCCGTGAAGGTACGTGTGTGCGAATCTATTGGGCGCCGGCAGGGGGCTCGTCTGGCATCAACGAATAAATTGCACAACTGGAGAATACACTTCATTTGTTGATGGCAGGCGAGCCCCCTGCCGAAATAACCAATACAGTCACACACACACCTTCATGGTGCAATCCGAGGTGTACACAATACACATTGCCCTAAACTGAGGGCCAAGTTGCTCCGAGCAGTTGTCTTGTCTGAGACTTAGACAAACGCTCAGAGGAACTTGGCCTGGGACAAACGGGGCTTATTTATTTATCATACACACACATCCATAGATGTTTAATAAAAGAATAGGGATTTTACATTTAATTTGATTTTAGAGCACCTTTAAATACATGCCTAACATTTGCTACCTATTTACAATGGCATACTTTCCAACAACCCAACATTTACAAGACAGGATTGGAAAAAGGCAGGACTGTCCCGAAAAAGTTGGGTCTGTTGGCAGGTATGCAGATGGGAAAATGTGAGACAGGAACTAAAAAAAGCTTAGGGTTAATGTACGGTTATGTTTAAGAGTAGTAGCAGTGCACTGGTTTGGTTAAAGATGTATTATGTCTAAATAATAATTTTAATTTTAATGGGTGTTAAATTTAATTAACCCCTTAATTTTTTTTAATTATATTTTTAAAGTTATATTTATTATTTACTTTATTATGTTTATAGTGCTGCCTACCTAGCTACCTACCTGCATTTGCATACCTAGTTTAGCTAAATTTGATGGGACAGGACTGGAAAAAAGCAGGACTGTCCCGAAAAAGTTGGGTCTGTTGGCAGGTATGTGGATGGAAAAATGTTATAGGGGGAAGTGTGAGTTATAGCGTTAATTGTAGGCTAGTGAGTGTAGCAGTGAAGGCCAGGGCAAATAACAGGAGGAAAGGTCCTTGTGATTTGTGAATTGTACATGTGTGTGTTATGTTTGGTTGGTTGTGTATCAGACGGAAAAAAATGAAATGAAAGATTTGCTGAGAAAAAGTAGATGATTGAAAAAATGGAAAAGGTAAATGAGTGGGCAATTGTCGACCCACTCACCTGTTTCACCCCAGAGCAAAGCATCCAAACAATGTCAGTCCTAGACGTTTGGCAGCGGACTTCCAGAGCTCAGACACTAGGCCCTAGCGTAAGCTGGCTACTCCGGCGGAGGTAGCAGGCGTTGCCACACCGCAAACAGAGGCAGCCAGGGGGGAGAAACTGCCCTTACCATTAGGGACATTCGAGGCATGACTTTAGCCAGGAAGCGAACTGGTAGAGAAGAGACGCTGGCACCAGCAGCAGCATTGGAAAAGGCGAATTAGTGGGCAATTGACGACCCGCTCACCTGTTTCACCCCAGAGCAAAGCATCCAAACACTGTCAGTCCATGACGTTTGGGAGCGGACTTTCAGAGCTCAGACGCTAGGCCCTATCGTAAATTGGCTACACCGGCGGAAGAAGCAGACATTGCCACACCGCAAACAAGCGCAACCAGGGGGAGAAACTACCTTTACCATTAGGGAAAATTAACTTTTCAAGCTAAGAGCTGGGTAACCCAACTTGAGCTGATTGAATTTAAGAAAGGCAATCTGCTCCATCAGATGAGGTGCCATGCGTGAGCGCTGCGGACTCGGTATGTTTCCAGTCTTAGAAAACATGCGCTCACTTTGAACAGTGGTTGGCGGACATGATAGAAGCTGCTGCGCAACCCATGAGAGTGCAGGCCACACACTCTTCTTTTCATCCCAGTAGCTAAGAGGATCAACATTAGGCGCAGAAGGAACTTCACTGAGGTAAAATTTGACCATTTCAGCAGCACTACTCTCCTTTCTGCTGCTAGCTCTGTCAGATGGTCCAACTATACTCCCAAGTGCCTCTTCCCAAAACGCAGCTGCTCCAGCTGTGTTGTGCTGCTTGTGGCACTGCTGCTGATGCTGCTGCTGGAGTAGCAGACCACATCATCTCTTCCTCCTCCTGCACCTCTCCCTCCTCAGACAGCATTCCCATTTTACGCTGCCAGTCACGCACCTTTTGAACCAATTTCTACCGGTAGCTGCTGAGAACATTGAATTTCATTGCTAGCTTTCCCTTAATCCTTGGATCGCAAAGGCACGCTAGCATCATTTCGGGCCTTTCTTCCATGCGTATGCGAAGGCGTACTTTAAGCAGATCCTTCAGCTTCCTGACTATGGCTGCTACGTCAGGATGTAGAGTGCCACCTTGAACAACCTCACGGTTTTCAAGAAACACATCCATCTTGCTGCCTAGATGGGAGAACACTGGGATTACCTGGGCCAGACTGGCAGTGTTTGAGCTTAAATATTCTCTGGCATCCCTGAATGATTTAAGGACTGCCACTAGCTGGGCGATCACTGTCCAATCCTCCCTATTCAATGGAGATGTAATCCCAATATTATGCTCTGAGGCAAGATTATGGATTGCCCTCTGCTGCTCCAAAATCCTCTCCAGCATGTCTAACGTGGAGTTCCACTGCGTACTGATATCCTGTCGCAGGCAGTGTACGGGAAGACCTGCCCTCTCTTGCGCTTCCCTCAAAAGTCGGCTAGCCTTAACACTATGGTGAAAGTGCCCAGCGATCTTTCTGCAGCGTGACAGAACTACTGCTGCCACATTAGTTCCTTCTGACATTGCTGCCTTGACTACAAGATGGATAATGTGGGCTTCACAGCGCACGCCAACAACATGACCATCTCGCAGCGCTTTCACCATATTGGCACCTCCGTCAGTTAGCACAAAACCAACATCAACATTGGTGCCCGCCTCTGCTCCCACCCAAAGGCTAAACATTTTCCTCATCGCATGCAGAATATTTTGGGAAGTGTGCTTTTCATCCATCACTTCTGCATGGAGAAGGAATGATCGGTAGCCTGTTGCAGCAGCTTCCTTAGACACACCGGGCTGCCACCAGTGTGCTGTCAAAGAAAGAAAGGCATGCTGCCCGCTAGGTGCACTCCACAAATCTGTGGAGTGAAAAAAGCCTTGGAAAGCTCCGCTTTCATTGCTGAAACACGGGACCGATACAGCGAGGGGACAATGTTCCTACTGAAAGTGGAACGTGACAGAACTGTGTATTGTGGAGCCACAGCCGCCATCAATTGTTTGAAAGGCTCCCCTTCAATCATGTAGAAGGATGCCCCTCCAACAGCAATGAACTGACCAATAAGTCAGGTTACTTTATTGGCCTGCTGTTTGGACATTGACCTCTTGGAGTGGAATGCCCCAAATTCTTCCAGGGTGGGCTGGACATGCAGTGCTCCAACCTGCCTTGGTCTCTGGCTGCCAGCACTAGCTCAGTGGCGTCAGTTGAAACGCCGGTTTTCCCCCCACAACCGTGATAGACGAGAGGAGGAGAGTGAGAGGCGCCGGTTTTCAGCAACCGTTAGGCGCCTCTCACTATCCTCCGCGAGGCTTCTGTCTTGTGGCGGTGCCGGCATTTCATGCTGAGCGCCAGTATATGACGTCATATTTCGGCGCTCAGCAGTGAAGCCACGCACACCGCGGCAGAGCTGGGAGACAGAGGCCTCGCGATCCCACCGCAAGACTCCTGAAAGGTAAGTGAACTTCAAAGGGGGGAGAGGGTAGATAGTTAGGAGGGGGTAGATTGGGCAGATCTGTGATCTATGCCTGTAATTTAGGGTGTTTTATCTATAACTTTAATGCTGAGTGTTTATGTGAATTCCAATTGATCAATACCTGCAAAGCTGGGTTTGTGCGTTCTGTTGATTTATACCTGCAATGCTATGTTTCCATACATTATTATTGTATACCTGCTGTGACAGAACCCTCCATCACTGGGGTCCCTGGAGAGGCCTGAGAGCCAGCCTCCTCCCTTGTAGAGACTTCTGTGTGTGGATACAGGGGTTCAGTCTGCTGATGTACCCCATGTTTTAGCACTCAGAGTCTCAGAACTGTAACGTCAGCTGGACATCCTGTGGTAGGAAGAAGGCTGATTATCTGTACATTGTTAATTGTATAGGTGTGAAGTGTTTCCCCTGTTACTGTGTGAGTTAGCCCTTGTCTTAAGACCCCCTGTAGGTATGACTTGGTGTCACTGCTGCATACCTAATTATCCATTACATAACAGGTAGCTGTTAATCCTGTGAGCTCCTGTTATCCCTGTGTCCTGGCCATTGTCTGTCTCAAGCCAATTATATGTCCATCGTCATTCCACGTCTACGTCCCCAGTTAATGTCATTATTTATGTCTCGTGTCATCCTGTCCTTCCCCCAGATATTGTGTTGCAGGATTTGATCTAATTACTTCCTTCCTGACATGGTTATTGGATCATGTGATATTTGTCTTGCCCCTTTTCTACTTGTGTATATATAGTTCTGTCTTTGGCTTTAATAAGAGAGTCCTGCTTTCACCTCAACATGAGTGTTGCCTGATGTTTGGGGTGGGCTGTAGCCACACTGTGTAGCTAAGCTTCGGATAGCCACAGTGCCAATGCGGCTTTGGTGCAGCGACGTCCCTCCTTCTATCTACAACGCTGGTTCTGCCTGGTGCTGAAGGGGTTACACTTGTTGGTGTCCCGGCAGGAGGAAGCAACGTTTGGCGGGAGTACCCAGTCGGGGTACAGGTCGGTCCCGTCACACCTGCAAATACAGGGTTTTTATGTCTTATTCAGTTGCACGTGCTGTTTCCATATGTTGTTTATTTGATCTATACCTGAACTACAGGGTCACGATCTTTACTTCAAAGAGATAAACACATCTTATGTAGTTAAAAATGGATGTCTAACGCATATATGTAGCATTTTATATGTAGCTGCTGTTGGCTCAGAAGCAGCTGTTGGGGTTTTTCCACTCTCCCTGGAGATGGTACTAGTTGTTGTAGTACCACGACCACCAGCTATGCTGCCTGCACTAGGCTTTCTGTAAAAAAAACATAGAGCTTGCGAGCACTAGTACTGTCTGCTTTTGGTGCCTTTCCTTTACTTGATGATCCTTCAAGCAATGCTTCCCAAAACGATAAGCGAGAGCTTGGCCTACTTGGCCGACTAGACTGACGCAAAGGCTGCATCGTAGGAGAACTGGTGGTGGTGGAAGGAGCTTGTCCCTCCTTAGTCCCAAAAGGAGGATCCATTTCAAATTTTGTGTTGTGTGTGTAGTGTAGCGTTTAAAACTAGGGGGACAGGGAAAATACATTTCTTAAGAAAAATAGGATTTAAAATAAAAAGTCAAAAATTAAAGACAAAACAATTAGAGGAAGTTTCTCTTCAGTGCTACTGCTGAAAAAGTAAAACTATGCACAACTGCACTGTGCTGTTGTGTGCAATCTGCCAAAGTGCTCAAGTTATTCAAATTATTAACTATTAACTAGCAGTATTTTATTTTTACACGGGCCTAACAGCCCACTACTATGCTAAAGCTATATTTCCTTACTATTCTAAGTCTACCTCTAGGCAAACGGAGACGCTCTCAAGCCCACTAAGCTAAAGTGAGGTTAGATCAGTATATGATTTATTAATTAATATTAATTTATATACTATTTATAGATTATAAATTAGAATTACTTATTATATTTTGGGGCTAAACAACGTTTAGTTTAAATCAGATACAGAAGCAGACAGATATAGTTGTCCTACTTCTGCTTACTCTACAAAAATGTGCTAAGTTATTTAGTTTTTTTAATAGTACTACAGCTAGTACCTTGAAGCTTTGCTTAGTACAGTTGTTGTCTTCACACAGTCAATCTTTCTTGAAAATAAAATGTCACAGCAAAACAGTTAGCTTCACTGCTTGCTGAACAAAAAGACACAGCACTTATGCGGCTGCACTCACTAGCCCAACAAGTTCACTTCACTGATGGACTGAGGTGAGCAAAACAAATGAAATTAAATTCAATATTAATTAAGAAAACTTGACTTGGTCTCTTATTGTTGCTAAAACAAAGCACAAACTAAAGAGCTGCAGCACCAGTACTAATAAACTAATATTAGCTGAACTATAACATTTTTAAATGATTAACTAAGTTATTAATAATTAGGGTGTATTAACTATTAATTAATAATAAAATTAATTATCAAATTCTAGATTGAGCTTAAAGGTAGTAGTGGACTGGTTAATCTTTATGTGGGATACATTATTAACCCTTCTACCTGACAGACTGTCTCAAGAAAAATAAGCCAGTAATATATTATAGCTAATTAATTATAATATTATTACTAAATATTAATGATTTTAGATTAGACACTAGTAGTTGTCTACACTAGTATACTATAGTATATGACAATATATATATAATAATGTATATTAATATTAATGTATTAAATTATTATTTATTTAATTTATCTAAGTGAAGACTTAGTGAGTCAACTCAACAGCACTACACAGTTGATGACAGACAGAAGCACTGAAAAAAAATTCCATAAAAAAATGACTAATTTATTAATTCAGTAGAACTGAAGTAAAGAAGAGTACACTGTGAGAAATGGCAGGCTGAGGCTTACCGGTCTCACACAGAACAGAACAATCTCTCTGTGACGCTCGGATGCAGCACAGCAGTGTTGCCAAAGCAGTCACAGCGAAAATGAATGGATCTCTCAGGCAAGCTCTGGTCTTATAACGGCGGTTTCTGAATTCAAAAAACAGCAGCACAGGCATTGGACGAGACCCTTAGCGTGACGAGGATCAGCTCACTCCTGTTTGAAAATTTGGCGGTTGCGCCGCGAAGACGATCACGAAGAATCAAAGATTCTTCGCGTTGTGCGTCTTCGTCTACGTTTTACCGGCACTGTATTCTGTTCTATGTTTCTTCGGAACGAACAAAAAAAACCCACTCTTCGTGTTCGTTTTCATGTTCGCCAGAAGACAAATTGGTAAACAGAGTGAGGGTTGTGAGAACTCCCAATCTTACTGTCATTAATGTAGAACGGTAGAAATAATAGGAGACGAGGGAAAGCACAGAGGGACTTGGGTCCAAGAACTGGACGTGTTTAGTATTGTCTACATTTAACCAACTATGTTTCAAAGCTGGAGCTTCTATACCAAAAAGCTTTGGTACCTCTAGTCCTTTCGTAACACCTCTGTCTGTGACCTCCTCTGACTTCATACGTTTCTGATTTTTATATATTAGATAAACAAAATCTTGTTTATGAAACGTTGGAAAAATATCCTGTGTCTTTACAAATATGTGATATGTCACGTGGCTGCTTTAGGACCCTTCATTGAGATGCCATAGTTCTAAGGCCAGCACTTTGTATGTATTTATTATTATATATTTGATTGACATTCTCAGAGTGCGCTGTTATTTATGGTTTTGTGTTTCATTTTACAATCTAGTCGCTTCAGGGGGAAGTGAAACAGTAGGAGAGGAACTGCTTGGATGTGGATGAGCCGGGATGAGCTGAGAACGTTGTTGGTTGTTCAGATGGCTTAGACAGGATGCTGGCTGAGAGTGTTAAGAGGAAAGGTTGGATGCTTCTCGGAAGAGGTAGGTTTCCATAGAGCTTTTGGAATGAGGGGGGGAATAACACAGAAGGGGTAAAGTACGTTAGTTTGAATTTGATTCTGGAGGGTATGGGGAGCCAATGGAGCCATTTGCACAGAGGAACAATGACAGGGAAAGATTAACGTAGCTGCAGTGTTAAGGACGGATTGATGCAGGGAAAGGCGGGAGAGCGGGAGACCAGTTAGTAGGGAGTTGCAGTAATCCAGGGAGTGGATTTTGGTTGTTTCTTGTGTAAGGGATGGGCATAGTCGGTTTTTCAGGTGAAGGTGGCAGGATTTGGTGAGGGATGAAGGAGAGAGCAGAGTCAAGGGTGGCACCAGGGCAGCAAACATGGCCTGTCGGTTGGATAGTAAAGTTGTCCACAGTAAGAGATCTCAGGAATTGTGGACAGAGCGGGTGGTGGGATTACAATAAACTCAGTCTTAAAGATGATGATCTTCAGGTAATGCAGCACCATCCATGAAAGACAATCGGCCAGGCGAGTTAGAAGAGAGGGTGAAAGGACAGAAGAAGAAATATAGAATAAGGTGTCATCTGCATTTAGATGGTACTGGAAACCAAAGGAACACATGACATGTAGAGGCCCAAGAACTCCTGAAGAGTCCTGAAGACAACCAACAGATAGTGGTAGGGAAGATGAACAGGTTCCAGTGACAGAGACATTAAATGTACAGTCAGAGAGGTAGGAGCTGTATCACGGACGCCATGAGTGAGGAGGGGATGGTGTACTGTAAGAGTAAAAAGTTATGAGAAATGTCCATTGTTTAAGCGGTGAGGATGTTTTAAGTAATTTTAGTGGAATACCGTCAACAAAATCCAGATGGTCAGAGAAATTAGAGATTTAAGATATTAGTTAGGGTTGAGGTAAGGATGTCAGAAAGGAGATGTGAAGGGACAAGGGGGCACCATATGATTGACATCATGGTGGGGGATGCTGTCTATTTTCTTTTTAAAACAGGTGCAAGTTCTTGGGCAGAGAGGTTGGTGCTGGGGGACAGACATTGAGGGTTGTGGGAGAGGGAAGAGATTAACAAAACGAAACGTGTTTGTGAGAAGGAGGGGTGCTGTATAGGAATGGAGTTTGTAATGTGCAAAGTCTTCAGGCGAGCGAGACCTCCTCCATAGGCGCTCAGCGGTACGTGAATGCTATGGCTGAGTTGGGGGATGGGGCACAGTTACAGGTGCGACCATATCTAGGACTGACTCTAGCGTATGGTTATACTGGGCTGTGGACAGGAGGAGGTCAAGATGCACGAGAGAAGTGGCTTAAACATAGAAACATAGAAAGTGACGGCGGATAAGAACCAGTAGGCCCTTCCAGTCTGCCCAACCTCCGAGTACTTTCCTTTAGTACCTGCCCTTATCCTATATCTAGCTTGGCCTTATGCCTATCCCATGCTTGCTTAAATGACCTTACTGTATTAACATCTACCACTTCTGCTGGAAGGCTATTCCATGCGTCCACTACCCTTTCCGTAAAGTAATATTTTCTGATGTTACCATTAAACCTTTGCCCCTCTAGTTTATGTGTCCTCTTGTTGTGGTAGTATTTCTCCTTTTAAATAAACTCTCTACGAAAGTATTTAAATGTTTCTATCATATCCCCCCTGTCCCGTCTTTTTTCCAGGCTATATAGGTGAAGATCCTTTAACCTGTCCTGGTAGGGTTTATCTTGTAATCCATAAACCATTTTAGTAGCCCTTCTCTGCACTTTCTCCAACATTTCTATATCCTTCTGGAGATCCGGTCTCCAGTGCTGTACACAATACTCCAAGTGAGGTCTCACCAGTGATCTGTACAACAGCATGAGCTCTTCCCTCTTTCTACCGCTAATACCTCTCGCTATACAACCAAGCATTCTGCTCGCGTTACCTGCTGCTCTACTGCATTGTCTGCCTACCTTTAAATCCTCAGAAATAATTACCCCTAAATCCCTTTCCTCACTCGTTGAGGTTAGGACCGTATCAAATATTCTATACTCTGCCCTTGGGTTTTTATACCCCAGGTGCATTACTTTGCATTTATCTACATTAAATGCCAATTGCCACAGCTCTGACCATTTTTCCAGTTTACCTAGATCGTTTGCCATTTGGCTTCTTCCTCCAGGAACATCAACCCTGTTACAAATTTTTGTATCGTCAGCAAATAAACATACCTTTCCATCATGACCATCTGCAATATCACTAATAAAAATATTAAAGAGAATGGGTCCAAGTACAGATCCCTGAGGTATCTCACTGGTAACAAGACCTTGTTCTGAATATACGCCATTCACTACAACCCTCTTGTGGAATCTTAGGATATGGAGAGTGTGGGTAGGAAGAGGTTAACTGTTTTCTGCAATTTGGTGATAAGAGTCTGATACACTGGGAGGTAGTATTGTTCTGTTGAGGAACATGATATATGGTAGAGGGCATAGGTCAAATTACACAGCTGGTGAGAAACTGGACCATAAGTGTAGACTCAGGGTCAACTTCAGGGCACAGGATGTCTGCTTTAAATAACTGAAACCCCACCCATATCATACATATTAATGATATGTAGGTTAGGCTTTTGCCTTTTATGGTAAACCCAGAGATATTACAAGTGTGCCAGCCTTTAGTAGGAGTTTACTTATTTCTTTTGTTATCAATGTATATATAGTGTGTGAAAATGTAAAGCTGGCAGATTTGCCTGCTTTTGTGCAGATCTCCCTGCAGCTGCTTGTATCCGGAATAAACTTTTATGCATTCAAAGAAGTCTGGTGGTCAGCACAACGTTTGATTTCCACAACACTCTGTTGTCTGTCACTCAGCCGCTCCTCAATCCATTCAACAACATTGGGATCTAAACCCAGAGATTGCAGTTTATTTAAGTCTTCTATGTGGGACAGAGTCAAAGGCCTTACTGAAATCCAAATACGCAATGTCTACCGCACCACCGCGATCAATTACTTTAGTCACCCAATCAAAGAAATCAATAAGATTTGTTTGGCATGATCTTCCTGAGGAAAACCCATGTTGTTTTTGATCTTGAAACCCATGTGACTTCAGATGTTCCACAATCCTTTCCTTTAACATTGTTTCCATTAATTTCCCCATTACAGATGTAAGACTTACTGGCCTGTAGTTGGCCGACTCCTCCCTACTGCCTTTTTTGTGAATGGGCACAACATTCGCTACTTTCCAATCCCCAGGGACAACTCCCGTTACCAATGATTCGTTAAATATATCAGTTAACGGTTTTGCTATTACAACCCCAAGTGTACAACCCTTAAGTGTGTTAGTGAGCTGTGGGGTGTTAATGTCACAGAGGTTTAGGTGTAGGAGGTATTTGAAGGTTGGATTTTAGCAGACAGAGAAAAGGGAGAGTTGCAGAATTGAGATATTGAGGTCACTTTGATGGTCATCACAATGCGTGATGGAGACCAAGGAAGGAGGAGAGTGTAGGCGGCAGGTGAGGATGGATTGTCAATCAATATATTGAAGTCACCCAGGATTAGTGGAGGGACGGTGAAGTAAAGGAGCCATGCGGCAAATTGATCAAAGAATTGGGAAGTAGGCGAGGAGACCGGTAGATCAGAAGAGAATGAGGGAATTAGTGGCAGACATTGAAAGGTGCCCCTGGGAATTAAAGTTTCTATCCCTAAATTGTAGGGTCGAACCAGGGTGGATCATCTACTATGAAAAGAGAAAATCTCTCCTAACAGCCCGGTGGATTCCTCATCCCTTGTGTGTTTTTGTTACTGCAGTATAACTCTTTACAAGATGCTGCCTTATGTAGGAGAAGAGCTGCAATGACGACCAAGATGGGACGTGGGGATTAAGGTATGGCACCAGATTGTCCATATGCTACACTGGTGTACGGTGTTACCATGCATGAATATATCTTAATGCCATACAATAACAGTCACACAGTCGCACTCGCACAGAGCACGGTCTTCACTGCAGCTCTCAAGTAACTTTTCATAACGAGTAACTAATAAAAAGCACACACTTTACCTACCAGCGCACGTCTCGGCCGGTTCCCATAGAGCTGTATCTTGGCACGAGTGTTAGGACATCTTCCAAGGGATGAAGAATCCACTGGGCTGATAATGACAGAGCTTCTCTTTCCATACTGGATGATCCACCCTGGCTGGACCTTACAATTTAGGGAATAATAAAGACATATATTACAAACTAATGTCATTAATTATTAAATACCTAATAGGCTTCATATAAAATACCCGATAGATGTATTACAAACTATGGCTCCCCTTAGTTATAATTGTCCCCCTGCCACAAAACCCAGACGCAGATCGCCCTTTCTTGCCATCAGGAGTTTTTGGTGTGCCGCTGGGTACGAGATCTCTGATCTACTCGTTGCACTATGGAGGCCGTGCATTTCAGTCACGGAGCGCCAGTTACATGGTTATCAATAGGTCACAAAGTCACAAATATGTCTTCCTTTGGCTGTTTGAATGTTGCGACTCTCCAAGACTTTCTAGGACACTTGAGAACCCATTGTTAGGTTAGTGGAGGTCATATAGAAGAACAAATTATTAAAACACATATTTG
This sequence comes from Spea hammondii, assembly GCA_029215755.1. Taxonomy (NCBI): domain Eukaryota; kingdom Metazoa; phylum Chordata; class Amphibia; order Anura; family Pelobatidae; genus Spea; species Spea hammondii. The sequence continues at coordinate 26,258,728 of JARDYJ010000012.1, read as the reverse complement.
TAAACAGAGTTAATGTGCGAACATCCAATCTCACCAACATCATTACTGTAGAAATCTGATGAGGAATGAAATACGAGATAAAGGACAGAGTTACTTGGGTCCAAGAAACAGGATGTGTTCAGTATTGTATACGTTTCATGGATGTGTCAAAGCTGCAGCTTCTATGCAATAATATATCCCCCTACTCCCGGCATAAGTACTCCATGATCCTGCTGAAACAGACTGTCCCAAACTGTAGATAGAGGACCCTACAGCACGATACATACCCCGCAACTCACGTGTCATTTATTTCAGTCTCATGCATAGAATTGCAGGTACAGCGGGAGAGCCGTGGCGTGGGACGGATAAACCTCCTTGCTTCATGCCACGTAGTGACTTCGCTGCCTCGCGGTCTGATGGGATTGCACTCTATACCTGAAAGCACAAACCTATAAATATGGAGCAAAACGATAGAGCAGGTAAGGGGCTATTATAACACCAGAGATGCCATCATATAGAAAACGCAAGAAAGGAGAAAAGGTAACACCGGGAACCGGCACAGCCTAACGCAACGACTACAACTGCTGAAGAGTTTCACCTCATCCTTCTTCTCTGTTCTCCAGGTCCTCGGCTTCGTCTCCTTTGATTTCTACCCGATCTTCAGTGACCTGACCAAGTTCCTCGAGAAAGAAGAGTCCATAGGAGAGACGGAGGCGCAGAAATCGGACGGTACGTTGGAGTGCGATGCTCAGGGAGCCGGGACACTGCATATAATATAACAAGAATAACAGCTTTTAAATAGAACTCCCCTGAAGACACACTGAGATCTGGTACTGTTTTTAACACAAATAAAGCTGTTAATAAATAAATAAATGCTGCCACTTACTTTTTGGAGATACTTTAGCACAATCCTCCCTCCGTGGCTCCATTTCTGCATGAGGAAGACTCATTAGAGACCCCATCCAGGAGCCTGCGGGAAGGGAAGGGGGGATTCTGCCGGATATTACATTGGGAAGCACACATTACAGGGGATACGAAGTCTGGAGGATTCCTTTAACTTGAATCGTGTTTCTGCAGAGAGACGGCCGCTATAAGCAATGCGTTGAACGATCCATCCTGATCACACAGACCCCGCGGATGTGTTCAGCGTCTCCTGCACGCGATATACTCACCGCCTGTCGGTGCCGGTGACAGCGGAGAAGCTGCAGGAGGTGCGTTCATCGTTCTCAGACACTGGATTGTCCGTGTAAATGGATCCCTTGGCTCTGCAATCCCCTGCCTGTTACGGTTTGTTTTATACCCAAATATGATACTTTTTTTTTTCTATAAATCTCTTGCAGAGGAAGAATTTGATTCAGACTCGGATGAAACACGAACAGTACTGATCCTTTACTGATCCCATCTGGAGTTGGATGCGAAAGATACTGAAATACCAGTTTCCCCCGAGTAAAGACTAAACGTAGGAAGAGTGACCCCCCCGCCCCCCCGAGTGTTCAACATACACACGGCAGGAGTAGCACTTTATGGGGTTCGAGGATTATTTGCAGGTAAGTTTAACCATTTCTACTTATTGATTTATTATTCGGAAAAGCCATGTTAAATATGCATGAGGAAGCCCTAGATCATCCATATTTAACTAATCAGTGTGCGGGGCCAGCACTGTGTCAATTATTGTAAAGATGTAAGAACAGCTTTAAATACACTATGTGCGTTAGCGCCGTATCATGCGTTCCATCCATCTCACTTCCTTAACTATGCATGACGAAGGGTTAGCGCTGGTTGGCTTCCCCGTCTCATACATAAGTAAAGCACTAAACACACGAGTCGAGTCAGTAAAGGGACAGCTGACGAGAGGAGCAGCTCAGTCCTTCACGCTGGAGAAACGTGCTAGCGATGGCCCTTCATAATGAATCCTCGGCCCGCTCTGTAATCAATAAACCAAAGGCTTTCAGTAAGCCTGCTTGAACTGCGCAGGATACAGGGCCAACCTTCATGAGAATGGCTGAAATAGCCCTGCATCCTGCATCAAACATATTCCAAGAAACCCACATTATCTAAAATATGAAATCTTAACCCAGCCGCATGGAACTTGGATTTCGAGTCATGTAACCTGCAGATCTTATCGGTGGGTTACAAGGGCTACAAACATACAGATTTCCACTGAGAAAAGTGACATCATATATCGTTAGTGGATTTAAAGTTTAAAAGGCTGTTTAGCGCCAAGTTCCTTTCCTGCCAAGGAGAAGAATGTATAAGTAATTAGACCTTCATAGAACACACAAAAGACACTTACTCTCCAAACCCCCTTCTCCAGCCCAGACTGATAGAAAGTGTGTTTAATGACATAGGAAGGGCTTCAGGGCGTGAAGAAGAGCGATAAGGGGATCGGGGGGCCGCTAGTGAATCTGGGGGTGTTTTCACTTTGATGCTCGTAAGAACCGGCCCCTTGGGTGGTGGGGAGGGAATCCCCCTATAAAGGATATTTTTTTCAGATCCTGGGATTATTTGCCAGAGAGAATTATTCACTGAAAGGAGAGTTCTGGTTCCATCTTCAAGACTTTGACCAAAACTGTTGGTTTTCCAAATGAAGAAGGGCTGAGCTTACCCTTTTTTCCATAAATAAACACAGACGCTGGTATCAGCCACGTAAGCACTACTTTTATTACAGAATAGTGTTTACAGAATCAGCTCCTGCTGAACGAATCCAAGAAAGCCAAGAACTGTCCAAAGAGCTCATTAAAAGCCTCAGACGGCTTTCATCGCTACTGAAAGGCACGGAATAACCCGCCCGGCGAGTGAAGTATACAATAACATTATTATCACATCCACAGCACAATAACACATAGATGAATGGCTTTAAACAATAAGTGAGAAAAATCATACACCAGATTCAAAGGATTCTTTTCTATACATGGGGGAGGGGAGACGCTGGCATAAGCCATGTGGGTTTTGGGCAGTATATAATAATTCCAGCCCATCATTACCAAACGCCACAATGACAAACATTGGACACACTCCATTTGTTTGGGTTCTGATTGACAGACGCAGATAGTTACAGAAAGGCACAGGAGCGGAGCAGTGAGAAACATTATAAGCTATAGAAAGAATTCTTCCCTGTAAAGCCCCGGGAGACGGCTCCGTATCGCTCAAAACTCGCAAACTGATAAATCCCGTCATGAAATAAACCTCTCCTCTGAAATTAGTAAATAGCGACGTCCGTTAACAGTATAGATACGCCGCGGAGTGGAATGCGATCGTCGTCGTCTCCGCAGCGAGGAGAAGGTGTTGGCCGTTTAGGCGACGGTGGCCAAGAATCCAAAGATCTGCAGGAAAGAAGAACGAAAGCCGTTTACTAAACGCAGCAACAAGTCAGAACGTTTCATATTACTGCGGGGTAATTATTAATCAATTGGTAAATACCCAACAAGCAGCCATCCCTGTATCGGTAGTGACATTGGAGGCACAGGACTCTGCGAGGCACAGGCCACTTTCCATCCGAGTGCCAATTTTCCTAAGAGTCGCTGTTTTGGAGTTTACCAAGTAGGACAACGAGAAACCCGGAGGCTCCCTGCAATCAACGCTCCACAGAACGGCCATCAAGCGCTGCCTACTGCTTATTGTGTTTGCTCCACGACCCCCCCATTCCATCACCATCACCCCCCAGTTACCACGCTCACAATCCTCTAGTTCCTCTATTAGTAGAACAGCCACCAGCACCCACACTATGTCTGTATTGCGCCATCATTACTTTCTTCTCCCCTCTCTCATCCCAAACACTTTCCAATTTCACCTCCTCCGTCCCCCCCCCATCTCCCCCTCACTCCCCCCCCCCCATCTCCCCCTCGCTCCCCGCAATCTCTCCTCTCACACAAGTCCTATTCCCACTCCCCTCACTCTCTGCTTCTTTCAGCAGCTGGGGATATTTCCCCAAATCCTGGCCCTCCCGTGGTTCTCTCTTCCCCATCCTCTCCCATTCTACAGAAGCTTCAGTAATCCTGTCCACAAACCCCGCCGCTCCTCCTACCCCCCATTTTCCGTGGCACTCTGGAACACGCGTTCTGTCTAACAAACTAACAGCCCTACACGGCCGCGTAACCTCTGGTTCCTTACACCTTCTCGCTCTAACTGAAACCTGGCCGTCCCCGTCTAACGCCGCCTCTCCCGCTGCTCTCCCCTATGGTGCCTCCACCTCACTCTGTCTCCGGTAACACCTCCCCTCCCCCTCTCTGTCGGGGACCCCTTCTGTTCTCTCTCTTCCTTTGGCTTTCAATACCACCTGTACGCTGATGACACCCAGATCCATCCATCCTCCCCTGATCTCTCTCCTTCTTAGATCTCTCAACTAACCGTCTCGCCTCCAACACTAAGATTCCCCGTCAGTCTCCCTCAATGTCACCGGTGCCGTCTCTCCCCGTCCCCTCAGGCCCGCTGTCTTGGTGTCACCCTCGACTCTGACCTCTCGTTCACCCCCCACATTCAGTCTCTCTCTAAAAACTGTCGTCTCCATCTTAAAAACATTCCCTGCGTTCCTCCCTTCCTAAAATTGGATTTAAAAAAAATGCATAAAAAATTACAGGGTTCTTTTTTTGCTGCTCTAGCTGCGCCGAAAAAAGGAGCCCTGCAGCATGCATTTTTCATAATCCAAAATTGGATTTCAGCAAAAAATGCATAAAAAATTACAGGGTTCCTTTTTTTGTTGCTCTAGGGGTGCCGAAAAAAGGAGCCCTGCAGCATGCATTTTTCATAACCCAAAATTGGATTTTAGCGGAAAAATGCATAAAAAATTACAGGGTTCCTTTTTTTGCTGCTCTAGGGGTGCTGAAAAAAGGAGCCCTGCAGCATGCATTTTTCATAACCCACAAATCGCTCTGGAAAAATGCATAAAAATTACAGGGTTCTTTTGTACTGGTCTAGGGGTGCTGAAAAAAGGAGCCCTGCAGCATGCATTTTTCATAACCCAAAATTGGATTTCAGAAAAAATGCATAAAAAATTACAGGGTTCTTTTTTTGCTGCTCTCGGGGTGCTGAAAAAAAGGAGCCCTGCAGCATGCATTTTTCATAACCCAAAATTGGATTTTAGCAGAAAAATGCATAAAAATTACAGGGTTCTTTTTTTGCTGCTCTAGGGGTGCTGAAAAAAGGAGCCCTGCAGCATGCATTTTTCATAACCCAAAATCGGTCTGGAAAAATGCATAAAAATTACAGGGTTCTTTTTTACTGGTCTAGGGGTGCTGAAAAAAGGAGCCCTGCAGCATGCATTTTTCATAACCCACAAATCGGTCTGGAAAAATGCATAAAAAATTACAGGGTTCTTTTTTTGCTGCTCTAGGGGTGCCGAAAAAAGGAGCCCTGCAGCATGCATTTTTCATAACCCAAAATTGGATTTTAGCGGAAAAATGCATACAAAATTACAGGGTTCTTTTTTTGCTGCTCTAGGGGTGCCGAAAAAAGGAGCCCTGCAGCATGCATTTTTCACAACCCAAAATTGGATTTTAGCAGAAAAATGCATAAAAATTACAGGGTTCTTTTTTTTGCTGCTCTAGGGGTGCTGAAAAAAGGAGCCCTGCAGCATGCATTTTTCATAACCCAAAATTGGATTTCAGAAAAAATGCATAAAAAATTACAGGGTTCTTTTTTTGCTGCTCTCGGGGTGCTGAAAAAAAGGAGCCCTGCAGCATGCATTTTTCATAACCCACAAATCGGTCTGGAAAAATGCATAAAAATTACAGGGTTCTTTTTTTGCTGCTCTAGGGGTGCTGAAAAAAGGAGCCCTGCAGCATGCATTTTTCATAACCCAAAATTGGATTTTAGCAGAAAAATGCATAAAAATTACAGGGTTCTTTTTTTGCTGCTCTAGGGGTGCTGAAAAAAGGAGCCCTGCAGCATGCATTTTTCATAACCCACAAATCGGTCTGGAAAAATGCATAAAAATTACAGGGTTCTTTTTTTGCTGCTCTAGGGGTGCTGAAAAAAGGAGCCCTGCAGCATGCATTTTTCATAACCCAAAATTGGATTTCAGAAAAAAAATGCATAAAAAATTACAGGGTTCTTTTTTTGCTGCTCTAGGGGTGCTGAAAAAAGGAGCCCTGCAGCATGCATTTTTCATAACCCAAAATTGGATTTCAGAAAAAATGCATAAAAAATTACAGGTTTCTTTTTTTGCTGCTCTAGGGGTGCTGAAAAAAGGAGCCCTGCAGCATGCATTTTTCATAACCCAAAATTGGATTTTAGCGGAAAAATGCATAAAAAATTACAGGGTTCTTTTTTTGCTGCTCTAGGGGTGCTGAAAAAAGGAGCCCTGCAGCATGCATTTTTCATAACCCAAAATTGGATTTCAGAAAAAATGCATAAAAAATTACAGGGTTCTTTTTTTGCTGCTCTAGGGGTGATGAAAAAAGGAGCCCTGCAGCATGCATTTTTCATAACCCAAAATCGGTCTGGAAAAATGCATAAAAATTACAGGGTTCTTTTTTACTGGTCTAGGGGTGCTGAAAAAAGGAGCCCTGCAGCATGCATTTTTCATAACCCAAAATTGGATTTCAGAAAAAAAATGCATAAAAAATTACAGGGTTCTTTTTTTGCTGCTCTAGGGGTGCCGAAAAAAGGAGCCCTGCAGCATGCATTTTTCATAACCCAAAATTGGATTTTAGCGGAAAAATGCATACAAAATTACAGGGTTCTTTTTTTGCTGCTCTAGGGGTGCTGAAAAAAGGAGCCCTGCAGCATGCATTTTTCATAACCCAAAATTGGATTTCAGAAAAAAAATGCATACAAAATTACAGGGTTCTGTTTTTTGCTGCTCTAGGGGTGCTGAAAAAAGGAGCCCTGCAGCATGCATTTTTCATAACCCACAAATCGGTCTGGAAAAAATGCATAAAAATTACAGGGTTCTTTTTTTTGCTGCTCTAGGTGTGCTGAAAAAAGGAGCCCTGCAGCATGCATTTTTCACAACCCAAAATTGGATTTTAGCAGAAAAATGCATAAAAAATTACAGGGTTCTTTTTTTGCTGCTCTAGGGGTGCTGAAAAAAGGAGCCCTGCAGCATGCATTTTTCATAACCCAAAATTGGATTTCAGAAAAAATGCATAAAAAATTACAGGGTTCTTTTTTTTGCTGCTCTAGGGGTGCTGAAAAAAGGAGCCCTGCAGCATGCATTTTTCATAACCCAAAATTGGATTTCAGAAAAAAAATGCATAAAAAATTACAGGGTTCTTTTTTTGCTGCTCTAGGGGTGCCGAAAAAAGGAGCCCTGCAGCATGCATTTTTCATAACCCAAAATTGGATTTTAGCAGAAAAATGCATAAAAATTACAGGGTTCTTTTTTTGCTGCTCTAGGGGTGCTGAAAAAAGGAGCCCTGCAGCATGCATTTTTCATAACCCACAAATCGGTCTGGAAAAATGCATAAAAATTACAGGGTTCTTTTTTTGCTGCTCTAGGGGTGCCGAAAAAAGGAGCCCTGCAGCATGCATTTTTCATAACCCAAAATTGGATTTTAGCGGAAAAATGCATAAAAAATTACAGGGTTCTTTTTTTGCTGCTCTAGGGGTGCCGAAAAAAGGAGCCCTGCAGCATGCATTTTTCATAACCCAAAATTGGATTTCAGAAAAAAAATGCATAAAAAATTACAGGGTTCTTTTTTTGCGGCTCTAGGGGTGCGGAAAAAAGGAGCCCTGCAGCATGCATTTTTCATAACCCACAAATCGGTCTGGAAAAATGCATAAAAATTACAGGGTTTTTTTTTTGCTGCTCTAGGGGTGCTGAAAAAAGGAGCCCTGCAGCATGCATTTTTCATAACCCAAAATTGGATTTTAGCGGAAAAATGCATACAAAATTACAGGGTTCTTTTTTTGCTGCTCTAGGGGTGCCGAAAAAAGGAGCCCTGCAGCATGCATTTTTCATAACCCAAAATTGGATTTTAGCGGAAAAATGCATACAAAATTACAGGGTTCTGTTTTTTGCTGCTCTAGGGGTGCTGAAAAAAGGAGCCCTGCAGCATGCATTTTTCATAACCCACAAATCGGTCTGGAAAAAATGCATAAAAATTACAGGGTTCTTTTTTTTGCTGCTCTAGGGGTGCTGAAAAAAGGAGCCCTGCAGCATGCATTTTTCATAACCCAAAATTGGATTTCAGGAAAAAATGCATAAAAATTACAGGGTTCTTTTTTTGCTGCTCTCGGGGTGCTGAAAAAAAGGAGCCCTGCAGCATGCATTTTTCATAACCCAAAATTGGATTTTAGCAGAAAAATGCATAAAAATTACAGGGTTCTTTTTTTTGCTGCTCTAGGGGTGCTGAAAAAAGGAGCCCTGCAGCATGCATTTTTCACAACCCAAAATTGGATTTTAGCAGAAAAATGCATAAAAATTACAGGGTTCTTTTTTTTGCTGCTCTAGGGGTGCTGAAAAAAGGAGCCCTGCAGCATGCATTTTTCATAACCCAAAATTGGATTTTAGCAGAAAAATGCATAAAAATTACAGGGTTCTTTTTTTGCTGCTCTAGGGGTGCTGAAAAAAGGAGCCCTGCAGCATGCATTTTTCATAACCCACAAATCGGTCTGGAAAAATGCATAAAAATTACAGGGTTCTTTTTTTGCTGCTCTAGGGGTGCTGAAAAAAGGAGCCCTGCAGCATGCATTTTTCATAACCCAAAATTGGATTTCAGAAAAAAAAATGCATAAAAAATTACAGGGTTCTTTTTTTGCTGCTCTAGGGGTGCTGAAAAAAGGAGCCCTGCAGCATGCATTTTTCATAACCCAAAATTGGATTTCAGAAAAAATGCATAAAAAATTACAGGTTTCTTTTTTTGCTGCTCTAGGGGTGCTGAAAAAAGGAGCCCTGCAGCATGCATTTTTCATAACCCACAAATCGGTCTGGAAAAAATGCATAAAAATTACAGGGTTCTTTTTTTGCTGCTCTAGGGGTGCTGAAAAAAGGAGCCCTGCAGCATGCATTTTTCATAACCCAAAATTGGATTTTAGCGGAAAAATGCATAAAAAATTACAGGGTTCTTTTTTTGCTGCTCTAGGGGTGCTGAAAAAAGGAGCCCTGCAGCATGCATTTTTCATAACCCAAAATTGGATTTCAGAAAAAATGCATAAAAAATTACAGGGTTCTTTTTTTGCTGCTCTAGGGGTGATGAAAAAAGGAGCCCTGCAGCATGCATTTTTCATAACCCAAAATCGGTCTGGAAAAATGCATAAAAATTACAGGGTTCTTTTTTACTGGTCTAGGGGTGCTGAAAAAAGGAGCCCTGCAGCATGCATTTTTCATAACCCACAAATCGGTCTGGAAAAATGCATAAAAAATTACAGGGTTCTTTTTTTGCTGCTCTAGGGGTGCCGAAAAAAGGAGCCCTGCAGCATGCATTTTTCATAACCCAAAATTGGATTTTAGCGGAAAAATGCATACAAAATTACAGGGTTCTTTTTTTGCTGCTCTAGGGGTGCCGAAAAAAGGAGCCCTGCAGCATGCATTTTTCACAACCCAAAATTGGATTTTAGCAGAAAAATGCATAAAAATTACAGGGTTCTTTTTTTTGCTGCTCTAGGGGTGCTGAAAAAAGGAGCCCTGCAGCATGCATTTTTCATAACCCACAAATCGGTCTGGAAAAATGCATAAAAATTACAGGGTTCTTTTTTTGCTGCTCTCGGGGTGCTGAAAAAAGGAGCCCTGCAGCATGCATTTTTCATAACCCACAAATCGGTCTGGAAAAATGCATAAAAATTACAGGGTTCTTTTTTTGCTGCTCTAGGGGTGCTGAAAAAAGGAGCCCTGCAGCATGCATTTTTCATAACCCAAAATTGGATTTCAGAAAAAAAATGCATAAAAAATTACAGGGTTCTTTTTTTGCTGCTCTAGGGGTGCTGAAAAAAGGAGCCCTGCAGCATGCATTTTTCATAACCCAAAATTGGATTTCAGAAAAAATGCATAAAAAATTACAGGTTTCTTTTTTTGCTGCTCTAGGGGTGCTGAAAAAAGGAGCCCTGCAGCATGCATTTTTCATAACCCAAAATTGGATTTTAGCGGAAAAATGCATAAAAAATTACAGGGTTCTTTTTTTGCTGCTCTAGGGGTGATGAAAAAAGGAGCCCTGCAGCATGCATTTTTCATAACCCACAAATCGGTCTGGAAAAATGCATAAAAAATTACAGGGTTCTTTTTTTGCTGCTCTAGGGGTGCTGAAAAAAGGAGCCCTGCAGCATGCATTTTTCATAACCCAAAATTGGATTTCAGAAAAAATGCATAAAAAATTACAGGGTTCTTTTTTTTGCTGCTCTAGGGGTGCTGAAAAAAGGAGCCCTGCAGCATGCATTTTTCATAACCCAAAATTGGATTTCAGAAAAAATGCATAAAAAATTACAGGGTTCTTTTTTTGCTGCTCTCGGGGTGCTGAAAAAAAGGAGCCCTGCAGCATGCATTTTTCATAACCCAAAATTGGATTTTAGCAGAAAAATGCATAAAAATTACAGGGTTCTTTTTTTTGCTGCTCTAGGGGTGCTGAAAAAAGGAGCCCTGCAGCATGCATTTTTCACAACCCAAAATTGGATTTTAGCAGAAAAATGCATAAAAATTACAGGGTTCTTTTTTTTGCTGCTCTAGGGGTGCTGAAAAAAGGAGCCCTGCAGCATGCATTTTTCATAACCCAAAATTGGATTTCAGAAAAAATGCATAAAAAATTACAGGGTTCTTTTTTTGCTGCTCTCGGGGTGCTGAAAAAAAGGAGCCCTGCAGCATGCATTTTTCATAACCCAAAATTGGATTTTAGCAGAAAAATGCATAAAAATTACAGGGTTCTTTTTTTTGCTGCTCTAGGGGTGCTGAAAAAAGGAGCCCTGCAGCATGCATTTTTCATAACCCAAAATTGGATTTTAGCGGAAAAATGCATAAAAAATTACAGGGTTCTTTTTTTGCTGCTCTAGGGGTGCTGAAAAAAGGAGCCCTGCAGCATGCATTTTTCATAACCCAAAATTGGATTTCAGAAAAAAAATGCATAAAAAATTACAGGGTTCTTTTTTTTGCTGCTCTAGGGGTGCTGAAAAAAGGAGCCCTGCAGCATGCATTTTTCATAACCCAAAATTGGATTTCAGGAAAAAATGCATAAAAATTACAGGGTTCTTTTTTTGCTGCTCTCGGGGTGCTGAAAAAAAGGAGCCCTGCAGCATGCATTTTTCATAACCCAAAATTGGATTTTAGCAGAAAAATGCATAAAAATTACAGGGTTCTTTTTTTTGCTGCTCTAGGGGTGCTGAAAAAAGGAGCCCTGCAGCATGCATTTTTCACAACCCAAAATTGGATTTTAGCAGAAAAATGCATAAAAATTACAGGGTTCTTTTTTTTGCTGCTCTAGGGGTGCTGAAAAAAGGAGCCCTGCAGCATGCATTTTTCATAACCCAAAATTGGATTTTAGCGGAAAAATGCATACAAAATTACAGGGTTCTTTTTTTGCTGCTCTAGGGGTGCCGAAAAAAGGAGCCCTGCAGCATGCATTTTTCACAACCCAAAATTGGATTTTAGCAGAAAAATGCATAAAAATTACAGGGTTCTTTTTTTTGCTGCTCTAGGGGTGCTGAAAAAAGGAGCCCTGCAGCATGCATTTTTCATAACCCAAAATTGGATTTCAGAAAAAATGCATAAAAAATTACAGGGTTCTTTTTTTGCTGCTCTCGGGGTGCTGAAAAAAAGGAGCCCTGCAGCATGCATTTTTCATAACCCACAAATCGGTCTGGAAAAATGCATAAAAATTACAGGGTTCTTTTTTTGCTGCTCTAGGGGTGCTGAAAAAAGGAGCCCTGCAGCATGCATTTTTCATAACCCAAAATTGGATTTTAGCAGAAAAATGCATAAAAATTACAGGGTTCTTTTTTTGCTGCTCTAGGGGTGCTGAAAAAAGGAGCCCTGCAGCATGCATTTTTCATAACCCACAAATCGGTCTGGAAAAATGCATAAAAATTACAGGGTTCTTTTTTTGCTGCTCTAGGGGTGCTGAAAAAAGGAGCCCTGCAGCATGCATTTTTCATAACCCAAAATTGGATTTCAGAAAAAAAATGCATAAAAAATTACAGGGTTCTTTTTTTGCTGCTCTAGGGGTGCTGAAAAAAGGAGCCCTGCAGCATGCATTTTTCATAACCCAAAATTGGATTTCAGAAAAAATGCATAAAAAATTACAGGTTTCTTTTTTTGCTGCTCTAGGGGTGCTGAAAAAAGGAGCCCTGCAGCATGCATTTTTCATAACCCAAAATTGGATTTTAGCGGAAAAATGCATAAAAAATTACAGGGTTCTTTTTTTGCTGCTCTAGGGGTGCTGAAAAAAGGAGCCCTGCAGCATGCATTTTTCATAACCCAAAATTGGATTTCAGAAAAAATGCATAAAAAATTACAGGGTTCTTTTTTTGCTGCTCTAGGGGTGATGAAAAAAGGAGCCCTGCAGCATGCATTTTTCATAACCCACAAATCGGTCTGGAAAAATGCATAAAAAATTACAGGGTTCTTTTTTTGCTGCTCTAGGGGTGCTGAAAAAAGGAGCCCTGCAGCATGCATTTTTCATAACCCAAAATTGGATTTCAGAAAAAATGCATAAAAAATTACAGGGTTCTTTTTTTTGCTGCTCTAGGGGTGCTGAAAAAAGGAGCCCTGCAGCATGCATTTTTCATAACCCAAAATTGGATTTCAGAAAAAATGCATAAAAAATTACAGGGTTCTTTTTTTGCTGCTCTCGGGGTGCTGAAAAAAAGGAGCCCTGCAGCATGCATTTTTCATAACCCAAAATTGGATTTTAGCAGAAAAATGCATAAAAATTACAGGGTTCTTTTTTTTGCTGCTCTAGGGGTGCTGAAAAAAGGAGCCCTGCAGCATGCATTTTTCACAACCCAAAATTGGATTTTAGCAGAAAAATGCATAAAAATTACAGGGTTCTTTTTTTTGCTGCTCTAGGGGTGCTGAAAAAAGGAGCCCTGCAGCATGCATTTTTCATAACCCAAAATTGGATTTCAGAAAAAATGCATAAAAAATTACAGGGTTCTTTTTTTGCTGCTCTCGGGGTGCTGAAAAAAAGGAGCCCTGCAGCATGCATTTTTCATAACCCACAAATCGGTCTGGAAAAATGCATAAAAATTACAGGGTTCTTTTTTTGCTGCTCTAGGGGTGCTGAAAAAAGGAGCCCTGCAGCATGCATTTTTCATAACCCAAAATCGGTCTGGAAAAATGCATAAAAATTACAGGGTTCTTTTTTACTGGTCTAGGGGTGCTGAAAAAAGGAGCCCTGCAGCATGCATTTTTCATAACCCACAAATCGGTCTGGAAAAATGCATAAAAAATTACAGGGTTCTTTTTTTGCTGCTCTAGGGGTGCCGAAAAAAGGAGCCCTGCAGCATGCATTTTTCATAACCCAAAATTGGATTTTAGCGGAAAAATGCATACAAAATTACAGGGTTCTTTTTTTGCTGCTCTAGGGGTGCCGAAAAAAGGAGCCCTGCAGCATGCATTTTTCACAACCCAAAATTGGATTTTAGCAGAAAAATGCATAAAAATTACAGGGTTCTTTTTTTTGCTGCTCTAGGGGTGCTGAAAAAAGGAGCCCTGCAGCATGCATTTTTCACAACCCAAAATTGGATTTTAGCAGAAAAATGCATAAAAATTACAGGGTTCTTTTTTTTGCTGCTCTAGGGGTGCTGAAAAAAGGAGCCCTGCAGCATGCATTTTTCATAACCCAAAATTGGATTTCAGAAAAAAAATGCATAAAAAATTACAGGGTTCTTTTTTTGCTGCTCTAGGGGTGCGGAAAAAAGGAGCCCTGCAGCATGCATTTTTCATAACCCACAAATCGGTCTGGAAAAAATGCATAAAAATTACAGGGTTCTTTTTTTTGCTGCTCTAGGGGTGCTGAAAAAAGGAGCCCTGCAGCATGCATTTTTCATAACCCACAAATCGGTCTGGAAAAAATGCATAAAAATTACAGGGTTCTGTTTTTTGCTGCTCTAGGGGTGCTGAAAAAAGGAGCCCTGCAGCATGCATTTTTCATAACCCAAAATTGGATTTTAGCAGAAAAATGCATAAAAAATTACAGGGTTCTTTTTTTGCTGCTCTAGGGGTGCTGAAAAAAGGAGCCCTGCAGCATGCATTTTTCATAACCCAAAATTGGATTTCAGAAAAAATGCATAAAAAATTACAGGGTTCTTTTTTTGCTGCTCTAGGGGTGCCGAAAAAAGGAGCCCTGCAGCATGCATTTTTCAGAACCCAAAATTGGATTTTAGCGGAAAAATGCATAAAAAATTACAGGGTTCTTTTTTTGCTGCTCTCGGGGTGCTGAAAAAAAGGAGCCCTGCAGCATGCATTTTTCATAACCCAAAATTGGATTTTAGCAGAAAAATGCATAAAAATTACAGGGTTCTTTTTTTTGCTGCTCTAGGGGTGCTGAAAAAAGGAGCCCTGCAGCATGCATTTTTCATAACCCAAAATTGGATTTTAGCGGAAAAATGCATAAAAATTACAGGGTTCTTTTTTTTGCTGCTCTAGGGGTGCTGAAAAAAGGAGCCCTGCAGCATGCATTTTTCATAACCCAAAATTGGATTTCAGAAAAAATGCATAAAAAATTACAGGGTTCTTTTTTTGCTGCTCTCGGGGTGCTGAAAAAAAGGAGCCCTGCAGCATGCATTTTTCATAACCCAAAATTGGATTTTAGCAGAAAAATGCATAAAAATTACAGGGTTCTTTTTTTTGCTGCTCTAGGGGTGCTGAAAAAAGGAGCCCTGCAGCATGCATTTTTCATAACCCAAAATTGGATTTTAGCGGAAAAATGCATAAAAAATTACAGGGTTCTTTTTTTGCTGCTCTAGGGGTGCTGAAAAAAGGAGCCCTGCAGCATGCATTTTTCATAACCCAAAATTGGATTTCAGAAAAAAAATGCATAAAAAATTACAGGGTTCTTTTTTTGCTGCTCTAGGGGTGCTGAAAAAAGGAGCCCTGCAGCATGCATTTTTCATAACCCAAAATTGGATTTCAGAAAAAAAAATGCATAAAAAATTACAGGGTTCTTTTTTTGCTGCTCTAGGGGTGCTGAAAAAAGGAGCCCTGCAGCATGCATTTTTCATAACCCAAAATTGGATTTCAGAAAAAATGCATAAAAAATTACAGGGTTCTTTTTTTGCTGCTCTAGGGGCGCCGACAAAAGGAGCCCTGCAGTATGCAT
The DNA here is from genome assembly GCA_029215755.1 of Spea hammondii. NCBI lineage: Eukaryota > Metazoa > Chordata > Amphibia > Anura > Pelobatidae > Spea > Spea hammondii. Next base: position 26,243,567 of record JARDYJ010000012.1, on the reverse strand, counting down.
TTTTCATAACCCAAAATCGGTCTGGAAAAATGCATAAAAAATTACAGGGTTCTTTTCTTGCTGCTCTAGGGGTGCCGAAAAAAGGAGCCCTGCAGCATGCATTTTTTATAACCCAAAATTGGATTTTAGCGGAAAAATGCATAAAAAATTACAGGGTTCTTTATTTGCTGCTCTAGGGGTGCTGAAAAAAGGAGCCCTGCAGCATGCATTTTTCATAACCCACAAATCGGTCTGGAAAAAATGCATAAAAATTACAGGGTTCTGTTTTTTGCTGCTCTAGGGGTGCTGAAAAAAGGAGCCCTGCAGCATGCATTTTTCATAACCCAAAATTGGATTTTAGCAGAAAAATGCATAAAAATTACAGGGTTCTTTTTTTTGCTGCTCTAGGGGTGCTGAAAAAAGGAGCCCTGCAGCATGCATTTTTCATAACCCAAAATTGGATTTCAGAAAAAATGCATAAAAAATTACAGGGTTCTTTTTTTGCTGCTCTAGGGGTGCTGAAAAAAGGAGCCCTGCAGCATGCATTTTTCATAACCCAAAATTGGATTTTAGCGGAAAAATGCATAAAAAATTACAGGGTTCTTTTTTTGCTGCTCTAGGGGTGCTGAAAAAAGGAGCCCTGCAGTATGCATTTTTCATAACCCAAAATCGGTCTGGAAAAATGCATAAAAAATTACAGGGTTCTTTTTTTGCTGGTCTAGGGGTGCTGAAAAAAGGAGCCCTGCAGCATGCATTTTTCATAACCCAAAATTGGATTTTAGCAGAAAAATGCATAAAAATTACAGGGTTCTTTTTTTTGCTGGTCTAGGGGTGCCGAAAAAAGGAGCCCTGCAGCATGCATTTTTCATAACCCAAAATCGGTCTGGAAAAATGCATAAAAAATTACAGGGTTCTTTTTTTGCTGGTCTAGGGGCGCCGACAAAAGGAGCCCTGCAGTATGCATTTTTCATAACCCAAAATCGGTCTGGAAAAATGCATAAAAAATTACAGGGTTCTTTTTTTGCTGGTCTAGGGGTGCCGAAAAAAGGAGCCCTGCAGCATGCATTTTTTATAACCCAAAATTGGATTTTAGCGGAAAAATGCATAAAAAATTACAGGGTTCTTTATTTGCTGCTCTAGGGGTGCCGAAAAAAGGAGCCCTGCAGCATGCATTTTTCATAACCCAAAATCGGTCTGGAAAAATGCATAAAAAATTACAGGGTTCTTTTTTTGCTGCTCTAGGGGTGCTGAAAAAAGGAGCCCTGCAGCATGCATTTTTCATAACCCAAAATTGGATTTCAGAAAAAATGCATAAAAAATTACAGGGTTCTTTTTTTGCTGGTCTAGGGGTGCCGAAAAAAGGAGCCCTGCAGCATGCATTTTTCATAACCCAAAATCGGTCTGGAAAAATGCATAAAAATTACAGGGTTCTTTTTTACTGGTCTAGGGGTGCTGAAAAAAGGAGCCCAGCAGCATGCATTTTTCATAACCCACAAATCGGTCTGGAAAAATGCATAAAAATTACAGGGTTCTTTTCTTGCTGCTCTAGGGGTGCGGAAAAAAGGAGCCCAGCAGCATGCATTTTTCATAACCCACAAATCGGTCTGGAAAAATGCATAAAAATTACAGGGTTCTTTTTTTGCTGGTCTTAGGGGTGCTGAAAAAAGGAGCCCTGCAGCATGCATTTTTCATAACCCAAAATCGGTCTGGAAAAATGCATAAAAATTACAGGGTTCTTTTTTACTGGTCTAGGGGTGCTGAAAAAAGGAGCCCAGCAGCATGCATTTTTCATAACCCACAAATCGGTCTGGAAAAATGCATAAAAATTACAGGGTTCTTTTCTTGCTGCTCTAGGGGTGCGGAAAAAAGGAGCCCAGCAGCATGCATTTTTCATAACCCACAAATCGGTCTGGAAAAATGCATAAAAATTACAGGGTTCTTTTTTTGCTGGTCTTAGGGGTGCTGAAAAAAGGAGCCCTGCAGCATGCATTTTTCATAACCCAAAATTGGATTTTAGCAGAAAAATGCATAAAAAATTACAGGGTTCTTTTTTTGCTGCTCTAGGGGTGCTGAAAAAAGGAGCCCTGCAGCATGCATTTTTCATAACCCACAAATCGGTCTGGAAAAAATGCATAAAAATTACAGGGTTCTTTTTTTGCTGCTCTAGGGGTGCTGAAAAAAGGAGCCCTGCAGCATGCATTTTTCATAACCCAAAATTGGATTTCAGAAAAAATGCATAAAAAATTACAGGGTTCTTTTTTTGCTGCTCTAGGGGTGCTGAAAAAAGGAGCCCTGCAGCATGCATTTTTCATAACCCAAAATTGGATTTTAGCGGAAAAATGCATAAAAAATTACAGGGTTCTTTTTTTGCTGCTCTAGGGGTGCCGAAAAAAGGAGCCCTGCAGCATGCATTTTTCATAACCCAAAATCGGTCTGGAAAAATGCATAAAAAATTACAGGGTTCTTTTTTTGCTGCTCTAGGGGTGCTGAAAAAAGGAGCCCTGCAGCATGCATTTTTCATAACCCAAAATTGGATTTTAGCAGAAAAATGCATAAAAATTACAGGGTTCTTTTTTTGCTGGTCTAGGGGTGCCGAAAAAAGGAGCCCTGCAGCATGCATTTTTCATAACCCAAAATCGGTCTGGAAAAATGCATAAAAAATTACAGGGTTCTTTTTTTGCTGCTCTAGGGGTGCTGAAAAAAGGAGCCCTGCAGCATGCATTTTGCATAACCCAAAATTGGATTTCAGAAAAAATGCATAAAAAATTACAGGGTTCTTTTTTTGCTGCTCTAGGGGTGCTGAAAAAAGGAGCCCTGCAGCATGCATTTTTCATAACCCAAAATTGGATTTCAGAAAAAATGCATAAAAAATTACAGGGTTCTTTTTTTGCTGGTCTAGGGGTGCCGAAAAAAGGAGCCCTGCAGCATGCATTTTTCATAACCCAAAATCGGTCTGGAAAAATGCATAAAAATTACAGGGTTCTTTTTTTGCTGCTCTAGGGGTGCTGAAAAAAGGAGCCCTGCAGCATGCATTTTTCATAACCCACAAATCGGTCTGGAAAAAATGCATAAAAATTACAGGGTTCTTTTTTTTGCTGCTCTAGGGGTGCTGAAAAAAGGAGCCCTGCAGCATGCATTTTTCATAACCCACAAATCGGTCTGGAAAAAATGCATAAAAATTACAGGGTTCTGTTTTTTGCTGCTCTAGGGGTGCTGAAAAAAGGAGCCCTGCAGCATGCATTTTTCATAACCCAAAATTGGATTTCAGAAAAAATGCATAAAAAATTACAGGGTTCTTTTTTTGCTGCTCTAGGGGTGCCGAAAAAAGGAGCCCTGCAGCATGCATTTTTCAGAACCCAAAATTGGATTTTAGCGGAAAAATGCATAAAAAATTACAGGGTTCTTTTTTTGCTGCTCTAGGGGTGCGGAAAAAAGGAGCCCAGCAGCATGCATTTTTCATAACCCACAAATCGGTCTGGAAAAAATGCATAAAAATTACAGGGTTCTTTTTTTGCTGCTCTAGGGGTGCTGAAAAAAGGAGCCCTGCAGCATGCATTTTTCATAACCCAAAATTGGATTTCAGAAAAAATGCATAAAAAATTACAGGGTTCTTTTTTTGCTGCTCTAGGGGTGCTGAAAAAAGGAGCCCTGCAGCATGCATTTTTCATAACCCAAAATTGGATTTCAGAAAAAATGCATAAAAAATTACAGGGTTCTTTTTTTGCTGCTCTAGGGGTGCGGAAAAAAGGAGCCCTGCAGCATGCATTTTTCATAACCCAAAATCGGTCTGGAAAAATGCATAAAAATTACAGGGTTCTTTTTTTGCTGCTCTAGGGGTGCCGAAAAAAGGAGCCCTGCAGCATGCATTTTTCATAACCCAAAATTGGATTTTAGCGGAAAAATGCATAAAAAAATTACAGGGTTCTTTTTTTGCTGCTTTAGGGGTGCTGAAAAAAGGAGCCCTGCAGCATGCATTTTTCATAACCCAAAATTGGATTTTAGCGGAAAAATGCATAAAAAATTACAGGGTTCTTTGTTTCCTGCGTTAAATAATGTATATTAAAACTGCATGTTTCGGGCCTAACACCAGCCGGGGTACCTGCAGCGTTAATATTCATAATTCAGGTTTCCAGGCTCTGTACAGCGAGGCCAATACTAGCCAGGAAAACCCTGAAGTCTGAATAAAGTCATTGGGATGTATGATGCGGGGGAAGCCGGCCAGGGTTGGCCCCACATCATGCGCCACATTAAGCAACTATACATGAGGCAAGGTTCTCAGCACCTCTTGCAGAGAAAGCCGGCTCGGGTCGGCCCTTCCTCATGCATAGTTAACAGGGGCCCCTAAAAAGCCATCTCAGCAGTTTTTATTATGCATGACACAGGGCCAACCCTGGCCGGCTTCCCCTGCATCATGGATAGCAAAAGCTGAGAGATAGCTTTTGGGAAACCCATGTTAACCATGCATGAGGAAGGGCCGGCCCGAGCCGGCTCCTCCTGTAAGCAGCGCTGAGACGGCCCTGCTTTATGCATAGTGACACGGCTCAGGGTTTAGGTGATCTGTGCCGGCCGACACGCATGCTCCTGGCAGAGGCTGTACAGTCACAGCGCCTGAAGCCCAGCGCTGCGCTCACTGCCGGCAGAGAACACGAGAAGCCACAAGATCGGCACCATCAATAAACTACTGCAATAGGAAACACGCCTGAAACACGCAACCCCAACATGCTTCTCCTGCATTAAGGGGCCAAGCTGGCCATGGATAATGCATAAGAAACCCCGGTGCTCAGTGACCTGAACATCTGTGCCGGCAGGTAACCCCCCCCCCCCCCGATGGCGGTAATTACACGTGTGTGAGAGTCATGTATGTAAAGTATCGTACCTGTAGCTCGCCAACACTCCGGAAGAAGAAGCTTCGTACTTACCGGTTCCATGCTGAAAAAGAACATTTACAACCGAAACAGCGCCAGAAAAGGCTTTATTCACTAAACAAGTTGCATAAAACCAAGCAAGAAGAAACGACACGGAGACAGAGCGGGATTTTATTGGACACGGTAAGAAAAGAGACTGCGGAGATCAGATCTTTATTAGAACCCTAAAAGAGAGAGACCTGAGAACGGCCCCCCCAATGATTAAAGGTTATATGGCACATTAGCACACATACAGGTCCCCCGTCCCCCCCGGCCCCGAGACCACCGAACGCTCCACAGCGGGGCGGGGAGGAATTCTACGCATCAGTAAACAGACTTTCTATACGTTACATCGTTATTCCTACCCACCCTCTCTGAAGCCAGATCAGATACAACTACTCCCATCAATGACACAAACATTAATCTATCGGCTTCCATCCCACCAATAACCCGACCGTGACAGATTTTATTAACCCCTTCAGCTATCATCGTTTCCTCTCAGGCGAAGCACATTTAATATTTGGAGCCCACTCCCCCGGTTAGATAAATAACGGGATTCACTCGAGGAACAGCTGCACTTGTGTGCGGCCCCCGGAATCCACGCAGGGCCGCATTCGCTTAGTAACGTTTCTTCTGTATTGTACAGGGGCGCGCATGCACTGAGCGGACACCAGGGAGGCAGCAGAGCGGCATCAGCAGCACCCGAGAATCCAGCTGTTCCCGAGGAAGTCCCGGGTGCCAGAGGCGAATACCGCATGTAAACACCACGCTACATGTATGTAAAATGTTCAGCAGCAGCACACGTCACACCCTCACACCCGCGTTTACCCTTTAATACAGTCCCTCATGTTGTGGTGACCCCAACCATAAAAATTCTGTAACGATATATTGTGAAATCTGTGTTTTCCGATGGTCTTAGGTGACCCCTGTGAAAGGTTGAGAAGCGCTGCTTCAAAGCTTTTAGTTCTAAGCTTCCGCTGCTCCTGTAGAAATAGAGGAATGATAGACGGATAGGGTGCGGGTCACAGCGGTTTAGGGGGTCTGAGATTAGGGGGGGAGCGGGAGAGAGAGCGGCATTCTTAAAAATCTCGTCTATATCTTTAGGCGGACAGTGAAGTCTGTTACATGCGGAGAATCCAGACATTAGAATCAAATCACGGAAACGTCATACGAAGCTCTGGTAACGCGTCACGAACCCGCTGCACATGTTTAGTCCGTGTCCTCAGTGCTGAAAGGGTTAATTAAAGACAACACTAGAGGGAACTGGAAAATATAATCTCCGAACCGCCGATCCGACAGACTAACAAGCGGTAAACCAGGACCGGTCCGAACCGCATCACACACGGGTACATCTGCAAATGGCGTGTATACGATCCCGTGTGATCAACGGACAGACAGCCAGAAACCCCGACGGACCACCAGAACAACAGCTGCCCCCCGGCCGGCCACCAAGTCACCCAGACGGACCACCAGAACAGCTGCCAAATAAAAGCACTGAAGGGGAACTATAAAAACACAAAATAAAGATGCTTAACCCTTTCAGCACTGAGGACACGGACTAAACATGTGCAGCGGGTTCGTGACGCGTTACCGGAGCTTCGTATGACGTTTCCGTGATTTGATTCTAATGTCTGGATTCTCCGCATGTAACAGACTTCACTGTCCGCCTAAAGATACAGACGAGATTTTTTAAGAAAGCCGTTCTCTCTCCCCCTCCCCCCCCCTAATCTCAGACCCCCTAAACCGCTGTGACCCGCACCTTACCCGTCTATCATTCCCCTTAACCCCCGCACTGCCGCCCGCGTCTCACCCACACGCTCCGTGGTCAGCGCTGCTTCTGATTTGATAAAGGAGATGGATTCTCGGGAACGGTCGTCCAATAAAAGGCGATTATTCTGAATTCGCTATTTTATTTTTTGCGCGGCCGGAGTAACGCGGCTCTCGGGCTACAAGCAGGATGTTAGTGGCTATGAGATTAAATCATAATACTGACACTCGGGGTCACTAACCCAGCCCGCAGCAACAAAAGGGTTAAAAGTACAGTTTGGGTTTGATTGGGAAAGATTAGTAAAGAGATTCTCTTACCGCTGCAGCGATCGCCGAGCCGGTCTTGTGGTTGATGGAAGCCAACGTTACCGCGGCGATGAAGAAAAACAGGGCGCTGACCCCGGTATTCACCAAATCCTACGAGAAAAGAAGAAGACACGTGAGATTCTGGCACAGCGCATGTCTGCTTCATGAGACTCCTTTCCATCCCCGCTCCTGTAATGTACATTTATATATTATACTTTATTATAGACTCTTAGCATAACCGCCAAAGGCCATGCTGTGCGTAAAAGAGCTGACAGTCTGCTGGAGACGTTCCCCGGCTGTCCTCCAGCCCTCTGATACATCAGTCATGGAATGAAGTTTGTTGCTCTGCAGGAAACCCGATTCACCAGTTTGGTTAAAGCGATGCGGTATCCGCAGGAATAATACTCTGCGCTGTACGCCGAGTCGCCGTCCTACTAAACGGCCACCTCGTGATAACAGCTCTACAGAGAAACTGCATCTCTGCTGCTGCAATCTTTTTATCCCTTTAGTCGCCGACGCATGGCACGGCTTCCTACCCCGGCTGTCACTATTTACCAAAGGAAGGGGCATTTCTATAAATGGGGGGCTTTGGTGGGTATTCTTTTCCCTGCTGGTCCCAGGCGATACTAGTAGACAGGACAAGACTCAAACTAAGCCCTCACCTCGAGAACAACCCCAGTTAATCAGAAAATACCCCAAAACAAGGAAATTAGATGTAAAAATATTAGAAAGAAGGGAGGGAAGAAGAGTCACCAGCGACCCGCAAGGAAAAGAAGCTCTTGGTAGGAACCGACCTGCAGCCCCCTGTGACCCGATAGATAAATATACAAACCATCGAAGGGTCGGGAACCAGAAATGTCTTCCACGGACTCAGCAACGAGCGCACGACGCGGGGTAATAGAAGTAATTACCCCGGGCAGCAGAGTTACCGGAAATGAGGCAGAATCTGCACAAGTTGAGTGACCCGGATGGCGGAGACTTCCCCGCGGCTCAACATGCCGATCCCTGAAATAATCCAACTGGCGATAGAGCGCTCGGAAATAACAGAGACAGCCGCAGAGACTTCCGGAAGGACCGGGCTCGCTCTACATAAGAGAAGACGCCTTTTCCAACCAAGGGAACGAAGCGCAATCTCTCCCGCCTGAGGAGATGGAAAGAATGCCGGTCAACCAACGTCCAGATTCCTGGGGAAAGCTGAAAGGACTTTGGGTGAAAACCCAGGACGCAACGAAAGCCCCGCTTCATCCAGGAATAATCACAGAAAGGGTTCCTAATGGACAGTCTGTCGCTCACTCAGGCATCTGGCGGAGGCGATGGATTCCAGAAATGCTGACTTCAGGGACAGAAGATGGAGACAACGATTGAAGAGGAACCGGAGACTGTAAAGCACCAGATAGAGGTCCCAAGGAACCGTCTTGGAAACAGCACGAGGTCTAATCCAGACTAGAGCTTTAGAAAATACATCTGACTGCGGACAGGGAGACCACTTCATATCCCAAAAAAAGGGCTGATGGCTGAAATATGGACCTTAATGGTAGAAGGTTGTAATCTGGAATCTAAATCTGAAGAAAGTCCAAAATCAAATTAGGAAGACATGGAGTAGCGGACAAACCTTTGGAGCTGCACCAAGAATGGAACCTCTTCCAGATTTTAACCTCAGAGAGCCGAAATGCTTGCGGTTTAACAGAAGGGTCTCGGCAACTGAAGCGCAAAACCCTGTATTCCAAAAATGTTTCCACTCAACATTCAAGCTGTCAGATGGAGGATTTCTGGCTTTGGATGTAAAATCGGGCCCTGCTGAAGAAGGTTTCTTAGAACCGGAAGATGCAGAGATCTGGAACGGAGGGAGATGAAGACCGCATGCAGATCCTGTTTGGCCGGTCAGGAGCTATGAGGATAACTGAAGCTGATCTTTTTTGATATTTTGCAGAACCCTGGGGAGCCGGAAATCAAAACAATTCTAGAGCGGCCCAGAGCCCAGGGAACTGCGTACCTTGCAGAAGCCATTTTGCCAGCCAAAGACATACAAATCCTTATGGAAGTTTTGCGGGAGGAAAGCACTTGAATCACCAGCGACTGAATGCTGAATGTGCCGGATGAACCAATCGTCTAGGTAGGAAATGAAATTCCCTCATGCAGCCACTACCACAGCCAAAAGCTTTGTGAAAACCGTGGGGGCCGACGTGAGGCCAAATGGATGAGCCTGAAACTGGAAATAAGTCTCTGCCTCCCAAGGAATCGCTATACCAAGAACCTTTTGATGAGACAAGAGGATAGGAACAAGACTATGAGCATCTTTAAGGTCTATGGAGACCAAGAAGTCGTTGATCCATCCTGAATCTGAAATAACAGAGGTCTAATTTAAGATGGAAACCGCTGTTGGGACCAGAAAAACCGGAGAGTATATTCCAGAATTCTTCTCTAGCTCAGATATCGGAATAATAGCCTGAAAGTCTTGGAAACGATTGAAAACGTCTGGTCTGATCTTGGGGAAGGAGACATCAGAAACCAGTCTGGTCTGATATTAATTAATGGCCTCTGTGTCCCCGCTCCCTGTGAGTCTTTTGGTGCCTGGAGCCATATCCCTGGTGCTGACCAGGAAGGTGCGGACGGAAAAGCTGAAATCTTTTCACCACTGTGAATACCTCAAAGAAAATCACCTGTAGTTCTTTGTAACTGGGATTCAAGATCTGCCCCAAAGATGGATCTGCCCCTGAAAGGGATATTAAGTAGCCTATTCAACCATAGAGCTCTTCTGACAGCAACACAAAGCAGAAGCTCTGGCTGACTCATGGATTTGATAGAAGCGTCACACAAAAAGTCCACGGCGAATTTGACGGCAGCGATACTCTTCATAATTTCTTCTTCTTCAGAAGTCTTAGCAACGATGTTATCCTCAGTCTGTGACGGCCAAGGTCTGACAGCTCTGCCCACCGAAGTAGAGGAGATTCCTGGTTTGAAAGCCGAGGTGGAGGCTTCTCGGTAGCCGCTTCTGCCGTCTCCTCCATCTGATCATAAAAATGAGAACCATCTTCTAGCGGCAAGGGGGTCTTATTCTGAAACTTCCATGACTGCCGGATCCACTTCAGGTGCATCACAAACCTGATTAAAGCCATCAAAGGAAAACAAATGCCCGGCCCGTCTGGACCTGGACAGGTTCATTCGCCTTTCAGGTTGACCTCACTCACTAAAGGGGGGGGGGGGTCACACTCTGAAGCGACATCTTCATAAACATGCATAGTGCAGGAAAAAGCAAAGAGCTTTCCCCTCGGATGCATCTCCCAGCTCCATAAATCCCTCTCCCCGCAGGATCCGTGTCAGCCACAGACTTTGCACAGGCCGGGCAAAGTTTCCTTCTGGAACCCCTAGGACTTGTGACATCCTGAGAATTGCACGTGTTTGGGTTTCTTAAGAGCTTTTTTAGGCTTCTCCTCCACAGAGAGCAGGTCGGGAATATCAGGAGCGGATATAATACAAAGATGTAGCAGCACCCGGAAAAAGCAATACAGGCAGAGAATACAACCTATCCGACCAGCAATGAAATCCATGTCAAAACGCGACAGCGGTGAAATGATGCGTCCAAAACGAGGCTTGGAACCCAAACCAGACGTACGGATCGCTCATTAACAGGGCGTTCAGGGCTCAGCCCTGTCTTCCTGCTACTCAGGACTGCTGCCATGAGAGAGGGACAGACGGCAGACGGGGAGCCGCGATGCTCCAGTTCACCTCCCATCTGACCCCCCCCCCCCATTACCACCACCGTGAGTGACAGGAGAGAGACTTTCAGCCCCCACAGCGGTAACTCGATGGGTCAGAAGAGCACCAACCCAGACAAGGGCTAAAGGCACAGAGGGTTCCCCTGACCAAGGGGGCTTAAGCCCTGGAACCAGGCTCAACTGAGAGTCCTAAACATAACAGGTCGATGAGTCCTCCCCACCTAGAACGGTTCTAGAGCGGTTTCTAGGGTACAGAGCAGCCCATCTACTAGAGTCACCAGAGACTGCAGGGAAAATATACAGAATAATAATAACAATAATGACAAGCGATCTCGGATGCGGCCCCAGAGAGAGCTGCAGAGGAGACCAAAAAGCCAGCTGGTCTCAAACTATACGTATACGTCGGGCTGTTTGTGGAATATAAAGAAGCAAAACCGGGTTCTGTATAAGGAGCGATTGGTAGGAACGGTGTATTGGTTGCTATGGTGATTACTCCACTTGCTGCTTAATACCCCCCTGTAGCCGGTAATGCGTAGGGACTTGGGGCGATTTCAGACTATAGTAACTCACAATAAACTTTGGAGCCGCAGAAAATACATTAGAAATGACTTATAAATTATATGCAAATCTGGACTGATCTGCGGTTATTGAATTGTCTCCGGTACATGAAAATAATAAATTTATATTACAATAAGAATATATTAACCGGATCCAATATGAAGAGACAATAACAAGAAGACACCACAGGCCTCGTTTCTACCTCATCGAGAACAAATTAATATTATTACTTGTTAAGTGCATAAAAAAGGGAAAAAATAAAGCTTTAATACGCAGCATTGTTACAGCAGCAAAAACACATTTATTATCAGATATCCAAACATCACTACATAGTATATGATATATGTAATAAATATAATATATGTAGAAATATTCATTACTATTACGTCAAGAAAAACGAATACATGTATCTCCATAGGCCCATACTCACAAATCCATATACAAACATATACATCCCCATATACACATATCACGCACATCCACCTATACATTCATCATATACATGCATATACCACACACGTGCATCATATACCTACACCATATACAAACATATATATCCCTATATACATATGCCACGCACATGACCATATATCACACACGTACACCATATACATACATCCCAGTTTCCTAACCCGTCATGATGGAGCATATTAAGTAAGTTTTTTGGGGCGGATATACTGGATATAGGAGCGCAGAGCCGATCGTATAAAAGCCACGGAATGTAAAAGAATAATAATAAATAATAATAATAATAATAACAATAAGAATAATAATAAGAAGAATTGATAAATAATAATAATAATAATAATAATAATAATAATGTAGTTTCTCGCTTACTGGGTTCCATGAGCAGTAATGGATTTTATGACTTTTTGTAAAAGATGCGAATAAAATGATAAATATCGTCTTATTTGGAAATATACAGAAATTGCTGATATGATATAATATGATGTCATCGTTCAAACGATAAAAAGCTATTCCCATGAAACATATTAACCCGTTGTATGCCTTTTGCCTACAGATGGACAAAGCGAGTGTTTCAAATAATTCGGGGGACAGACGAGCCGCCCGCTCCTGAGTTTAACGCCACATGAGAGCTTTCCGGAGTAACTCCCCCATGGGGGCGACGCGGAGGTTTCCGGAGTAACTCACCCATCGGGGCGACGCGGAGGTTTCCGGAGTAACTCACCCATCGGGCGGCGCGGAGGTTTCCGGAGTAACTCGCCCATCGGGGCGACGCGGAGGTTTCCGGAGTAACTCACCCATCGGGGCGACGCGGAGGTTTCCGGAGTCACTCACCCATCGGGGCGACGCGGAGGTTTCCGGTGCAACTCACCCATCGGGGCGGCGCGGAGGTTTCCGGTGCAACTCACCCATCGGGGCGGCGCGGAGGTTTCCGGAGCAACTCACCCATCGGGGCGACGCGGAGGTTTCCGGAGCAACTCACCCATCGAGGCGACGCGGAGGTTTCCGGAGCAACTCACCCATCGGGGCGACGCGGAGGTTTCCGGAGCAACTCACCCATCGGGACGGCGCGGAGGTTTCCGGAGCAACTCACCCATCGGGACGGCGCGGAGGTTTCCGGAGCAACTCACCCATCGGGACGGCGCGGAGGTTTCCGGAGCAACTCACCCATCGGGGCGACGCGGAGGTTTCCGGAGCAACTCACCCATCGGGACGGCGCGGAGGTTTCCGGAGCAACTCACCCATCGGGACGGCGCGGAGGTTTCCGGAGCAACTCACCCATCGGGACGGCGCAGAGGTTTCCGGAGTAACTCACCCATCGAGACGACGCGGAGGTTTCCGGAGCAACTCACCCATCGAGACGACGCAGAGGTTTCCGGAGTAACTCACCCATCGGGGCGACGCGGAGGTTTCCGGAGCAACTCACCCATCGGGACGGCGCGGAGGTTTCCGGAGCAACTCACCCATCGGGACGGCGCGGAGGTTTCCGGAGTAACTCACCCATCGAGACGACGCGGAGGTTTCCGGAGCAACTCACCCATCGAGACGACGCAGAGGTTTCCGGAGTAACTCACCCATCGGGGCGACGCGGAGGTTTCCGGAGTAACTCACCCATCGGGGCGACGCGGAGGTTTCCGGAGTAACTCACCCATCGGGGCGACGCGGAGGTTTCCGGAGTAACTCACCCATCGGGGCGGCGCGGAGGTTTCCGGAGCAACTCACCCATCGGGGCGACGCGGAGGTTCCCGGAGCAACTCACCCATCGGGGCGACGCGGAGGTTTCCGGAGGCACTCACCCATCGGGGCGACGCGGAGGTTTCCGGAGTCACTCACCCATCGGGGCGACGCGGAGGTTTCCGGAGTCACTCACCCATCGGGGCGACGCGGAGGTTTCCGGAGTCACTCACCCATCGGGGCGACGCGGAGGTTTCCGGAGTCACTCACCCATCGGGGCGACGCAAAGGTTTCCGGAGTCACTCACCCATCTGGGCGACGGAGGTTTCCAGAGTATCTTTCCTGTCGGGACGAGGAGGTTTCCGGAGTGTATGGGGAGGAATTATTAAATCACCTGTAAACCAGATGACTTATGCTAAATGGGACCTCCTATTCCGGGTGTCAGCTTCATACTCCCTACGCAGGGACCCCCGGGGTAAGTAAGCCCCATTATTGGGTAACGCAGACGACTTTTTACTTGGAGAACGATGAAGAATTACCCCATCTCAATGAATTCTCTTTTGTTTTAGGAAGCAGAGTTTTCCAGACGATGGCCAGAATCCCTAAAATCTCTGCCTGGACACACAGGGACCCTGTGTTATAATTCCTCCCCAGCCAGTATCTGCTGCGTGTGACACCACGCCAGAGACAGACGGTAAAGCTTCCCGAGGGCGTATGCATGTACCGCGTTACACCATTTATCAGTATTAACCCCTCATATGCCACAAACTCCACACAAACCATCATGCGGCAATAAGGGAGCAGCCGACAAACACATTCGATTCCTCCCCAAGGGCTACATGATCAGGGACTGAGAAGCAGAGGCACAAATCCTCAGAAGTCCCTTCTTCAGATTTACATAACGCGCATATACACCCACGTTATACCCCATTACATATCAACGCACAAATACACCCACGTTATCTCCAATTACATAATGCGCATATACACCCACGTTATATCCTATTACACAACAACGCACAAATACACCCACGTTATATCACATTACATAAAGCGCATATACCCCCCACGTTATACCACATTACATAACAACCAAAAGGTAGGCGTCATTGGGGGGCAGGTATAGATATGTAATAATGTAAAACCAGCAGATTTCCGTGCAGAGAAGGAACGGACCTTCTGTATAAGGAGAGATTCTGGCGCAGATAGTAGAAGTGGTGTAATTGGCAGGAACGGTGAATTGGTTGCTATGGTGATTACTCCAGTTTTACCACCAGAATTGTCACTTATGCAGAACGTCCGACGGCCCCGGAGCGTACAGGGGGTAACTGTGATGAAGTTATCCTGGAAGGGGGATGTGGTGAGTTACGCTATACCCACGCTACATCACATTATGCGCATAAACACCAACGTTATACCCCATTACATAACACCGCCCATATACCCACGTTATTCCACATTACATATCCTAACGCGCATATACACCCACGCTATATCACATCACACGCATATACACCCACGTTCTATCGCATTACATAACGCCCATATACACCCACGCTATATCACATTACATAACGCGCATATACACCCACGTTATATCACATTACATATCCTAACGCACATATACACCCACGTTATAACCAATAACGCGCATATACACCCACGTTCTGTCACATTACATAACATAGACGCACATACACCCACGTTATATCCCATTACATATCAACGCGCATATACACCCACGTTATGTCACATTACACATCAACGCGCATATACACCCACGTTATGTCACATTACATATCAACGTGCATATACACCCACGTTATATCCCATTACATATCAACGTGCATATACACCCACGTTATATCCCATTACATATCCTAACGCGCATATACACCCACGCTATATCACATCACGCTCATATACACCCACGTTATATCCCATTACATAATGCCCATATACACCAACATGATATCACATTACATACACTATATATCTTAATTTATATAGATATAGCGAGCGAATATAGATATATATTATATACATTCTGTTTGGGACATGTTGGCCACTAAAAGCTATCAGACGTCGAGCCTCTCCGGCTCCCGACAGCAAAGACGTTTTCTATTTACTTATTCCTTCCCGTTTCAAAACATAAGCGATGATTTAGAATCTGAACCACATTTTATGGACTGAATATCCGGCCCAGAAGTCTGTAAAATTTAATTAAATGGCCAAAGTTGCAGTTTCTGGTTTTAAATGACATTTTGTAAATATAAATAAAACGGTTTGGATATTCGAAGCGTCCACGGGAGGCGAGAATGTGAAGAAACTTAATTCTCTAGAATGTGAAGGTAATGAACCTTCCACTGAAAATGCAACAAACCGCAAAAACCCGCTGCGCAAGAGCGCGTCAAACCTGCACGGCACAAACCGCTGCGCAAGAGCGCCACAAAACGCAAGCAAGCACCTAATGTTTGTCTTCTTTGGTGAAGCTGTCGGCGCCGGCGTTTGGGTCACATGACACATTTCTGCTGGGAAGACCCAACAAATATTCTCTCCAGCCCCATCTTTAGTCGTAATAAATGCCACATCCTCAGATCGCGTTATTCTTTGTATTCATTTCTATTAGATGTAGAATAGAGAGGAACGCGTCTCTTACCTGTTCAGGTCTTCTGTCGAGGGCCCCCAAGCAGTCGCCGGAGTTAAGCAGGAAGCCGTCGGCAGTCGGACCGAAGCCAGCGCCGAGTCGCTGTACAGCCTCGAAAAGTTCCCTCTCCTCTCTACTCATGAGGCTGCAGGATAATGTTTTGCGCACTCCAGCTTCATACGCAGGCAGCAAAGTGAGCGACGAGCCCCTGAATCAGGCAGCGACTCCCTTCTGGGGCATTTTCTGCCAGCGTTCATACATTACGGCTCGTGATAAACGTTGGGTTACAGAGCTGCACAGAATAGGAGACATCAGTTATTGCATTAACCCGACCCGCACCAAACAGCACGTTACAGTAAAAGCCGAGTGCAGAGAGATTTATTAAACTCACCGCGGGGTCCTGGTTGACGGGCGGCACCTTGGCGCGCAGGCGGAGGCCGAACATCACCAGTAGAACTCCGGTCACCACGAACTCCGAGAAATAGAGTCCCTCGCGGGAAGCTCCATGATGCTCTCGATACAGACGGAGGAGAGAAGAGCCGGGAGCTGCAGACAGGAGACAGCGGAGATCAGACGGGCATTTACTAGAGACAGGGGGGTCCAACTCCAGGCCCCGGGGGCCACAACCAGGCCAGGCTTTCTGGATATCCAGGACGGGCACTGGCAGCTCAATGCAGTTGCTCTGAACATATTACATCATGTGTGTGTTCAACGAGATCAAAATCCTGGTCTAGTTGTGGCCCTCGGGGAAATCCCGTGACTCGTTCTGCTCATTTAACACGTCGGGTGCCAGAGGTGAGTACCGTGTGTAAACGCGCTACATGTATGTAAAATGTTCTGCAGCAGCACACGTCACACCCTCAAACTTTACCATTTAAAGCATTTCGTTATAAACTGATTCTGTAGGATTAACCCATTAACCCCTAATAGCGGGTCGCCTTGTCTCGGTAACACCAGCGGTTTTTGTGCTGCTGAGAGGACATTATGATTGTTACAGCTTTAGGGGCTGTTGTCCTCCGGGGCTTTAATCCCACAAGAAACGCAGAATTCTTTGTAAAAATAGCGAGTTCTGCGACATCCAGAATGGATCACGGAAACTTCATACGATGCTCCAGTAACGCGGCACGAATCCGGTGCGCATGTTTAGTCCGTGTCCTCAGTGCTGAAATGGTTAATTGATGACAATCCTACACTAGAGGGAACCGGAAAATATAACTTCTGAACCGCCGATCCCCAACAGACTAACGACCGGTAAACCAGGACGGATCCGAACCGCATCACACACGGGGACATCTGCAAATGGCGATCCCGTGTGATCAACGGACAGACAGCCAGAAACCCAGACGGAGCACCAGAACAACAGCTGCCCCCCGGCTGGCCACCAAGTCACCCCGACGGCCACCAAGTCACCCAGACGGAGCACCAGAACAACAACTGCCCCCAGAAGCCGCTCTATCGGGATCTCAGAATAAAAGCACTGATGGAGAACTACAAAAAAAACACACAAACCACAAAACCATGTGAAATAAAGATGATTAACCATTTCAGCACTGAGGACACGGACTAAACATGTGCACCGGATTTGTGGCGTGTTACCGGCGCTTCGTATGACGTTCCCGTGATATGATTCTAATGTCTGGATTCTCCGCATGTAACAGACTTCACTGTCCGCCTAAAGATACAGACGAGATTAAGAATGCCGTTCTCTCTCTCTCTCTCCCCCCTAATCTCTGACCCCCTAAACCGCTGTGACCCGCACCTTATCTGTCTATTACAGCCCTTAACCCCCCCGCGCACCTTACCCGTCTATCATTCCCCTTAACCCCCGCACTGCCGCCCGCGTCTCACCCACACGCTCTGTGGTCAGCGCTGCTTCTGACTTCGTAAAAGAGGTCGATTCTCGGGAACGCTCGTCCAATAAAAGGCGATTATTCTGAAGTCGCCATTTTCTTTTTGCGCAGCCGGAGTAACGCGGCTCTCGGGCTACAAGCAGGATGTTAGTGGCTACGAGATTTAACCATAATACAGACACTCGGGGTCACTAACCCAGCCCGCAGCAACAAAAGGGTTAAAAGTACAGTTTGGTTTTGATTGGGAAAGATTAGTGAAGAGATTCTCTTACCGCTGCTGCGATCGCCGACCCAGACTTGTGGGCGATGAAGAAAAACAGGGCGCTGACCCCGGGATTCACCAAATCCTACGAGAAAAGAAGACACGTGAGATTCTGGCACAGCGCATGTCTGCTTCATGAGACTCCTTTCCATCCCCGCTCCTCTAATGTACATTTATATATATTATACTTTATTATATACATTTTCTTAGAATAACCGCCAAAGGCCATGCTGCGCGTAAAAGAGCTGACAGTCTGCTGGAGATGTTCCCTGGCTGTCCTCCAGCCCTCTGATACCTCAGTCATGGAATGAAGTTTGTTGCCGATTCACGATGCGACCCAAAGACAGGCGAGATAATCTGCGGCCCGAGACGCTGCTTTCTTAAAGCGATGCGGTATCCGCAGGAATAATACGCTGCGCTGCACGCCTACTAAACGGCCACCTCGTGATAACCGCTCTACAGAGAAACTGCATCTCTGCTGCTGCAATATTTTCATCCCTTTTGTCGCCCTGGCAAGACTAGTAGATAGAACAGGACCCTAAACTAAGCCCTGACCTCAAGAACAACCCCAGATAACAACCAAATACCCCCAAAACAAGGAAATTTGATGTAAAAATATTAGAAGGAAGGGAGGGAAGAAGCGTCACCAGCGACCCGCAGGGAAAAGAAGCTGTCGGTAGGAACCGACCTGCATCCCCCGGTGACCCGATAGATAAATATACAAACCATCGAAGGGTCGGGAACCAGAAACGTCTTCCACGGACACCGCAACGAGCGCACGACGCGGGGTAATAGAAGTAATTACCCTGGGCAGCAGAGTTACCGGAAATGAGGCAGAATCTGCACAAGTTGAGTGACCCGGATGGCGGAGACTTCCCCGCGGCTGAACATGCCAGGCCGGTAATCCAATTGACGATAGAGCGCTCGGAAATAACAGAGACAGCCGCAGAGACTTCCGGAAGGACCGGGCTCGCTCTACATAAACAGACACCTTTTCAAACCCAGGGAATGCAGCGCAATCTCTCCCGTCGCCTGAGGAGATGGAAAGAATGCCGGTCAACCAACGTCCGGATTCTTGGGGAAAACTGAAAGGACTTTGGGTGAAAACCCAGGACGTAACGAAAGCCCCGCTTTATCCACAAACGCAGAAAGGGTTCCTAATGGACAGTCTGTCGCTCACTGATGCATCTGGCGGAGGCGATGGATTCCAGAAATGCTTCAGGGACAGAAGATGGAGACAACGATTGAAGAGGAACCGGAGACTGTAAAGCACCAGATTGAGGTCCCGAGGAACCATCTTGGAAACAGCACGAGGTCTAATCCAGACTAGAGCTTTAGAAAATACATCTGACTGCGGACAGGGAGACCACTTCATATCCCAAAAAAAGGGCTGATGGCTGTAATACGGACCTTAATGGTAGAAGGTTGTAATCTGGAATCTAAACCTTCCTAAAATTCAAATCAAATTAGGAAGACATGGAGTAGCGGACAAACCTTTGGAGCTGCACCAAGAATGGAACCTCTTCCAGACTTTAATCTCAGAGAGCCGACGTGCTTGCCGTTTAACAGAAGGGTCTCGGCAACTGAAGCGGAAATCCCTTCAGCCCAAAAGAAGTTTCAACATCCAAAACCTGCTGAAGAAGATGCGGAGATCTGGAACGGAGGGAGATGAAGACCGCATGCAGATCCTGTTGGGCCGGTCAGGAGCTATGAGGATAACTGAAGCTGATCTTGTTTGATACCCTGGGGAGCCGGAAATCCCAGGTCTGGGGAAAGGCAATGAGATAGTCGAGGCTTCTGTCCCAACGATGCAAAACAATTCTAGAGCGGCCCAGAGCCCAGGGAACTGCGTACCTTGCAGAAGACATTTTGCCAGCCAAAGACATACAAATCCTTATGGAAGTTTTGCGGGAGGAAAGCACTTGAATCACCAGCGACTGAATGCCGAATGGGCCGGATGAACCAATCGTCTAGGTAGGAAATGAAATTCCCTCATGCAGCCACTACCACAGCCAAAAGCTTTGTGAAAACCGTGGGGGCCGACGTGAGGCCAAATGGATGAGCCTGAAACTGGAAATAAGTCTCTGCCTCCCAAGGAATCGCTATACCAAGAACCTTTTGATGAGACAAGAGGATAGGAACAAGACTATGAGCATCTTTAAGGTCTATGGAGACCAAAAAGTCGTGGATGCATAAAGTGTCCAGAGCAGATTTTATAGTCTCCATCCTGAATCTGAAATAACGGAGGCCTAATATAAAAGACTGAAACCGCTGTTGGGACCAGGAAAACCTGAGAGTAGATTCCTAAATTATTTTCTATCTCAGGGATGGGTATAACAGCCGGAAAGTCTTGGAACGGATTGATAGAGCACAGAAGAAAGGCACGTCTGGTCTGATCTTGGGGAAGGAGACATCAGAAGCCAATCTGGTCTGAAACTAACAGGTAGCCTTCTGAAGAACCCGAGCCTTCCTCCTACTGGAATGCAGGCGGCGTCATGCCGAACCCTTAGGATCCTGGGGCTGTTTGTACGGATTCCTTTCTTCTTTTTCTCCAAGGGAATGGCCTCTGTGTCCCGCTCCCTGTGAGTCTTTGGATGCCTGGAGCCATATCCCTGGGGCTGACCAGCGACAGCAGCGATACTCTTCATAATTTCTTCTTTAGAAGTCTTAGCACCAATGTTCTCCTCAGTCTGTGACGGCCAAGACCCGACAGCTCTGCCCACCGAAGCAGAGGAGATTCCCGTTTTGGAAGCTGAGGTGGAGGCTTCTCGATAACCGGTTCTGCCGTCTCCTCCATCTGATCAGAAAAATGAGAACCATCTTCTAGCGGCAAGGGGGTCTTATTCTGAAACTTCCATGACTGGCGGATCCACTTCAGGTGCATCACAAACCTGATTAAAGCCATCCAGAAGCCTGGTACGCCTGGACAGGTTCATCCGCCTTTCAGATTGACCTCACTCACTATGGGGGTTGCACTTTGGAGCGACATCTTCGGAAACATCCATAGTGCAGGAAAAAGCAAAGAGCTTCCCCCACCGATGCATCTCCCAGCTCCATAAATCCCTCTCCCCGCAGGATTCGTGTCAGCCACAGACAGTAATACTACTAACACTAACTAGTAATACCAACACCAACACTACTAATACCACAAACACTACTAACACCACCAACACTACTAATACCACAAACACTACTACCACCAACGCTAACACTACTAATACCACAAACACTACTACCACCAACGCTAACACTACTAATACCACAAACACTAACACTACCACTACTAATACCACCAACACTACTAATGCCGCCAACACTAACACTACTAATGCCACTAACACCACTAATGCCACTAACACTACCACTAATACCACTAATACCACAAACAAACACCACTAATACCACCAACACCACTAATACCACAAACACCAACAATATTAATACCAACACTAAATCAACACTGGCTTTAATCAGGTTTGTGATGCACCTGAAGTGGATCCGGCAGTCATGGAAGTTTCAGAATAAGACCCCCTTGCCGCTAGAAGATGGTTCTCATTTTTCTGATCAGATGGAGGAGACGGCAGAACCGGTTATCGAGAAGCCTCCACCTCAGCTTCCAAAACGGGAATCTCCTCTGCTTCGGTGGGCAGAGCTGTCGGGTCTTGGCCGTCACAGACTGAGGAGAACATCGTTGCCAAGACTTCTAAAGAAGAAATTATGAAGAGTATCGCTGCCGTCCGCCACTAATAATACCACCAACACTACTAACACCACAAACACTACTAACACCACAAACACTACTAACACCACAAACACTACTAACACCACAAACACTACTAACACCACTAACACCACAAACACCACTAACACCACAAACACCACTAACACCACAAACACTACTAACACTACTAACACCACAAACACTACTAACACCACAAACACTACTAACACCACAAACACTACTAACACCACAAACACTACTAACACCACAAACACTACTAATACTGACAGATTTAAGTAACAGACGTTCTGTATAAGGAGCAGAAGTGGAGCAATTGGCAGGGACGGTGCGTTGGTTGCTATGGGGATTACTCCACTTGGTTCCCTTTAACCAGTAAGTGAGGTTTTTTGACATTTACTCCCCGTTTCTGATGAGCTCTATCGGGAAGATGCTGGAAAAGGGATGTTCAGGAAATATTTTTACTTTTTGGGTGAATTCACTTGTTTCAGTGATTAGAGGCTTCCTGGATATGGAGGGAATTAAACCCAAGTATTGGGGGAGTTGGGGGGTGGATTATACCATTAGTGGGGGTTTGAGGGTAAATAGAAATGTGAATAATGTAAAAGCAGCAGATTTCCGTGCAGGGAAGGAACGGGCGTTCTGTATAAGGAGCGATTCTGCCGCAGAATGAAGTGGAGTAATTGGCAGGAACGGCGTATTGGTTGCTATGGTGATTACTCCACTTTTACCACCAGAATTATCACTTATACAGAACGCCCGACGGCCTCAGGTAACCCGGAGCGTACGGGGATTAACCGCGATGAAGTTATCTGTAGTCTGAAGGAGAAATAAATGGGGTTTAATAAAGTACAAAGGAGGAGAAACATTAGAATAAGAGACCGTCATCTGAAACCAGGGAGTCGGAGGCTTAGAAGGAATGTCAGGAAGTTTTACTTTACCAAGAAGGTGGTAGATAAATGGAACTGCCTCCCAGCAGAAGTGGTAGCAGCAAATACAGAGAGAGAATGTAATACACTTCTGCTGGGAGGCCACTCCACTTATCTACCACCCGATTTCTCATTAGAGGTTATACAGCGAGGGGACGTAAATAAGTAGAACAACCTCCCAGCAGAAGTGGTAGTGGTTATACAGCGAGGGGATGTAAACACGCAGGGGACGGGGATACGGCTCCTGAATCTAAGACGAGACCAACGACTGCTTAAGGTCCAAGTCTTTACAGCAGGAAAAACAGCAACTGAGAGGGTGGTAGATAAATGGAACTGCCTCCCAGCAGAAGTGGTAGCAGCAAATAGAGAGAGAATGTAATACACTTCTGCTGGGAGGCTGCTCCACTTATCTACCTCCCGACTTCTCAGCAGAGGTTGTACAGCGAAGGGATGTAAACACGCAGGGGATGGGGATACGGCCCCTGAATCTGATTGATGAATGTCGGAGCGGTTATGCAGGAATAACGGGCGACTAGCCGGGGGCCGAACGACTCAGAGGTGTCATTAAATTCTGTTTGTATGACGAGCGGCTCCGTGAGTCTCCCGGCAGATCAGCCGAATCCCGACGTCGCCCGTTATTCCCGCTGTAAAGACTCCCACATTAACCAGTCATTGGCCTCGTCTTAGATTCGGGGCCCCGTATCCCCGTCCCCTGCATGTTTAAATTACTGTTCAGTCATTTGCCGTTTTGGGCACCTAATCGGGGCGAGAAAAAAACTCACCTCAGCCTTCTGCTTAACGCTCTCTTCTCCCTCTTCTATTACCGCCCCGCGCATGAACAGAGGGGACGGCGACTAACCGTCTGCCGGTGAAGGACGAGCTACAGAGGAGATTCTCACCCGGCCGGTTAATCCGCGGAATACATCGTCTTATGATAAAACCTTCCAGTTTGGGGTAAATGCCCCTCTAATTACCCCCCCGGCCCCTGCCGGCCCCCCTCGCCGGACCCATAAACCCCGTGTTTGGGATGGTATGGAGGGGAGTTTATGACGTTTGGGGACTCTTGGGACACGACGGCCCTTAATGTACAGTAACTGGTTAACCCCTTACACACCAGCAGCGTAATGTATTTACCCTACAGAGGGCTGCAGTCCCATGCTTAATGCACAGATATGATTTATACAGGTTTAGGGGCTTCCTGCGGGTCCTCATTTCATTCTGTACATAGGGGATGTATTTGCGAGCACAGGAACTTACACTTCAATCCCCCGATGCCTTCAGAATACAGAGTGACATCAGGGGTTAACAGACGCCAGGTTTAGTGAATACACCCCACCAGTGAGGTTTTGGATATTTCTTTACGTTCCGATGTATTATGAACCGCTCGCCCCTGTGAGCGGGCCCTGCACGATGTATAGTAAACAATCAGCAGATACCAGGAAGATTTTCTGCGCTTTCACACAGATTAAACTATGCATTATGCAGGGCCTGCGGGGTTCTCTTTGCAGGAGAAGCTCGCTGGAGCGGATTTGCCTTCTGTTTATGGTTCGGAGGAGATGTTATTTTGTGGCTGGTTATGGAGGTTTGGGGGGAGGAGAGTAGATTTTAGTAAATAGGAGGAAAGGATTTGGGGATTGTGGGATTTCTGTATAAGGAGCGATTCTGGCGCAGAATGTAGAAGGGGAGTGATTGGCAGGAACGGTGTATTGGTTGCTATGGGGATGACTCCACTTTTATCACCAGAATCATCATCACTTATACAGAGCGGCGTACGGAGAGGAATTAGGAAATCACCTGTAAACCGGACTTATGCTAGATGGGACCCCCTACTCCGGTCGTCAGCTTCACACTCCCTCCGCAGGGACCCCCGGGGTAAATAACCCCATTATTGGGTAACGCAGACGGCTTTTTACTTGGTGGAATTATTTATCGTTCTCCATCTTTTGTAAAAAGGTAAAGCTTCCCGGTAACGTATCCCGAGGGCGTGTGCATGTACCGTGTTACACCATTTAACAGTATTAACCCCTCGTATGCCACAAACGCCAAACAGACCATCATCGGGCAATAAGCGAGCAGCATCAGCTGACAAACCCATTCTATTCCTCCCCAAGGGCCCCGCAGAATATGAGGGCCACATCTGTATAAACAGGGTTTTATTTCCTCGTCTGACGATGGAAACCCGACAGGTCGGCAGCAAAACAGGCAAATTACAGCTTCTGCCCCTTCATTAACCCCGTAGCTGCTGAAGCAAATAGCAAAGCATCGGCTCAGCGGGGAGAGCAGTCATTGTTTCAGCCAGAAATGCAATCTCCGTTACATAACATAACACCCATATATATATATATATATACACATATATACACACACACACCCCCGTTATATCACATTACATAACACGCATAAACTCCCATATACACCCCCCGTTATATCACATTACATAACACGCATAAACTCCCATATACACCCCCCGTTATATCACATTACATAACACGCATAAACGCCCATATACACCCCCGTTAGATCACATTACATAACACGCATATACACCCATATACACCCCCCGTTATATCACATTACATAACGCGCATATACACCCATATACACCCCCCCGTTATATCACATTACATAACGCGCATAAACGCCCATATACATCCCCCGTTATATCACATTACATAACACGCATATACACCCATATACACCCCCCGTTATATCACATTACATAACACGCATATGAACCCACGTAATATCACATTACATAACGTGCATATATACCCACATAATATCACATCACATTACGCCCATATACACCCCCCGTTATATCACATTACATAACGCGCATATGAACCCACATAATATCACATTACGCGCATATACACCCACATTATATTACATCACATTACACAACGCCCATATACACCCACATTATATCACATTGCATAACATGCATGTACACCCACGTAATATCACATTACATAACACCCATATATATATACCCACGTTATATCGCATTACATAACGGCCATATACACCCACGTAATATCACATTATGTAACGCGCATAAATAATATCACATAACACGCATATACACCCACGTTATATCACATTACATAACGTTGGAATACAGCACTCAGTTGTGAGATGGTGCACGAGCCAGGATACCACCCAGTCCTTCAATAAATCCAAAATAAAGAAGCAGGAATCCGCACTCAAATGGTAAGGCGAGTTTATTTCACACAGCCTGAGTGAAACAAACTCACCTTACCATTTAAGTGCCGATTCCTGCTTCTTTATTTTGGAATTACACGACGTGCATATACACACACACTACATGACGTGCACACACACACACACACGACGCACATTACATAACGCGCATATAACACCACGTAATATCACCTTACATAACGCGCATATTTTGTGTACAGATGCAGGAATATGCATTTTCACGAGGAGCACTAATATAATAATAAACAACAAGAGACGCAGCAAGCAGATAACACGTGAATCAGGAGCTCGGAGCCGTATGTAAAGCAGGTAGCCGGACAGGAACGGCTCGAGATTTTGGGGGTTCAGACCCAACAAATATTCTCTCCAGCCCCATCTTTAGTCGTAATAAATGCCACATCCTCAGATCGCGTTATTCTTTGTATTCATTTCTATTAGATGTAGAATAGAGAGGAACGCGTCTCTTACCTGTTCAGGTCTCTTCTGTCGAGGGCCCCCAAGCAGTCGCCGGAGTTAAGCAGGAAGCCGTCGGCAGTCGGACCGAAGCCAGCGCCGAGTCGCTGTACAGCCTCGAAAAGTTCCCTCTCCTCTCTACTCATGAGGCTGCAGGATAATGTTTTGCGCACTCCAGCTTCATACGCAGGCAGCAAAGTGAGCGACGAGCCCCTGAATCAGGCAGCGACTCCCTTCTGGGGCATTTTCTGCCGCCGTTCATACATTACGGCTCGTGATAAATGTTGGGTTACAGAGCTGCACAGAATAGGAGACATCAGTTATTGCATTAACCCGACCCGCACCAAACAGCACGTTACAGTAAAAGCCGAGTGCAGAGAGATTTATTAAACTCACCGCGGGGTCCCGGTTGACGGGCGGCACCTTGGCGCGCAGGCGGAGGCCGAACATCACCAGCAGAACTCCGGTCACCACGAACTCCGAGAAATAGAGTCCCTCGCGGGAAGCTCCATGATGCCCTCGATACAGACGGAGGAGAGAAGAGCCGGGAGCTGCAGACAGGAGACAGCGGAGATCAGACGGGCATTTACTAGAGACAGGGGGGTCCAACTCCAGGCCCCGGGGGCCACAACCAGGCCAGGCTTTCTGGATATCCAGGACGGGCACTGGCAGCTCAATGCAGTTGTTCTGAACATATTACATCATGTGCGTGTTCAACGAGATCAAAATCCTGGTCTATTTGTGGCCCTCAGGGCCTGGAGTTAGACACCCCTGGATATAAACGATATGCATTAGATATAACGTGTGGCAGATAACGGTAGACGGCATCCGTCCTGTAATCCGCTCAGCAAACGACCGCTTACGGGACGGACGGCGGCTGCAGTTATCTTCCGGCTCGAGTCCAATATTCTAGGATTTATTCGTTTTTAGTGGTTTTTGGATTCTAGTTTTTGGAAACATTTCTTTCCGATGGACCCGACGATCCAAGCCGAGGAAGTTGGGTTTAGGAGTTCAGGTTCTGCGGTTCTTCGAGGGGTTAAATACTACTGCTGCCCCCCCCCCCGGGGTTTAATAAACTGGGGCAGCAAATAAGGTCCTTCTGCAGACAGACGAAGAGACAGAAGTGACGTTTATCATTAAACTAAATCCCAAACCCGTTAGGAAGCCGCTACCTAAACTGCGCTCAAGGTTTCCGGAAGGACCAGGACTCGAATAAAGCGACACCAAGGAGATCGGCTTCTCTGTGTACCTGCCGACTTTCCTCCAAGCGTCCGTAAAGTCTCGAGTACTTACCGCATATCGCCCTGTACGGCCGCCGAGCAGAAACGGCTCTGCATTAAAGGGTTAACGGCTTTTAAACAGCATTTACCTTCTAAACGCGGCGAATACGCAGCCTTCTGTGTGTCCGTCCACCGAGACACTAACGGGCCGAGCGATTCTGGAAATACGATTCTCACGAAAATATTCCGTATTAACGAGGAAATCCCCAGAAAAAGCGCAGAGACGAGAAATCATTCTTTCCGTTTTCTGCAGAACGGGGTAAATTCTCACATTTCATTAATTAGCATTAAACGAGATTCCCAACAGCTCCACGACTCGGATTCTACGGAGTCTCCGGGCGGCCGATCTATCAGACTCCTTATACAGCCTGCGCTAAATAGAACGGCTCGGTCTTAATAACCCCGCCGAGGACAGACACATGAAAGTCCATAGAGGGACAGACTTCATTGGATAAGAAGATCTGTGACATCGCCGGGAGCCGCAGTCGCGCATCATCCACACCCTCCCAGCACCCAGACGCAGACACACATGGAGCCGCATTGGATATTTCTTTACGTTCCGATGTATTATGAAGCGCTCGCCCCTCTGAGTGAGCCCTGCACAATGTATAGTAAAATCAGCAACGCTCAAGCAATCTGTCCGAGAAGCCGCGGGTTATTTGACACAGCAGGAGGTTTACAGGAAAGGGTCATCAATCTGGCACCCTATGCTTTTTCTGCGGGTGCCACATACACCCACGTTATATCACCACATAACTACATACATATACACCCCCGTTATATCACGCTACATAACGCCCACGTTATATCACACTACATTACGCCCACATACACCCACGTTAGATCACGCTACATAACGCGCATATACACCCACGTTATATCCCACCGCATAAACGCCCATATACGCCCACGTTATATCCCATTACATAACGCGCATATACACCCATGTTATATCACGCTACATAACACGCATATACACCCACGTTATATCCCATTGCATAAACACCCACGTTATATCCCACTGCATAAACGCCCATATACACCCACGTTATATCCCATTGCATAAACGCTCATATACACCCACGTTATATCCCACTGCATAAACGCCCATATACACCCACGTTATATCACACCACATAACGCCCACATACACCCACGTTAAATCCCATTGCATAAACACCCACGTTATATCCCCTTACATAAACGCGCATATACACACACACGTTATATCCCATTGCATAAACGCCCATATACACCCACGTTATATCCCATTGCATAAACGCGCATATACACCCACGCTATATCCCATTGCATAAACACCCATATACACCCACGTTATATCCCCTTACATAAACGCGCATATACACACACGTTATATCCCATTGCATAAACGCCCATATACACCCACGTTATATCCCACTGCATAAACGCGCATATACACCCACGTTATATCCCATTGCATAAAACACGCATATACACCCACGTTATATCACGCTACACAACCCAGATATACATCCACGTAATATCATATTACATAACGCGCATATACACCCACGCTATATCCCATTGCATAAACACGCAGTTACACCCACGTTACATAATGCTACATAATGCACATATACACCCACGTTACATCACACTACATAACGCGCATATACACCCACATTACATATATTGCATAAACGCGCATGTAAACCCACGTTATATCCCATTACACAACGCACATAAATCCCCATATACACCCACGCTACATAATGCGCATATACACCCATGTTATATCACACTACATAACATGCATATATAGAGAATATACATGCAGTTTGGGACATGTTGGCCACTAAAAGGTATGAGACGCCGAGCCTCTTCGTCTCTGTTTACTGTATTCCATCCCGTTTCAAAACAGAAGGGACGACTTTTACAATCTGAACGACATTTTATGGACTGAATATCCGGCCCAAAAGTCTATAAAACGTTATCACGCTACATAATGCGCATATACACACACGTTATATCCCATTGCATAAAACACACATATACACCCACGTTATATCACACTACACAACCCACATATACATCCACGTCATATCATACTACATAACGCGCATATACACCCACGTTATATCACATTACATAACGCGCATATTCACCCACGCTATATCCCATTGCATAAACGCGCAGTTACACCCACATTACATAATGCACATATACACCCACGTTACATCACACTACATAACGCGCATATACACCCACATTATATCACATTACATAACGCGCATATACACCCACGTTATATCCCATTGCATAAACGCGCATATACACCCACGCTATATCCCATTGCATAAACACCCATATACACCCACGTTATATCCCCTTACATAAACGCGCATATACACACACGTTATATCCCATTGCATAAACGCCCATATACACCCACGTTATATCCCATTGCATAAACGCGCATATACACCCACGCTATATCCCATTGCATAAACACCCATATACACCCACGTTATATCCCCTTACATAAACGCGCATATACACACACGTTATATCCCATTGCATAAACGCCCATATACACCCACACTATATCCCATTGCATAAAACACGCATATACACCCACGTTATATCACGCTACATAACGCGCATATTCACCCACGCTATATCCCATTGCATAAACGCGCAGTTACACCCACGTTACATAATGCTACATAATGCACATATACACCCATGTTACATCACACTACATAACGCGCATAAACGCCCATATACACCCACGTTATATCACATTACATAACGCCCATATACACCCACATTACATATATTGCATAAACGCGCATGGAAACCCACGTTATATCCCATTACACAACGCACATAAATGCCCATATACACCCACGCTACATAATGCGCATATACACCCACGTTATATCACACTACATAACATGCATATATAGAGAATATACATGCAGTTTGGGACATGTTGGCCACTGAAAGGTATGAGACGTCGAGCCTCTTCGTCTGTTTACTGTATTCCGTCCCGTTTCAAAACAGAAGGGACGACTTTTACAATCTGAACGACATTTTATGGACTGAATATCCGGCCCAAAAGTCTATAAAACGTTATCATGCTACATAATGTGCATATACACACACGTTATATCCCATTGCATAAAACACACATATACACCCACGTTATATCACACTACACAACCCACATATACATCCACGTAATATCATACTACATAACGCGCATATACACCCACGTTATATCACATTACATAACGCGCATATACACCCATGTTATATCACGCTACATAACGCGCATATTCACCCACGCTATATCCCATTGCATAAACGTGCAGTTACACCCACATTACATAATGCACATATACACCCACGTTACATCACACTACATAACGCGCATAAACGCCCATATACACCCACGTTATATCACGCTACATAATGTGCATACACACCTACGTGTATACCATTGCATAAACGCGCAGTTACACCCACATTACATAATGCCACATAATGCACATATACACCCACGTTACATCACACTACATAACGCGCATTAAACGCCCATATACACCCACGTTATATCCCATTACACAACGCCCATATACACAACGCACATAAATGCCCATATACACCCACGCTACATAATGCGCATATACACCCACGTTATATCACGCTACATAACATGCATATATAGAGAATATACATGCAGTTTGGGACATGTTGGCCACTAAAAGGTATGAGACGTCGAGCCTCTTCGTCTGTTTACTGTATTCCGTCCCGTTTCAAAACAGAAGCGACGACTTTTACAATCTGAACGACATTTTATGGACTGAATATCCGGCCCAAAAGTCTATAAAACGTTATCACGCTACATAATGCGCATATACACACACGTTATATCCCATTGCATAAAACACACATATACACCCACGTTATATCACACTACACAACCCACATATACATCCACGTAATATCATACTACATAACGCGCATATACACCCACGTTATATCACATTACATAAACGCGCAGTTACACCCACATTACATAATGCACATATACACCCACGTTACATCACACTACATAACGCGCATACACACCTACGTGTATACCATTGCATAAACGCGCAGTTACACCCACATTACATAATGCCACATAATGCACATATACACCCACGTTACATCACACTACATAACGCGCATTAAACGCCCATATACACCCACGTTATATCACATTACATAACGCCCATATACACCCACATTACATATATTGCATAAACGCGCATGTAAACCCACGTTATATCCCATTACACAACGCACATAAATGCCCATATACACCCACGCTACATAATGCGCATATACACCCATGTTATATCACGCTACATAACATGCATATATAGAGAATATACATGCAGTTTGGGACATGTTGGCCACTAAAAGGTATGAGACGTCGAGCCTCTTCGTCTCTGTTTACTGTATTCCGTCCCGTTTCAAAACAGAAGCGACGACTTTTACAATCTGAACGACATTTTATGGACTGAATATCCGGCCCAAAAGTCTATAAAACGTTATCATGCTACATAATGCGCATATACACACACGTTATATCCCATTGCATAAAACACACATATACACCCACGTTATATCCCATTGCATAAAACACACATATACACCCACGTTATATCACGCTACACAACCCACATATACATCCACGTAATATCATACTACATAACGCGCATATACACCCACGTTATATCACATTACATAATGTACGATGCATAGCGGAGTCAGGGAGGTGAAAGGTCCTCCTTTCCCAGAACCTCCTGCGTCTCCGAACAATCCACAGATACCTGGAAGATTTCCTGCGCATTTGCACCGATTAAACTATGCATTATGCAGGGCTCTTTGCAGGAGAAGCTCGCTGGAGTCGGCCCTTCATAATCCAGAGTAATATCAGTAAATTGAAAATCTTCCACCCCCAGCATAATGCATACACTGCCCTGTCATATGTATAGATAATAGCCTGTCTAAAATGAGAGGCTCAGAAGTAATGCAAGAAGTTCTACTTTACTGAGTGGGTGGTAGATAAGTGGAACAGCCTCCCAGCTGAAGTGTATTACATTCTCTCTCTATTTGCCGCTACCACTTCTGCTGGGTGGCAGTTCCACTTATCTTCCACCCACTCAGTAAAGTAGAACTTCTTGCATTACTTCTGAGCCTCTCATTTTAGACAAAGGCTATTATTTATACATATGACAGGGCAGTGTATGTGACGTTTCTTCCTAGTCTATGAGAGCCGTCTGCTCGATATTCCTTCTGTAAGCACTTGGTCGTTGGTCTCATCTTATATTCAGGAGCCGTATCCCCGTCCCCTGCATGTTTACATCCCCTCACTGTATAACCTCTACCACTTCTGCTGGGAGGCTGTTCCACTTATTTACATTCCCTCACAGTGTAACCTCAACTTAGAAGTAGGGTGGTAGATAAGTGGAACAACTTCCCAGCAGAAGTGGTAGAGGTTATAGAGTGAGGGGATGTAAACATGCAGGGGACGGGGATACGGCTCCTGAATATAAGACGAGACCAACGACAGAGTGCTTACAGAAGGAATATCGAGCAGACGGCTGGACGGCTCTCATAGACGAGCAAGAAACATGGAACCCCTGACAATGCATATTTTATAGCTGTTTGTAATAACAGGATAAACGCATAGTTTAGAAGAGAAGGAAGCCGGGCATCGGCTGTAAGGAGCCTCCGAATGCACATTCCAGGGTTAACTTCCCAAATCCAAAAGCCCCTCTGTCGCTTTCTAAGGCACTCCTACAGGGGCATTTAATCCCCACAGGGTCTCCACTGCATAACCCCGGGGGCAGCTGTAATTTAACACCCCCGTCTCCTATTCTGCTATATTACGCACTAAATGGCAGGGGTAAAAAGGTGAGGCCCCTGCACCTGTATGACAACCACTGCTCATTGTTAAGGGAAAGCCCCCGCATCTGGTTTTAGTAGTTTCTATACTTCAGGATACTGGTCTTCTCCCAGTTGAAAAAGGGTTTGATTTCTCTATCCACAGCGGGCAATGTGTATAAAGAATAATTCCCGAGCAGCGGCAGAAGTGGAGCAATCCCCATAGCAACCAATAGAACGTTCCTGCCGATTGATCCGCTTTAACCGTTTGCGCCGGAATCCTTCTTTACGCACAACGGCCGCTGTTTGATAGAAAAAAAAAATCTATTAAAAACTGGAGAGAAAAACAGAATTGATCGTTTCTAAGTAACTTCTAACAGAGCCATTTAACCCTTTAATAAGATTTAACCCTTTGTTATCAAGCTGCGTGGGCTGCTGTATGAAGCGCTGATCCGAACCCAGCGCGACGGGTAACTCGGCACTTTTGGGGTTAATTTCCTCGTTATTGTCTCCCGAGCGGCACCTGAGCGGTTCGGCTTCCAGGGCCGTATTTAAGGGGCTACAGAAGCCATCCCCGGCCTTTAGGCGGTCAGTAGAGCGCGTGGACCCGGAGCGCACGGCGGCCTCCCGGGGAGAGATCCCGGCTTGCAGATAGAGCGGCTGCTCACAGGTAACCCGAGCGGCCCCGACTCTCCGCCCGCATCACCAGCTCGCTATATACCGGATCACATCCATGCTTACGGGTTACCGCTTTTCTCTTACAGGGGCCGCCGACGGCGCAGATACCGGCGCGGGAGATCCCGGGAGGCCGAGACGCTCAGCCAGGTGAGATAACGCTTATATCTGCATGACGGGATGTATAGAATATAATATATACACACAGAATATATACAGCACACTCACCCGATGCATAAACGCCAAATCAGACACTACATGCCAGCATCAACACAATTGCATTTCATTATACAGGTTCCCGGCCAGCACTACAACTCAGCATCCTTACCAAACCCTCCGGTCCCGAGCATCCAGGTCACAGCGCAACTTGTAACCGGTAAGACAGACTTGTTAAGGCAATGACCCGGCGGGTAAAGGTTTTCTGAAGGGCGAATCGGAACCAAAACCGCTTCAAACTCGGGTAAGTTCTGTGAAACCAGTTTAAAAATCCAACACGGCGTCTACGCTTCTCATAAATACCGAGTAAAGTAACGGGTGGAGCACGCAGGTCAATTAATCCACTGCCCAGCAGGGTGGGTCCCCACATCCAATCAATTACCCAGCAAGGGTGGGGTCCACCGTATCAATTAATCAATTACCCAAGGGTGGGTCCACCAGACACCTGCGCCGTAATTCGGGTCCCAGGCAGGGTTAAATTGAAACTCCCCGGGAAATAGAATTCGATTTTAAAACACTTTCAGCCTTAAAAATAAGTTGGTTGCAAGTTTATTTCCCGGACTGACCCATCTGCACCTGTTGGGGGGGACGGTCCCCTTTATACCCGATACTCTCCCCCCCTCTATAGCATTAGTATTACTGATAACCCAAGCAGACGAGCACCCAGAACACAAACCCGTTTATTACCGGTACCGACCCCTCATGTACCCCAATCTCTTACCACTTGTGTGCATTTTAGGATGTATTCCAGGTCGCAGCTGAAGCCTCTTAGCCCCGGGCTCTGCATTGCAGGCTGTGTGGTGGGCTGGTGAGGGCTGCTGGTCCCGGATACCATGGAAGCCGTAGAAGCCTCTCCCTCAAAGCCATCCGTATCTTCTGCCGCCCCCCTCAAACCTGAGGGACCTCCCGAGTGCAGGCTGCAACTGGCGCGCATACCCACGAGTTCGTGCTGGCCGGCTGAGGAGCATGCAGCGAGCCCCAGGCGGGGTAGGTGCCGGCTGAGGAGCATGCAGCGAGCCCCAGGCGGGGTAGGTGCCGGCTGAGGAGCATGCAGCGAGCCCCAGGCGGGGTAGGTGCCGGCTGAGGAGCATGCAGCGAGCCCCAGGCGGGGTAGGTGCCGGCTGAGGAGCATGCAGCGAGCCCCAGGCGGGGTAGGTGCCCGCTGAGGAGCATGCAGCGAGCCCCAGGCGGGGTAGGTGCCGGCTGAGGAGCATGCAGCGAGCCCCAGGCGGGGTAGGTGCCGGCTGAGGAGCATGCAGCGAGCCCCAGGCGGGGTAGGTGCCGGCTGAGGAGCATGCAGCGAGCCCCAGGCGGGGTAGGTGCCGGCTTCGTGCCCTGGAACATTGCAGGAGCGGACAGGGAGCTCTCCCAGCCACACACACCCTCTCTCTACCACATCCAAGTTCTTTGTGCAGGTAACCCGTGCCTTTCCTCAGCCAATCAAATGTTCGCTATAGCGGCTACGTCACACCAAAGGTCGTGTTTTCTCCCTGCTCCGCCCACTGGGTTCCTGCCTTCCGCACCGGGCTCAAGTTATCAGGTAAGGATTCGCTCTGTTTTGGGTCATTGATTCGGTTTTGTGAGCGCAGTCCGCGCGCTTCCTGCACAGTCTGATTCTAGCTGTTAATACGGGGGGGGGGGGGATAAATAGAAAAATGCTAAAAAGTCGGTAGATACGGAGTAAAAATACATGTTTGCGTAGATGTGTCTGGAACAGAGAAAACTATACTGGCTTTCTTGCTCTCTTATTGGTCGCTCTGCCTGTCAAAGTTGGTGATTGACATATTTCAAAGCTCCTGTCATTCAAACTAAGGAACGCCCCTAAATGGGTGGTGTCATTGTTCGAGACGGCCCACAAAGGGGCGGTGATACGACGTCACATGTTGATCTGACCAATGGAATATGATGAACAGTATGATGTCATGCGCGGGTCCACCCACTAATTACCATATCCCCGCCCATTTTACGCAGGTGCCCGATTTGGGCGGTACAAAGTGATTATGCAAATATTGATTGTCGGCTTGAATAAATATGAATAATTATTTTTTTTATATATTTTTTAGATGGTTATTTCCATTGGTGTCGTCATTCCCTGGGGGAGCACTTGCCGGAGAGGTTTTATTACATGATTCTTACCTTGATTTAGTCGGCTGTCATCTTCCTCTGGTTGGATTCGAACTCTGGTCCTCGGTGTTGCTGGTCCTGCGCTGTACACGCTGCGCCACTTTTGAATTTGAGTTTGTGGCGAAAAAAAAATAAAACTTGTCTTTTAATCCCTGCCATTCACACCGCATTATAGCCCTTAATAGCAACCATTTCAGATATAAAAAGTCATCTGTTTAATAAAAGTTCAGTGCAGGTTTAGATCAAATAAATTAGCAAATGAATATGTTGCTTTCTAGTTAGAAATGGGGTATTTTGTATGTTTTATACTGATAAGTAACACTTTATTTACAGGCAAGCTGCCCTTCATGTTACGATGGAATGTAGGACCTCATCTTGCTGCTGCTTCTGAATGATCTAAGGGGAGTCCGCTGGGACAGGGATGATAAACCGGATTAAGGTGCCAGCCGTGGAATGTCTAAGCAATCTCTCACTGCGTTAATAAAGTGGACAGGGGGGATATAATGATGGGCGGCAGTAAGAAGAGTGGGCGGTTCATTGATTCATTATTAGATTTTCCAGTTTGTTGAGCAGCCTAAATGCCTGAGGTCGGAGTTGAACCCACAAACCTCTCATTAGCGGCACCGTTCCCTATGGACTGCACCACGGTTAGTTGGCTGCGGCCGGCGGCTGCGGGTTGGACTTGTCTTCTCTATTATTAGTTGGTGCTCAGCTGGCATGCTTCATGTATCATTCATGTTGTAACCCAGCAGAGACACTTATTTGAACAACTCGCTAATAAAGAATTATGTATTTGTAACAAAATCATGAATTCTGAATATGCTTCTGTCTCTGACCCCCAGGTGCTCACCGGCTGAGAGCGCACAACAGTCCCTGAGGTCTTCTGCTAAAATGCCCACCGGAGCAAAAGGAACCAAGAGAGTCTCCCCATTGTGGATGCGATTCATGTGCCTGAGTGATGAACGTCTCCCAAAATGCCCCATTTCTAGTGGGAATCCCTCTGTCACCTTATGTGTTTTTCTAAGAGTTTAGATGCTGAAACATCTCAATTATGATGCGTTTATAATTCTATAAACAAAAAATGTACTTTATCATCAATGAAACTCCTTATGTGTTTATTTTGAGTTTCTTTTGTAAACCGCAGCTTTTCAGTTAAACATTGGGTGGTTTGGTGATGCTCGGCTAGTCTTCCAATCTGGATCACATAAAATAAACTCATTCACAGCAGTTTTTACAGACATGATGTTTTATTATAGAAACACATGTTGATTTTCTCAGATCTTCAAGGGACAGTAAAATTCTTTGGGGGAGTTGCAGTTACGAGTTCGGACAAGGAGAGTCGCTGTTGACGTGTTGATTGGCTGGGAAGGAGGAGATAAATCCACTGGAGGGGTGATATAATATAACACTGACGCATTTCTGAATTGCCATCCTCCAATATGACTGTAGGGAATATTTAACCCCATAACATAACCAAAGTTACATTATAGGAATCAATACTCAACTCTACCACCAGAGGGCGATACACACACTATCATTTATACGGTGCATATAATTTCCGCAGTTATTTACAGTCCATACGATAAGAAGCGTTATTACTAGAACACAGCCCGACACCGTCACATTCTGTAATTATTACAAATAAGCACACGCAGACGGGGTTACTGCGATGATAGTTTATTGAAGCCAGAAACACCATCCTCTTTAGTTATACCAGCATTAAGAAGCTCCCGCCTGGTTTCTGCTCTGTAACAGGACCAAGGACTGTGAAGTGTTAATGTTAAGCGATGTTCTGTTAAAAATATTGACTTTTCAAGGAAAATCATTACAAGGTAAGGAAATAAAACAATCCAATACCGGGTTAGAGGAAAAGCCCAGGACCCCAGTTACTTCCGTATTTCTTTTTAAAACCACGGCTTCCGTCTCCTCTAGTTGATCTGAATATATGGAATTGAGGCTTTACATTAATTGTCATCTTTTAATTTTCTTTTGGGGGTCACCGATTGGCAGCGTTTCCCCGGCACGCTGACGCTATGTTTGCTGTCCCTGTCATTTTGGGAGCTGTAATTGAATAAAATATCTGATACATACCGTAATACATGGGAGACCAAACCAAATCTGAGACCAGCGCAAAGTGACACTGAAGCAGCAAACCCCAGTAACGCTCAGACCGCTGGGTATAACGGGGAAGCCGGGGGAGCCAGCGGTATAAAGCGGGCACATTGTGGGCGATGAGTCTATGTGTAATGCATTTTTACTTTCGTCCGTGACAATCAACATAAAAGAAGTCATAAATTGCCCATTCAAGACCCTTTCATTCCCGCAATAACCAGCAAATGTGTGGCAGGATGGGGGGGGGGGGGGGTAGAGACAAATGCCTCACCCAAACTTACAGCAAATCTCTATTCCAACATCCAAGCTTTTCTGCTTTCATGACCCCTCCATTAACCGTTCCTGGAGGAGATCCCCCAAAATGACTCCACGCCAATAATGACACCGCAGCCATGCATGGTTGGAAATTGAATTTGCCGCAGCATTTATTCACCAAATTCTGCAATGTTTCTTCTATGCGTTAATATGTCCATCAATGGTTTTAATGAATAGGTAATAATATACTGATAACAAAACACCCTCAATCTTGATGGAGGGTACATGGAAGCCCTCTGAACGCTAATCTACAAAACAACATGGTTGATTTTCTATGCATCCGGATGTCATTGGGACATTGGGTGGGTCGGGATGACAGATCCCAACGCCGCAGCACCTCTCTCATTTTTAAGGGGGTAGAGAATTTAGAGTCACTCTTCGCTTGGCAGGGATCCAGAACAATCAACGTGTCCGAAGATCAGGGGGGGAAAGTCTACAGTATCTACTGTGTGCAGTTACATCAGTTTGTTATTATTTTATGCTTTAAGCTGTCCGAGGAGATCAGCCAACTCTTCTTCTACAGAGAACCAGACCTAACACAGTGTCCTGTCGGCGGGTCCTCCTGTCCAGCTCGTCCTGGATGATGGTTTCTGTCCTGCGGCCAATAAAAAAAAAAAAAATCAGTATCACACCAATTCATAGTCTCGTTTATCTACATAAATAACTGAATATATGCTTAAACAATAATTCAAATAAAAAGGCATAGAAACGGTGGCTGCAGAAACGCTGCACTTTTCAGAAATTAAATATTCTCTTTAAAAAACAAAAGTGCTAAATTAAAAAGAAATCTACAGCTCACCCGATAACAGATAATCATCCACCACCCAAGGAACTCTCTGTTTGGCATTGAAAAGTAATAATAGTATCAGTTTAATTAAATAATCTTGATGAGCATTAAGCTCCATACATTCATACCTGTTTTTTTGGCTGATCCTTGTGCGGTCTGCGTGGCGGCCCCCCCGGACTGCCTGGGGACCCTGTCTTTTTATGCAGGAGACTGTTGAAGAAACTGTCCAGGACTCCTTCGCTGGCAGCGGCATCTGTATTGGACGAGTCCAGATTATACTTAATGTTTGGAGCATTAAACAAAAAAAAAGGTTTCATGACATCACCCATTATTTTTATTGTTCAATAAAACCGACTATTAAAAGAATGAGCTGGTCTACTTCATTAAGTACACACTATGTATGAAGGAACAGATACATAGATGTCAGAGAACGGCATTATAAATACCTTAACACGGTGCAGGGGTGTCCATGAGCGCAGACATACATCCCAACCATGACGCGTGACGCCATTATCTCTGATATCCACCAATAAATGATAGAGAACAACAGGGCTCGACAAACCCATTCCTGGTGTCCAGCCTCTTGCAGGGCTGCCATCATCAATCTGTCACCCTACGGCCAGCGGGGTCACGTAATACACGGCACTCTCCTCACCGTGCGGCCGCAGGAAAGCTTAGGGTAAAGAAGCAGAAGGTAGCGGCGTGGCTGGTCTGCACGAGGTGAGGGGTAGTGTATGCGAGTGCGTATATACTATAGCGTCAGAGCGTATGTCTCTAACTTTAAATCATTTAACAACGCTACGGAATGTACTGGCACTTTATAAACAAATGTGATGCAACATAATGGAGTCATTTTGAGTGTGTGCATCAAGCGCTGTAGTGTCAGTGTGTACATGTATAGTGCCTGGGTCAGTGTGCGTAGTACTGTAGTGTCAGTGTGTATATGTATAGTGCCTGGGTCAGTGTGCGTAGTACTGTAGTGTCAGTGTGTGTATGTATAGTGCCGGGGTCAGTGTGTGTAGTACTGTAATGTCAGTGTGTATATGTATAGTGCCGGGGTCAGTGTGTGTAGTACTGTAGTGTCAGTGTGTGTAGTACTGTAGTGTCAGTGTGTGTATGTATAGTGCCGGGGTCAGTGTGTGTATGTATAGTGCCGGGGTCAGTGTGTGTAGTACTGTAGTGTCAGTGTGTGTAGTACTGTAGTGTCAGTGTGTACATGTATAGTGCCGGGTTCAGTGTGTGTAGTACTGTAGGGTCAGTGTGTGTATGTATAGTGACGGGGTCAGTGTGTGTAGTACTGTAGTGTCAGTGTGTATATGTATAGTGCCGGGGTCAGTGTGTGTAGTACTGTAGTGTCAGTGTGTATATGTATAGAGCCGGGTTCAGTGTGTGTAGTACTGTAGTGTCAGTGCATGTATGTATAGTGCCGGGATCAGTGTGTGTAGTACTGTAGTGTCAGTGTGTGTAGTACTGTAGTGTCAGTGTGTGTATGTATAGTGCCGGGGTCAGTGTGTGTAGTACTGTAGTGTCAGTGCATGTATGTATAGTGCCGGGGTCAGTGTGTGTAGTACTGTAGTGTCAGTGTGTATATGTATAGTGCCGGGGTCAGTGTGTGTAGTACTGTAGTGCCAGTGTGTATATGTATAGTGCCGGGGTCAGTGTGTATAGTACTGTAGTCAGTGTGTGTGTGTGTGTATAGTACTGTAGTCAGTGTGTGTATGTGTGCTATATGTACAGTGCTCTAGCCAATGTGTGTGTGTGTAAATGTATAGTGACAGAATCAGTATTTCCACTGTATTGTAGTGCCAAATTCAGTGTGTATGTGTGCACAGTGTTAGAGTGTTTCATTGTATATACGTATAATGTTAGCTAGTGTGTGCCCACGTGTATAAGAGTGTGATGGTAGCATGTATAGCTTTGCTTAAGTTACAGTATGGCATTAGCATGAGTGTGTATGTCAGCATGTAGTGTGTTAGTGTACATGAGCATAAAATGTTAGCATGTGTCTTATCGTATGTTGTGTGTAAATATATGTTAGTGAATGGCCAGGCTCGACAAACCCCAGGTAAATAACAACGTGATTGGGGAAGGAAAAAAACAAAAAACTGGCTTGTAACTTTTTTGACTGGCTTCTAGATCCAAACCATGGATACTGAATGGCCTATCATGAAGATGAAGTGCTTTCCCCGGACACGCAGTATGTAGAGAGAATGGCGTTCACACTTACTGGTAATATTTGGATCTGATTTCTTTCCTGCTGCCATGGGCGAGGAGCCGGGTACGGCGGCGGTGCCAGAGTGACCAGGAGTTCTAGGGGTCCTGCAGGAGCCGGCGCTGGAGATTCCTGCAAGACAAGGAAACAAATATATCATTCAGGAGCTAGAATGCGGAATTCTGTTAACATACAGGGTAAAAGATATATATATATATATACAGATCCAAAAGGGAAGCACTCACCTGAACTAGCATTTATTATAAGGGGTGCTGCTGAAGACCAAAGCCATACACAATCTCTAAATCAGTGCACCAAATAGGTTATAAACTCTCATAACTGTAGTCCTTGTAAAAGCTACTTAAAAACACCTTTCTAAGATGACAGAATTGGAGTTTTAGTCACATCATATGGCCATATTATGCTAAGCCCTGTCACCCCCCAGAATCCGCAGCATGAGGCGCCATCAAACCCCAAGCATGCGGTCCCGTCTGGACCAGCCTTGAGCTCACCTGCCCTGACTCACAGCAAGGGGTTAACAGGGAAAAAACTCAGTTACCCAGTATTGCCCCCATTCCACAGATGGGAGAAGCCCCCCAGCTTGCCTTCTACACCTGTCCAATAATTCCACAAGACGCATGAGCAGCTGCACTAAAACCAGGGACAAATCTACCCTGAACCATCGGGGAACCCCTTTCTACCACTATGGGTACCCCGGTAAGTGGAGAGAAAGAGGAAAATAAAGGAGGGAGAAGGGCCATGCTACCTTGTACCCAGCCCCCAGCCAAGGTGGATATCACATGCCTAGCCAAAGGATGGGGAGAAGCAGACAAACTGCCGGAAAACAAAGAATCTTCAAGAGCCTTTGTGCATCCACCTGCCTCCACACCCAGCAGCTGTGGTGCCGCCATCAAATATATTCCTAGTGAGCGCCATATTGGGTTGGTGTGGGACTTCACAGCAGGCCAAAAGCCTGCTTTAGCAGACCTTGTGGCTCCTGTCGGCACCATATTGATGTGGTGTATGGTGTAGGAACAGGTCACAGTCCCCTCCTTGCCTGATCCTGTGGATCTCAATGGGGAAACCAGTCCCTGAGCCAACTTCTCCTCTGGACCCACCAGCCATGGCCCTCAGGAGCTGATGCAACTGTCCAACATCTCCCATGGTGAGCAGCCTTTTTGTCTTGGAAAACATGCATAAATGACACCCAAGTAGTTAGTATGGTATCATGTTTTGTCGCAGGTAGTCAAATCCAGCAAACACTACTCTGGGGTGGTTCTCTGAGATTGCCCTTGATATACCCCTATGATAAATGCGGGCTGCCTCACAAGGGGCCCAACCAAATGCAACTGGTGCCTTTGGTGCCCCATCAGCATAATCACTCCATAGACAGGGAGGGCTGCCTGGCGTCACCTCAGTCTGGTTACCCCTGCATCCAATGCTTTACACGCAGGGTTGTTCTGGAATGGCAAGGACGTTGTCACCGAGTGGAAGGATGATGCGGTCATCTTCTGTCCCAGTAGCTGTAGGTCCCGTTCTCTGCCGTGACCCTTCAGGTAAACCTTCTGGTTCCACGTACTCCTGGATATCTTTAACACCTGTAAGGAAATCAACAAATTCTCTAAAAATATATCATATATTCCTGCCTTTTGTATACATATAACATGATACTCCATCACAACTTGTTCAAGAACTACAGAAAAACAGGTTTTTAAAAAAAAAAAAGAAATTTATAAATCTAGAACTCCTCTAAATCTCTGCAACCTCAATAATTCAGACTCTTAACCTAATCTTCTCACCCCAGGAAGATTATGGGAATGTTCGCTGCCCAAAGGAATCCATGTCTCTGATTTTTAATAAATACCTTTTAAAATCAGATTACTTAGAGAAAGGGTTTACCTGTAGCCAGCAGCTTACATACGTGTAAACATGTTTGTATGTGTATTCAGTTA
The DNA here is from genome assembly GCA_029215755.1 of Spea hammondii. Lineage (NCBI taxonomy): Eukaryota > Metazoa > Chordata > Amphibia > Anura > Pelobatidae > Spea > Spea hammondii. The sequence continues at coordinate 26,199,495 of JARDYJ010000012.1, read as the reverse complement.
CTTTTTTTTTATTATTACATGTCACTTACTTACCAATGCCATAACCCAGACTGACGATGATGACGAGTATTCGCGCCAATGATCGCTTCACAGCCGAAAGTAACTCTCCAAGGATAACCGCTCCTTCAACTGACAGTAAACGGAAAACCAAAACATCATTTCTGGTTATTGGGCCGACGCGTATAGGAACCGTAACACATTTACATCTGTAATGCTTCCGAGTAAACTTAAAACCTATTAACATTTTGCTACCAATATGTTAGCGGTCGATGAAGCCTTTAAACCCATCCCGCCATCCTTGAACCAAGCGTCGTACCCGACTCTCCTTTGTAATGGATGTTTTGGAACTCCGCATAGAACACGGCTTTCTCCACCATGCCCAGGAAGATAACGGCGCCCACCCAGAACTGCATCCGGAGCAAGTCCCTCCAATAGCAGGCAGACCGAGCCGACCGCAGAACGCCAAAGAGCACGATTACGATGCACATGACCATGAAGAACTGCGGGCAAAGGAAGAAAAATCTGTTCGGAAACATAGACCACGATAGTAACTACAGCTCTTCCCCTACATTACGCCCTTTCATTACAAACTGTAGCGCACTGCCTTTTGTACCATTATATCTTAACCCCTTCACCACAAAGCCCGTACATGAACATGTACAATGTAATGCATGGTCATTAATGGGTTTAAGGACAACCTGTTGTCCTGAAGGGGTTAATATGTGCTAATGTTACTGTCAGTTATGTATATTGTTCAGAAACTGCAATGCGGTCTAAAAATAAGAGATGCAGCCCAACATCACCCGATACGTGAACGCTTTACTTACAATCATCCGCGGGTAGTCGGCCAGCGTTAGATATTCATTGGGTCCTTTAACTTCCACAATCACTGGGAAAAAGAGCACAACGGTCACGATATGAAGGAAGGAACGAACAAGAGAACTACAAGGAGGGCAGTAATACCATAATATATGTAGGCTGAGCCAGACAAAGCAAGAACTGGAATATAAAGAGCTGTGACATTTGTGACTTCAGGTTAGAGGTCTATTTAAATATACATGGTGCCCCCTTCTCTGCGAGGCATATAAGTGTAAGAGGTGCCCTCGGTATCAGATCAGAGGCAGGTTTATTGGTACTGAAGAATGGCACCAATGGAGAGAAGCTACTTCATGTTACAAATGTAAAGCCCCAGAGCACAGTATCCTTATCAATAAGGAGGAGAAGTAGAGAGCTTGGCTGAATACTATTCAATTATACAAAAGAACGCCCGGGAAATATACCTTAACAGATCAGTCATTACCAGCTTTCCTCAAGGTTTAATCATATAAAAACCATAAAGGCGATGGGAGAGCTTTTAAAACATGCGCACTGGGTCTCATTTGACAATCTGGAACTCTCACTTCGTTGCCGGCTGGCAGCGAGTATAACATACAGGTTCTTTAGGACAACCACATCTATCGCAAGCGTCAGAGCTGGGGGACAGGGAAAGAGGCAAACGCATCCGTGGCATTCTGCATAATCTGCATGACGAACCAAACAAACGTTTAAAGCGACCACTCAGCGATCGCATGCATTCAAGTACATGAAGGCTGGAGAAGCTCTTATAATAGCATCGACGTTAAATTACGCATCGTTCCCTAGACGTGGATATCTGAAACACAAACATCACACTTACTGGTGAAATCACTTTGTGTGTGGGGGGGGGGTTCATCTATTTGTTGTGCCAGCCAATTTTCTAGGAAACGGAGAGAAGAAATGATATTTCAGATCATCGGTCTCCACAATTATCTATGCACTGAGATTGCTCTGTTCTGGCCAGCAGGCAGTCAGCGGCAACATTCAGGGAAGTATATATTATTTTAAATATATACCATGACTATTAAATGCAGCGGAACTGGTCATCAATACTTTTTTGAATGCCAGGTCCAAGTATCTGCTACAAAAAAGAAAAGGAAGAAAGGAAGAAAGCAGAGAGGCCCCCTTGGCCTTTGAAATTGTAGTCATTTGCTGGAACGTCAGTAAGTCGTAGACACAAACATTATTATCTGACCCAAAGAGAGACAGAAGAATGAGTTATATACGCAAGGGCCCCGCATTACAAAAGCAATAGCAACGTTTAAAATATGAACGGCAACAGGAAATTCTCAAGCATCCTTACTCACCGAGTAAACTGACGAGGATCATTGAGGAACAACATGAATCTGAAACAAAGAAATACTCAATCCAGGCGGAAAAATGTAAGAGATTAGCTATATTAGTAATATCTAGGAGTAACCAGGAGAACCTGAAGGACCCCACACCAGCAGGAGCAACATAAGACCCTATAATTAATGTCTGCGTAACGATGACCTGTTACAGCTCACATTATCCACCACTAATTCCTACATTGACAGAAATCACATTAACCGCGCTTATTTTTCCCCCGTTTGCGCGAATATGAAAATAACCTCCATTGTTTTCTATCGCAGGAGCCGTCATCTTCACGCCACATTTTAAAGTCTTTGGTGTTTTCATGTCCAAATCTTTGCGTTACAAATGCCCGGTTAACTCATAAGCCTGTGACGCGCATGTAATAAGACGAGAAGGACAAAGCCACGTGCAGCGGGGCTCCTCAATCCCCATGCGTATTACTTATTTTCCAAATCAGATGCCTTACCTGTTGAATCTTCATTGCAAAGTTTTTGATCGATTTCTCCAAAGTCACTTCAAACCGGATCCATCCTAGAAACAAAGCAAATAAGCCATATCTTTATGAATATGCACTAAATTGTCTTTAAAGGGACACTACAGCAATCATACCCACTTTAGTGCATATGACAGCTGAGAGGTCCCTTTAAATTGACATGGTGTCCCCTTTGAAAATACTGGGAGGATTTTGAAGACCCCCCCCAACGCATTTGCCCCTCCATGTCTTATATATTATACTATCCCAACTGCATTAAAGTCCATGCATGTAACTGCGTACACTTACATATCTAGACAGGAGCCATATTTATTAAGAGTCATTTTGGAGCAACAACCCAAATGTCCAGCGACCACAAATACAGATACTAACTGCAATCCTCACCAAAATCACTCAATATCGCGAAAAGCGAGCTTAATGACACAGAATTAACAGATTATTACGTGTTGTTAGGACTAAACCGCCCAGGATAATTTTTTCAATTGGTTACATTTAGCAAAAGTCTGGATTTTAGACTGAAAGGCTTCATTTTATTTAAATCATCAATTATTATTGGGTATTCCAAAAACACTCACCCTGCTCCTTCTTCACGCGATATAACAGGAGATGCCCTTGTTTTGTTCCGACGAGAAGCCATTCCTCTGAAAAAAGGGAGAGAAATTATTTGTAAAAATCCTCTGTACTAATTAGAATTTTGTAAATTTTTGCTTATATACATTTACGTAATAATTATATTATTGACACTTTGATATGCATAATTCTTTAGTGTTTTTGGTCGGATAATCTTGGAATATTTTGTCTAAAATCATCTATTTCCCTCTAATGTGAAAATACAATACATCATAATACCGTGTATGAGATACATGCTCAATACTACATTAGAATATTGCCCGGAAAATTCGCTATTTTGTGTTCTTTTTCTATCCTATTTTTACGATCTCAGTCATAGTAAATAAATGGTTACTAAATAACAACAATGCACATCCTGAGTTACAAAAATATTTGTAATCATCACACATTTAAAAACAAAACTGATAATAATAAACAAGACATCGCATTCCACACACACAATTACCCAAAAAGAAATTAATGACACACAGAAATGAGTGATGAGGTCATGCTATAATTAACCGTATTGTGTCACACCCGAGATTCCATAACATCACGTGACGTCACATCAAATGCTATTAATAAGCTAATTTAATACACTATAATAATAATAATAATGTTGAGTAATGGCGATTAAAGGCTGTCTGCTGTCACTTGGGCCTGAATTGCAACCCCTCATACAAGCAAGTGATTTAACCCTGTCCTGTCACTCAATACCCCTGCCGGAAAACGAGATTAACCCTCACAGTTCACAAAATGATAATAAGATGTCACTATGGCTTTGCTCATGTCCGGTAGACAACCCGCATGCCCCGGTCCTTGCCCCGGTCCATGCCCCGGTCCATGCCCCGGTCCTTGCCCCGGTCCTTGCCCCAGGCTGCCAGGCACTCTATCTGCAAGGGCAGCTTCTCCAAAATCAGCACCGGCTCAAAAGCGTCATGCATAGCAGCTGCGGCCTAGACCTCCCAACCAGGCCTCGGGCTCTCCTAGGCAACCGGGGGACCCTCGCGATCAAACCCCCGCTGAATATATCGAAAGCGAGGCGAAAATTGTTAAAGAGGGTACGGCAAGCGAACGACGGCTTCCCACACAGGGCAAAAACACAGGCCACTTCTTCCGGGTACAAAGCCCCTCCCATTCGGCCCTAAACCCCGCCCCGTGGGAAGATCATGTGCTACAGGAGGACACATTGGTCAAGGACTCCAACTCCCATCACGTACTGTCACTCACGTGCCTGTTACTGAGTAAGGAGAGAGTGCGGAGAGCGCTATGTCTCGCCCTACCTGGGAACTCTCAGGGGGCAAAGAGACAGCAACCCAAAGCATCAGACTTCACTCTGCCTCGCTATCTGTGCCTCCCCTATCGTGCTTTGCCCCATTAGCAGAACACAGCGGCTTGAACACAGGTGACTTTTATTTTTACTTAGTGACAAGTACTGCTTTTCATAAGACAGGTACCAGATATTATTCTCGGGAGAAAATCCCTTTTTCCCTTTTTTAGCAAAGTTTATACCTAAATGTATAAATTTTTATATATTCTATTATATATACATATTTTATATAATTATATATTCTAATATTATTCTAATTATATATATATATACATTCTAATTATATTCTCATATTACATACATATATATAATTATTATATATTCCAATTAAATATATATATTCTAATTATTTGTTTCCATTCATTTTTCAGACAAATAAGTTTATTTATAACACTGATAATACAGAGGGAAAGTTGGATGAGGTAGTAGGAACACGTCACAGGTTTGCGCGTCTCCATGACCGGCTGCTTCAGGGTGCGCTGAGCAACATCTGTATCAACATCATGGACCTGGAAGACACGGGGGGGGGGGGGGGGAGACAATGAAAAAGGAGGAACCCCCCATCCCCCTTTTTCACCAACATCTTCAATTGGTTTAACAAAGAAGAGAGACCCCAAACGATGGCTCCACTGTGCCAATCGCTCCATTTCTTCCCCATACCCCTCCAGAATCAAATTTAAACTTGTGACCCCGAGAGCTCCTAACAACTCTGCACCCCTTATATCTCTCCCCATCTATCCAAATACATCTCTAACCACCCTTTTTCGTTCCTCTCATGACCTTCATCTCTCTTCCACCATCATTACCTCTTCCCTCTCCCGCGTCCAGGAGTCACCCTCGCTCCACCGCTTCTCTGGAATTCCCTTCCAAATTCTGTCAGATTTTCTCCCTCGTGTGCAAGTTTCAAAAGCTGTCTGAAAACCCACCTCTTTCACGAAGGGTTCCTTTCGTCATATCGCTCTCTACCAGCAACAACCTCGACAGCTCATCCTGACTTGACCAGCTCATCCTCCTCCAAGCTGTCTTCTCCTGTTTCCTCCTAACACATTTTGGACAATGCTATGCTTCCAACTTAGTGTGGAACGCACTGGGCCCCAGTGCAAAAAGCAAGGGCCATAAAGACATGGTCGGATTAGTTTGGTGTGGAAGAACTTGACCGGCAGCACAGAGCCCTGACCTCAACCCCATCAAACACTTTTTTGGATAGACTGAAACAGAGATTGGGAGCCAGGCGTTCTTATCCAATATCAGTGCCCGGCCTCACAAATGCTGTACGGGATGAATGGTGGAAAAAAAATCCTAAGAAACTCTCCAAAATCTTGTAGAAAGCCTTTCCAGAAGAATGGGAGTTGTTATTGCCGCAAAGGGGGGGGCCAACTACGTATTAACGTTTGCGTATTTCGAATGTGATCTCGTAAAAGTCCCTGTTGGTGTAATGGTCAGGTGTCCCAATACTTCTGTCCATATAGCATAAATAGGATTTAGGTCCGCAACATTGAAGAAAATAAATCTAAGGTGAGGTATTGCATGAGATTTGCCGAATTTATTCAGCTCATTTGACCAACCTCAGTGAGGACTCGACAACCGGTAGGTGAACGCCCCACGCGTTTCGCGCACAACAATGGCTCTTAGTCTTGCCTATTAAGAGTTACTAGCTTAGTAAAACTCCCAGCAACCTTCCCATTCTCCAGTGTTTATTTTCCTGCCCTATGTGGGTTGGCACTTATCCTGTTTTTTTTTGCTATGGGAGGTAGGTAAGCATCTCATGGCTCCCCAGCCGGATGCCTGGGAGTACGCTGATGCTGAGGCGATGCACGATTCCTATCATGGGGCTGACTTACCGCTAGCCCCTCGGTGGGCAGAGCAAACGTATTCCTGCTGGGCTCTAGGAACGATGAGGACGTCAAAGATGGTGGCACCCTTTCTTCATTATATCCTTCATAACTTGAAGGACACTCCTCCAGTGAGGATCTATGTTCCTCAGATTCAGAGAGATTGGGGACAGCCAGAGGATCTGGTCTTTCTAGAATAAGGGGAAGTGTTGGAACAATCCTACTTCCCGGTTTATGAGATTGGCAAGTTAGTAGGTGCAGTTAGGACTGCATTGTAGTTGGAAGAAGAGAAACCCCAGAACAAGGTGGATTGTTTCTTTTTGAGTGCAGTTAGAAAGCAGAGAACGTTTCCAGTTCATGAAGTGTTACAAAATGTATTTTTAGAACAATCGAAGATCCCATAAAAATAGGTTATCCATATCCAGAAGACTTTCTAAACGTTTTCCCTTTCCTGAGGATTTCTCAGAATTTCGTCGTGCCCCTAAGATCGATGTCCCAGTAGACAGAGCAATGAAAAGATCTGCTATTCCATTTGAGGATAGAAAAGCGTAGGGTGCTACCAAGAGAGCCTTTGAAGCCTCCTCTGCAATTTTCAAGCTAGGCATTGCAGCAGCTTTCGTCTCCCACTCTATCTGTATTTGCTTACAACAGCTGGCAGAAGATACTCCTGCGTGTGCAGGGGAGGTAGGTATCCTGAGATGCCTTTCTGACATTAAGGGAGCAGCTGATTTTTATTAATGCAATGCAGTGATGGAATCAATTTGTAGGGTTGCCAGAGCCTCAGCTTGTTGGTGGTATACCGTAGGGCCCTATGGCTGAAATCCTAGGCTGTGGATAATGCCTCAAAAGACCACCCGTGTAGCATCCTTTTTGAAGGAAATGAACTATTTTGAAAGAAATTAGAAGTTCTTGTAGAGAAAACTACTGAAGATAAGAATTATCTCCCCAGGAGAGGGCCTCGTCCTCATTTTTGGCCTAACCAATTCAAGGCACCCAAGGCCCAGGAGTCTAGATCATCCTTCAGATCTAGCAGCAGACCTTATATTTTGAGATTTCATTCCTCAAGAGGCAGAGGCAAGCCGGCTACTCAAAACCAGGAGGGGAGCCTGTGGGAGGCAGGCTGCGGGACTTCCTTCAGGAATAGCCCAAAGTTGCTGCAGAAAGGTGGACTATGGGAATCATTTCCAGAGGTTACAGGCTTGGAGTTTGTCAGGAGGACTCCTGCAAAATTTGTGATTTCAAGATCTCCAGAAGATCCAAGGTACACTTTACAGAAGGTGATACAAGAATTTATGCTCCAACGTCATGGCCTCTTTAACCAACAAAAAGGTAGGCCATTTCTTTTCTGTGTCTCCGGAGGGTCGACCATAGAGATGCCTTTTCCTCAGAAATGTATCTTCAAGATGGGCTATATCATTCCCACTTCTGAAGAAAATCACAGAAGACAAATGTCTGGTGATAACGCTAGCTCGGTCTATCTCTTTCTCGCCCACTCAATCTCCCACCTGCCCGCTTGGTCTCTCTCTTGCCCGCTCTCTCTTAGTCTAGCCCGCTTGGTTTGGCTCTCCCGCCCACTCGGTCTCTTACTATCCCCCACTTGGTTTGGCTCGCCTGCTCTGTCTCCCTCTCTCGCCCGGCTACTCTCTCACGCTCCCCCACTTGGGTTCTCTCTCTGTCTCTCTCTCTCCCACATGGTCTCTTGCTCTCCCCCTCGCTCTCCCTCTCTTTTTCCAATCCCCGTTCTCCCTGTTTCCTTGCTTGCTCTCCCTCTCAGTCTCTTACTGTCTCTTACACTCTGCAGCTGTCTCTTACACTCTGCTACTGTCTCTTACACTCTGTTACTGTCTCTTACACTCTGCTACTGTCTCTTACACTCTCTTACACTCTGTTAATGTCTCTTACACTCTCTTACACTCTCTTACTGTCTCTTACACTCTGCTACTGTCTCTTACACTCTGCTACTGTCTCTTACACTCTCTTACACTCTGTTACTGTCTCTTACACTCTGCTACTGTCTCTTACACTCTCTTACACTCTGTTAATGTCTCTTACACTCTCTTACTGTCTCTTACACTCTCTTACTGTCTCTTACACTCTGCTACTGTCTCTTACACTCTCTTACTGTCTCTTACACTCTGTTAATGTCTCTTACACTCTCTTACACTCTGATACAGTTTCTTACTCTCTTACTGTCTCTTACACTCTGTTACTGTCTCTTACACTCTGCTACTGTCTCTTACACTCTGCTACTGTCTCTTACACACTGCTACTGTCTCTTACACTCTGTTACACTCTCTTACTGCCTCTTACACTCTTTTACTGTCTCTTACACTCTCTTACACTATCTTACACTCTGCTACAGTCTCTTACACACTGCTACGGTCTCTTACACACTGCTACGGTCTCTTATACTCTGCTACTGTGTCTTATACTCTGCTACTGTCTCTTATACTCTGTTACTGTCTCTTACACTCTCTTACACTCTGATACTGTCTGTTACACTCTGCTACAGTCTCTTACACTCTGCTACAGTCTCTTACACTCTGCTACTGTCTCTTACACTCTACTACACTCTGTTACACTCTGCTACTGTCTCCTATACTCTGTTACTGTCTCCTATACTCTGTTACACTCTCTTACATGGCATAGGGAGGCTATAATCACACTCCTATCATCCCCAGGTTCCAGCATGTACTGGCTGCCTGGGCTTGATAGGAGAGTGATTGCTGTTAGCAATTATATATATATATATATATATATATATATATATACCTCCAGAAATGCCTTTTAACCCCCTATATACCAGAGTGGCATATCATGGGCCAGAGGGGCATATAGGGGGTTAAAAAGCACATCATGGGGCAGAGTGGCCCATGATCATAGCTTTTATTAAACAGTAAATAGTAAAAAAAATACTAGTTTACATGAATTAATATTTACTAGTAAAACTTTTTCCCTATAAGGTAGTCTTATAGTCAGGCTTTTTTCCCCTAAATTAATATTTAGCTTTTGGGGGGTCGTCTTATAATCAGGGTCATCTTATAATCAAACAAATACGGTATTCCCCTATGAATACATTCATCGCTGTCATATGAATATATACTATCATCTTTGTACAGTATTCACGTAAAATAACATGACACCAGTTTACCTTTCCAGTTTCCAAAGTATTAATACCTAGGGTTAGCTGTCCTAGTGGATGATGTGTAGAATCAGGGTATACTAAAAATTAATTACAGTGCATTTGTGGCTCTTATATGAGGTGCAACTGGAACATTAGATAGGAAAATGTCAACTCAAATCTAGAAACCATTGGTACCAGTTTCTCCTGTAGGAAGGGTTGAGCTGGCCCTGTGTTGGAGATAAATTACTTTTCCAAGCTTAAGCACGCATTAGGCAGGCTCAGCTCTTATTGCGATAGAGAACACCTCAGTTGGCCTTCATCACCCATATAGTGGTCAATACCTTCCAGGGGCCACCTCTGCAAATGCCTTAAAGTGTTTATGTACAGGTGCTTTTTCAGGTTTGTGAACAGACTCCGTACTCATGAAAGTGGTATAATTATTTTAAGAAGAAGAAAAAAAAAAATAGCCAGAGAACTTGAGTAGGAAAATAGATCAACCTACATTTGGTGGATTTGCGCTTTGCTCCTGATTTAGAAGGTATACCATTCTAATCTGGTACATCCATCTTGTCTTCCGTTAATGAAGGTTGGGGTTCTGGTATCCCCTTTCACAGCCTGAAGGCATAATGAGCTCTTTTACGTCTGTTAAGACGCCAAATTGTAGTTCCATTTTCCAGTGAGTAGTGTATGAAAAGAAATCAAGAATATTAAATGTGAAATATTTTTTTATATATATATATATATATATTTTTTTTTTTTAAATTATTATTATTTATTTATTTTTTAAATACACAAAACATTGGTTGCACTTCTAGTATGTTAAGTAAACTATCTTCTCAAACCAGTCAGTCTTTCTGAAAGTTTTAAAAGTCTGTGTAATATGTTTAAACAGCCTTTTCAGTCAGTACAGCTGGAAAACAATTTGTATTCTGATCATGGAGGGCAGAAGATATTTAACAAATGATCAAAACAACCCCCAGATGCATTCCTCTGCATTACCTGGCTTTCAATTGATGTAAGCGCCAAAACCTGACCCTTTGTTAAATGTCTGTAGCGCCAGTATGGATATTTTAATTTTAAACAATCGCTTTTATAACATACTGACTATGTTTCTTATAAATTTCAGAGCATCCGTCCTGATGGACTACAGTAAATATCTGCTTCAAATAATTTCGACAACAAGGTCTACGCCCAGGTCCTCCGTCATAAAATCTGGAGCCATGATTGGTGGAATTCCAGTGATGAAGATACATGTGAAACCTTGTCACATCAAACAACATAACAAATCATAAAAAGTAACAAACACTTTTGTGCGTCTTAATAAATGAAATCATCCAAACTATATTGTTCAAGGGTCAGTCTGTCTCTTGTGAAATTGTCTGTGTTACTGATTTAGCTGAAGAAAAATGAGGGGGTTCCAGATCGAACTAGTTGTGGGCGCAAGTGGGGTATGACCCTCGTTCAAAACAATAGGTGGTTGCCTAACAATCTAGAACAATTCCAGGAAGTGTATTAGAAGGTTTCCCATATCTGAACTTTAACCCCTTCGAGACTGGAGGTACCTGGTACTTCCTGATCACATGTCACCCTCAGACCGGGACATACCAGGTACGTCATCTCAGAAAATTGCCCCCGCGTTGCCACAATCGTGGTGATCGCGGGGGCGCTGCTGCTGTCTGCCTGGTTGTCTGAGCACAGCCACCCAGAGCCGGTCCCAAGCCTTCAGTCACTCCCACGGAGTGAGTGATTTTGTCGGCTCAAAATCAGTTTTTCATAAAATTACGCGATCGCGCCATTGAAGGGGTTAACGCTGCACTGACGCTCTTACGGCGCGAACAGGCAGCTTCAGGCAAGTGTTGGGGACCTGACACAACATTCCCCCGCTGCCTGAATGCTCCATGAGAGCGTCAGTGCAGCGTTAACCCCTTCATTTTGTACGGGGCTCTGCTGCTGGAGACTGCAGCTGCTGATCGGACGGCTGTGCGCCCCCTCGCAGCTGCGCCCGAGGCGAGTGCTTCGCTCGCCTCACCCTAGCTACGACCCTGATCTACGTGTCTCAGCTGAGACCCGGACCCAACAAACTGATCAAAAGTCCATGTTTGAAAACTGAAATGCGCATGTTCCACTTTTGAACCCGCAGTGCCTAAGAGACATGTCCTACCCATGTATATGGGGTATTCCTGTATTCTGGGGGTGTTTCTAAATACAAATCACAAGTTGTTTCAGTCATTTTATGTACCCAGGAAAAAAAAAAATGAAATACTGTGTTCGGATTGAATGAGTTTGTTAAAAATGAAAAAACTGAAATTTTACTGCAATGTTTAGGACAGACTGGCACTAAAATGGTTAAATAAAAAGTGTTAAAATGCCCCAAGTAAAACACTTTGGGATGTCATCTTTCAAAAAATATATACTTTTGTTGAGCAGTTTTTCTTTTTCTGGCCGCTATTGGGGCGCAACTCCCAGGATACCATTTCTTGTTTAGAAACAGCGATGCGTGTCATTCATATTTAACCCTGTAAGTGCCAAAATAAATGAAAATACCAGGCATATGAGGTGTTTCCAAAAACAGGACAAATACCCAAATACATTTTTGGAGTCCCCCCCCCCCCATTTGCACTGGTTATATTAAGTTTTTATAGGTGAAACTGTGAAAATATTTCCTGTTTTTTCCTAATTTCCCCCCACATTTTTTGATATTTTTCATACTTAATGATGGTTTATATATATATAATTATTATTTGTGGGTGCTCTAATTGAGAAGAGAGAATTTACAGTTGAAGTAAGCAAAAACACAAAAAACGGCTCCGGTCTTTTAGCGCAACCTTAGTAATGAAAACCCGGTCCTGAAGGGGTTAAAGGGTTGTCCATGATCCTGTGGACTTAAGGTCCTAATTTGTGAATTGAGGTAGCCATGTCTCCAAATATATCAATGATGTCGCATAATGGTCTTTCAGAGACAGTCCCATCAGCAGCGACCTAAATCATATCTAGGGCTCAGAATGCTGACTTCCAGCTTTCTTCCCCTTCCATGTGAATTTAAGGAAACAAAAGACCAGTTTGTCAGTTTGTCTGATGGGGAGTACTGGAAGCATCTGTAAGGGGTGAAGTAGACGCCCTGAGAAAGAGAGATGCAAGTGCGCCCAGTTCTATTCTGTTTGAATTTTCTATATTATATGGGAGGATATTTAATGAATACAGAAGCGAGCGGTCTTTTGGAACACAGAGTCCTAAATAATTCACAAAAATGTCCCGTGTCTTTGCAATATTTATTTAAAAAAAAAAAATCCTCTTTCCAGTAAAAAAAAGAACACTGCATCTAAATAGTATTGTGGATTGGTGATCTACAAAAGCAGACACCCTACTATCCCGATTACTGTCTTATCCCATCAAATTCTTTTGAAGTTATCAGAATCCTAATCAGAGTGTCGAGGGTGATATGATTCAAACAAGTAGGCCATGGTGTGCATCCCTGACATACCCCCCTCCCCATTTCAACTAGTCATGAATCCGGTCCATTGACTATTATGCAGGTGACCTGGTGGCCATCCTCTCAAAACCTCCCTCTGTGTCTAACCAAAGCCAAACTACAAGCACCATTAGTCAAATGTCCGAGCAGGATGGATGTTAGCTGTCCACATCCCTACCACTGAGTGTCTCCCTATATATATATATATATATATATATATATATATATATATATATATAAAAACTTGGCCACATGAAGGGTGTATGGGAGTATCTTCTGTCTGCTATGATTTTACACAGCAGTTTGATATCTTGGGTCAATGAAGTATACGATGCTGGGGAAGTTAAGTCTTTGTGTGATTTACGCATGAGGACCATTCTAGCCTTAATCAATGTATGAGCCCAGTTGTCACCCAGAAATATGCTGATAAAGAAGTCTTCTAAAGTACTTAATATGCATGGGTAGAGAATCTTATAGAATCCACCAGGAAAGCCATCTGGTTGTTTGTTGGCTCTGATCAATTCATTGTCCTCTATCAGGGCATTCGGTAGATCCCTCCGGGCATGAGTTCATTTAGCAGCCCAGTCTTATGTAGTAGATGCATGTTCTCATGCGGGTCATGCCACTCAGCAAAATACATATTTTGGAAATAGGTTTGGAACAGTTTTCCCATGGCAGTTGGGTCTGTAATAATTACCCCCGTCAGAGCACAAATGGGTAAACAATTTACTTTCCTGTTTTCAATGTGGCCAGATTTATTACCCCAATGGTAACATTTATTTTTGGTATACTCGATTTGTCTTTTGGCCCAGTCCAGTAGATGAATTTCCAAAATTGTTGGGCCTGGAGATATTCTTATCCAAGGTATCATGGATGGCTGACTAGAATGTATTAAAGGCAATTCTTAGTTGTCTAATTACCCCAAGTCATTTCCAGAAAAGTAATGAATTTCGGATCATGTGCCAGATAGGCGGAAAAGGACCGATGTCCATTACATTACATTTATTCAAAAAGGGCCACCCCATTTTTTCCCACTGATTTTGACATGGGAGCATGGTCTGAAATATGTATGGTATGAATCTTAGTATCCCTGCTATGTGGGAGCATAGAGAGGTCATAAAAAAAACAAAGTCAAGTCTTGCTAGCATATGATGTACCCCTGACAAAAAACCGAAAACCCTTACATTCGGTTGTAGGGCTCTCCAGGGATCTACTACCCTTACATTCCCTCTTTAAACTAGTGGGGGTTCTGGTCGAAATCTGTCTCAAATAGTGTCCAATACTGTACCAAAGTCACCATTATGACAGCGGTGGGAGTAGTCAGCAAGTACATCCAACAATTTACAATAAAAGGCCCCATTTGGTTCATTTGGGGCATAGATATTTACCATAAGACATTTGCATTTATAAATTGTTACTTCCAGTATAATAAATCTACCTTCAGGATCCAGTACCAATTGTATAATGTAAGTATTTATGGAAGACTATGCCCACTTCTATGTATAGATCCATAGGGGCAGAGACACCTTGCCCAATCGAATTCCCACTCAAAGTACTTGTATCCCCCAATGAGTTTCCTGAAGATATACAACAGAGGGAGCTGACTGACAGTCTATTGGAAACTTTTATGTGTTTGTTTAATTTAATCTGTCTACGTTGCTAGTAATTAGTCTAAAATGGTCCTGTAGGAGTGTAGCAAAGGAAGACTGAGAATCATTAGCCATGCCTTACCAATGCCTCTAAGGCAAATGGTTATGAGAACAATATATGTGAGGCATCCCCTGTCCCAGCACTGAGGAGGGCCAGTATTGTTGTTGTTATTCGAATAAAAGCAATTAGGTGGGAAACCAACACAAACCGCGCATGTGCAGTGCTCCGATGACATCTGCTGCCAGTTTTGAATGCAGCATGCAGTATTCTCAGTTGTGTAACCTCAGTTTTACTATTTTAATGCGAGAAAATTCCAAGGCATTTATTCACTAAGAACAAGAAAGTGGTAGTTGGGTGCAAGACTTTGTAGTGGGTCCCTTGGGCAACGAGGAGCTACATATGAACTATGGCACGCTATGTTTTTATGCTTATGTAGAATGCAGCCGAGCATTTGCCCGATGTGCCAGACAGATAGTCTGGGCCTGCTGCCAACCACCCATAACTACCATAGAAGTAATTGTATAACAAAGCCCACTTGGAACGTTTCAGTCCGTAATGCATGCGTTAACCCGCCCAAAACAGATGCCATGCGTCAGTCTCACGTCCCCCTGAGGATTTCTACTGTGTGACAGCATAATGTAGGAGATCCTATTCACATAAGTCTTAAACAAGATCAGAGACCCAATTTTCAATATATACAAAGCACAACATAAAACATTGCTACAGTTGCTTTCTGGATGAACAATATCAACATCCAGCTGGCTGTGCTTTGTTAGTGTTTACATTGTAACAACACTCAGTTTGAACGCTGCATTAAAGGCACACTCCAGTCTTCATGCACAGAATCCTCACAGCTCCTTGACTTGTAGGAGATGTATTCCAAAGCCACAGATGCTTTAGAAGTCTCTTCTTCACATGTAAAGCATTTCAGATTAGACCTCTGAGGCCCTTAAACCTTTTCCGACTTTTTCTGTGCTGGCCCAATAATAGGTACAGTCGTCACGTAAACACTTCATCGTCTTTTTAGACCAATACTGCTACATCCATTTTCCCTATGAATATACAATGTAGTATTGTACAGCTGGAAAGCTTCTCCGCCTCCTGCAACAACCAGACCATCTGCGGTGTATGTGCAAACAAGCATCAGCCCCATGGAAATGGCAGATAACTGGGGCAGGAGGGCAAGGTTAGGTTGAGAGGGATATTGGAAGGCAATCCTGGTGCACAATATGGTGCAGCCCCCCTAGTAGCTAATAGAAAGTTCCAGCATTTATGACATAATCCCGAAGATCCTCATAGACCGGTGCAATTTTGCATCGGTATAATTTTGTGATCCCTGGCCGAAACCTTGCAAAAGATCCAGATCTGGCCTTTCACGCTTCATCTCGTCCCCTTTTCTTGACTTGTTGCTCCCCTTATCACCCTGGGCCATTACCTCCCCTTCCTGCCTGACACCATCCTATTGTCCCCTCCCCTCCCCTCCATGCAGATCTCTTAGCCAGTGGAAGCGTCAGCTGGAACCTACTAATAATAACACCCTATTTGTCAGGTTCAGCTACTCCAGTGCATTTCAATGAGATGCGTTAGGCTTGGCATCAGTGCAAAGAAAAACAGTGGAGGCGGGGGATGCCGCGGCCAACACCTACATCAATGATTCCACCCTGCTTTCTCCCAGCTACCCCCTCTCATTCGGTTGGATGTAAGGAGAGCACAACTCATCAGCTCTTGGCTGAAGCCCTTGGGGAGGCTGTGCTAAAGATGACAGATTGAAGCTCTTTGCCCTCCCCCCTCCTCGGCTGTGCACAGTGGTTCTGCCCATTGCTCTGTTGTAGGATCCCTGTTAGCTCCCAGTCTGGTACCCTCACTCTCATCCTCCAGCATCCTCAGCCAGCAGCATCCCTGTTGCTCCCCATCAAGCAGCAGATCTCCCCAACGATAATGAACTTAAGGTAAACCACAACAAAAAAGAAATGCAATACTTTACCTTTTATCCCTTTTCTCAACCCTGTAATGACAGCCAAATTCTTGTATTCTTACTGGTGTGGCCATTTTGTCCTGAAAATCATTGGCCCTATATTATTTTGGGATGCTGCCTTTACCTTGCGCCGCTGCCTGTATTATTATATTGACAGATCCTGGTTCTGTGCATCCTTTTTGGTTATATTAGTGAATTTTATATAGGGTTTTTTTGTGCACCTGTGCAGTTTGACCTTGGAGAATGTACCCCAATACATGAAATGTTTCACTTCTATGGTGATGTTTGTGGAGTGGGCTTACATGGCTGACGTGTCAGCGTGCAAAATATCTCTTCTCTAATCTCAGGGTGTCACATTGTCACGAACAAGGTATTTTATAGCAAAGAAAAAAATGAACCCATTCTTCTTGTCTGATGATTTGATCTATAAGCATCTGTATAGGAATATTTTAACGTAAGCATGACTGTATATAGACCATATGGAAATCTGGCACTGAAATGCAACATTGAAACAACTGCTGAACTGTACGTTACACAAAAATATTATTTATTCCTGTTACATATTTTAAGAAAATTAGGGGCAGGGTGACCACAGGAGATTAAATGGGGAGAAGGGAATTCAGTGTGAGAGGTGGAGGGGCTGACATAGAGGAGAGACAAATTAAAATATATCCATGCAGACTGAAAGGGTTATCAATTGGCATGTTTTCTATATCTTTATACACGTATAGTGTACGCTTGGGGTAGGACCAATATATATATTATTATATGTAATTTCTGCTGAGTTGGCCAAAATGACCTTGGCATATCGAGGCTTGATGGTTCCTCTGATTTACAGCTAATGACAGCCCCCTGTTACTATTAGGGAAGATTTTAACCCTGTTAGTTGAACGTCTTCTCCAACGCTTCTATCTTTTATTACACTGGTTAAAACCAATATATACATGTATACATACACACCTTTATATAGCGAAAATTGGAGTTCAGAAGTCTATTCCATTCAGGGTTAGAGGATGGGGGTAATATGGTTCAGATATGCAATATATGAAGTGTGACAGAACTAATTAACCCCCGTGAACTAATGATTAGATAATAGGGATACAGCTTTGTTTTTGGTATTTTGCAGCTTATTATTTGATGCTCACATTTCGCCCCTGCGCCAATTTCTAAAAAGGGAATTTCATTAAAAAAAAATCAAAAAGAAAAAAAGTCACTACATGTCAGGTTAATGTAGTCATAGCCTTTGATAGATGTGCATTGGCTGTGCCATTGGTGTTGCTGGCAAACAGGGACATACGTTAACATGGAGGCATTTTTACGTTTTTTTTATAGATGGCAAAGACACAAGAATGACCATATCTGTCTTTTCTTGGGGGATTGACATAAATTGTACAAGACATAATAGATGTAATGTTAGCATGTTTTACTTTATTGAGGAAGTAGTAGATAAGTGGTACAGTCCTCAACCAGAAGTGTTAGAGGTAAATACAGCGAGAGGATTTCAACATGCATGTGATAGGCATATGGCTTCCGAGTCTAACACGAGACATACGACTGATTTGGGTTTCAGGCAGGAAAAACAAACAGACTAGATAGGCAGCATGGGTCTGATCTGCCGGCAGATTCTATGGTTAAGTAGCCAATCTAATATTTTAGGATCCAGGAAGCAGTACATCCACGTAGAAATGTTCCTAGCCAGTTAGTAGTCTTATTACCTTCCTGGCCCCTGGGTGTTCTTAATGATCCCCAACTCATATTGCAATCCTATGATTTTACTGGCCAGCTGTGGTCTACCAACTGGCCCCTGCCAATAAGCTTTGGCATACCCGAAAGCTCTGATGTAAATACCCCAGACAATTAACCGACTAACCGCCCAGCTGGGGCAACACATATTAAATCGCTGTTAATCAAAATTGAACTTGCTCTGATGAAATATTAAAGCTGTAGACATGGTGTACTGAAGACTTTGGATCTCTATATACAGAGATCAGCACGCTGGTCTGGTGTGAAAATGCAATGTTAACACCCTCCTGTATTCACACATCTGAGGCAGTGTTAATGAATGCCGCACCGGCTGACGTTTTTAGACACCCTGTATTAACAAAGCTCAGCAAGGCCATAGAGAGGATATGAGTTTCTAGTCAAATAACTAAAGTGTCATCAGAAAAAGAGGACTTTCAAAAGGATAATGTGGAGTGTGTATAACGGTTAATTCCAAATTCTTGTATGTAAATGGTTGTTTAGAACTTGTAGCTAAACAAACAACAAACCAAGGGGTGGCCAAAGACTAAATAAACTATGTTTATTTAGGAGGATATAACTAACTTGGATGTCCGGTCTTTTCCTTAATTGGCATTGGCTTCCATGTGTTCAACCGGTTGGCGATGGCGGCAGTTGGAGGAAGTATTGTAGCCTCAGCTCATAGTGTTATGTCTGAGACCTTCGACATTATGTGTTGCAAACCGGGGTGTGCAATGACATGAAAAGCTTTATTCAGTGTTAGGTTCCAGCAGATTTTGGCCCTCCACCGCTGGATGTTCTCCTCTATACAAGAATTTTGCATTAAAGTCATTGTTGCAGCGTTTGGCCACCATCATGGGCTTTAGTAATAAAATCCCCACGTCCTCTTTAGGATAATTTCTTTAGGGAATAGACCCTATAATCTCACTAAAGACAGTCATGCTGTCTACACAAATCTAGAAAAAAACCTTTCAAAGTGCTTCATGGCAGGACTGGAAGGACACAAAAGCTGTTTTTTTGTTTTTTTTTAAATAGGTAGCCATTTCTTAGTTTAGTTTTTTCAAGCTTTTCATCCAAAAATCTCCAGGTCTCTAGTGTCAAGCCACTGACTTTCCAGTAAAAAAAACTATTAGGAACAATAATCAAAGTGTATTGTGAAATAACATAGAATTTCAGAGAACACATGTGCCTGGGAACATTATAATATCAACCCTATTAACCCTATAATAGCCCATCGTGAAGATTTTATGTAGTGGCTCGCCAAATGTGTTACGCAAGCGACTCCAGAACATTGGATACTGGCAGCAAAAGCATCAAATGGGAGTTTTATATACGATCACAGCAGTGTAGTACAGGAAGGAGTCCGCTCCAGATTGTGTGACTCTGAGAAGCTCCCCATTAACCCTGAGACCCTGATATTGGGGTAAAAATCCTGAAACTCAGCGTCAACCCCGAGAGTTCCCAGGGAT
The DNA here is from genome assembly GCA_029215755.1 of Spea hammondii. NCBI lineage: Eukaryota > Metazoa > Chordata > Amphibia > Anura > Pelobatidae > Spea > Spea hammondii. The sequence goes on along the minus strand of JARDYJ010000012.1, from coordinate 26,179,614 downwards.
GACACTACCAAATGGGAGGTGGGATTTTTACCCAAAAATATATATATCAGAGGAGCGATGCAGGGTGAAGAGAGATGGTCCCAGGCCTAGGGCTGGGTAAAATGCCGGCAGACTAAATAAAAAAAAAAATGTATCGAGGCAAATATGGGCTGTTGTACTGAAGCAAAGTGCAAAATTTGTTGAAATCAATGTTGAAGACAAGATCTGGACCAATTTGGGGTCAGAATTCTAAACTAGGACAGTTATCAAAATTGAATCACGTTTGTCTTGGTGAAGATAGCCCACAGCATGTGCATGGAGGGAAACGGATCGAATCAAATATTTTCTCTTTACGCAGAAAATGCTTGGACATTTTATAATATACAATAAACTCAAATGCTGTGCGATGTTGCGGGGTACATTTGTGTGTCTATTGGGCCGATTAAAGAGCGCTCAGCAGAAAGAGGCAGCACAGAGTAAGAAGATGACGGATTTAATCTATGTCAGGAGCGCTGGCTGACAGCTTGGGGAGACTACGGTATTTTTCTGACAACCATAAAAATAAGTGTGGTCTGCCCGCATTACTTACAGAGACGGTAAAAGCGCAGAGATCTGTAATCAATAGTAAGGATGTTTACTATATCTGGCCCGGGGAGTTATCAAACTGATTAAATGGAGCTTGTCTTACAAGATCAGTTCTTTAACACAACAGGGATCACTCTGTTAACAGGACTTTCACTTGAGCCCAAAATGTGGCTACCATGGAGCAGATGATTATGGTCCACTAACAGAAGGTGGTGTGTGTTTGACATCCTCTGCTATAGATGCCTGGGGGAGCCCAATGACCTTGGGGGGCCCTACACTACAGGGACCCAGGTAACGTCCCTGCTTGTATCCTCCTGGTGCAACAATATACATTGCTTTATGGGACATTAAACATGTGAAGGTCCAGTGCTTTTAGAACTCCTTATCAGCATGCATGCATTCTCATAATGATAAGACAGAATGACACTTGTTTCTGTGACCTATAGGTACATGCCTAGATATGTGATATAATTTACTGAATTTGCCATGGACAACTGTGCATCCAATGGGATCCAAAGTGCCACTGGCATAATGCAGAAAGTCAAGGTTTTTTTCATTTCCTGATAAACCTTTCCTTAAAATCCTGCCACGTGCATGCCATTTTTTGGGGGGTTACAAGTCAACGTAACACTCTCTTCCCTTTTGCACGCAAGTTGGGATGCATGGGGCCTCATCTGCATGACTCTAGACACGGGGCACATTATCCTTCATTTCAAATGCAGCTGTTGTTGCAGTCAGTGTGCCTATAAATATCTCTTTCCGTGTTCCTTACACATGCTTACACGCTGCCCTCCCCCTTCCACACTACACATTCTGCCAGGGCTAAGAATAGCTCACTATGAAAAGGTCTGTGTGACGGGGTAACACTTGCTGCGCCACGGGTCCATACCGCGCCAACACAAGCCAATACAATGTAACACATCAGGATTTATCAATTCTCTTTCTGCCAAGGGAATTGAGGGAGGATATTTTAAATCACAGGCTTGAGCCCGATCGTGCCTTCAAAACATGTGTGTTAGGAAAACACCAGCTTGGTTTATGGGTTTGAAAGGTAACAGACTTATTTCACAATTTCTATAGAAAACTCATATATATATATATAGTGTTCATATGACGTTGATATCTTTTATTGGGCCAATATAGCAAAAAGATGTAAAATTACATAACCTTTTGGGAGCTTACGCTCAAACACTCACACTACCATATCCAATCACTAACACACACAGACACCTGAACATGCTAACATACCCACACACTTAAACACTTGCAATAAAATACCCAAACATACGCAAGTGGCACCCCAGACAAGAGAATATTCTTTTTTTCACCCTCCCCCTCCATTCTTTTACCTATATGGCAATATTTTTAAAACCTAGCAGAATGGAGCAGTGAAGAAGGGAGCAGAGCAATAATATTTTTGTGAGGCAGCTAAGCCAGGTACACAGGGTGCATCACTCCCAACACAGGAGATCATTTCTCTGCCCCCTACTCTGTACGGCTTCATCACTGCTCAGTGCTCTACACCACCTCCCTGACGTTTTAGGCAAACACACACTGAAATTCCCCTCAGTTTAATACTGTATACTGACACCCCCATACACACTCACTGACACACCACACTGTACACTAACACACCACACTGTACACTTACACACACTCGTAACACCATACACTGACACCCAAGTCAGTTTAACACTGTACACTGACACACTCCAAAAACACACACACCTGAAAACTGTACACTGACACCCCCCACCTACACTCCTTGTAACACCCCACACTGTCTAGCATTGTAAACTAGCATACATATACTCATTTTAGCACTCTGCACTGAGACTCCCCCCACACACTATATGCTGACACACACAGTCTAACACTATACATTAATACCTACTGTACACTGCCGTCCTCATACACATCTATTCTAATCATGTGTGGATTGTGACAAATGCCTGCCCATACACACGCCTACCCATACACACACATACATATTGCCCTTACAAACACCTGTCCATACACACATACATACATATGCACATTCACAATTGCTGGATATGAGGGTATCACAGGGTTCTACAGCCCTAAAAGCACCAAGAATGTGTATAGAAACAGCAACAAATGGCTTAATAAATCAAACTGTCAATAAAATCCATTATTCTTCTTGTAAATTGTAAAAATTCTGTTACATTAACAGCTATTGATAGGTCACAAAGTCATGTAAAACGTGTTTGTAAAGCTCAGCCCCCAGACACAGCACTAAACACAAGTGCCCTGGCCAAATGTATTAAGAGCAATCATGGGGTAGTCGTGAATACCACTGCAATGTTACCCCGGATTGCTCTACATTTACAATTCGACATCATCCTATGGTTTGCTCCTATTTGTTCTTTTCGGAAAAAATCTAATAAAAAGTAGAAAAGCAGAATTCTGCATCGGAACTGACAGCCCCCAAACTCACAGCATGAATGAGTGAGGGCAAACAGGAGGGGCACTTATACTACAGGTACAGCATGGAATAGAAACGTCATTGGGGTGAAGAAATAATATGACCTTCAACTACCGCAACTTAAAGAAACTAACAGGCTGTGGGGGGCGTATCTTCCATTTAAAGAGATGCACTAGAACAGGGCTGCAGAACTCTTGTTCTCGAAAGGACCATGCTTTCTGAACACCCCAGCTTCAAACTACTTGTTTTTAGGCAAGGATACACAGAATTCCTGGTCTGTTTGTGGTCTTCGAGGATGGAAGTTGTGTAGCCCTGCACTAGAGCACAAGCTGGTAGGGAGGTTATGTGCAAAAGTGGGATATCAGACCTGGATTTTCCTTCCAGACCAGACGGAAGAAATAGTCACTCAAAGCGATTTTGGTTGCTACAATGTTAGTCTGCTGTGCTCCAGTGAGTCATTCATAAGCCCTAAGGCCAAGGAACACTGTTATGCCTGAAGTATGAAAGTCTCTACACGAGCGTAAAGGTCACACAACACGCTAGATGCAAGATTCTGCAGATAGCCCTTTAGCAGTTTGGGGGTTATTATTCTATTTTTAACAAAAGCATACAATATGTATATATATATTATATATAATTCCTGCGAGAACAGGGCCCTTCATTCCTCTTGTATCTGTATGTCAATTGCTGTATTGTACTTGTCGTTATCTGTAAAATGTTCATCTTGTACAGCGCTGCAGAATCTGTCGGCGCTTTATAAATAAAGTATAGCAATAATTATATATATATATATAATATATCCTGTGTGTGTGTAAAATGTGAATGTGTATAGACAGAGTAGACAGATTTTGACGCTAAAAATCATGAGGCAATTAATAGATGAAATAACTCTGGCTTAGCCTCTCCCATCAGCAGCTCCATGGGCAAATAGCCTCACTGAACAAAGCAAGGAATCAGCGCACAGACCCATCAATTATGACTTAAAAGGCCACATGTGAGGCATAAGTACCAGGGAGTCTGTCACAGTATATACCCATCAAATATGACTTAAAAGCCCATACCTGAGGCATAAGTACTCGAGTGTCTCTCACACCATATGACCATCAAAGTACCCCATTATTGGAGAGTCCTATTTACTCCTAACGTAGCTGACACCACATCGCTTTTAACCTGCTGACATATGTATGTCAAATTCAGCCAGGTCTTTCCCTTTGGCTGAACACCTGTGCCAAAAAAATCCTGGGCCCTCTGGGCTTTTAATGTAGGAACCTCTGTAAATTCCCAGAAGAAGCCAGATTGAAGAGGAATCTGCCACCAAGTTCCTCCTGAGTCTAGCTGTACAGGGCATAGGTGATAAACGTCATCTAACAGAAGCGGACAGACTAATACAGACTCAGGATGGGATCAAGACAATTTTCAGACAGTGTTCAATGTTGGGGAAGAGACATCTTGGGCTCTCTACTTGGCATATGGACTTTGCTGCATCCTTACAGTTACACACATAAATAAGAGTGTGCAAAAAAAGGGCCAACCTCCAGCCAGGGCCGTAGGAAGAGTGAGGCGAGAAAGGCACCCTCCTCGGGTGCAGCTGCGAGGGAGCACACAGCCGTCCGATCAGCAGCTGCAGGACTGGTTGGGGAGGTCACAATCCCCCTCTAACGGCGCAACATTAGGGAGCACGAGGTCTGTCAATGCTTCCGGATCCAAATCAAACCCCTGCGTATGTGTAAAGGCAGTGTATACGAGCAGTTGTGTGTTTATGGGCAGGTGTGTGTAAAGGCAGTGTGTGTGTAAAGGCAGTGTGTGCGTGTGTGTATGTGTGTTTATGGGCAGTCGTGTGTAAAGGCATTGTATATGAGCAGTCATGTTTAAGGGCAGTGTAAGTGTATATGCGTGTTTATGGGCAGATATGTGTAAAGGCAGTGTATATAAGCAGTTGTGTATAAGGGCAGCGTATGTGTATGTGTGTGTTTATGAGCAGATATGTGTAAAGGCAGTGTATATAAGCAGTTGTGTGTAAAGGCAGTGTATGTGTATATGTGTTAATGGGCAGGTGTGGGTAAAGGAAGTGTGTTTTATATGTGTCTTTATGGGCAGTTGTGTGCAAAGGCAGTGTGTGTGGGCGGTCGTGTATAAGGGCCGTGTATCTATATATGTGTGTTTATGGGCAGGTGTGGGTAAAGGCAGTGTAAATAAAATAGCCTCTGTAAAGAATAAAAAACAGAAATAGCTGGGGGAGCAGAATTTTCTATTCTTGCCTCGGGCGCAAAAGGAGTTAGCTATGGCTCTGCCTCCAGCACCTAGGCCACATCCAAGCATGGTTCCAACACTAGGACATGTGGTTTGTCTATACCTAAACTTAAGACTTAAAACAGCCAAAGGTGGTAATTCTGCTATTAACTTATTGAGCACAAACAGCAGAAGCCAAGGGGGAAACAGACAAAATCTAATCATAAGAATTACCAAACCCCAATCCATACACATTCACTTTACTCCAGCATAACTGTCATCGTAATATGATGTAATATATATGTAATATAATGGGACTATTTACATCAATAGCAAAGCTTATTTAGAAGCACATAAAACCTTTTCATGAATGACCTAGATCAGAACTACCATAACCATATATATAATTAGCATGTAGTTAAAACACATAGTACAGTCTGAAGCTTACCTAATGACATACGGAGAGACCTGCTTCCTTGTAGACGTTGGCAAAAAAACATGATGGGTCAACCCAGCCAAAAAGTTTAGCCAAATGTATCAAAATACCTGTACTTCAAGAAATTAGATCTTTGACTCTCTATGGATGTGATTTACCCTCCTCCATCAGTGGTGGTGGGTGCCTGGTCACAGCTCTACCAGACCATCTTTGGGTTCTGGGGTAGGTCCTAAACCAAAACCAAAACATAGCCCACAATTTGGTCCAAAGTATTCGATTGGTTACTGTGTGTCACTTTTATCACTTTGCACCAAAATTGTTCTTCATATGTAATGCCCAATGAAAGCTTTTCAAATCCTAATAAAAGAGGATTAAAATAATCATCAATAAACATAAAAAAAAAGAAAAGGCTGCAAGCCGGTACCGCTGATGATAATTCAAAAATCCTGCGAGAACAAAAAAATCGCTGAAAGGCCACAAGGAAACGCTTGTCATTACGTGCTTTTATCACTCACTGCAGTTGCCATGGGGACTGAATCGTGAATACATATTACGCTAACAGACTGATGATTTTTCCACCTCCCCCACTGCCTCCCCTCGGAGAAGGTTACTCTCTCCCAAAGAGAGAAGGGAGGGTGATGGTGAATGAAATAATCTCGTGTTATTAAGAAAGATGGAAAATATTCCAGGCAGCGATGGCACCGGAGCAGAAGGCGTGACTGGTTTCCACCAGGTGTGTGAGAGGCATGGTCCCACATACTGTATCGGAGAAAAGAACGGTATAGCAATGCTGCCAAGTGTCCCAGTTGGCTAGTTTATGCATAATATGTTTTTAGGCGGCTGCTTATGAGCCGTTTGCATGAATTCCCACTCTTTTATCTGAGTCCAATCATACTGCCTGTGGGGAAAAAATACCAGAATGGCTCAGTCCTAATCACCCAGCCAGACACTCTGATTAATGGAAGTCTATGAAGGAGTGGACTTCGTTAGCATTGCCATAAAGTATCTGCTCAGTGTGGTGTGTGAGCAGGAAAAGTCACCCACAATATTGCATAACTGACAACAATGGCGGCCTCCAGGTTTTCAGATAAAGGGAGTTTATTGGGATATTACTGTATTCAGCACTGGGTTTCATGCTGAAGGAGGGCAATATTTTTATTTTTTGATGGGACTTCCCCTTTAACATTGCTTGGCTTTGGCAATTTTCTTTAGAGAGACTGAGAGAAGCAGAATCAGCTTATTCTCAAAACCCAATTAAAACATGATTTAATCCTCCCCGTCTTAGTATGCAAGATAAAAATTTAGCTGGTGTTTACGAAGCACCAGAGGTTATTTTCCTAAATCCCACGGGTTCAGATGCTGACGGAACAATAAAAAGCTTGCAAGTAGTTCTCTAAGTGACTCACTGCTCCGCTTACATTATTATAACATTGGATTAAGAGTTTGCAGGAACCCAGTGTATTTGCCGACCTGCCACTTGACTGTGTCACAGTATACAGCAGGAAGAGAGAATAAAGCTGTATTTAAGCTGGTGTGAATTTTCCGTTGAATTTGTATCGTTACTGCATGTTTTCAGGAAGCCTCTCGAAAACACTATAGCAACAAAAAAAATGCATTTCAAAATGAATTTTGAAAACAAAAGCCAAAATCTTATATAATAAATCAAAATATGTAATCTTTTAGTCATGCACTGGTTTCAATTGTGGAATTTTAATAACGGGGCATAATTCATTTTTCTCACGAGGTTTACAATGAGCAAGGTGAATTTGGTACAAGAGTTATGCCTCTCATAATATTTTTATGGGAAGAACATTAAAAATAAAACCTTACAGACACACATTGGACTGACATTTCCTGCACCATCATAAACATCATCTTGCTGCCATGAATGCACTAGACCATAAGTCCACAAGCCTTTTGGTGTCATTTCTAGATAGTCCCTAGACAGAATGATGGGTGATCAGAGACCCTACAGTGGTTCTTGGGCTACAGGTCTGTTCATCATCTTGGGTGGATGGGAGTTCTTGCCCAACAAAATTACATTTAGGAGGCTACAAGATGTTATCTGCTGATGATCAAGCCTTCTCGTGTCCTTTCCACATGGGAGAAGTAGATTCCAAATTAAATGATCCCACTTTAGTTCAGGGATCCTCTAAGAACCAGTAAAGGACCCCACTTTCAGTGATGGCCAAGTGGCATTTCTAAGAGAGACACGCTACCTCTTGACATTCATTAAACCTGGTCAGTTGGATGACACAGAGAACGGGTGCAATTCCATTAAGAAACAAATGGGTCTGCCTGGTCTTTTAAATTATCTTACTACATTGTGTGTGAACCTCTTCCTCAGGCAGCAAAGGGGCGAGAGGCGTTGTAGTGTGTGGGTAGATGCTCTAGCATGCAATTAAACAAGGGCTGTCAGGCTTTACAAGAGAGCTGCAGCATCGCTCTGCTTTATCCTGCGTAACACAAAGAATACACAAGGACCCAAAGCTGGCGCAGGGAGATAAGATTAAAGCAGACTTGGCAGCAGTGATGACTCCAGGCTGACCGTATCCCTCCCCCTCCTCTACACTCTACACTCCAGCTTCCGATTTGCAGTTTGTTTAAGCTTTGAAGAGCATGCTGAGTATGTTAAGTACATCAATACTGAGCAAAATTGTGTTTGTAATGTTTCCAGCAGCTCTATAAATGTATCCAAACCTGAGCATAACATTTGGAATAACATATGCCATTATTATTATTATCCACTTCCCCATGTGCTTGAGCACTTCCTGCGCGCAAAGCTGCGGTTAGGCAGAGCAGGAAGTGAAGGGAACAAACTAAAATGGCCGCCACCAATAGGAGAAATAAAAAACATTATTTAAAATATTATCAGTCCAGACACACCTCTGCTTAGATCTACAGCAACTTGAAACCTCATTAATTAATCACTGTGGTTCTCAAGAATGGATGTACATATAAAAGACACTTGCTTGCTGCAGATGAGCTGCACCTATATATTCACTTCTGATTTGTCAGTACTGATTATCTGGCCACGCTTACTCAACCTCAAACACCCCAGCGGTGACTCCTCTGCATTTAATCTCTGGAGGCATAACACCCACTCTTCGCACAGCACAGAGTAAGGACGGGGAGGAAGGAAGTAACCAAAAGATGGCCCAAAATACAGAAGGAAAACAATGTTGTAGAACATGCGTTTAGTTTAACCAGTCCTTGTTTGGTTCCCAAATCCCGTGATGCACCTCTTTTCTAGGAGCTCAGAATGTTTGCTGAGTATGAGGCAGTGGCTACAGGGAGAGAGGGGTTATGTATGTTTGTATGCATGTGAGCATGCTTGTCTATGTATGGGCGTATGTGAGCATGCTTGTCTATGTATAAGCGTATGTGAGCATGAATGTCTATGTATAAGCGTATGTGAGCATGCTTGTCTATGTATAGGCGTATGTGAGCATGAATGTCTATGTATAGGTATATGCAAGAATGGATGTCTAAGTATAAGTGTGTATGATCATGCATATCTATGTATAAGTGTTTGTGAACATGGATGTGTATGTATAAGTGTATATGATCATGCATGTCTATGTATAAGTGTATGAGTATGGATGTGGATGTGTAAGTGAAGTGTGCATTAGTGTCTGCATTAGTGTGTTAGAGTGTGTACATGTGTGTTAGTGTTGAGAGTAAATATGTGTATTAGCATGTGTAAATTTGGGTAAGTGTTTTTACATATGTGTGCCATAGTATACATTGGAGGGGGGCAAGGGGCAATGATGGCACATTCAAGCTATTTGGAGGCAAAGATGGAACAGATAAGATGACGAGCTGGAGCAAAATTGACACAGGGAGGCTGTCTGGGGTACTGATAAGCTGCTTGGGGCAAAGGTGGCACATGTTGCATAGTAAAGTTGGAAGGCCCCGGGGCAACGGTCGCCCTAGTTACTCCCCTGTTTTAGACAATGTTTACTGACCCGAGTTCTGCTGTGTACTGGCATACAAGGCATAATTTCATTCTGCGCCAGCAAATCCGTTGCATTGTGTAATAAATTCTTCCTGGTGAAATTAATTCCTTTTGGCTCATTTTGAGTGATTACACGTTTTGGCCTGTGGCTTTCTTACAGACACTCTGAGAATGACGAGCCAGTTCCACAATCTAATCCGTCGAGGTCTGATCTTAGCTCAGAGGATAATTACACTTTTTTAGTGTTCTTTCTTGTGACTCACAATGTTATGCAAAGGGCATCAAATATAGAACATTTATATTAACAAACAGAAAAATAGCTTACAGTGATAAAACGCCACACAGAACATGTGTCACACTTCTATTATCTCTCTCTTCATCCTCTAAGGGACACCTTAGACCCCATGGTCATCATTTTCTAGCAACTCCGGAGAAATGGTGTGTACGTATATATAATAGGCCCAAATTTCCCGTGACAGTCCCGTTTTATTGGGTCCTGTCCCTTCTAATTCTAACTTGTTAAGGACACACACAGCCTAAATGTTTGTTAATGAGCTCCAAACTACCTTTTATCTGTACTGGGTAGCCTAGAGCTCATTGCGGCAAGGTGAGTTTGTTATATATATATATATATATATATATATAACTCCTAAACACTGTCTAACTTCCATACGTACATGTTAACATTCTGGTAGTGAAAGATAAGACGGCCTTACCATTGTAAGCTTACAGTCTTATTAGGCAATAGCAACAGAGTCCAGATGAACTGTCCCTTTAATAAAATGTATCTATTTTCCCATATGTTGCTATAATAGTTCTTTGCATTTGTGCATGTGGCCATAGAGGTATTCAGTTCCCTGCCCTTGAAAATCCTTTCCTACCTCATTCCAGGTCTTTAATAGAAATATTTAAACTTTTGAGTTTCCTTTGCAGAAATGTTTTAAATAGCATTGATTATTAATATATAGGTATTATATATTTGTTTTACATGTCTTGGAACACGCACAGCCACAGCTTTACTTGCAGGATTAATTCTAATTTTATATTGACTGCCTATGAATGTCTGACTACCTAACAAAATGAAGTTCTTGGTTGGTACTCTTACAGATCTATAATGTTGACAGATAAGGTTTCATACTGAAATTTTCTAAAATTTTCCTTTTTAGGAGCTAAACGTATCGAGGAACCTTTACTTCTTGCAAAGTTCGAAAACAAGGATTTGTCCCAGAACCGCTGAACATTGACTTTTGTTGTTCAAGGCGCTAATGGGATGTTTTCCAAACTTGTGCATCACCAGCAGCATCAGAGAGGAGCTGTCCGCCTACACCAGTGCTGAGACTTCACTTTTATTTCTAGAAAACTAAAGCCTGCATTAGCTGACCTGGAAAAAAAAAATAGTTTCCTCAAAGTTTAAGACTCTAATTCTAATATTTTGTTTTTAATATATAAATCTTTTAAAAGTAACCATGGATGAAGCATTTAAAGACCGGACTGCATTTATAAGAGGGGCTAAGGATATCGCTAAGGAAGTTAAGAAGCATGCAGCCAAGAAGGTTGGCAGGGGTGTAGACAAGGTGCAGGATGAGTACACAAAGCGTTCCTACACGCGTTTTGAAGAAGATGATGACGATGACTATCAGCCACAGGATGGGTATTATAGAGGTGACCCACTTAATGACGAAGAAGGTGCATCAAGTGATGCCACAGAGGGTCACGACGAAGATGATGAGATCTACGAGGGAGAATATCAAGGAATCCCTCGGGCTGATTCTATGAAGGGTGATAACCTCGTTAATAACCAGCAGCTAGTAACAGAGTTCAAAGACTTTGAAGATTTGGAAGGGCAAAGGAGAAAAGACAAGGAGGAGCTTGCCCAACAATATGAGTTGATCCTTCAAGAATGTGGACACGGTCGGTTTCAGTGGACACTCTACTTTGTTCTTGGACTCGCCTTGATGGCTGACGGGGTGGAGATTTTTGTGGTGGGGTTCGTGTTGCCCAGCGCAGAGAAAGACATGTGCTTATCAGACTCCAACAAAGGCATGCTTGGTAAGTTTCTATTCAAAGCTTTTTGAAAACTGAGACCACATTAATGAACAGTATATTCATATGCAAATTGTTGTTGTTTAAGGCAATTCTAAATGGACAAATAATGTAGTTATTAATGAAAATTATTCTCATCTTCAAAAACAAATACTTTTTTTCTGGGTTATTTAATGTTTTTGTATAGCCAAGCTGGACCCCTGCCCTAGGCTCAACCTAGGACAGTAGCCCCCTCCATAGTTGGCGTCTTCACTGCATTAAAAGATGTCATATCCTGGCAATCAGTGCCTTAAAGGCACACAGGACCTTCTAAGGCGTCTGCTGAGCCGGCTCACCTCCATCTCCATAGTGTAAATGGGCCGGTTCAGGAGATCGACAAAGGGCCTCTTGGGCAACCTGCGCCAGATTTTGCAGCAGTGGGACTGCTGCCTTAGGCCTAGGCCAGGATATGCTATGTATATTCCCTCGGTATGTAAATCTATTAAATTGGCTCGGATGCAAACAGAATTATGTGTGTCTATTACTAAGTGTAGCTAATGTTTGAAAGTGGCCTTTTGGCTGAACCTATAATATATGCTGTAGAACCACATGATACTCACACTAAGCAAACACTCTTAGCTTCTACAAAAGAGGGACATCAAGAAAGAAAAAGAGAGACTTTGGTCCAAAAGAGAGACTGTCCCTCCTAAACAGGCACTATTGGAGCTTATGGGTTACTGATGAGAGAACATCTGGAGAAGCTTCAGAGTCTCTGTTACTATTTCCTGTGGCAATACGTTGACCACACCAATTAACCCTTCCAAGTTCTCCCTTACAAATGACCTTCAGATTCTTCTAGGGAAACCTGCAAGCTCAGTACGAAGAGAGGGTAAAAACACTCATTGATCTGTCTGGCATTCTATGTCCGAGAGGCCAGAAATCTCCTTCACAAACTACAGAGTTTATCGATCTCTTAGAATCCAACAGGGAACGGAGCTTTAGAACACTTCTTCTTCCAGACGACCCGAATTTGTGCCTAGAGGTTATGCGCGATTCATTCACATTTAGCTGTGCTCGCCATATAAAAGCCACTGTATAACAAGTACATAAGGGAGATTTAAAAAGAGCCGTAGAAAAATAATATGACATGCTCACCGAGAACAGACAGCTACTCTATTGCCTGCCTGATCCTACCCAAAAGTGCAGTCCACAACTGAAATCAGAGGCACATTTTGTTTGCACAAAGAAACCAAGAACCCATGACATACATTTCATCAGTGGTATACAGTTGATATCCTTCTAGGCACAAGAGATCAAGGAGGTCCACTTCTAGACTCACCATTACACTTGTGGTGAACCCCAAGAGATTGCCAAACAAAGATGAGTTGCTCACCAAGAACAGACAGCCGCTTCATAGCCTGCCCTACAGCGTGTCCCTGCTTGGGAGCATCTCAAATATTAGCTATCTTATGCCATTACAGCAAAAAATAATCACCATCTACATATCAGTCTGATCCGACCCCAAAGGACATTCCAGAACTGAAGTGAGAGATCAGACTGATATGTAGATGGAGAATTTTCCTGATCTAAAAATGACAGCTTGCCATTAAGATCAAGTCAGGTGCATCCTGGCAAATGTTATATGCTGTAAAGACAAGTTACCGGGGCAGGATGAAAGAACTGGTTTTGGTATTTCTTCCAAATGTTATAGTTAAAGATCAGAAGAAAATAAAACTGGAAATATAAAGACAAATCCAGTTTGAAATCAAGAGATCCACATCCACATCCTGGTGGACCTTGTTTATGGAGAGGTCCTTTGCCACACCACCCAACTCAGCTTTCTTCCATTTAGCTCCCGCTAAAATATTCAATGAACTCGTGAAAAAACGATGAACATTTGCAAATAGACTAAAATAAATAAATAAAAATTATATATATATATATATATATATATATACACACATACATTTCAGGGTGGAAAAACCAAGGACACATGGCTAGAAGCTTATCCAAAAAGCCTGGAAAGTTACTGTAGGCTCCGGGCAAGAGCGAACCCATCCGCACGCCCACACAGAAATCTAAGTGACTAGCAAACGAGAAGGAACCGTAGCAAATCGAGTGGATGGGAAACAGTCCATGTGTGCTGATTTAAATGACTGAATTTGTTGCTTTGTGAAAAGTAGGTCAGCTTTGATAGGATGCCACACACAGCTTCCTCCCAACCAAACCTGGGTTACTGGGAGCCTTTCCCTATAATGCGGAAAAACAGGTGCTCGTATATTGACTGCAGCAAAGCGCACAAAGCCCGCTTCCTGGGTCACAGAAAGACGTACAAGACGGAGAAGCCAAACTACGAAGCCCATCTATATGGGAAAAATCAGCCAACTTCCCTTCTATTAATAAGGACTCAAGCCTTTATCGGTCATCAATCACATTTTAGATTCAGGAGCCGTATGCCTATCCCATGCATGTATAAATTCCCCTCACTGTATTAACTTCTACCACTTGTGCTGGGAGGCTGTATCAGGCACCAGGTATCTGGTACCCTCAATAAAGATGTAGGCTTGCCCCATCCCACTCCCTATTGAAATGCCTGCGTATATATTCATTTATACATTTGTGCATGGGTGAATGGGCATCAATGTCTCCATGAGTGACAAGTAATGATCCATGCGGAATAATTGTTTTCTATGCCCCTGTGTAGGTTGCATTGGAGATATAAGATCATCGTTATTACGGCAGAACACAGACCTGCTTTACAGATGCATTGGTCATCTAGATGACGGACGGGTCCTCCATTTATGACAACCGCTTGCCTAAGGGCTAAACAACCCAAATCAAACATCTCAGACGGCACAGAGCAGGCAGACCAGACGTTGGCCAAGGCATTGGCTTCCTGCATTTTTATTAACGCGCTTAGTAATTAGGACTCCAAAAAGAGACGTTGAAACGTTTCTAGGGGGTGGCGTCGGGTTTTGTGTTTCAGCTGTATCCTGCCGCTGACACGGGCTGCGCGAGACGCGCTGATTACTGTGATTTTCGGATATTTCAATGGGAACGTCTGAGCAGCTACAAAATGCTTCCCTCCAAGCCTGTCATTAGTGCAACCGATGAAGCGTCCTGTTAGGGTTCGTTATCCAAATAAATTGGTATGTTAAGAAATGTGGCAGATTAACCATTTGGTAACCGTAGGGGACCTGTGGATTTAATTAAACTCTATTTTGGAGCTTTAGAAAAAATGTATAATTTGCGTGAAATTTTTTTATTAGTAAAAAGTGCAAAGTTTGAAAAGTGGTCTTATCACCATAGCAACCAAGTGATGTCATTGCTGATTAGACCATTATGCTGGTTCCTATGGAGCTCAGTGATGTATTTAACTTTGGTGCTGTCCTATGCGTATCACACGACAGCACTGCCCGCACCCCACACTTCTGGGTGTTGGAGTATGACCTGGGGCTGCTGCATTAATCCTAGGCCAGGATACATCACTTATGGATATAAGACATCTTAACACTGGAAATTTTTATGCACAACTACTAGATCTTGAGCTTGTCCACTTAACATGGTTAGGATAAAGTAAGACCAGACGCAAAGGATCTAAAACATCAAGGTTAAACACCTGGGAAGAGTACATAGCTCCCTAGGATGCAAAAAAAATTGTTGATATGACTGTATTTTGCCATTTGTAATTACCGTGTTTCCCCGATAGTAAGACACCCCCGATTGTAAGACGTATCGGGAGTTTCAGAGGGGTCAGCTAATATAAGCCGTACCCCGAAAGTAAGACATATGTCTTACTTTCGGGGAAACACGGGGGATTTGCCTACGGCCTACGGCCGCATTAACGCAGGGCATAAGGGGCGCCTGCCCCTTAGGCCCGCCGCACCTGCGACCGGGTCCGCCACTCTAAGGGGCCGGGAAGTCCCCACCAAGGCCGGCCTTACGTGTCTGCGGCCGCACAGGATTTAAATTAAAACATCGGGGTTTTTTTTTAACTTTATTTAACATCCTCCATGTTAAATAAAGTTAAAAAAAACTTTATTTAACATGGAGGATGTTAAATAAAGTTTTTTTAACTTTATTTAACATGGAGGATGTTAAATAAAGTTGAAAAAAAACCCCGATGTTTTTATTTAAACCCTGTGCGGCCGCAGACCCCTAAGGCCGGCCCCTTAGAGCAGGGCCGACCTTTGGGGTGTGCGACCGCACAGGGCGCCACACTCCAGGGGGTGCCAACCTGCGGCACCCGGCACCCCTCCAGAGACGGACAGTAATGTCCGCCGCTGGAGGAGCAGGCTCGCAAGGGAGCGGTATCGGAGGTCTTTAACAGACCTCCGGCTCCCTTGAGTGATTTTAAGCCGGGTTCAACCCGGCTTAAAATCACTCAAGGGAGCCGGAGGTCTGTTAATGACCTCCGATACCGCTCCCTTGTGATCTGCGCGGCAACAGCTGTTGTGCGCGGGGTTTCTTGTCAGATCCCGGCGCACAACACTGAAGCCGCGCCCACCGCTGTCCGTGCCCTCTGACCCGGAAGGAGACAAGAACTGAAGAAGAGGAGCGAAGAGGAGGAAAAGAAGCTGAAAGAAGAAAGGAAAGGTAGGAAAGCATTAAATTCGACAATTTTTTCCCAATATAAGACATACCCCGAAAGTAAGACATAGTGGGGCTTTTAGGGATAAAAAGAAAGTAAGACGCTGTCTTACTTTCGGGGAAACACGGTAGTAATCAATCACTGCGGCAAAACACAAGTTGACCCCCTTCTTTTGCTACAGACCCTCACCACGCACCCTATTAAATGGGGCGCTATTCAGTCCTTCCATCTCATTCAGCAGGGCTAAGGGATCACATCGCAACAAATCAATCAGAATAAATTGCACGCTCCGCAGGCCGCCCGCTGCTGATGCTGACTCAGAGCCGAGGGAGGGGGCAAAAACAGAAAATCCACGTTTAACCCCCCTTCCCGACTCCAAAAGGGCCTACAACTCTGCCAAAGCTAGGGCAGCACATTCCTTCCGGAAAAGAGCTGGTTAATTTTTATTTTTTACAAACATGTATTCTACAAATTGCCTTCAGGGTTTCTATTTAGTCCTCATTACATATTCATGCTGAAATTCTCCAGTGGGATTTCTGTTTTGTAGCAAATATTGATGTGTTGTTTTTTTTTTTCTCAGACGGCATGAATGAAATATAATATTTATCAGTGAGTTGGGGTTTTTTTAATCCCAAAAAGCAGCTGTAGCTAATAATCGGTATATTACAGCCATGTCCCAAGGAAGGGTCCTTTAAATTAGGACCATCAACCATCACATCCCGTGTGTAGGAAAAAGATACCTCTTAACATTTCAAAATAGCCAAAAAGCTTGTTTTTGGGGTTGTGGGTAGAGGGGTTGATGGGGCCAAGACTAGTGTGACCTATTGATCGCTATTTTTGTTTCTAAGAACAATAAGTGATTTTATTCACATAGTTGAATTTATAAAGACATTAGCTGCTGTTACT
This sequence comes from Spea hammondii, assembly GCA_029215755.1. NCBI lineage: Eukaryota > Metazoa > Chordata > Amphibia > Anura > Pelobatidae > Spea > Spea hammondii. Next base: position 26,162,462 of record JARDYJ010000012.1, on the reverse strand, counting down.
ATATACATTATTGGGGCTTTTAGGGCTGTGATACCCCCATACCCTGCAAATATTCTGAGCTCCCAGAAAAGAGGGGCTGAAAAAAGGAGCGCTTGGTGTCTTGACACGCTTCGGTCACCAGCACGTGTACTGTGCCTGATACGGGAATTGTGCATGCACGGCTGCCAGAAAGCCTCAGATTTAAGATATGTCAGTTGTGGGACTGTAGGCACCATGTTCTCAATATCTACGCCATTGACTTTTATGTGTCCGTTCCCAACAGCCTCCATGCCTCTCCACTTAGGGCCACGCGCATACACTAAAACCAGTGGCACGGCATGAAATCCTGGGCCCCCTGCCAGCTGTGTTAAGGGAGCTCCTCACCAAGTAAAAATGATGGAGCACACAAATGCAATGTTGCTGTAAATATGTTAAATACATTATTGAAATAATGTTAACCAACACTTTGGATGTGCTCAGCAATCATTAACAGGTGGTTATCGGGGGACTTCCAAAGGGCCCACTCCTGCACCAAGAATTGTTGGGGGATCCCTAAGGCCTGGGGGTCCCCGCACCACAAGGGCTTCAGCAGTCTGTGTTATGCCCCCAAGTGCAACCCCCCATTTAGTGAATTGTTATAAAACCTATAGAGCTACAGAGCTGTAACCCATCTCTGCCCACATGCTAGCAGGGGTACCAGACACGCATCAGAGGCTGCCTACAGCGCTGTGCTCATGTGGAGCTTGAACTGCCAAATCTTATGGGGAAAGCGGAGTGTACGCGCTGACAATTGGGAAATAAAAATACAGCTAGCTGCAGACAGGTCTGTCCGCTCCCCCGCGGAGAAGAAGTGAGAGATCTACTTTTAACGGCTCAATATAAAGCTTTCCGAAGCGAGAACGCGCAGGAGTATTATCCCTGCGGGTGCATCTCTGACATCTTTGCTTTCTCAAAATTAACACTGACGCTAAAAAGCATTAACCCATAAAGGTGGTGATACTACTGCAAGGAAAAGGTGAATGAAGTAATTTTGGGTTTACTAAGTGATGATTGCTAGCTCTTTAGGACAGAGGTCCGTGTGCTTATCCTCTTTTCCTGAACATACTGTAGTATACAACTGTCATGATTAACTCATATAATGGAGTGGATGCATGGAAGGGTAACCCAGCAGAGGTGGTTAGTTTCTTTGTTTCAGCACTCAATGAGTTAATCTGAGGTTGATTTAATGTGTTTCTTTGTGAATGCCCTCTGTATCTGTTCTGGGTAGAGGTGTCATCTTCCCAAAGGACCCCTGTGGTGATTCATGGCCTAACAGATAAGGACCCTGAGTTATAGGAATTCCATTCCTATCTTAAGTGGAGGGGTTTCCATCACCTTTACCCCACCATAACTTATTGGCACATCAAAGATGGGACCCGATTCTTGGGGATGGTGTCATATAATCAGTCATGTGGTCAGAGGGGCGTTTGCTTGCAAAAGTCTGATTTAGGGACAATGCAGCGACCTCAAAGCAGAACTCCATGATATACTCTGATCGGAACAACATCATAAGAAACCATCTGGACTTAAGGAGTTCCCACAGGCCTACTTATTGGAGAAACTCGTGAGTGAGGGTCCTGTGTTTAAGTCCCTTTGTTTTTAAGAACTGTTTGCTGTTTTATTTTTATTTTGTATGTCTTGTTTTTTGTAATTCTGGCACTGTGTAATCTTTGTCTTTTTGTTATTAAAATATTCATAATCCAAGTCTGTCTTTGGGCTCTAGTATCGATATCCACGAACCCTAAGAGAGGATAACACGTTACCATATTGTTGTTATTACGTTTTACTGGATATATATATATATGTTGGTTGGGTTGATATATATATAGAGATAGAGGTTCTAATTCGGATTTCTCACGAATCCGGTATCAAAATCGTGAGTGGTGGCAGACTACCTGGGGGGATACAGGCAGGATTTGGGGGTTAATTTGGTATAGCTTATGCCTTGTTAAGAGGTCAAGTTAGTAAATCCAGAGGCCTGGTGCTATTAACCCCTTCATGCCCACGCCCTCCACACAGTCACGGCTTGGCAAGTAGTCCTGACCGTGACAAACTTGGTGGCAGCGGTGGGATATCTAGAGTTTTTTAGTGCTATTTATATTGCCCGGTTTGGTGATTTTAGTACTAGAAGAAATTACATGGGTTTTGTGTAATTTCCCAAAGACATTACTCAGTGCCTAATTACAGACATACAGTGCAAAACAGTTCGTTCCTCTTCCTTTTGTTTTTCTCTACCATACTGCATTATGGAGGCATATCGACGACAGCCCAAAGAATCTCTGGAGCTGGTTTGTCAAGAAAGGAATATACAAATTTTTGGCAAAAGCAAAGAGCAGCTGATTTTGGATCTCCTGGAACATGATAAACTCTGTGCAGAGCAGGCCATTGGAGCAGATGTGATTTTGGAAGAGCCTGTGGATCAAGGATGTTTTCCTGATAAAGTTAACGCCTTGAGTGCAATTGACTCTGAGTTACAAGTGGTACTAAAACATCTGGGGAGTGTGGATCCTCAGCTAAAGTTCAACCTGATTATGCAGTACAAGGAAAGAGAGAGCGAGGCTGCTGAGAGAGCTGCGGAGCGGGCAGCTGCTGAACGAGAAGCTGAGCGGAGATATCAGCTGGAACTTCTACGGTTAAAGCAATATAGTCCGTCTCCCCAAAGCATTGTTAACGGGGATGGATATGCTAACCGACCTCGCCTGGAACACTTTCCAATGCTGGAAAAGGACACTGACTTGGATGTGTTTTTGAGAGGATTTGAGAAAGTGTGCCGGCAGTACCAGCTGCCCAAGGAAGAGTGGGGAAAGTTTTTAACCCCACGTCTGAAGGGGAAAGCCCTGGATGTGTTTGCTTCCTTACCAATGGAAGTTGATCAGGACTATGAGGCCATAAAATCTGCCTTGTTAAAAAGTTTTAACCTCACCCCTGAATTCTACAGGAAAAAGTTTCGAGAGATGCAGCAAGCTACATCGGACAGTTGCACCGAATATGCGGGACAGCTTCGGACTATTTTCCGGCAATGGACTGGAGGCCTACAAGTTGCTACATATGAGGCCCTGGAAGATCTGATGATTTTGGAGCAGTTCCTGAGGACACGAAGTCCGGAGGCCCGAGAGTGGATTCTGGACAGAAAACCTAAAACCACGGCAGAGGCGGCAGATCTGGCTAACGATTATGCCAACAACCGTACTCCAACAACCAGGCGGGTACAAGCATCACAAGGACCATCTACCTGGAAAGGAGCAGCCTACCAGCCACCAACTCCTAAGCCAGCAGGGAGACCATCACCCACACCTTTTCTAGCCAACAGAGCAGGGGCCACATCGGGCCAGGGGGATACCCGCCGGTGTTATCGGTGTAACCAGATTGGGCACCTGAGTGTCACCTGCCCTTCCAAGAGACCATCTCCACGGACAAATGGAAATGGAGGTACAGCTGGGGGAGCTGCACCTGTTTTATTTGTGGCTAGACCAAAGGAGGCACAAGGAGACAACTTGCAGTGTGTAACAGTTGGGGACCATGTGACAATGGGACTTCTGGACACTGGAGCTTCCTGCACTTTGGTACGTCCAGAAGTTGTGAACAAAGAGGATATTATCCCCGGGAAAACTATGACTATTAAAGGAATTGGTGGAGTGTGCCCTGCAGTGCCTATGGCCCGGGTGTACCTCGATTGGGGTGCGGGGAAAGGTTTGCGGGAGGTGGGAATCTCTAACGATATTCCTGTAAATGTATTGTTGGGTAGTGATTTGGGCCGAATGCTTTGTCGTTATGTCCCAGAGGACAATGCCTGTGACCCAGAAGGGGTACCAAGGAATCCTGAAGAAACGGAGGTACTGTGTGAAACTTTGGGGAATACGGGGAAATGTAGTGGTTTTGTGGGGGTAAAGGGGTTACATAATCTCCTGAATGTATCAACACCAGAAAAGTCTTCCCATGGGGATGGGGGAGTGGATTTATCGGATAATACCCCCAAGCAGTCTGGTACCCTAGAAGGTAAAAGTGTTGCAGCCGGCCGTACCCCCACCATAGGTGTAGTGACCCGTTTACAGGCTGCCCAGGAAGCAGCAAGGGAGTGTGGAGGGGTAAGAAATTATGAAAATGACCTTAACTTAAGCCCTCCATCAGCGGAGAATGGATTAACTCCCCTACAGGGAGCCATGTCAAATACCACTCCCTTGGAAGTTCTTCCAGAGAACGCTTTAATTTCAAGTGTATCTGGGGTGGAGGGAGGTAATAAGGCTTACCTGGCTGCTCTGCGCACTGACCCCTCCTTGGAAGGCATGAGACAGCGTGCAGAACGGCCTGTAACTGAAAGTGATGTAGAGAGGGTGTACTGGGAAAAGGGGATCTTATATCGGGAACTCCTTGCTCGAGATCCACAAAGACCCTGGGAAGTAGAAAGACAGCTTGTAGTCCCTATGCAATTCCAGAAAGATTTGCTTAAGCTGGCCCATGAAACACCCTTGGCAGGGCATCTTGGAGTGCATAAAACAAAATCCAGGCTGGCTCACAACTTTTACTGGCCCGGCATGGGCACCGATGTAGCAAACTTTTGTCGTTCCTGTCCAGTGTGTCAGAGAGTGGGAAAGGCTGGGGATGTTGCCCGTGCCCCTCTAGTGCCCTTACCTATCATAGCTGAGCCATTTGAGCGGGTGGCAGTAGACCTGGTGGGGCCCTTAGCTATACCTAGCAGCTCAGGGAAACAGTATATCCTCACCGTAGTGGATTTTGCTACTCGTTATCCTGAAGCCGTTGCCTTATCCTCCATTCGAACAGATAAAGTTGCTGATGCACTCCTAGGTATATTTTGCAGGGTGGGGTTCCCTAAGGAAATGCTTACGGACCAAGGTCCGCAATTTATGTCCAACTTGATGCAAAGTCTGTGCAAAAAGGTGAATGTGCAACATCTGGTAGCTAGCCCATATCACCCTCAAACTAATGGCCTCTGTGAGCGGTTTAATGGGACTCTGAAACAAATGCTTAGAACATTTGTGGATTCCCAAGGCAAAGATTGGGAGAAGTACTTACCCCATTTGTTGTTTGCATATCGGGAGGTACCCCAGGAATCTACTGGCTTTTCGCCATTTGAATTGCTGTATGGTCGCAGGGTAAGGGGTCCCCTAGACTTAGTTAGAGAGGAATGGGAAGGAAAACTTCCCACGTCAGAAACTTCAGTAGTGGAGTATGTGCTGAAGTTTAGGGACAAGATGCAGACCTTGACAGGGTTAGTGCATAATAATCTTAAGGCAGCACAGTCTCGGCAGAAGAGGTGGTACGACCGCAATGCCAGGGAGAGGGTCTATGAAGTGGGGCAGAGAGTTATGGTTTTGACCCCAACCAGGCAGAATAAACTGCAGGCTGCCTGGGAAGGCCCTCATCCTATTCTACAGCGTTTGGACCCCACAACTTATGTAGTGGCCCTAGATGAGACAGGGCGGAGGCAAAGAAGGTATCACATCAATATGTTGAAGGCATATCATGATCCAGAGACTTCAGTCCTAAGCGTGTGCAGCTTACCAGAGGAGGGATCAGATAGTGATCCCCTAGTGGATCTTGTGGGAGAAGCTAAGAGCCAGGGGTCCATAGAGAAGGCAGAGATCAATTTCCAGCTCTCTGCGGAGCAGAAATGGCAGCTCCATCAAGTGATAACTCGCTATGAAGCTATATTTACTGGAGTGCCAGGGAAAACCACATTGGCTTACCACCATGTTGACACAGGGTCTCAACCCCCTCTAAGGCAGATGGCATATCGAGTGTCCCCTGAGGTGAAAGTGCATATCCAACAAGAGATAGAGGACATGATGAGGTTGGGGGTAATTAAACACTCTAAAAGTCCTTGGGCCTCCCCTGTTGTACTAGTACCCAAAAAGGATAAGACGACTCGCTTCTGTGTAGATTACAGACGGTTAAACGCAACCACCACCTTTGATGCCTACCCCATGCCTAGGATCGATGAGCTACTAGACCAGCTAGCAGGGGCCCAATATCTCACCATTATGGATTTGAGCAGGGGGTATTGGCAAATCCCTATGACCCCTGAGGCCCAGGAACGCTCCGCATTCATTACTCCCTTTGGTTTATATGAATTCTGTGTAATGCCCTTTGGGATGAAAAATGCACCTGCCACCTTCCAAAGGCTAGTGAATCAGTTGCTGGAAGGTCAAGGGGAGTTTGCAGTGGCCTACCTTGATGACATTGCGGTATTTAGTACTACCTGGGAGGAACACTTGGTCCATTTGAACGAGGTTCTGGGTCGCATTGCCAATGCGGGGCTCACCATCAAACCTGAGAAGTGTCAAATAGGGATGAGGGAAGTCCAGTATTTGGGGCACAGAGTGGGAGGGGGAAACATACGCCCTGAACCAGATAAGATAGAGGCAATCAATACCTGGCCAACTCCCAAGACCAAGAAGCAGGTTATGTCCTTTTTGGGGACTGCAGGGTACTATAGAAAATTTGTCCCAGATTATAGTACCATAGCTAAACCTCTCACAGACCTGACCAAGAAAAAGCTTCCTAAGCAAGTAGACTGGACTGCACAATGCGATCAGGCTTTTACCAAACTCAAGGCGGCCTTAGCTAGTTCCCCTGTGCTTCAGGCCCCTGACTTTAGTAGAAGGTTTGTGGTACAGACGGATGCTTCTAACTATGGGCTGGGGGCTGTGCTCAGCCAGGTTAATACCAAAGGTGAGGAGCACCCCATTATGTACCTAAGCAGAAAACTGTTACCCAGGGAAGTAGCCTATGCTGTGGTGGAGAAGGAATGTCTGGCAGTGGTATGGGCCTTGCAGAAGCTACAGCCCTATTTGTATGGAAGAGATTTCACTGTCATAACAGATCATAATCCTCTGCATTGGCTAGATAGGGTAGCAGGAAACAACAGCAAGCTGCTCAGGTGGAGTCTTTTACTCCAGCAGTATAATTTCACTGTGCAGCACAAGAAAGGCAGTTTACATGGGAATGCTGATGGCTTATCTCGACAATAAGAGTCCAGAATTTAGGCAGACATAGCAGATCAACGTGTGCTGACCTCCTCTGTCCACCATCTTAAAGGGGGAGGTGTCATGATTAACTCATATAATGGAGTGGATGCATGGAAGGGTAACCCAGCAGAGGTGGTTAGTTTCTTTGTTTCAGCACTCAATGAGTTAATCTGAGGTTGATTTAATGTGTTTCTTTGTGAATGCCCTCTGTATCTGTTCTGGGTAGAGGTGTCATCTTCCCAAAGGACCCCTGTGGTGATTCATGGCCTAACAGATAAGGACCCTGAGTTATAGGAATTCCATTCCTATCTTAAGTGGAGGGGTTTCCATCACCTTTACCCCACCATAACTTATTGGCACATCAAAGATGGGACCCGATTCTTGGGGATGGTGTCATATAATCAGTCATGTGGTCAGAGGGGCGTTTGCTTGCAAAAGTCTGATTTAGGGACAATGCAGCGACCTCAAAGCAGAACTCCATGATATACTCTGATCGGAACAACATCATAAGAAACCATCTGGACTTAAGGAGTTCCCACAGGCCTACTTATTGGAGAAACTCGTGAGTGAGGGTCCTGTGTTTAAGTCCCTTTGTTTTTAAGAACTGTTTGCTGTTTTATTTTTATTTTGTATGTCTTGTTTTTTGTAATTCTGGCACTGTGTAATCTTTGTCTTTTTGTTATTAAAATATTCATAATCCAAGTCTGTCTTTGGGCTCTAGTATCGATATCCACGAACCCTAAGAGAGGATAACACGTTACCATATTGTTGTTATTACGTTTTACTGGATATATATATATATGTTGGTTGGGTTGATATATATATAGAGATAGAGGTTCTAATTCGGATTTCTCACGAATCCGGTATCAAAATCGTGAGTGGTGGCAGACTACCTGGGGGGATACAGGCAGGATTTGGGGGTTAATTTGGTATAGCTTATGCCTTGTTAAGAGGTCAAGTTAGTAAATCCAGAGGCCTGGTGCTATTAACCCCTTCATGCCCACGCCCTCCACACAGTCACGGCTTGGCAAGTAGTCCTGACCGTGACAACAACTACTACATAACTATACAGACAACAAGCACATAACTATACAGACAACAAGTACATAACTATACAGACAACAAGCACATAACTATACAGACAACAACCAAGCACATAACTATACAGACAACAAGTACATAACTATACAGACAACAAGTACATAACTATACAGACAACAAGCACATAACTATACAGACAACAAGTACATAACTATACAGACAACAAGCACATAACTATACAGACAACAACCAAGCACATAACTATACAGACAACAAGTACATAACTATACAGACAACAAGCACATAACTATACAGACAACAAGCACATAACTATACAGACAACAAGCACATAACTATACAGACAACAAGCACATAACTATACAGACAACAAGTACATAACTATACAGACAACAAGCACATAACTATACAGACAACTACTACATAACTATACAGACAACAAGTACATAACTATACAGACAACAAGCACATAACTATACAGACAACAAGTACATAACTATACAGACAACTACTACATAACTATACAGACAACAAGTACATAACTATACAGACAACAAGCACATAACCATACAGACAACAAGTACATAACTATACAGACAACAAGCACATAACTATACAGACAACTACTACATAACTATACAGACAACTACTACATAACTATACAGACAACAAGTACATAACTATACAGACAACAAGCACATAACTATACAGACAACAAGCACATAACTATACAGACAACAAGTACATAACTATACAGACAACAAGCACATAACTATACAGACAACAAGTACATAACTATACAGACAACAAGCACATAACTATACAGACAACTACTACATAACTATACAGACAACTACTACATAACTATACAGACAACAAGTACATAACTATACAGACAACAAGCACATAACTATACAGACAACAAGTACATAACTATACAGACAACTACTACATAACTATACAGACAACTACTACATAACTATACAGACAACAAGTACATAACTATACAGACAACAAGCACATAACCATACAGACAACAACTACATAACTATACAGACAACAAGCACATAACTATACAGACAACTACTACATAACTATACAGACAACTACTACATAACTATACAGACAACAAGTACATAACTATACAGACAACAAGCACATAACTATACAGACAACAAGTACATAACTATACAGACAACAAGCACATAACTATACAGACAACAAGTACATAACTATACAGACAACAAGTACATAACTATACAGACAACTACTACATAACTATACAGACAACTACTACATAACTATACAGACAAAAAGCACATAACTATACAGACAACTACTACATAACTATACAGACAAAAAGCACATAACTATACAGACAACTACTACATAACTATACAGACAACTACTACATAACTATACAGACAACTACTACATAACTATACAGACAACAAGCACATAACTATACAGACAACAACCAAGCAGGTTATAGAAGGCTGCCCTCTGGACAGCTTCTTAGGGCCCATATTGATATGTGGAGCCCCGGTTCAATGGAGGGTGATAAAGACACAGAGGTATAATTACAATGTTAATATGCTTTTTATTTCTTAAAACGTTATTGGCTTCCTCAATGATTCAGCTCTCTGGCTTTGCTACATATTGTGTTTATCACCAGCAAAGCAAACAACAATATTTTGAGATTCCAACCAAACAAACACACAAATGCAGAACCTTGGTATTCTTTACATTCCCAAACATAATGTATCCCATTACAGAGAAGGACCATACAGTGACATCCCAGCGCAGGTGATTAACTATTACCACCTGCACTGAGGCCCTGTGCCTGTTGTATCTATCTCCTTTGTGTCAGCAAGGACCCTGAAAAAGACTGGTATAAATAGTATTTCAAGGGACACCGAAAGGCAGCTGAACATTATTGCCGCATTGTCACGACATTAGCTGTTTGCAGTCATGTCCCTGTACCCAGACTGTATACTTAATCAGCTCCCAGTAATTGCACAAGACCCCCTCCCATACTACATACAGTGAATACCCCCACATGTGGCAGTGCCCCCCTTACCTAACATCCAGGGTCCTGGGGGCTCCTCAACTAACAAGCTCAGACTGGTGGGACCGTGTGGGCGTGGCCTAAAGCAAGGAAACGGGGCTTAACACTACAGGGTGTGAGAAGTTCAACTCCTATGACCCTCAGACTGTGCATAGTATTAATTATGGGAGTTTGACATGAAACGACTATTTCAAGTAGGCTTAGTTGGGGAGTCTCAAACTGTTGCTGAACTTCTACTCTCATGACTCCCAGACTGTGGCTTGTGAAAGCCAGAATACATTATGGAAGTTATATGTTATCCTGCCTCCCTACTTTCTATGGCTGGCCCACAGGCACACTAGGCAAAGTCTGGAATATGGAATACCCCCCTGCCTCCCACACAAAACGTATTTATCACTGGAACATACTACGTAACATTAGAACTGCTTTATAATAATAATTATAATTATAATGATATAAATGGTGCCCCAGTTTAAAATTCATACAGATATATAGATGTAAAGTAAGAAAGTTTTACTTTATTGACAGGGTGGTACATAAGTGACACAACCTCCCAGCAGAAGTGGCAGAGATTAATCTAGTGAGGGGGTTTAAACATGCATGGGATAGGTTTGAGTCTTTAAAGCAGGAAAAACAGGCCGACTAGAAGGTCCGAATGGGTCTTATCTGGTAGCAGATGCTATGTTAGGTCAGGACTCTTACTTTTGCTTCTGTTAAAGGGACTGTGTTATGTCAAAATGATTTGCGAATGTTTAGCTGGTTGCTACATAGGTTTTAAAATGTTCTAATTTGTTCTAGAACCGGTGCAGGACTCTGCAAAGAGTGGTCTGCCAAGAAAGGGAGGATTAATTAGATGACAAAGAAAAGAAACTCATTTAATATCCTAAGATCCATTGCATTGTTGAACATACATCCCTATGAAGCTGTATATTACAGATTCTTCTGCATTTGGAAAGATGACTCTCATACTCTTTTTGCAGGCCTCATTGTGTACCTTGGGATGATGGTTGGTGCATTCCTGTGGGGGGGACTGGCTGATCGCCTTGGGCGCAAGCAATGTCTGCTAATGGCGCTCTCCGTAAACAGTGTGTTTGCCTTCTTCTCCTCGTTTGTCCAAGGATATGGAACCTTCTTGTTCTGCAGACTTCTTTCTGGAGTTGGGTGAGTATTTCTTATCCAACAATGTGTGTACAAATCCATTCAATTATTAGCTTAGCTGATTCAATGTCTCCTTTGTGCATGTTTGGCAACGTTTTGCCTTTTGACCATTGGGGCACCTACCTCTTGTCCAGTCATGGCACATCTCTGCCTATATACACGGGTGGCATAGTGATGAAATTATGCATCACCCACTTTATGTCACCTCCCCCGGGTTAGCCCCCCCATATTAAATTTTTTTACAAAAGATCATGGCATTTGTTAGATCATTGTTAGATCAGGTTTGATCAACTGTTTTTTTCGTTAGATCTACTCTAAAATAGGCAATATTAACAATCTTTTTCAGGGGGGGCTAACCCGTAGCCAGCCCCCCCTCAACAAAAATTTCAACAAAATGTTACTGATTATGATAGCTCTACGTTAGATCAGGTTTGATCAGACAAAATTTTTGTTAGATCTAGTCTAATTACTGAGATATTGCATATTTAATGAGGGGGGGCTGGCCCCCCCTCAACTGAAATTTGGATTTTTTTTAATGGATCTTGGTAGATATTCGTTAGATCAGGTTAGATCAACTGTTTTTTTCGTTAGATCTACCACGCAGGAGGCGGTATTCACAATCCTATTTTGTGTGCGGGGGATGGGTACACATACGGTCTGGCCCCCCCTCAACTGAAATTTTGATTTTTTTTTTAATGGATCTTGGTAGATATTCTTAGATCAGGTTAGATCAACAGTTTTTTTCGTTAGATCTATCACACAGGAGGCGATATTCACAATCCTATTTTGTGTGCGGGGGATGGGTATACATACGGTCTGGCCCCCCCTCAACTGAAATTTGGATTTTTTTTAATGGATCTTGGTAGATATTCGTTAGATCAGGTTAGATCAACAGTTTTTTTCGTTAGATCTACCACGCAGGAGGCGGTATTCACAATCCTATTTTGTGTGCGGGGGATGGGTACACATACGGTCTGGCCCCCCCTCAACTGAAATTTGGATTTTTTTTAATGGATCTTGGTAGATATTCGTTAGATCAGGTTAGATCAACTGTTTTTTTCGTTAGATCTACCACGCAGGAGGCGGTATTCACAATCCTATTTTATGTGCGGGGGGATGGGTATACATACGGGCTGGCCCCCCCTCAACTGAAATTTGGAAAAACAATTATGGATTTTGGTAGATATTCGTTAGATCTGGTTAGATCAACAGTTTGTTTCGGTTGGAGGGACAACCCATATGTATTCCCATCCCCCCGCACACTATATAGGATTGTCAATACCCCCTCTTGTGTGATAGATCTAACAAAAAAAACAGTTGATCTAACCGGATCTAATGAATATCTACCAAAATACATGAAAAAAATTCCAAATTTCAGTTGAGGGGGGGCCAGACCGTATGTGTACCCATCCCCCGCACACAAAATAGGATTGTGAATACCGCCTCCTGCGTGGTAGATCTAACGAAAAAAACTGTTGATCTAACCTGATCTAACGAATATCTACCAAGATCCATTAAAAAAAATCCAAATTTCAGTTGAGGGGGGGCCAGCCCCTATGTATACCCATTACCCGCACACAAAATAGGATTGTGAATATCGCCTCCTGTGTGATAGATCTAACGAAAAAAACTGTTGATCTAACCTGATCTAACGAATATCTACCAAGATCCATTAAAAAAAATCCAAATTTCAGTTGAGGGGGGGCCAGACCGTATGTGTACCCATCCCCCGCACACAAAATAGGATTGTGAATACCGCCTCCTGCGTGGTAGATCTAACGAAAAAAACTGTTGATCTAACCTGATCTAACGAATATCTACCAAGATCCATTAAAAAAAATCCAAATTTCAGTTGAGGGGGGGCCAGCCCCTATGTATACCCATCCCCCGCACACAAAATAGGATTGTGAATATCGCCTCCTGTGTGATAGATCTAACGAAAAAAACAGTTGATCTAACCTGATCTAACGAATATCTACCAAGATCCATTAAAAAAAATCCAAATTTCAGTTGAGGGGGGGCCAGACCGTATGTGTACCCATCCCCCGCACACAAAATAGGATTGTGAATACCGCCTCCTGCGTGGTAGATCTAACGAAAAAAACTGTTGATCTAACCTGATCTAACGAATATCTACCAAGATCCATTAAAAAAAATCCAAATTTCAGTTGAGGGGGGGCCAGACCGTATGTATACCCATCCCCCGCACACAAAATAGGATTGTGAATATCGCCTCCTGTGTGATAGATCTAACGAAAAAAACTGTTGATCTAACCTGATCTAAGAATATCTACCAAGATCCATTAAAAAAAAAATCAAAATTTCAGTTGAGGGGGGGCCAGACCGTATGTGTACCCATCCCCCGCACACAAAATAGGATTGTGAATACCGCCTCCTGCGTGGTAGATCTAACGAAAAAAACAGTTGATCTAACCTGATCTAACGAATATCTACCAAGATCCATTAAAAAAAATCCAAATTTCAGTTGAGGGGGGGCCAGCCCCCCCTCATTAAATATGCAATATCTCAGTAATTAGACTAGATCTAACAAAAATTTTGTCTGATCAAACCTGATCTAACGTAGAGCTATCATAATCAGTAACATTTTGTTGAAATTTTTGTTGAGGGGGGGCTGGCTACGGGTTAGCCCCCCCTGAAAAAGATTGTTAATATTGCCTATTTTAGAGTAGATCTAACGAAAAAAACAGTTGATCAAACCTGATCTAACAATGATCTAACAAATGCCATGATCTTTTGTAAAAAAATTTAATATGGGGGGGCTAACCCGGGGGAGGTCTTTATGTCCAGTGTCCCAACCACTTTGCCAGCACAGAGAGACTTGCCTTTAGTTTCCTGTCCATCTCCTGTCCATCTCCCTACCTCTCTATATCCATTTCTTAATTGCGTGTCCCAGGACATGTTATGTCCCCACCAGTCTCCCACATGCCGATGTCATGCAGGCTCTTCCTGGCCAGTAATTCTGTGTCTCATTGTCTTCATCCTAGAATCGGAGGATCAATTCCTATCGTGTTCTCGTATTTCTCTGAGTTTCTGGCTCAGGAAAAGCGAGGAGAGCACCTGAGCTGGCTGTGCATGTTCTGGATGATCGGGGGAATCTATGCTTCGGCGATGGCTTGGGCCATCATTCCTCATTATGGTAAGGAGTGGGAACAGATGAGTTGGCATTAGACCTTTATGGTCTGCAAAGGTTCCAAAGACAAAAATAGCTTTATTAATCACAAATATTTTATTTATATTTTTACTCCCTGTATCTTGATGTATAAATGAAGTATCCGACCTTGTTTTCTATGACCAAAAGAAAATAGTGAGAGTGAAAGAATTATTTTCATAAATAAGTTAGTGCGTGAAGCCTCAGATATTCTTCACTCATATCACGTTATATGAATTGTCGAGCTATTAGGACATCCATATATATGGGTCCTGTTATTCCTTCATTATTTTTCCTCTGCTCTACGGTACATTTTGACCAATTACACTTTGCATTCCTTGCAGGATGGAGTTTCCAGATGGGTTCTGCATACCAGTTCCATAGCTGGCGGGTGTTTGTGTTAGTGTGCGCATTCCCTTCCGTGTTTGCCATTGGGGCTCTCACGACTATGCCTGAAAGTCCTCGTTTTTACTTGGAGGTAAGATGGCATCTGGCATTTTCTATATGAAAATATATAATATTTTCAATAAAAAAAACCCCAACAAACATTTAGTCCTTCTCATGGCCAAAAAAGTATGAGCAAAACCGTGGGGTACCTAGAAAAATATAGCTTTGGGAATACATCCTGCAGTCTCCAAGTCCCATTACAAAGATTATTAACTGTCTACAAGGTCCGTTCACATCACAGACCTTTACACGATCTCTTTGTGCACATAACTTAGCATTTGGAGAAAAGTTTCACAGGGAAGGGAATCTACAAATAAGAATGCTTTGGAACATTGGAACTTTTGTGTCTTTTTTGGAATCAGGAACTTAGAAGCACATAAGAGAACAAAACTACTAATGCACTGGGATGACAATCTGGCTTCCCTCACGTGTTGCTGCTGGCATATAGTTGTATGAAGTCTTCATTTGTGTAATAAATCCATCTTTAAATCTTCCTTTTCCAGAATGGGAAACACGACGAAGCTTGGATGGTGCTGAAGCAAGTTCATGATACCAACATGAGGGCCAAAGGCCACCCAGAGAGAGTGTTTTCTGTAAGGAGACTTCCATTCAAACACCTATAAACGCATGCATTCCACATTATCTTAGTCCTGAATGAAGCAATGAAATACATCTGATACGTGAGTCTGAGATGTAACTTTTGCTCCCGACCTAAGGAGCAGAACTGGAGATTACAATTGGATTACTCTTAATGCACAGCTCAGCTCAGCTGCTGGCAGGATCAGCCCAAGGCTGATTCCATTTGTCTTTAATATTAACATCTTTATCGAGCAAACTGAGCACCCTTTCCTGAACCAGAGAGTCCTAGCAGGTAATACAGTGTTGCGTTTTTTAATTCTAGGTGACACAGATAAAGACCATTAAACAGGAAGATGAACTTATTGAGATTCAGTCAGACACAGGCACCTGGTATCGGCGCTGGATGATACGACTTCTCAACTTAACACAACAGGTAGGATTGGATTGGCATTGTGAGTTCAGTCCCTGTGGATGGCAAGAGTGACTTAACCAAGCGTCTTAGCACTTCAGGAACCCATGGGGCCGCGGGAGACTGTCCTTCTATAGGACTAATTGAGTACAATTAGTTAATGCAACAATTTTGTATTAACAATCAACATCTCCCCATTTATGTGTTTTCAGGTCTGGGCTAACTTCCACCAGTGCTTTGCTCCAGAATATCGGCGTATCACCTTGATGATGATGGCTGTTTGGTTCACTATGTCATTCAGGTAAGAAGGCAACAGTAAAATGTAGTGGAATGCAAAGAGGAACAGTCACCTATGAAATGTACTTATTTCATTTATCTTAACTCTATAGGGAGCTGCTGGGCTCAGCTCATTGCTACACTCTAAACTAAAGCAATTTGATCATCTATAACCTAAGGTTCTATAGCAATGTCAACACGAATATGTTGATATCACAAGGTTAAAGCAATCTTGAGGAAGGGTAGGTTGAGTTTTTGTTGGCTTTTTATCCCTGTGCTAAATCTTATTTTGCTGTTTAAAGAGAATCTCAACAGAACCTTTGAACCTGCGGTGTTGTGGTAACCACAGCAGATCTGTCTGCCTTTGTGGAACAGTCGTGACATGAAGTGTGTCTTCATTCCGCTGGGGCAGAACGCCTGCAAGGCGCCTCCAGCCCTCAGATACTTTGCCTTTAATTAATCTTGACAACACCTTATCTGGAGCGCACGCATTTCCTTCCTCTCTGCCAGGAATTACAAACTGATATAAAGAAATTGTTTTGAAAAAAAACACAACAGCGTATGATTTGCCCAATGCATAGAATATTACATGTCATTTTAAAACAAATTTAATTATTGTTTTAGTGGATGCTCACAAGGGGAAATAAGACAAGACAATCAGTAGTCGCAAATGTATGGTGTGCTGAATTAAGACAACGCTGGGTGAGAAATAGTGTCTATGAACAGCAACCAGAATTTCATGAGATATCTCAGTGAAGGTATTTTTACTTAGAAGAACAATTTTCTTAATTTGGGAAGTTTCAAGAAGTGATCTAGATTACTCGTGTGGACCTCCTGTCTTTTCTTGGTATCCAGCCTAGGTGTTAATGCAGAATTATTTAGCCTAACCTTCCACTAGAAATAGTAAGAGGAGTGTTGAGGCTCGAGTTGGAATCTGGTGGCTCCAAGTCTGGACAATGACGATACCAGATATAGTTGGATGAGAGATGAGAGATGGGATACAGGATGGCGATGTTACTGATCTGGAACCAGTAAAATGAGCGGTGGAACTCTTATTGGTGAGAGATTAGACTGGAGCTATTAAAATGTGTGATGTGATTTACATTGGAGAGATAACAAAGTGAGTGGTGAGACCTTGGTTAGGAAACTAGCCTTAGCTAGATTAGGTAGAGGATTACTCTAGAACTAGTGAGATGGATAGTGGGGCTTTAATTACATGTCTACTCTAGAACTGGTAAAGCCAGTTTTGGGACTGGGATTGGGACTACTCTAGATGAACTCAATTGATGGCATATGGATTGAGAAGCGTGAGGTTTTGAACGTTTTTCTGACACTTCTGAGCATTACAGGCTTGTGATTTTTTCACAGATCAAATACTACGGAAAAAAAAGGACAGTGTCTTATCACAACTTCCCAGATGGCAAAGAACCAAGCCTCAGGGGGAGAATAAATGAATCTCTTTACTTAATTGTTCCAATGATTGTTTAACAGAAGAAACAGATCATTTAAAAAAAAAACAAACTTGTAGCTGTCAAAGCGAAAAGATTAAAACGCGTTGGTCTTTTGAAAGCACAAATCCCATACAGATTTATTAACATTGATCAACCACACGGCACTTGGACAGTTCACGCTGTAGTCTACAAAAAGACATTAGTAAATCATATTTTCTTCCCCATTGCATTTTAATCCATTACAATTTGACTGCAAATTGTAAAGACACGCTATAAAGATTGAACACTGTGGTCTCTGAGCAGTTTTGAAATTGGAATTTTTAAATTAAAAAAATGTGTGGATTTTTAGAAGCATCCTTGATTAGGATGCTGATTTTCCATAGGGCCGATTGAGCGTTTCACAGCTAAAGAAAACGCTGGTTAGATGCCGGTCTGCCATGAGCGCCGAGTAATGTCTGCATGTTCTAATCAAGATTGAGGCTTCTAAATTGATTCCCCCAAATAGCTGTTAATTCAAACTGTCAGCGAGGTAATTAAAACGCCTTATTCCCACTTACCGGTTCCCGTTCCTTAGATGCACATTAAAAACTGCAGCGATCACTAGCTAATGAAGTTATATCGCCTTGCGGGCGACGCTGGGACCAATAATGTGAATAGATGTTTGAAGAGTAAATAATTGAAAGTCTTTGCGTGATGCATTTTACAGGCACAACAAAGGAGGCTATATTGAAAAAAATACAGGCCTATATATTAGACGACCTGTCACATTTTACAATTCTATACACAAAATAAAACCCATCTAATAGTGTTTAGAGATTAGAAAAAGCAATACGTATATCTCTTAGAAAGACACGTTGTGTATATACCATGAGAGCAGTCATAGTGACGTCCTGTTATCAGGATATGCATGATAACCGGATATATTCTTCCTAAATTCGTGGCAATAAAAGAGATGTAAAAAGTGAAAAGGGTTACACAAAAAAAACCCATTGCTTTGAAGTACTTCAATTAAATATTGATGCACCTTCTTAGTAAAGTAGAATATCCAGGGATCTAAGGGGTTATAAGGACATGATTGGTTATAGTTTGTTGATCCAGTGAGAAATCGAAAATCATTTTGGAGTCACCATTGGATATCTCTTCAAAGTGGGGTTTTTGCCTCTTCGGGACCAGCGAGGTTGACCTTGATGGGCGTGTGTCTTTCTTTTCAACCTAAATTACTATGTTACTATGTTTCACCTGGGTTTTTTGAAACCCTAGGGCTGGCCCTGGTGTGGATGGTGGTGGATTCTAGATCTGGTCAAACAGGCAAAGAGGTCCTACTCTTTTTGGTATCTGTTTTCCATCAAAAGGGTCTCTATCTAAGCATTGGAGAAGGGTGTACAGCAGTTAATATGGCCTCTTGCTTCAGAAGTGTACCAAAATGACTGCCTCCCAGTGACATGTATGTATAAGAACATGGGGGTTCCAGAAGATCACCTTCCGATGGTGCTTATGTGTTTCTAGCCCACTCTTGCCTCCTACTGGTCACCTGATATATTTTCCTAACACCAGTCGTACACCACAATGTCAACATGCGGACCACTAGCTGGATCTGATTATTGATAAATGCAGTGCAAAACATCAGTAAAGGTTTCTTTACCCTCTGTGTGCTTTTTTTCTCTTTCTTTCCTCTTGCCTCAGTTATTACGGGTTGACGGTTTGGTTCCCAGACATGATCAAACATTTGCAGAACATTGATTACGCCTCTCGCACCAAGTATTTCACAGGCGAGAAAATGGTGAATTTCAACTTCAACTTTACGCTTGAAAATCAAGTCCACAAAAACGGAGAATACCGCAATGACAAGTAAGACCACAGACTTACTTCTAAACACGTGCCGAGTGCAAACCTAGCAGCAAGGGGGGGGTGTGTTCCATAGTACAGATCATGAACTTTAAAAAAGTTCCAATTAAAAGAACGCAGGTGTAGATGAAAGCTGAAATGAAAAAAGATCTGGAGCAAGAAGTCAAGAGTTGGTGGATAAATGGAATAGTCTTCGAGGAGAAGTGCATAGAATTGACATAGAGCTATCCTGAATATAAGACCAAGGAACTAGTAAGGTTTGAAATCTGATATAAAATATTGATGGTGGAGTTCTTGAGTTAGTTGTTGCGTGTGTAATATTTATGCTATGAAATGAGATATGGCCTTATGACAACAGTGCTACCAATTGACTTGCTTTTGGAGCCAAGAACAGGCTGACAGAGTGCAGCTGCCAGATTTGTCCCCCTGTTAATCTCACCATCATGCACAGTAAGAGATTGATGATTTGCCATGGATTCAATCGTTGAAGACTATGTCTCTCCTCTGGGCAGATTCATGCGTCTCAAGATGAAGTCTGTCACTTTTGAAGACTCAATGTTTACTGATTGTTATTTTGAAGATGTTACCTCCAGCAACACCTTCTTTAAGAACTGCACCTTCATTTCAACGCTGTTCTACAACACAGGTAAATTGCTCTATTTAATATTGTAATTGTGGCCTGGTTCTAGCAGAAGTTTTCTATGGTACAAGGCTTTTTTTATATTTCTCTCCATATTCTAGATTTTAATAGGGTTTGTGATAAATGGAGCATACTACTGATTAGATTCTCTTTAGATGTGACCCATATTACAAGCTCTGTTTGGAGGTTAATACAATGAGGGGATTTAAACATGCATGGGACAGGCACATGTCTCCTGAATCTAAGACGAGACCAACGACTGATTAAGGTCTGCGTAGTAGAAATAACGGACAGACGAGACGGGACAAATGGGTCTGATCTGCTGACAAAGTCTGTGTTTCTCTATTACTGGCAGATACCCACTGTTCTACACAGGGAATTTTGACATCTCATACACATCTGCTTAAATGGTTTACAAGTCACCAAATGCAGCCCTGGTCATGACAGCCCCTTGTTTTCTCAATTTGCAGACTTGTTTGATTACAAGTTTATCAACAGTAAGATAATTAACAGCACGTTCCTGCACAGCAAAGAGGGCTGCCAGCTCGACTTCAGCGACGATATCAACAACGCCTACATGATCTATTTCGTCAGCTTCCTGGGAACCCTGGCTGTTCTACCGGGAAACATTGTTTCGGCCTTGCTCATGGACAAAATTGGACGCCTTCGTATGCTGGGTACGTCACTATTTGGCTTTACACTTTTTTGGATGTATCTCGGATTTTCCATTTTGGAGTCGTTGGTTGAAGGCGATATCTTTTATTGGGCCAATGTGGGAAAAAATGTAGTATCACATAAGCTTTCAGAACCTCAGAGGTTCTTCAGAACGTCTATCTGCAGAAAGACTATTTAGAACATATTTTAATACAAAGAATTGTGACTTCCCTTGATTTTCAAGGGTCCTGTTGCTATACTTACAGGGTTAAAAGTTACACCACATAAAGTACAATGGTACTTGGTCCGGTCTGTGAATACGACAGCATTTTAGACACATTTAAGACTCTTTTCTTCTAGCATGCCTTCTAATGCCACTATCACTTCTTAAGTAAAGTAAAGAAACGCGCATGTCACATTGCCCAGAACTAGTCCTTGTTAAGGATAACCAAGACTTTACTGCCAGTGTGTGCGGAAAGTAATAGGTAGACTTGTGCATTCATGAAAATTTTGTCAATATGTACAAATCCCCCAAAATGCGGCCAGACCACCCCACGAAACAGACTTTGAATTTTCACAGGCTCTTTCAATCACACTCTCTGATTGTCTTCTCTGCTCCACCCGTGTCTCGCAGCTCCGCTTCCATGTCTCTCATCTTTTTGTTCTTCATCTTCTTGTTCTTCTCTGTTCTTTCTTTTTTCTTCGTCTGCATCTCTGCAGACATAACCTCCAGGGAAAAACTTCCTACAAAAGGAGCTTCCGGGGACGTCCTCAGCCCTGAACGTCACCGGAAGCTCCACCATTTTCCACTAAGATAACCTTGTGTGAACTTCAAAAACACATGGGCAAGAAACGGAATTTGTTGTCCGAAAATGAAGGAGCCAAAACCTGAAAAAAATTTCTTCGTTGTTTTTGGCCCATTTGTACATGTCTAGTAATAGGTAATCCACTGTCTGTCTAACCAATTGGAAATTGCACTTATGAACAATAACTACAATGTTTGGTCCTTCAGCTGGATCCAGTGTCATGTCGTGTATCAGCTGCTTCTTCCTGTTCTTTGGGAACAGCGAGTCGGCTATGATTGCCTTACTCTGCCTCTTTGGGGGAGTCAGCATTGCATCGTGGAACGCTCTGGATGTCCTGACAGTGGAACTCTACCCTTCTGACAAAAGGTACAAGCAATTCCATGATATACACATGATCACAAACATCAATCCAGTTTTTACAGGGTCCGTCATACATTATAGCAATCCTTTTCGCCACAGTAGTTATTGGTAAAACACACAAAACTTGGCCATGCTTGGTTTTCTGCTCAGAAACATGGGTTAGGGACCATAAGAAATTTAAGGATTTTTATAGAAAGTTTAGGAAAGTGACTCTTTCATATTAGTGCTCAGAAGATGCTTCTAAAGAACTTTGACGTGTGCCTTATAAATAAAACAGAAATGATATATTTGAGCCTTCCGTTTGTACAGGTCATACAAGGGAACAGTCAGCTTGGTTTCCTGCTCTAGACAATCTCCATTCTTTCAAGTTGGGATGAGGCAGCATTGGGCTCGGGCCACTGGTCCCTGCAACAATAACGTTTGATTCTGACAAGTTGTGAAGGGTGTTTTAAAGTAGAGATTTTCCGGCTACAGAGGAGCTTCAAATTGATTAGACATCTGCTAATTCTGCACATCTCGTGCGCTATCAGGCAGTGGAGCTTCAGCGCCGTTTACAAGCTTTTCCCATATGCTGTCCTCAATGTATAACCATATCCTAACTCTTGGCTGGGTTTAGAAAACCTGATGTTTGATCGTGATTTGCGCAGTTGCATATTATACGGGCATCACAGCATTTGTATTCCAGAAGTATTCTTATGTGTCCTCACATTTCCTAATGTATCTGTCTTTTTCATTTCTTTTATTACAGAACAACAGCCTTTGGGTTCCTGAATGCCCTTTGCAAACTGGCTGCTGTCCTTGGAATAAGCATTTTCACATCTTTTGTTGGAGTGGCCAACGCGGTACCCATCTTGTTGGCCTCCGCAGCACTAGCTTTGGGCAGCTTTCTAGCCCTTAAACTGCCCGAAACTCGAGGCCAAGTGCTTCAGTGAAGTTAGCCCTTGTAAAAAGAAATTAGAATTGTAGACACTGTGATATGTCTTTTATTTTAATTTGTTTGTTTTATGGCCTTTTGTGGCCTTTCCCACATCCACTCCCCACAAATGTTGGTAACATAACATACATGAGTCTCATTCGCGATGTAATTAGGAAAATGGAAGTAGGAAATTGTTGCACCAATTTTACGTTGAGGGCTTCTCTGAAGATTAGCTTGCGTTTGAGATACTAAAAGACATTAAACATAGCTAAGCACGTTCTTGAGAGCAGGCTCATCACCATTCCGAGGTTGGAGGTTTATATCAAGCAAATTTGACAGAAGCCTGTAGAATTAGTGGTATTCTGTAACTTTGACATGTAACAGATGAATGCTATGCACAGGGATGATACATTAATTTCCGATTCTGATCGTCACAACTTAAACGTCCCATCAAATCTACAGCCATGGCATGGGGAATTGTGACCTATGACATCCGATTTTAATGTGTATTCCATCCCTTAAAAAATACTTGTTGTGCTGTGTATTAGTCTCTTTAAAATACTTGATGTCTGATGCTATACTAAGTTTTCCGAGTGAGGTGGCCATGAATGTTAAGCGGTCTGATAGGAACGCTAGATGGCAGTGGTTTTGTGGGAATGCATAAATTCCATAGATCATATATAGAGTAAAATGTTCTATCATATCAGTTTATGTATGTTAAACATTCCTACCCTCTTTGTGGCTCAGTGGATTTTGGAATTAATTTAGCCTCTAATATCAAATGCACAAAAAACCAGCATCCACTGAGAAACAAGCCTTACATTCCACAATGCAATTGCATGTTTTTAAATCATGGGGGGGGGGGATTACACTAACAGAACTACGGTCAATATTTTAAAGCACACTACAGGGGACAGAACCCGGAGAAATTAAATCACCCATTGATAGGATTCACACATTTGTAGATGTGATTTACTGGCCAAAACAATTTACTATGCATATCCAATGTTGTCCCAAGCCCCAGGAGCAGTGATGTCCCTTAAACCCTAACAGTCCTTTCCTAGAAGCTTTGATTCTCGCGTGTCAGAAGTTAGATCTTTCTGTTACCCCTATTAATGTGAGAGCCATTCAATGCTTGAGAAGTTCTGAACTCTAGCAGGGCATCTAAAACATAGGAGCGTTGGGTGGTCCCATGGACCAACATTGAAAAACTATAATGTACTCTCTAGGCCAGGCTGTTAAAATTAACCATTGTTAGCCATGGAGCAAAGTGTTCACACCTTTCCTAGCTGAGTCTCTCTTGGACTCGCAGCCTTTCTATTAAAGCTCAGCTTCTGGTATCAGTTCGCGATGCACTCCCCGTTAAATGCGTTTACAGCATATCCTCCTCGTCCCATATCCATTAATAAGTAGCCAACCCATTGATCCGTGCCAAGCACGGTTACAAAGAAACTCTTGTTTCTATATGAGATCTCTCATAACTGTGTAAGGTGTTGAGATCACAAAATAGTTTTTCATTGGGCTTAGTGGGAAATATTGTTTGTGCATCTACTAGAAACTGCTATAAGATGTAACAGGAAGTGATGAGCGCGACTCAAAATGTCACCCCCTACCTTGTTGAAGACAAGCAATGCAAATTCAAATGTTTTACATGTTGTGAAATTATTGGAAAACTATATACAGACATGTAGAAGAAATAACAGCTGTGAGGGGCATTGACTGTCCATTCTGCTAAACTTGGCATTTCGTGTTTTGCTAAATATTTCACGTCTGCAAGTCATCTGCTTCAAACATATCTTTATATTGTGCATACTTTGTGAATGTTATCTATTGTATTGTTTCCCCGTTTCACACTCAGAAGGACATCATATGAAAAGTAGGCTTTGTTGTTAAGATAACAAAACCCAATTTGTCTGGGTCAAGGACAGGTATTCCTGATTTTTATGATAATTTTGGAAATCGTCTAAGATGAAACATGGTATTTTGGTGGTTCTGAGGATTGGAGCAACAGAGCATGACTTAATATGGAGTTTTGATAGACACGTCAGCACACAATTGCTCTTAGGTGACATTCCCTTCTTAAGAATCATAGCTGAGCTTTTCAGCCAGATGTCTCTACTGACGTGACCACGGTTTTTTTTGGCCTTCAGAAGATGAAACTCAACATCAAGTTCATACTTACTCTGAACGTTGGCTGTGAAGCTGACAAACTCCTCAGATCCTCTTTAGTCAACTGGCCGATGAGGTCGTCTTGGGTTGGTAAGCTGTAACAAGCATATTTAGCATATTAAAAAAAAACGACCAATGTTCAAGATACCAAGAAGAACTTTTGTAAGACTTTCTGGCCTTTCTTGGCTTGATGCACAATACTTTGTATAGCACAGATAACTTAGGTAGTTGATATTAGAGTATTTAAATGGACAAGCCAAAATGGAACTGCTGATATGAAAGGTGATTAGAAGTTAGAACTTTTAATATTTTAAGAAACACTGATTTCAAACAGAAAGAAGAGTAGAGCAGATCTCAACTTTTCATGCTCTGGAGAGCTGACATTTGTTTCACTAAATCTGTAGCCTGACTTGAATTAGTCTGGGTAATTCCTGTACAGCTATAGCGTGTCAGTGCTTTTAACCTGAGCGATGTACTCATTTGTACAGAAATGTAAACAAAATATGAGAAAAATTATTTTTCAATGGCAGGTATTACGCGTATGTAATTGTGCTGTATCTTGCGTCACTGTGTAGCGATCAGAATACGTAGAGCTTATTAGGATTTCTATGTAGAGTTTAGAGAAAAATTGTGTTTAGAGTTGCCATAAACAAACAGGAGTTCACCTCTGAAAAGATTTCGCCCCACATTCATGTGTTTAAGTAACAGATATGGACTTTTTAACCTCTAGTAGAAAAACTATTTTGAAATTGAATTTCTACAGATTGCCTGTTGCTGAAGATGAGCAGAAAGAAACACTTTCTACCCCAGGGAAACTTTAGCAGAAGACCCTCTTCTCCCACGTTGGAGTTTCCACCAACGTATCTGCCACAAGCTGTGTGATGTTGACATCACATTTTAGGAAGTGTCTTATGCGTCATGATCTCATCGAGTGGAAGCTGGCGTTTTTTTGCCCACTATAGCAGGAGCTACTGAAGCAGCAGGCAAAAAAGAACCACTTTTATTTTACCCCCCACCCGAAAAAATAAATAAATTAATATATAACCCATCCCTATGCTAAAGTAGGGTTACACAATGTCCACTTTCATGGTACCCATCTTCCATAAATTATATATAGTAAGAAATCAGGAATGCTATACCATTCTACAGGTTATTTAACATGGCCAATGAATGCATCCAAATTATTATAGCGTTTTGATGTTACCGTCAACAGAATAACAGACGCTGTACAGAATGGTATTAGAATACAATTACTTTGATGCGTCTTTGGACTTGAGGAGGTAGCGACTGACCCTCCTTTTAATAGTTGGTCCTATTAACAATCCCTACAATATCGTCACAACCGTATGATGGGTTCCAATAGGTTATGGCCGATGTGAATTCCGTTCTTGTACATAAATACATCTATGTCTCAAATGCCTACTTGTATCGTATCTGTTGATACCTAGACAAATCTATATTGTGATAACTCTGGATCCCAACTCTAGACTACTTTGCAGCGCATAAACTTTTGGAATGCGAATTGGGAAAACTCGTTGAAATTCTGTACCTGTTCTGTTGATTTTCACCCATGACAAAGGTCAATGTATTGCTAAATGAATCGGTTAATTTAAAAATGCTACGTTACATGTTTTGTTAACAAGGCCTGGAAGAGGAGAATAATATAACCAAAATGGCAAAATAAGGAAATTACATTTCAGCTCAGCAATACATTGGTCTTTATTGTTAGTTCTGTAAATAGCTGCGTAGAACAATTTGTGAACATAGTATAATGTGCGGAATGTTGTGGTTCCAAGCAGTCTAGATTTTTTCCCCTCTCTGTTTTTTGGCGTCACTGATGACATCGTGTGTAAACTGTTGAGAAAGGAAAGAACTTACTTTCTAACTCAAAATCCAGGTGATTTAATGAAATGGAAAAAAGAATCCTTTTTTTTTTTTTTTGCTTAGAACTGGACTGAATCAAGAGACTTAAGAACTATAACACAAAAGAAACAACTACACAATCTTCATCAGCTTCTCATGGAACACATTGTGACAATCAGTTTGTGTGTCGTGTATACGTCACCTGTTATTTATTGCCAAATATTTTTATACTATTATTTATTTTTGTTCATTTTTGTCTTTCCGCTGTACCAACTGATGATGCGGTAACTGTCGTAACTGTATTTGGAATACCATACATCAAAGACACGGAGGGGTACAGTAGCTGAGGGGTCTTACAAATATGTTGGCACGGCTGAGCAAAGCCTCCATGAGCACAAACATCAAGACTTTTGGTTACTATAGATGTAAAATACAGTTAGAGCAGACTTTATGTCCTCAAGGGCCGGTGTAACCTAACATGGACTTTTCCAAACGTAAGCAGATACTTTGGTGGAGCGCAGGATGGATGTAGGTAACATATAACAGACTTCGGACGTAGTGTAAATGCTATCAATAGATAAAACTAAACACATATTGGATAATCCCAATGCTTCATATAACAGGGTTAAGACTACATTTTTTGTGCTTGTTGAAAATGTGATGTTTCATCTTAGATAAAGGGACATGACCTCTTTAGAGATAACATAGTTTGATAGGAGATAAGTAAAACAGAAATAATAAATAGTGATTACTAAGACGTGTGTGTGGAAATAACACTGAAGTCGTGACTACAGGCACTGTAAAGGCTACAGAATTATAGGCTTTAAGTTCTGTAAAGATAGTCTGTGGCGAGTGGGTACTTTAAAGCACCTTTAGGATCCTTTCTTAAAACAGATTAGACTCAACCAAGCTTAGAAAGGTAGCCTTTGTCTGATGAAGACCAAAACCTCCTCTCCTACGTGCCCCTCCGGTCTCTATTTAATGACAATACTTATTGTCCCCTTCTTATTGTATGTTGTAGCCGGTCTTCACATAAGTAGTACCTGTTTGTTAGCAAACTGTACTGTGGTGTAGTTTTAGATATCTGTAAAAAGCAGAGGCTTGAAAAAAATAATTACAATTGTTGTCTTGAAAATGATCCATTTTGTCTATTAAAAGAAAAAAAAGGAAACAAAAAAAAAAAACTCTACAGGGGGGGGATTTTATTGTCATGATGATGCGGTGCTGTGGAAAGGTTTGTGTAAGATTCATCATTTTCCGGGAGATTGGAAACCTCCATCGTGCAATAGTCCTATTTCCAGCGTGAGGAACAATATCAATGAAATAAATGTATACAAGTGTGAAAATGTTTGCCAATTGGTCACTTTTTTTGTTTAAATAACACATGGAATATTCTCTTTGTTGTGGGAGAAAATAATTTTGCAAGTTTGTGAACCAAAGGCATAGCACAGGTAGGATTATTGGACGAATATCCCTAATTAATGCACTAAAACATGGAAACATCCATTTATTTGGCAGCCATTCAATTAAAGTAAAACACACCTTATTCATCATTCTGTGGGCCACATATGACTCAAGCACAGACCCCACTAACAGAAAATCAGGATCACCACACAAGTAGGACGCGCGAGTTAGAAAGAGGCATTGGTGATGCTTTCAATGAGAAAAGGGGAGCTGATCCTTTACTAAATCAACTCCCATCACCACAAGACAAGATACTTACCTTCTTAATCTGTTATTAACACTACTGAAAGCCGTGTTGAGAACTGGTAATGTTCATTAGTGTGGCCAGTTATAGCCAAAACTAACTCCCCCTTTCTGCCCAGGGCTGATGAGTGCATAAGACACATGCCCCCACCCCCCCAGCCCTGGTACCCAGATTACACACATAGGACTTGCCCCAGCTCTGAGATTGCATCCACAGAACTGCCCAGCACCCAAGCCACGCACACAGGACGGACCCCAGCACCCGGATCTCCTCTCATTTCTCTCTCCCACTTCTCTTTCATCACTTTTTATTATCTCTTATTTGTCTTTATCTCTCATCTTTATTTGTCCTTGTCTTTGCCTCACTCTTTTTCTCTACCTCTCACCCGTAGGTTTATCTCTCCTCTTCCCCTCTTTTCTCCCTACCTCCCCCTGCTCCTCTGTCTGACTGAGGAAATACATTTTAACTTCCACCTAAGCCACTGACGCTTTCATTTCACAATACGGCCTCTTGTCTCAGTATTTCTTTTAACGATCGTCCGCTCATATACTTTGTTAAATCCCTTTACGTATTTGAAGGTTTCTCTCCGTCTCATCACTCCTCCGATCTGTTCACGTTTAGGTGTGGTTTTTTTTTTTTTTTTTTTTTATTATCCGACTCACACTTTTTATCCAAGCAACTTAGAAAAGAAACATTAAAGGACCGAGAAAAAAAAAAAAAGGAAAAATCATCCCTGGTGATATAACAGGTGTGACCTCACAAAACCAAAAATCTACAATATGATTTTAAGGACATGCCTGGTCCTGCTAATAAATTTGGGACACAATAACACCAGCAACAACAATTTGCGAGTCAGAAAGGACATTAATATGTATTTGAGAACATGCAGTCACGTTAGAATACCGTACATACAATCCATGAACGTACAGGTAAGTAGATGCTCAGTTCAATGGTATGAGTCTACGCGGAAGTGCTTATCTTCTTGCTCATTTCGGGGTCATGCTTGGAACCACCCATGCAAGCCGGACTCTTGTTAACAGTTGGGTTCTCTTCCCACTGTTGAGGAGTCTTGGCTTGGATGGACAACGCATGGACAGACCCAGCCAGCTCTTCCTTCAAAAGTTCATTCACCAGTCTGTGCCTCTGGATCAGAGTTTTCCCATTAAACATCTCGGAGACCACCACCACTTTGAAGTGGGTCTCAGATCCCTTGGGTACCGCATGCATGTAGCTCTCATTATTGACCTCTAGGTGGCAGGGTTGAAGACTTTCACTCAGCTTGGATCTGATAGACTTCTCCACTGGCTTTTCCATGTTGGGTTGGGCTGTAAAACACCGCCCAGCGACCAACGTCCAAGGGGTCTTTATGCGAGACTGAAGCAAGCGCACCGGGAGCATCAGAACAGTAAAGATACTAAATCCAAAAAACAGGAAGAAAAAAACAAGTTCTCACCCAAGAATCGATTAGATTCAGTTTCTAAATAACCCAACATGTGGATCACTCACAAAAACACTTAACTATGAAAATGTTAAATAAATAAAAAAAAGATTATCAATATAGTATAAATAAATGATACCTGTCATCACAAATTCAGTCCTGGAAGCTGGCAAGTATTTGACTAATCAAATAAAGTAGAATAATTACAACACCCTTTGCACATAATTATGGATGATTAATGCATAGAACTGCTTCTAATGTTAACTATAACTCCCAAGGGTCCCTGTTTAGTTTGACCAGGCTATATTGGGTTCCCACATCTTTGTGCCCCTCTTTTCTAAGAGTTCACAATGTTTTCTGGGCATTAGGGTATTACAGGGTTCTACAGCCCTAACAGTAACTATAATGTTTATAGAAGCAGAAAGTATAAGTAGAAGAAATTAAAGTAGAAGAAAGTATGTTTATCAATAAAATGTGTAAACAAACATTCTTCTTGTAAATAAACAACTCACTCAGTTACATTTATAGCAACATGCACCAAGTTACATACAAAGCCTTGCTAAAGCCCCGCCAGGCTGCCACATCTCCAACGCAAAGTGTCCCTTTAGATGGGAAGCGTAACCAATAATGAATTAAGGTCCTGGGTACATACTACATTATCTCTCCCTAGTTTCCTTCCTGTGCTAGGCAATGTATGGGTAAAGGGGGCAGGAGGGGGCACCTATGGGTGACTGGGCCCTGGACTAATGCACCATTTGCGCTACGGAAAATATTTGTACCCATTTATTTATTTTTAAGGGCAGTAACCCCTAAACCACCATTGTCCTTACCTAGTCCAGGTACTTCACATGCATAACACTTAATACCCTAATTGCCCAGTTGGTATCTTCTACGTGAGCCCGGTACCCTGCAAGTGCATGTGACTTACTGTCAAAGGCAAGCTCCACTCACGGCCTTCTGTCCCTGGAGCTGACGATTGAACGTAAAAACACACAGCGGTGCCTGCTGGGAAATGTAGTTTCTTCACTCGTTTTGCCCAACCGCAAGCATCACACAGCACAATACTTAACTACATAACCCAGAATGCACCTGGCTCTGGAATCACATGGCCAATAGACCATTAAAACACACACAGTAAATATATAAATAAAAAAACCCCTTTCATAATATTTGATAACCAATCGAGTATATTTAGTTCTATTTAACACTGTTTATTTTAACATTAATTATAGCATTTACAAGGCTATTTTCCTTATGGCCACTAGATGGCAGGCTTGCCTCTATTGTGTATCACATTACATCAGCTTTAATACGTCATGTAAGAGTATACTGAATCTCCTCGAGACATTTGTTTTTGTTAAAATAAAAAATAAGACGGTTTATGTGTATTTCTGTGGTTGTATGCTCATATGCAAAAATTCACTTATAGAGGATGATATGTTTCAGATTTTATAATAAATAAATAAATATTGTATCTAATTCTAACACTCTCCTCCCGGTCCTTCCAGCGTATGACACTATATGGGTTTTACTTATTCCCATCATTGCATGAACCTACCAACTTGAGATCTTCAATAATCAAAAAGATTTACCAATATAGATATCCGGATTAATTATTTTTGGTTATGAGTATTAATACAGGTACCAAACAGCGTGGAATCAGATTTAAAGAGTTCAAGATATTTCGCCCCCCCAGTCTCTGGCCACATCATGCCATATTTACCAACTTATTATATAAGCTATATATGTTATACCTGGATTCATTCCCCTCTAAATCTTTCTTATTCCTTGGAGCCGAGACTTAAAGGAAGAAAACATTGGTGGAACATGTCACATTTGGTAATGATTTTATGGGTCAAGGATCCAAGAACCAACATAACTTGTTTACTAACCCCAGTGTTTCTTTTTGAACATGTGACGCGTTAGAAGATATATTAGTTAATGAATTGACCGCATAATTTAATAGTACAGCACACATGTTTTTTCCGTGGATCCAGTCATTAGAAGCGCGTCGTAGAAACTCAGGACCGAGTAACGTTCCAGGCTACGTAAATTCAGACTTATTATTGTTAATTGATTTATATAGCGCCATCATATTCCGCAACGCTGTACAATGAGTGAATAGGACATAACAAGTAGCGCATCACATAACAAATGGTCTTACAGAAACAAAAGGAAAGGAGGGTCCTGATCAAAGGAGCTTACATCCATCTTTAATTGAATTCAGAAAACAAATGATTTGTAATGCATTAAAATCATAATTGAAACTAATCTCTATTTTCTGGAGGTTAGTAACTTGCCTATTTACATATATATATATATATATATATATATATATATTTCTTCTATATATATGGATACTCTACGGATTACAAGCAGTTAGTAAATCTTCCCTATTGTGTTTGCCTACTTCTTTGACGCAGAATTGGGTAGAATTAGTGGGGTCCCTATTTGAAGTCATATCACTTTGATGTCAACCAGTCTAATTATTGAGCTTCATTAAGGTCCACCGTCTATGCCTGTATTAGTCTCGGACAATACATGCCGAATTCAGTCGAACCTGCCTCCGTCACCTTTCACTAATACTTACTTAATTGTAATTAATTATAATGAACCCTAATCCCTATTTCATTGTAGCAACTATTTCGGAGAATAATGCCCCATTCATAAGGAGTAAATATACAAAATACCAGCAAATTATTTTCTTGAATAATAACTGTTTGAATGCTTTGTGTGCAGAAATTACGACATGGTATCACAATTACTACAAATAAAGCTAGCTTTGGGGTTTCACCTATATAATGGTAATCATTTGCACTCTGTGGTTTAGTCCAAAGTAATATTTTAGAGATTATTTACATTTAATTCCTATCTATATAGATTACACATATTTTGCCTCACGAATAATGTGGCCGGAATTTACGTTTCAAATTCTTGTTTTCTTATCCAAAAAATTTCTAGGTTAAAAAAAAAAAATTGCCTGGGAAAATCTACCAGTAACAGATGGAAATTATTAGCGCTTAAAATAACAAATGGTAGATACCAGGTCAGTACTCAATAAATTGCACATGTAGGATGTTATTCTACTTGTCAAATTGAATGTAGCAAATCGAACAAAAAAATAGAAATTGTCAATGTGGCATTTATCTGTAGAGTGTTTTTAGAAAATCAATAAAACTCAATAGCAAAACATAAAAGGAACAACATTATTTTTCTTCCTTTTCACTAAAAACACATACTATTTTTAGTTAAAACGAAAAGTAAAGTTAAATTAAACAATCCCTTTGGACCTCAACTATGATATAAAATAATATCCACTCTTTTTCAAACAGATTAATACAAGTTTTATTTGTAAATTATTTCTAGAATATATATATATATATATATATACACACACACACACAATATTTATGTGGTATAGGTCAAATACATTTTCATTCCAATTTCTCATATTTTTAAGTTTAAAAGAAAATTTGTATATATATATAATATTAATTTTTAGTTCATCAAAAAATAACATTTTTCCTCTAGGAATATTATTAGATGAAAATAATAAAATGCACTTTCCATATGACAAAGGGAATATTATATGACTGAATGTGGATAAAGCACGGGTCAAATTAAAGTAGCTTAATCAGGAGTCGATTATGTATATTATTTGGGGGTGCTTTTTTGTATTATTTGAGAACTGCATTGCCTTTCTTGCCCCTGAATTTTTGTTGATTAGAAGACAAGCGGAATACATAAAAGTTATTAAAATGTACATCAAACTACCGTATATGTACATCAAATAGTCGACACAGATTCAACTATTGAATTATATGCATGTGATGTATACATATTATATATAATTTTAACATATATTTATATATTTATATTTAAATCTAGTCAATTTAATGCTTTTAGGAATAATAAGTGAATTAGTGTACGCCACAAACAATCATAATACATGGAATTCAAAGGTTTTATAATTTTAAACTGATCTTAAAAAGCCGAAAAAGACCAGTATATGTCAATCCCAAAAAATTTATGTGACTGCAAAGAGAAATCTTATTGACGCCTTGGCTGCTTATTTTATCTTTTTACGCAAGTTGTATCATTTTCTTTTCTGTATGTCTACATTTCGGATGTTAGTCTTGAGAAATCATAAATAAGTTCTAAATGTTCATAGTAATCTTGATTTAATCGGTTCCAACTATTTATTGTTCAACGCTAAAAGTAGATTTTTTTTTGTTCAGTAACCAGAATAATAAAAATGCTTATTGTTCTAGTTTTTTTTTTTTTTGCCAAATAATTTTGACTAAATCCATTTAATTGAAATGACAATTTTGCAAACGGTGCCATCATTTTAATTTACACTAATAGGTAAGATAAATACTATCATCAATCATTATATAATTCTCTAATGTCATAATTCATGGAAAATAGGGAATACTCTCCCTTGGGAATCGAAAAGAACCTAGCATGTATAAATAATAATAATAATTATAATAATTATAATAATATAATAAATACATCTGATCCAGATACATCATTATTTTTTCTGTATTGGTCAACCTTTTTAGTTCTCTGCGTTCCCAGTACATATATATATTATTGTTATACTTTTCTTTGGGAGGCACAAGCAAATGATGCATGCCCTCAAGCTAAAATATATTGTATTATTTAAAAGGAATTCGATTCATTTAAAATATAAAACAATCAAAGCGCTCCATGAGAAAAAATAAAATTAAATATATAACACAAATCTATTTTAATCTTCCGTTCATGTTGAAGAGCAGCTTGCCTGGTCGCTGGAGGAGGGGGTACTGCATGCAGAAGTGTGGGTATGTGTGTATCACAGATGGTGCTTATAACCTGTTAGACTGATCCCAGCTCCAAATCCCTCTGATAAAAGTATATAAAAGCAAAATGTGTGAAAATGCTAACATTTGCCAAGTTTCTTAAGAGCTGTGGATGGAGGTGGAGGAAAGAAGCAACGATTTACTTCATCTCTCCAGAGCGATGACACTTTTTTTTTTTTATACCTTGCTTTATTGTTCACGCTGGTGTCCCGTTTTGAGCGTTGGTATATTGTGTGAAATTAGAACCAGCATCTAATTAGAGATGTGAAATATCCAATTAGTGAGGAAAATACAAAATCTGTGAGATGAATCTGTCATTCAAATGGTCAAAAAGCGAAAAAAAAAAAAGCAAAAAGGAAAAATTGGTTGTACTATGTTATATACTAAATGAAATGATATTATATCATATTGTATATTTGGCATACGCTGTCACTGTGCCTGGGTAACAGAAGGCAGCTGCGATAGAGGGCATCCAAGAATTAGTCCCGTAGTAAATGCATGGCCAGTTGAATTGGTGGAGGGGCAGTTAGGGCCAAACTGAAGAGGGTGAGCAAGGGCGCGGGAATCAAACCAGTAAGCCAGGAGCGGATTTAATGACGTAGGGCGATGGGTTAAATGCAGGACGGTTATAGTGCAGGAAACGAAATATTAAGCATTTTTAGTATTACTTTGTCTTCGGGGTATATTTGAATAATGTCAAATAATTTCCAAAACAAAAAGCAAATGACATATAACAAGCTCCTCTCTGAAAAGAAAATGCCTGCCTCTGAACATTTAAAACTACCAAAGAGGGATCATTTTGTTTTACGTGGTTTGGTTAGATGCCACGGCGTGGGGGGCTCTATCACTACTTTCTACGTACTGATGTGACCTACTGACGGCCATTTCTAAGAAAAAAATGTCTTACACAATTGAATACAAAGCCTATTTTGTTGCTTATAAACATAGCACCGATGTGTTTTAAGGCTTTGGAAATCTATGATACATTCTGAGCACACAAACAAAACACATTAGCAAAGGAAAGAGAGACAGAGTGATTTCTGTCTCAGCAACAGAGGGGGATTTGGGAGGTATGGAAAATGACCATTTAGACTTAGAATTCCATGCTGTTTTGCAAAATGGAGATGGCTTAGAGAAAACACAAAACATAAATACACGAGTAAGGATTGGGATTGTAATGGAAGGAAATTGTTGGGATGAGTGTGAAGGACCACGAGGAAACACTGACGGAGAGCCGTGCCTCGCAGAAGGAATGGATACATGGGGTTGACCCTTGTGTCCTATGAATTTTTAGTGTCAGTCGAGGCACTACATTTAGTTATTTTTAAAGTCATCTGGACAGCATAAGGCTGGACATTTCCACCTGTCTAAAGTTCTTTAACTGGAGAAGCTTCAGATATGTCAGGGCAAACAGCAGCCACGGCAGGGGGTTGTCTCTGACCCCTTAGAACAGACTGACTTACAACTCATGTGTGAGCATTTACAGGTTCCTCTGAGCTCTAAGGAGAAGACATAACCCCTTTACAGGTAAAGACTTGTATTAGCGAAGAAATCCATACTGGGGACAAAGGAAAGTGTGTCATTTCGCAAGGTCCAGTTTTTGACTTTTGTGACTTTTGAGACTACAGAAGCTACTGGAGACTCTCGCAACGCGGTACTTAGAATTATTATTGTATTTAATTGTTTCTAAACGTAAAGCTAAAGAGAGAAAGAACTTGTTGTGAAATGTTCCTCTAGCCCCGGGCGTGGGTAATTGTTCTGCAAACTTCGAACCGTTTTGCTTTTTTTTTCTACTGCAATTTATTTTAGACTTGACTTTTCCTGTCTTTGCTAATCTACAATCCATAGCTGATTACACTACAAGATGTGCAATCGAGAGGCTTTAACACAAAATATACTTTAATTTCTAGGACGTAGGAGCAGGAAGTGACATCATTAGATGTCTTCACCTGTAACTAGCAGTATAGATGATGAAGTCGGTGGCGATCTTGCAGATGAAATGCAATGGTTTTTAGGATATCACACATTGTGTAGAGATAGGCTGAGATAATTAGTTAATTACATGTTAACTAGCCCAGTCTTCAAACTCTGGTGAGATTATGGCCTTTGAGGACAGGTTTGAACCACCAGGTTGTATATCATAGCACCCGCCTTGCTTTGACTTCTGCTTTGTGGCTTTTAAAGACCTCTCCACAAAGCGGCAGGCTCCATCCAGCCAGGTGACTGATTCTGCTGAACCTGTTAACAATCTGGACCCCAGAAGGCATCAGAAATTTCCACCCAAATCACCAAAGTAACTGATTTATGTGAAAAACTCAAGGAATGTGTTGTTGAGCCTTGCAGCAAAGGCTGCAATCATCCTTAATTAAGAGTTGCATGGGTCTCAAGAAGCTGTCGGCCTGCGGCTTGTTTCACAAGAGCCTGACAGGGGTCAGGTCCTGACCTTTGTGCAGGGGGGTTGAGAGGGTAAGTAACATGAACTCATACCAGGTGTAAGCCCTGAGGACTATCCCAAGTCAGATCTCATACCTCCCTTCCCTATCACTCTCCTTTCAAATGCCCCTCTCTCTGTTGCTCTGCATCTTCTCCTCTGCTCTTCCTTTTGTCTCTAGCTTTATTCCTATTTTCTAATGAATTGATTAGGTGGAAACATAGCGTGAGAAGACAAGTGTGTGTGTGTGTGGATAGAGGAGATGAGCAATGTGTGTAGATAGAGGAGATGGACAATCTGTGAGGATAGGGGAGATGGACAATGTGTGTGGATAGAGGAGATGGACAATGTGTGGGGATAGGGGAGATGGACAATGTGTGTGGATAGAGGAGATGGACAATGTGTGGGGATAGAGGAGATGGACAATGTGTGGGGATAGGGGAGAACAACAACGTGTGGGGATAGGAGAGAGGGACAATGTGTGTGGATAGAGGAGATGGACAATGTGTGGGGATAGGAGAGAGGGACAATGTGTGTGGATAGAGGAGATGGACAATGTGTGGGGATAGAGGAGATGGACAATGTGTGGGGATAGGGGAGATGGACAATGTGTGGGGATAGGAGAGAGGGACAATGTGTGGGGATAGAGGAGATGGACAATGTGTGGGGATAGAGGAGATGGACAATGTGTGGGGATAGAGGAGATGGACAATGTGTGGGGATAGAGGAGATGGACAATGTGTGGGGATAGGGGAGATGGACAATGTGTGGGGATAGGAGAGAGGGACAATGTGTGGGGATAGAGGAGATGGACAATGTGTGGGGATAGGGGAGATGGACAATGTGTGTGGATAGAGGAGATGGACAATGTGTGGGGATAGGGGAGATGGACAATGTGTGTGGATAGAGGAGATGGACAATGTGTGGGGATAGAGGAGATGGACAATGTGTGGGGATAGGGGAGAACAACAACGTGTGGGGATAGGAGAGAGGGACAATGTGTGTGGATAGAGGAGATGGACAATGTGTGGGGATAGGAGAGAGGGACAATGTGTGTGGATAGAGG
This sequence comes from Spea hammondii, assembly GCA_029215755.1. NCBI lineage: Eukaryota > Metazoa > Chordata > Amphibia > Anura > Pelobatidae > Spea > Spea hammondii. Next base: position 26,124,102 of record JARDYJ010000012.1, on the reverse strand, counting down.
AGATGGACAATGTGTGGGGATAGAGGAGATGGACAATGTGTGGGGATAGGGGAGATGGACAATGTGTGGGGATAGGAGAGAGGGACAATGTGTGGGGATAGAGGAGATGGACAATGTGTGGGGATAGAGGAGATGGACAATGTGTGGGGATAGAGGAGATGGACAATGTGTGGGGATAGAGGAGATGGACAATGTGTGGGGATAGGGGAGATGGACAATGTGTGGGGATAGGAGAGAGGGACAATGTGTGGGGATAGAGGAGATGGACAATGTGTGGGGATAGAGGAGATGGACAATGTGTGGGGATAGGGGAGATGGACAATGTGTGGGGATAGGAGAGAGGGACAATGTGTGGGGATAGGGGAGAGGGACAATGTGTGTGGATAGGGGAGAGGGACAATGTGTGTGGATAGGGGAGAGGGACAATGTGTGGGGATAGAGGAGATGGACAATGTGTGGGGATAGGAGAGAGGGACAATGTGTGGGGATAGAGGAGATGGACAATGTGTGGGGATAGAGGAGATGGACAATGTGTGGGGATAGGAGAGAGGGACAATGTGTGGGGATAGAGGAGATGGACAATGTGTGTGGATAGAGGAGAGGGACAATGTGTGGGGATAGGGGAGATGGACAATGTGTGGGGATAGAGGAGAGGGACAATGTGTGGGGATAGGGGAGATGGACAATGTGTGGGGATAGATGAGATGGACAATGTGTGGGGATAGGGGAGATGGACAATGTGTGGAGATAGGGGAGAGGGACAATGTGTGGGGATAGAGGAGATGGACATGTAGGGATAGGGGAGAGGGACAATGTGTGTGGATAGGGGAGAGGGATAATGTGTGGGGATAGGGGAGAGGGACAATGTGTGGGGATAGGGGAGATGGATAATGTGTGGGGATAGAGGAGATGGACAATGTGTGGGGATAGAGGAGATGGACAATGTGTGGGGATAGAGGAGATGGACAATGTGTGGGGATAGGGGAGAGGGACAATGTATGTGGATAGGGGAGAGGGATAATGTGTGGGGATAGGGGAGAGGGACAATGTGTGTGGATAGAGGAGATGGACAATGTGTGGGGATAGGGGAGAACAACAACGTGTGGGGATAGGGGAGATGGACAATGTGTGGGGATAGGGGAGAGGGACAATGTGTGGGGATAGAGGAGATGGACAATGTGTGGGGATAGGGGAGAGGGACAATGTATGGGGATAGAGGAGATGGACAATGTGTGGGGATAGAGGAGATGGATAATGTGTGGGGATAGAGGAGATGGACAATGTGTGTGGATAGAGGAGATGGACAATGTGTGGGGATAGGGGAGAACAACAACGTGTGGGGATAGGGGAGATGGACAATGTGTGGGGATAGGGGAGAGGGACAATGTGTGGGGATAGAGGAGATGGACAATGTGTGGGGATAGGGGAGAGGGACAATGTATGGGGATAGAGGAGATGGACAATGTGTGGGGATAGAGGAGATGGATAATGTGTGGGGATAGGGGAGATGGATAATGTGTGGGGATAGGGACAATGTGTGGGGATAGGGGAGAGGGACAATGTGTGGAGATAGGGGAGAGGGACAATGTGTGGGGATAGAGGAGATGGACATGTGGGGATAGGGGAGAGGGACAATGTGTGTGGATAGGGGAGAGGGATATTGTGTGGGGATAAGGGAAATGGAGAATGTATGGGGATAGGGGAGATTGATAATGAAACATTATTGTCTATTTGCAAAGTAAGACTATTTTTGTTAAGCTTTCTTTCTTAACCTCTGTACCTCTGAAGACAATGGTCTTCTTTGATCATTGGTTCTTTGATATATGGTTTTTCAACACGTTGGTAAATCTGTACACGGAAACCAACGAGGTTGAGATACCTAGTACATATGATTGCACATTACACTTTTTTGCACCAATATCTGAAGGTTCTCCAAGGTCCTGGTAAAACAGGGGTAGATTTTTGATTGGATGTTTCAGTAAATGCCCCAAAGGCACCAAACCTTGACAGTGATACGGAAGTATTTGTGAGAACAATTTGCCTATCCTTGGCAATACCCATTTCACCTAACTAGGTCTGCTGGACTTGTCCTCCTTATACCTTTGCCCCATGCCTGCAGGGGAGGGTAGTCTTTATGAATGAAAGACAAAACATGGTATATGTCTTGGTATATAGAAGACATGATTAATAGAACACTTGTCCAACTCCATCGGCAGCCGGGACCCTGCAGAGCCCAACACCACCTGGGGATCTGCTGAGTTTTCCACCTCCTTTTTAATCAATTAGAGCTGATATTATTATTAACCATCTCTTTACAATGGGAAATTCCCAAGGCTTTTTTTTAAAATAAATAGAGTCAGACATAATAAGTGGTTTAAACTGAATCAGAGGATACTGGGTGGGCCATTTTATTTCACATGTTGAAATTATACGTTAATGATTGAGATTTGGGGCACGCACTCCAATTTCTGTAAAGAGGTCACATTGCGGTAATATGTCAGCACTTGGGGTTATTTGCCCCTTTTCTTACAGTTACACCAGCTGCTGGTTGCAAGCCTTGTATCGAATAAAGCGGGCATTATGCACGAGGCATTTTCCGAACTCATAAATAAAACTGAAAAATGTGAAATCAGGCAGGGCAGACCCATTGTTTGGTGATGGCTTGTGTTGAAATAAGCTGGGTTTGTGGAATTCACGTCTCCATTTTACCACTAATGACTCAGATGTATGGATTCTTCTAATTCCTTTGTTACTGCGCATGTTGCAGGATGACTTATAAATAGCAATAAAAAAGTGGTGGTGAGGTTCTAACCACTGAAAATAAGTCACGTCCGTATTCATTAAAAAGTAATAATCAAAGTGGAACAAAACAGGTACCGTCCCTTTGTGGCAGCTTGACCGGTTTTCTAGCTGCGTTGCTAGTAATGTTTATATTTGCATTCTTTCATCTGAATAACAGATTTACACAATTTTCTTTGGCGCTATAACACTGAAAAACACAAGGCGATGGGGAAACCGGGAAAACGTTTCAGTCCGCTGTATGAGACTTTTTCAATCATTTTTCAGCCATCACAATTCTACTTTTTGCTAAATATTCTTGAAAAATATTTTGGGCCTCTTAGCTTGATTTATTTAGACAGCATAGAAAAATAAGGTTTCAAATCTGTTTTTTGTTTTTTTTTCTAAATATTTCCGTAGATATTTTCCCAATCCTGCAATCTTCGCAGGGTAGAATAATTTAGAAATGTTGTGCTTGCTCAGTGAGTTATCACGAGTAGATGGCAAAGAATATGTTAAATGTTTATAAAAATCCTCAATTAACACAGCTGGTGGTTATTTTTGTGAGCCTTACGGAATGAGCCGACATGGTACGAAAGGTCCGTTGTAATCTTTTCTTCTCCGGGAAGTTGGGTTTTAGTCACATAGCTGAAGGTTTAGATATTGCAGATAACACCATTATCCAATTCCTCTCAGGCTGAGGACTTTGTAGGTTACCTCTTCATGGACAGGGGGAGGTTTAACCAAACACATACCCGGACTTATACACCTTTTAATCAGGCGGGCTAACATGTCACCTTAAAAAAAGGCCAGAGACAGATAGAGGTAAATTAGGACTGTCTCTTTACCTCCAAACAAAGCGAAACTTAAGCCCACCTCTGTAGGCTCATGGCAAGCCAGTCCTTATCTTGAAACATGTATCTGGCTTATGTGTTTATGAGTGGAGAGGGTGGAGGAGGTGAGTGAGTGACATTTAAGGGCTAATGAAAAGAATTAGCCCTGGAGAGGTGTTAATCTGTGACTCCTTTGTGCTTTGATGTGCCCCCTTTCTTCATGGTGACTATTAATGGTGAGAATATGTTCAGAGGGGAAAATGAGATCTTTGTCTTAAAAACACACTTTTTAGCACCTTGTTCTGTTATTGGCTGATGTGCTCCTTAAGTGTCCTGCTGACATGTCTTCTCACTCCTGGACCTGCTTCTTATCAACAGGCCAAGTTACAATTCATTGGCCACGTGTCAATCATTGCTGGCAGCATTTAAAGAAGAAGCAGCACTAATCATTAAACAAAACGCCCCGTTGAGCCTTTCCTCGCTGAATAAAACAAAGTTTTGCTTACTCTTATTTTGTTCCCCTGTAATCTGTGTGAGGTAAGGTCTGAAAGGTGCCCAAACATTTGATCCAATTTCCATTTTGCAGAGAATGTGAAACCTCCCAAGCTACTGGTGGTCCCTACTTGGTTCCTACAAGAATACCAGATGGTTTTGTGGCCTATGTCATACACATTCAACCATCAGAAAAATCACCATAGACTCCAGAATTAGTGGACACGGTTAAAATTGTGTTTGAACGTATACCGTACCATGTTATTCTGTCCGCCGGTCCATTAAAAGATGGCATATCCCTTCTTCCTGAATTGTTGGAATGTTAGCATTTTCATTGAAAGCTTCTTGCCCGAGGAACCCTCCTGCAGGGAGTTTCATTTCAGTTACTGCCTCCCTGCTGAATGCACTCAGTGGGGCATTCTGGACTCATAAATGTTCCAGTGACAGGCAGAACCCCACATCACAGTAAACAGATGTCAGACATTTTCTGGTCAAGTGGTCCCGAACAAAGGTGGACATTAGAAGGAGAAAGGGGTGAATGCGTGAAAGGGTTTGGGAGAATAAGAAAAGAAACTGCTAAAACTGCAGTCTTTTTCTGACAAAAATTGCAAATGCTACCAATACGAAAACATACCATTCAAGGCAGGAGCCTTAGGAGCCTTTTCTACAAAGAGATCCCAGCTGCTCTTAGATAGAGAGATTCCCATAGGCTCCGTGGTGCCCTGGATAAACTGGGATATTGCTACCAATGTAGACTCTCTCATTAATGTTTCTAGCAATTGCCCAGGCTTGGTGCTAATCAAAGCTTGAAGCCTCTAAGCATCTAGCTTTACAGTTTTGGTCCATGGTTTCTGTTGGCCATAGCAATCAGAAGAGGATGAAAAAAAAAAGATGGGATAATTATGCCTTAAAACACACATGGAACATGAGGTAGAGTCTTTATAATGGAAGTATGAAATAGCATAGAAAAGAGTTATCCATCTATTTCTTGGAGGCTCTAATCTCCAGTTGTCTTCACCATAAGCTGCTTAGTGTAAGTAGTTGGCGAGGAGGTTTGGACCCCTTTGGGGGGAGTTGTATTCAGCAGTAAATAGTGTCCACCCACTGTGTCACAGAGAAAGTTAGCATCATAAAAGGCCAAATTAGCAGAAAGTGATTAATAGTTGCTCCAAACATTCTCAAGTAAAGGTGAATCAAAGAACAAATCCTTTTCAGAGCAGCATTTAGTAATATATACGAATTGTTATACAGGGGTAGCCCTATGTACCCTGGTGGGGGCGATTTAAATTTTAGTAGTTCTAGACTAAAAGATTTAAGGAGTCCATCTGTAAAACAAGACATAGATTTTTTACTTAGTTTGCCAAACGCTGGCTCACATGTGTGTTTTTTAATTATAGATGGCCAACTCATCCCAAATTTAGGTAATTTACAACCCTTTTCCACAATCCTGCTTACAAAGATCTCCTTAACCATTCACACCAAAGTCCATAACACTGTACATATATATATATATATCCATTTATATAGTATATAGATAAAAATATGAGGTTAAAGTGGAAAATACTCAAAAGAGCTGACAATGCTCTGGAGTTTTTTGTTTAGCCGGACTCTCGTCCTGTTGCCATTTTGCTAAATGACATCCTATGGCTCTTATCACATATATCAAAATCAGAAATGAATTTATTTTCCCGAAGGACGCGGCTTTAATTCATTGATGTATATTAACATATTGTGTCTGATTCATGGCTCCGTGAGTGTCCAATAAGTTAAGTTAAATGGACTCTTTCATCTTAACGCTGTCACATTAGGTCTTCTCAGCAGAAATTGGGCGCCGAGATGATCGGTCCATACCGCCAGTGGAAAAACAAGCAGGAATTACAGACGCTGAAACGTTTATTATTATCCACATACATCCGCCGGTGACAGGGTACCTTTTAGCGGAGGACAATATTTGATATATACAGTAAACTCCCATAATTGCTAGCAGTTTTCCAATTAAAAGCTTCTGCAATGATCGGCTCAAACAAAGATGGGATTCTTTTTTATAAAGTAGACAGAGGTTGGTTATCATGACCCATGCCGGCGGGAGAACTGCGTATCTCATGATAATTTAACCACCACGGTGCCAAACATGGCAGGAGCAGTGAGGTCGTTTGGTAAGGACCTTACTTGGCCCACGTAAAGGTGCACCACATAGGGGAGCCCGAGGATAATGCCCCGCTGGCACCAGACAAGTACCCCTTCCAGTGGTTCACATCTCGGTTCTTACATAGGAGGGGTGATCTGCGGTTTAGAATATAGAATATATATGTAGTGTTTTTATTGTGTTTCTGGGCTACAACAGATAAGGAATTTAGGCAAATTGGGTAATGAAATCCAACATTTGCTCACATTTTTAGCACTGTTGTGACCAGCTATATTTAAATACACACTGTATTTTACAATTTTCGACTAAAGACCTGAGATTCCCTAAAGTGGTGCATTGGAAGGAGCATCGAGTTTACTCACAATCAGCCCCTTTCCTCCGTTTCAAGCATGATTGGGTTAATTCTTCAACACAGGCTGATCAACAAAACCCCATTTACCAGCAGTTAAAGGTTGATTTATTTAAGGGCTATTATAATGTCACAATGGCAAAAGGTGATTCTTTCACTTAAAAGGGGTTTTTAACTAGTTTAATAGGAGTCAGTTTGTATGGGGCAGGCCGCTACCCTGCTGGGGCATTGTGCTCCCTAAATTGAGTGGCAGTATTAGGCTGTAATCAGTGAAAGTGGAGCTGTCTGCCAACCACTGAGATGATCACTCAGTATGTCACTAATACCAGCTTTAATGCCATCAAGAATGGGCTCTGAGACAGAGGAGATGGAGATGCCGCTTGTCCCCATCTCCCAGCTACCAATTCTGGGTGTATACCCTGCCAGGGACAATGGCAGCGTGAAATGGACTTCTTCATTCCGAGGAGCACCGGAGGGTTTACTTTTACAAAAAAAAGAGCCTATTGGTTGGCTAGCAGCGGGGGATTTCACAAAGGCTCTTTGCTGGGCTTCTGCAGCGAAACATAGCGATGTGGAATTTAGCTGAGTGGGAGCTGTGGGGGGCGCAAGAACAATGTGGGTTTAAGGGAACCACAGCATGCAATTCATCCTGGATCCTTACAGTGCAACTGTCAGTCGAAATTACCCCTGTGTTTGATCCATACATCAACAGAGGCTGTGTGTATATATATCTATTATAAGATACATATATATATATATATAGTCTATCTATCTATCTATTTTAATACAAATACTTTTGTATTAAAACTTTTGTAATTACTACATTAGAAACATCATCCCAAGTACCAACCCCTTCCCAGAAACAATTCTTTAATTATGTAAAATCTAGTCTTATTCATATTTTTTGTTGGGAAAACGTAACTGTCGCGTGACACAAAAGTAGGCACTGATGGAGTGTTGCCATAGCAACTGGGGAAAATAACCCAACTTCTTAAAACATTTCAGTGCTTTTGCAATTAAAAGGAAAACATGAAATGACAAGGTGGCATTTTTTTTTACGGCATCTCAACACTTTAACGTATTCAATAATTCTTCCAATACAGTATCGTTTATTTACACAGCAAAATAATTCACTTAGTTCTTGGAGGACTATGTAAGCAAGAACCTACACAGATTGACAGAGACGAAGCACTATACAGAGACAGCTCTGCTCACAAAGACGAATAGGGACAGGTGACATTTATATTACGTCTCATCTGCTTTAAACATACTATTTCATGGCACGCACCTGGCCCTTCCACCTGGCTCGCTCTGTGCCTTTTAAAGCTTTCGTTGTGTTTCCATAACCGGTGCAGGGCTTAGAGGTAAAGACAGGGGTCCTATTGTACTGCGCTGCTGAATATGATGGCGGTATGTAAACGAACAACTACGTGTGCCCGAAGTACCCCAAAGAATAAAGGCTCCCATGGCAGACGGGTTGCTTAAACAACCTTCTATTTTAATTAGCGTCGTTTTCCAAGGTTCACGTTAATCATAGTGTAACATGTAGTACGGCGCGCCGGGAGTTGTCCACTGCCGAAGATCCCATGTTTCTGGAGCTTTCTGAAGATGTCCTAATGAAATCGCTTCAGTTTCCCTCGTCGACTATTGCCAATTGATTATAAGCTCTTGCGACCCATAATAATATATGTATCCCTTAAATCGTAAAACCCTTTCAAAGTGAACGTCTAAACTTCTTACAACAATGCTTCATTCTATAGGGACAAAGCCGACTAGTGTTAAAGGTAAGTGTTATGCCAAAACTGACCCGATCCCAGAGGAGTCTTTCTTTTTGATTGATGTATATTTTGACCTCTCCAAAAATCATTTCAATTTCTTCTTTACATGTGCATTAGGAACGCGTTGTTACCAGGAAGAGTCCATTTAAACAATTTTTCCCCACTGTTGAATCATTCATGAGATTTTCCATGAAATGTTTTTAACCCAACTAATTAATTTAGAAGACGCCGGCTGGCCAAACACCATTAGCAGCTTCTGCAATTTTACTGCCGGAGCCGAAATTATTCCACTTTTTATCTGTGTCTGTGTATGAATGCATTACCGATTCCTAATGAAACCAAGATTTAGCCCAAAATGATTTGTCCAGCCCCTTAATTCTGTAGACTTATATGGATTCTTTCTAAGAGCACGATTTGTAATTTATTTTTCTAGCTTTAAACAATGTTCCACTGTAAAAAAACAAAAAACAAACATTAACCAGTTTTGCAAACATAGCACAATATTTTATCTTTTAACCTTTTGAGATCTAGAATATTGTCTTCATTCAGACATATTTCTAAATCAGAACCCTATTTATTACATTTAACATGCAATTACCGCGCTTTATCTTATTTGTTTATTATTTTGTTTATAAAGTTTTATTTATAGGATTAAAAATGCTATTTTTTAGCTTTGACAAAACCAAAGGTATTGCCTGGGAACGTCATGCACAATGTCCTTCCTTTCCCATGATCCCTCAGTAAAGGCTGCGTGGAATCCCGCTGGCAGCCCAAGTTGGAAGTTGTGAACCACTTCCCGGGCACTGCCTTCATTGTACAAACCCAGTACGCACGCGCCTCTAGCATCTAGAATAAAGCTCTCAACAAAGTTAATATTCATAAGAATAAAAAAGATAGGCGCATGCTCAATATGTTGTTTACAGGCTTAGAATTTAAGTTTCAAAGTTCTTGCCATTTCATTTTGAATAATAAACTTTTTAATGTTTGCAAAAGTTTCTGTAACTTAATACTTCTTTTCAGACTGTTATTCTGTTATCAAAAATAAAAATGCTTAAAATAATGTTGTAAAAACAATCGGTTGGATATTATTTATTTAAAATGATTTTATTACACTTATAACAGTGTTCAGTGGATAGACTCCGATTCCCTTTTCCAGATCTTTTATTGTTTTGGAAATTAATTACTGGCTTTAAAGAAAAGGTATGTTGGTAATATATATATATATCTAATCTAGCTGTAGCTGGAACGTAGACTTTACATTTTATTGAAATAATGGGATTAACCCTTTACATGGTTATGCTCCGGTCTCCAGTCTGGCATCGGGTTGTTAAACATTAACCGTGTATTTTGTATTTAACTAGATGTCATGTGGCGGAGTCAGGCAAACTCATCCTTTTTCCCATCACCATGCAGCCGGTAATCTGGGGGAGATGGCAGCTAGTCTGTTTTCTTTGAGTAAGTCCCAGCTTGGATATTTCTTCCTCTTGAAAGGAACAAAGTCCTTAAAAAAAAGGAATTTAAATGAAAACCAAACACACCCTGATCCTAAGAGAGAATCTCCCTCCTTTCCAGATCCGATAACGTGCTCTGGGGGTCTGCACTTTTAATTAGTCTGGAATGGGTTTGAAGGCCAACTCCACAAATATTCCGCTTTCCTGGATGTGTTTTCCTTGCCATGCATGGGTGAGCGTAGAGCAGAGCTAGGAGAACACAGCTGGGATAGTTCACTGCTTGGAAGTTAGAAAGCTTTACCCTTTATGGGACCAAAGGAATTCATTTGCTTGTTATTTTTATGGTTGTCCTATCTCCTGAGGGACAGTGGCCTTTGTAAAAAAAAAAAAAAAGTCCCTGTTGGCCAGAGTGGGCCCAAATGGACATAATTCTTGAGTGATAACCCCACAATTATTTAAAAAAAATATCTGCTCCAAGTCAGGGTTCTAAACGGTAATGTTTCATCAGTAGAAACTGTAATAATTATCAGAGGCTTAAAATGAGATCCCCAAGATCTACTGTGCTTTGGATTCTGAAAAGAATTTCAGGAGGCCTACTAGGTACAAACGTGTTCACATTTATTTACACTTCGACAAGCACCCCCGTTGTCCCAGTTTTGATCAGTTTTCTGAGCCTTCATTTTCCAGCAGGGGCCGCAGACTTTAGTATCCCTTTAAATGAAAACGATTAAAAGACTAATTACTAGCAGTGGTTATTTTCCTGAAGTCAGGCTGCAATATGAAGTGTTCATGCGCATCCAATATTTAATGGACAGACTGGCAGCTCTACAGGTAATAATTATCATTATTGATATTAATATGAAAATAAGAGGTGTTAAGTGGGTGTCAACTTTTGCTTCCCTTGATGTTAATAAACTTAGCTATCCCGCTCCATTAGAAGCACTGCAATAGTTGTCTTTACCTAGCAGATGGGGGCTGGATACATTATTACCCACAGAGGACCTCGGAGTGAGTTTAACCAGTCAGTGGTCTTCGCTGATAGGTATAGATATAACATCCATCACTGGCATGATTTATCTAGATGATCCTTTATGGGTCAGGCATGACTGCTTGACACCAGGGACCCAGGGGGTAGACAAAGTTAGTGATGATAGGGGCAAGCAGGCAAAACTGTCTGGCACAGCCCTCCCCTTCTACAAACAGCCTGGGAGACAAAAAGCAAGGGTCTGGTAAGTATTTTACCTTATGTTTACTTAACTCCTTCAATGACTTGGGAATATGCAGCTGCTGGCAGCACAACTATACCTAGGTTATACCATACCAGAGAGGTACACTGAATTTTATGAGAAAAGAAAAAAATAAATTAATAAATATTAATAATCATTTGTCTTATTTGAGAGTAGGTGAGATTAGACATCTTTTTTTTGTTTTTGCCCCGGACCGTATTTGGTTCAGCGAAGACACGGACCTCAAACTATGGAAATCCCTTCTGACTGCCGCCAAACTACACAATACTCCAGATATGTTCTGTGAACTTCTTCCTCCCGTACAGTCTCGTAAATAATAAGAAATAAATCACACCCTGTCTTTTACAAGCTGCGAAACCAGCAAAAAAAAATCCAAAATCTTCGATAAACATTGTCCGACGTCTTTAGCGTCCCCTCCCAGATAACAAATATTGTTATTTGTGGTATTTATAATAAGGTGGGTTATTTTTTGTTCCTGGTCCCTATTGTTTTAATGGGAATGTGAAAAGGAAACAGCATGAAGAGGGGTTAAGTATCACTTTTCAAGCAATTTCCTAAGGGCAGCTGGGGGGATCACGGTTGAGATGAGTCTTTTCCCGTCTGGATAAGAGCTTGCCCTTTGTAGCACTGGCTAAGATTGGGGGCGCCTCTGAGGTCTTATGACCAACATTTATCTCCTGTCCTGTCGGACGGCTGCAAGGAGCATCCACCCTTTGTTAGGAACTCATTTCCGATTGCTTGAGATGGTTATTTAGAATAATCGCCTTGCGTATTACAGTACGGTTAAGGCGGCCAGCACCTTTAGGTCTCTGTGTCCAATCTATTCCTTATGGACTTCCACAGTTGATTTATGGATCCCCTGTAGATGACACCCAGAACGTCCTCTTTAGTTACGGCTTAACTGCCTAAGAACATGCATTACCACGAGCATTATTAGATTTTTTTAAGGGACAGAGATTCTTTAATGTAAGTCGATATTAAAAAAGCACACAAAAAAAGGTTGAAACGTGTATGTAAAAGTAATGAACTTGTACATTTTTATTACCCCAGGAGGTCTGCAATTTATAGTAGAGACTGAGATACCATTAGCTTTTACCTGTGATAACAGAACATTGTTGATTTCATAATCATAGTCTCCAACCTAGAAGATATTCAGAAATCAACTGTGAATTCAGATGTTTTTTTCTTCTTCTGAATCTCAGTAACTCTCGTTACCTTCTTTTCCTACAATGAAGGCTGTATTGCAGTGCTTTAACTAACACTAAATGAACAAACACCATCCGATCCTCCCCGATACGCGTTTGTGTTACCAAATGGTAAGGAAGAAAAATCATGAAAGCATCAAGTCAATGTGTAAATGATGTCTAACTCTTGACAATTTGGAAACCATAAGCAAGTTGAATACAGAAATAGAAAATAAGCTTCTGGTAGTGATTGGAGAATCTTCAAATCATCACAACCCCGGTGGCAATAGCTCCCCTGCCCACTTTGCTAGCCTTCCTATAAATCAGAGACAGTATATTTACCTTGGAAGTGTATACATATGATGTAGGATTTTGAAATTTGCTCCAGTCGCTCTGTCATTTGATAGTTAAAGGCTCCCTGATGTCTTCATCAATGCTGAGATCCCTTTTACAAATAAAAGAAAACCAGAGGGGTTCACAGGCCTGGTGTAGACACCTCCTTGATCAACCAAGGCTACAGGCAGCTCTCCACAGTACCCTTCCTGTGATACAATCTACTTACTGACCCGTGAAGTCACTCAGGTTATAAGCCTGGACCTTTGCACGGGTGGCATGACCACTGACTGTGTGCGGAAAAGTATCTTGCATTTTATGTGCTGCTCTCTTTTATTATTCCTCAAATAAATTACATGTAGGAACACAAGATCCTTGTCCGCCAGTTCCAATCCTTTCCTCGTTGCAGCAGAACGTTTAAAAATGTGCGTGTTTTAAAAAAATCTTTTTAAAATGCTTTAAGGGGTTTTGGTCTACCTACTTGGCAATTCATCACGCAATTGGCGCAGGTGGTGAGGAACCCAACGCCTTTTTGAAAGAAACCTCCTTCCCCCAAGTCATACAGGCTGAGTTTTAGCTCTAGTAGTTCTCATAGTGAGCCTCAAAGTTTCACCTTGGGTGACCACATGAATCAAGTTCACATCATGTAAAAAAGAATACAGAACAAATTAAAATGAGAAACTGACAAAGAAATCCTAGTAAATATGAATTATTATGGAATGGATGGAATGAAAAAATAGAAATTAGACTTCATTTAAATTCCACCTTTTATAAGGTGCCATGTAGCAGACAGTTGCTTCTAATCAAATGCCTTGATTAATTGATCATCGGCAAGTGTGACCACCTGTATAAAAGCCGAAGTGTTAGCGGTTGGCTGGTCTGGAGGATTCCGTGTGTTAACACAATGCCAAGGAGAAAAGACATCAGCAATGATCTAAGAGAAGCAAGTGTTGCTGCCCATCAATCTGTGAAGGGCCATAGGGCCATTTCCAAACAATTTGAAGCCCATCATTCCACAGAGAGAATGGTGCAAAGCATTCCCAGGAGTGGACGTCCCAACTAATTCACCCCAAGGCCAGACCTTGCAATGCTCAGAGAAATAGCAAAAAGCCCAAGAGTTACATCTCAGTCAACATGTTAAACGTAAAAGTTCATGACAGTACAATTAGAAAAAGACTGAACAAGTATGGTTTGTTTGGAAGGGTTATCAGGAGAAAGCCCCTTTTTTTTTTCAAAAAAAGAACATGCCAGCACGGCTTAGGATTGCAAAGTTGCATCTGAACAAACCACAAGACTTCTGGAACAACGTCCTTTGGACAGACAAGACCAAAGTGGGGACGGTTGGCCGTAATGCACAGCTCCACGGTTGGCGATAACCAAACACAGCGTATCAGCACAAACACGTCAAGCACGGTGGTTGATGATTTGGGCTTGTTGTGCATCCACAAGACTCCTGTCTATACCAAAAGTATTATAAATGTGTCAAATGTGAGGCTATCTGTCCGACAGCTAAAGCTTGGCCAAAATCGGGTCATACAACAGTATGGCTGAAAAACAAAAGAATCAAGGTGTTGCAAAGGCCCAGTGAAGGTCCAGACCTCAACCCGCTTAAATGCTGTGGTGGGACCTTAAGAAAGCTGTGCATAAAGCAATGTTGTAAAGAAGCAGGCCAAAATACCTCCACAACAATTTGAGTGACCCATAAAGTCATACAGAAAATGATTACTTCAAGTTATTGCTGCTAAAGGTGGTTCTACAAACTTTTAAATCATAAGGCTTACTTAGTTTTTCACACATGGTTTCTCCATTTTGGCTTTATTTTTGTTGAATAAATCATGACACAGTGTAATACGTTCATCTGAGGTTGCATTTACTTGCTAAGGAACAGATAATTGTTATTATGTCCTGCTATCTAAAACCATAGAATTCAAAAAGGGTGTACAGTCTTTTTCACAATATATATACAGTATATAAATATATACACACACCTATGCCATTAGGATGTTAGTGGGACTGCAATGCCTGTCCTATTGTTACTTTACCACTTTAGCTCAATTTTCCTGGCGCACATGTCTGAGACCCTCTTCTGCCCCAGCCCATTTGTGCTGGGTGCTCCTTGACCCCCTTGGGGTCCTGAAAAAAAGGAGCAGAGAGGGAGAATCTATGTGTCTGGGTAGATAATTTACAAATGCATCCTGACCTCCTTGGCTGGGTCAGGGACCTTCGCAGTCTGGGAAAGAAATTAACTCGTCACACAGAGTCAGGTGCAGGGTGGCTCTAATGCATTTGTTACTCCTTATAGTTTTTTGGGAGCTGTCTCAGCAGTCTATAAATGGAGGGCTTCTGCACACATAGTGATAGACCATGGATGGAAGTGCAGAATTTGCTAAATGCCCAGGATACTTATTCTGAGAACTTAGGAAATAAGGAGGACAAAAATGGCACCTGGATTTGAATCCCAAAGAGGAACCTTCCAAGATAAACAGTTGATGATTTGTAACACTGCACTATACGATGAGAGCACCATCTATAACATCATGGCTGCTCTATTGCAAGACATACTGGTAGCTGACAGCTGTGATTTACCCCAAATATCAAATAAATTGAGAGTGATAAAGTTAGCAGAAGAGAATATGTCTACCCTTACTCTGAGAGGGAAAGGGTTATGTGTATTGAATTTCAGGCTAGTAAAGTCATTTTCAAAGCTATTATTAATACAATTCACTCCCGTGCAGAGGGAATTACTCAGACGGTAATCTTATGCCAAGTCCCCCTCCTGCACACACCGCCTGAATGATCTGACAGCTTAATTCATATGTGTTGCTTTTGCTACCAGTAAAAAAGGATACTTCCTCTAGAAAAAGAATTAAGTGTTTCCACCTATTGTCACAAAGCGTTAATATGGTTCCTTTAGAATCTAAGCAGTGGTACGTTAGTCAGACAGGTCAAGATGGGGATGACACTCCAGAAACTGATTTAAGACTAGCACCTGGAACAACTGAACTGTTTTTCTAGACCTATGTGGGGTATAGTTATATGAAGGTGCTGGCGCTGGGACAGTTAGACACCACGGCCAAGTGGGTTATGTTTGTTTGTCTATTTAGGGAGCTAAGTCAAATGGTGGCAGCAACATTTCAGGTTTAAGGCTAGAACCTTGTCTTACCCTGTGGACATCCCTAGCTTAATAGATGATTCCACAGTGATCATACAATGGTTTGGTCTCACACATAATCACTTGTTGTCCAGGGTCCTTCTCTATTGTTTCTCAGCCTGATATAACCCTTTGTTTGTGTTTTTTTATTCTAAGAGAAAATAAGCTTATTTACCAAGGTAATTAGTAAGGGTCATTACTTCCCAGGATAGCCAGACTACAACTGTGTGTGCCTATTACAATGTCAGCATACAGTTTAGGTGCCAAGGCTGGGTATAAAGCCTAGAACACCTTCATACTTCATAATGTGCAGGAGGTACTCAAAATGAATTGCTTATTGTTGAAACAGTGGCGAATGAGAGGGGTGAAGTTAGCATTCTCCCCAATCCCTTCATTTTCACCAAATCCTTAAAAATTGCCTTATGGGTAATATCAGCTCTGTGATTTGCTTCCCGGTTTTGATGGCTGATTTCAATGGGAGTTCCCTCTTCTGCTGATCTGGCAACAAACGCACCACACTAGACAGTATTCCATGGAACTCAGCAGGTGTTAAGGGATAATGCTGAGTTCAGCTGATCCTAGAGCTTGTTCCATATTAGTTAAACTCAAAAGTGATATGGCCAACCTTGGCATCTACTTCACCATGCCTCTTCTTCCATTGTAACAATGGTGGCAAAGGTTCAGAAGGACAATTATAATTATCTGAAAGATAAGCAGCGTAATTAATCATATTTAATATATTGGTTAGCATCCTTTGTTAATTACCTAAAAGTTGCCAGCAGCATAAGTCCTCTCAATGAAAATATTATTATTATTCAAACTTTCATATATATATTTATATATATATTTTATATTTTTTTATATATACCTCTGGAACCTTTTTTCCCCATCTGAAACACAGCACATGGTCTTCTCCTTCGAAACACCCCAATCATTCCTCTAGGCTGTCTCATCTATCCCCCACCACGTTCCTACAACACAAGATCCATTGAGAACCCTTCACATCAAAGCACTTACAGACCCACAATAAAAAGTTCACGAAAGTTCAAGTTTGACGTAGCCAAGAAAAGAGTTAGTTGGTCGCATATGTAAAATATGAGGGTACGTTCTGTACTGGCTCACAAATTCCTCCAGCGTATAATACCATACTTTCAACTGTCAGGAGAAGGAAAGCCCAGCAGGTCAAAGTGATGAATGGAATAGAATTACGGGACACCCAGGAATAATGAACTGTCAATTAGAATCTAGGCCTAACGTCAGAAAAAAGCAGATAAACTGTTGGCGGATTTAGCCTCCCCTGAGCGAAAACAATACCTCTTATTGTAAGCACACAGAAACTCCAAATTTCGGAATTTCACGAAAAAAAGAGGGCTTAACATGAACCAGTCTCAAGAAAACAAGTTGGGTCCATAATGAGGATAAGCTGGGTTCATTTATACATCTTCCCGTATATAAAGATGTTACGGGCTTAAGAAACGTCTTTGGGCTGCTTCTTGACTTTTTAAAAGCTCCTAAAGCAAAGGAAGAAAAACCTCCCTTCGGTTATTCACCAGACAGCCTCCTTTTAGAGGCTGGCATCTAGAAAGTATAGACTGCATTACTATACTCAAGTATTAAATATGGATATGCAACTTCGTTGTTCAAAAATGCGTGTTTCTTACATATTCTCCAAAAAGAAATCAACATATGTTTTCAAGAAGGCCACAATGGCTAATAATAGAGTTTCATTTGCTGAATGACCATGATGTACACAGAAATATTTACACATGGATTGTGACGACAGGCAAGGACCATTTAGCCAAATTCGTCTGCCTGTTTTGTTTCTCGTTATACGCGTCTCCGTAATTCCTGTATTATTTTCAGACAAATTTATTCCACTGAAAACATGTTTTTTTGGAAAAAAAAAAAATGTAGATTCTCAAAGCTCCGTAGTGTCTTTCACGTTAAAACTTCAAATCATGCCCTCTTCTGACAGTAATAATCCGACTGCTGGCGACTGTACCGTCAACGACCAGCTCTGCCGACCGGGTCAGAGAGAAGACAAGAGCCGGGTAAGGCAAGTAAATTTTTTTTACCAACTCCATTGAGAATATTATTTTTCAAACCTAGTTTTGTATACAAGTCAATTTTGTTGCTGTAAAAGCCAAACAAAAATCTTCTGAAATGTTTCTTTGTTGATATAGTTTTAGATCTTTTTAGGGTGGTTTAGGTCCATTGTATAATTCCTTTACTATAATGTCATTTCTTTTTTTTGTTTTTGTTTGTATAAATCTCTAGTATACCCACTTTTTTTTTTTTGGATGCATTTCCATTGTCCTGGTCGCTGTTCTTCTCAAACTCCTAAAGTCTATTTTATTCTTTCACTTTTTGTAAAGTGTCAGGTTTGTTTTTGTTGATTTTCCCACCAAACAAAACTTTTGTACAGCAACACAAAAAAACGATTCCCCCTTCTTCCTCCTTATTGTCACGGGACCTTTCAGGGGAATCTGCTAAATTTTGCCCCTTTTTGTCTTCTGTGTTTTAGGTTTCAATAGGTCCCTTTCACCTCTCGGACAGGGGAAAAGGTTTCCATTGTAAAGATTTTGACATGGCTGACAGGCTCCGGCCTACGGGCTTCTCAATGGAAAACTGCAACTCTGGCATAATAAAAAACACTTCACGGGCCTCATCTGGTGAGACAAAGATAGCGTGAAAAGGGGGCTAAAACAGACAAGCCTTCAGGTACAAACATAAACAATATAAAAAAAAAGCATTCCTTCACAGCTTCAGTTCTTTCAAAACACACTCTGGAAGATTTCTATGATGGATCCTTCATTCGTGGAAAGAATATTTAGCTATCTTTACCACCAGTTGTTTCAAGACTGAAAAACACAGCACTTGCTTTGTCCTTTTAACCAGTTAAAAAAAAAAAATCAGGAAAGAAACAGAAGTTAAAAAAAAAAAAAAAATTACCAGATTTGTACGCATCTGGCATGTTTCACGAAACCTGGTCAAAAATAAGAAATATTGTATAAAGATCTGCTTGCAGGTGGACTATTGTGATATCGGACTCACATTTCGCTGTCCATTTTCTGCTGGAAAAATGTTGGCCGTGTAAAATGCGGAAACTGAGGAAAATAAAGCACTATGAGAAATAGCAGTTTTATAAGAATGCCATTAATTCCTGCTTTACTGAAAATGCAAAACAGTTCCTAATTTACATAAAATTCAAGCAGATAGCTTGGTGTGAGGTTGCCGATTTAAAATGTTGCATAGTCTAGAGCCTCAAGATTTAAATGACACCAAAAAATATTATGTAAGGGCCGTGCAGGAATTGGCACGTTATTTACCCATACCCGTTGGGTAATCCATGCCTGCCGTACATGGCCGCTCAGGGGCGAATGTCACCAGAGGGCTCATGCGCCATTGACTCATGTGTCATTAGAAGCACTGAAGTACTGACTGGGGTGTGAAGGAATGCACAACATTACATTCTAAGGTTTCTTAGAGAGATAATTCTAAGTTGGCTCAGATCTATCTTATTCCAAGTAAAAATGGGAAGCTGCCCAGGCTCCGGCATTTTCTCTCATGGTACTGAACTATGATACTATGATACTAGCCCAAAGTGCCAGGCCACATCCTTTGCATCCTCACTGCCACAACAGACCAGAAGTTCGCTCAGAAACTATATTGCCTACAATGCCTGCCAATTCAGAGAGCTGTTGCTCATTCCACGTAAACTTGGATGAACTGGGTTTTAAGTAAGCTAAGCTTCTGAAAAAAGAAGCCCTGTTAAGATGGAAAGAAGAGGAACTGAGGTGAGGTTTTCACAGGTGACTCCTAAGTTCAGCCGGTTTTTCTTTTCCTAAAAACCTCCAATAAACATCTTCTGATCCCCCTTTGCTGGACGCCAGGGATAGTAATGCTGCCTCTAATCATGCAAGCCCGATATTAATTAGCCCTAACAAAGACCTTCTATGGGCGAAACGTTGGCCAAGTAAACCTTTTTTTTTTTCCATGTTGCATGGTTCATTTCTGTGTTGTCTAACATGCAAACCAAAGGGTGGTATAAGGGGAGCTAAAAAAAACTAATCCGCACAGGTAGCTCACCTAGATATTTCAATTTTTAACCATGGATTTTCTTTCAACCCTTTTGATCTCCAGTTACATCTGTGATAATGTAATCGTTTAGTACCTGAAGGGTGAACACTGCATTCTCCTGCCTGTGAAAAAGGTAGGACAGGACAAAGGCCGGTCTTGTGCCTCAAGACATGTGTTGACACAACATAGAAACAAAGTTCCTGATATAGATCTATAGATCTCCTCCCATGCTAGATTTCCTCTAACGAATCTACAATGATCTTTACGGCTCTATTAGATCTGTACAAGGACAGCAGGATGGCTTCTCACACTTCACCTAGATGTTTGTATAAATCTTGGTGTCTTTGTTTAAGTGGGAATGTGTTTATCTCACAGCGTTCCCCTGCAGGGGTCTCAGCCATAAATTCACTTAAAGCCCCCAATACATCAGACCCATTGTTAAACTTCCACTCAGAGTCCCAGGCTGTTTAACACTTTGAGCCAAGAAGAACCCCCAGCAAAAGCTGTAACAAATGAGCCAAAAGGGCAAATGGACGTTCCTTATTTCATTTCCAGATGAGGAGTTAAGTTAATAATCTATCCATAAAAACAATGCATGGAAAAGTGATTACGAACGTCATTACTTCTCAACAAGTACTACGAAAGAGTAGGAGTGCTGCTCCTTTGGAAGTAGTTTCAACTCAAACCAGAATGTATTTATTTTTACCTCCAGAAAGTATAAAAGAAGTTTGAATGGGTCATTTCCACACACGGAAAAAGGGGCACAATCATAACTTGTTTACATTGGGGGGGGGGGTCCGCACAGTTCAGAACCAGTCTTTAGGGGTAAAAAAACCATTTTTTAAAACATACTTTGTTTTAATCTCCTTGAACTATAGATGTATATATATATATGTTTAGCTCTTATATCTCACCGGTTCCTGAAAGCGGGAGAGCATCATGATTTTCCAGTAGAATACCATATAGTTTTACAAAAATGGAAAATTAAACCCGATTTTTTGAAAGTAAATTGTTTCCATAAAAAGAAGGATAGCTGTTCTTTTAATAGCGCAGCAGCTGTCCAAGTCAGGCCCAGCACAGCAAATGTGGTTCAACCAAATTTGCCTCTTCAACTCTTAGGTATCATATTACCGAAAAGCCTGAATTGCTAGCTCCTTGGGCTAGAAAACTTTATGTTGTAATATAATATCAACAGACCTCTGGTCACCCGTTCCTGAGGGTTTCTGAAATCAATCCTGACTCAGTAAATATAGGGTTATAATTTCAAAAGGATCAATTCCAGCATCCATCGGAATGAACTGGTTAGAGACTGATTGGTGAATAAGTTAATGGTTATCCCCATTCTGATAACTGGCTGTTGAATATGGTAATATTTCTTGGCACCCCAGATCCTATTTGCTAAGGGCCGGGTTGGCCAGATTCCCAACGATTTTCAATGCGTTGAAGTCTCACTGATCACCAAATTTCCCGCAAGCTGATATAACCTGGGGTTTGACATAGCACGACAAACAGAGCTAAAAGTTAGGGGTTTGATCAATAAAAACATAAAACTTAAGACAAGAGGTCACTACCTGCACTTGTATCTAAGCGATCCCTGTCACTGTATATAAATCAAGTAAAAAAGGTGGGGGGTCACCAGAGATAAGGAAGATTAAGACATGTTTATAAAACCTGTGACCGGTATCTGACCCTTTCTTACCCACCCTCCCTCTATTGGATAACAGCTGTGGGTCAGTAAGGGTCACGTTGCAACCAAAGTCTTCCTCAAAAATGATTTCTCCTGCCAAAAAGTATCAAAGTGCTTGGGCATCTGACCCTGCGTGGGGGCATCTGACCCTGCGAGGGGGCATCTGACCCTGCGAGGGGGCATCTGACCCTGCGAGGGGGCATCTGACCCTGCGAGGGGGCATCTGACCCTGCGAGGGGGCATCTGACCCTGCGAGGGGGCATCTGACCCTGCGAGGGGCATGCTACTGTGAATAGCTTTACTGTTTGTACTGTGGAGAAGGTCACTTGAGGTTAATATAGTATTGCCATATGTACTACAAATGTTCATTGAGTGCTTGGCCAACTGGGGGAAAGACACGTTATTTATTCAATCGCTTTTTTTGGTCAGGGCCCTATTTAGGAGTAAAGAAAGAATTCATTATATTCATTATATTTTTTATGAAAAGAGCTGACAGATGGAGAATTTAAAGCAACTGAAGCCCCTTACTATGTATTTATGATACTGAACTAGGGATCTGGGATTCGACATCCTAACCTACGGTGATTTGTCACAGCTTTTGGCCAATCAGCCCATCATTTATATTGTTACATCTTCTACCATTGTATGGTTTGAGCAGCTCCGTCCTAAACATTTGTTTCTCTAAATCCAAATTGTTAAGCGAAGGACTACTTGTTAAGTCTTGTTTGACCACAGTGCATCGCTCCATGAACTATAAATCAGTGAAATAAAAATGATAGTGATATCGCTGCTACCTAAAAGTTCATCCAACATGTGGTAAGTGAGCTTTCCATGAGGTTGGCACCGATGCCGGATTGCTCCCCACGTGAAACCTTAACAACTCAACCTCCTAACAATGTGGGAGTCGTACTGATTAAAGTTCCTTTATTCTTTTGGAAGTTTGATCCGATCTGAATGTATCATGAAATATCCCGAGATAAATCACTCTCAGATAATCTACGCCTGGGGGTATCAGATGGGACTGCATGCCTTTTATACACTTTTATTAGCTCTATCAGATGGCAGAGCGGAGCACGAGAGAATTTCAAATTCATAGAGAGAGAGAGGCATAGTATGAGACCAAGGAAGGTATCTCTGACAGGATGAATTTCGTTTTTCCTCCATCATTGTCACTTAAGTAAAGTTGTTCCAGGAAAAGTGAATTAGACGACACCTATGCTAGATAGCACTTGATATGCTAACAGGTCTCTCAGTGATATGCTAAGTGACATGGCCCTGGACAAGAGGTGACACTTGAAGAGACAACAGTAAAAGGACTTTCTAATTGAGACCCTTAAGTGGTTTCTCTGCTGGAGGAAAAATTACAACCGGCAGGGGACACTGAGTGCAGGTGAGGTGAAGCTTTCCCTTAAATATAATGGTATTGTGATAAGAGAAGATCGCCCACAATTCTTTGGAAGGTAACTACCTATTATTGACATACACGATACACCCAAAGTCACCGTTGCGTGTGCAGCAAGTAACTCCAATGCGTTTCACAGACACGGCGTTTTGATCAAACTTTTTTCTTCAATTACACTTTGATGATGATCGGACAGACTGGTAAATTACAATGATGGCTTTGTCATTGACTTTGTGCATCTAAAGGAATGAATCAAGGTGTTGCCAGGATCCCATCGGGAAGAATTTGATGACATTAAGAAGATAACAGGAAGCAGACACCATCACACTCGTTAAATCCCTCTTCATAAACTGTGACTTTATTTGCAGAATGTATGACCAGAAGCTGACTTTTTGCTGAATACTTCTAAGCAAGAATTGTTGTCTACTATATCTAAGTTGCTAAATATGTTTTGTTACATTTTTTCATTACAATGTTTATTCGTTAAAAAAAGTAATCAATAACTCTTATTAAAATCCATGAATCGATTCTTATTAAAATAAGTATTTCAAAGCTAATATAATTTACAATGTTTAGTGGTATAACTTGACAATTTCAAATTTCTTCAGGATGAAGAGAGCTTGTGTTGCTGGTGTGCTTTAAAGCTGCAGAACAGCTAGCTATTGTTATTAACCGAAATAATTAGGTATTGTTTAGACAAATACCCCTTTGGCATTGAAGTGCAGTCTCGGCTGGAGGAGGAAGGTGTCTTTAGTAATGTCTGTTGTGTCCTACCCTTATCACTCCATCTCCAGAAAAAGCATTTCTGTGATTCCTAAGTGAGCTATTAAACAGAAAGTCTTTGGCTTTGTGGCCCCAACGCTTGACCTGTTTAACTTGATTTTTATTACTCTGAAGCCAAATCAGCCATAATTGGCTGACTCACACAGCCCTTGGGTCTCTGCGGAGGATCAGACACATGGGAGCTTTGCCCCTATCTGCACGCATGTCACTCCCACCGCGCTGCCCCGGGTCAGGCAATTAAGTGAAGGAATAGCCCAGCCCCGATCCATCTGCAGGGATATCGCTTGCCATCACCTAACAATGAAACCCAGCAATAAAAACTGAAATTGTATATGACAATTCCACAGCAACCTGAATAAAGAAACTACATTTGAGATGAAATAAGAGGACTGCTCGGGGCCCCAAGGCTCTAGGCATTGTTCTAATCTGGATCATCAGGGATCATACATGGCTCTAAAATGTTCGCCTCGGCCTGTATTGGGGGACACATTAAACCAGGGGCCAACATACCTTCTTCTTGATCACCTGTAACTTGTCTGTTCTCATCTATGCAATCGCATTGTAATTTAAATAATAATTTACGTCAGTTACAAAAAAAAACAATATTTCAGATTTTCTTTAAGGGATGTGGTTAGGGGTGCAGGTAGGGGTGAGTATTTACCAAGACTTTTTATGTGATTTTGTGGCCTTTTGATTGCTATTTATGTCTTTGTTTGTTAGTTTACAGATTTTAGGGATTAAACATACTTTCTGTTGTTTCCATAAATATTATTGTTATTTTTATACTCATACTCAGCAAACATTCTGAGCCCCTAGAAAAGAGGAAGATCTACGGAGGGAAGGGGGGGGCACAGAGATTTCGGAATGGTCAAACAAATCAGGGACACTTGGGAGGTATTGGATTAATTACGGCAACACAGAATCCACCGTGCTACGCCTAACCTTTGTATTGCCGGCGGTTGTAGACAAAGCCATGCATTTTGATATAAAAAAAACAACCAAAAAAACAATGTTTTAACATGCATTGGATCAATCATTAAACACCGTTGGCTCCTTCCCGTAGCTTTATTGCCACATTGCAGAAAAGAGAAAAAAACACATGATAGACAGAGGCATATTATATGTGACAAATTTAACATATTATACCAAAAAAAAGGCAACTTTTAAGAGCGTGACACCCAGACCTCATAAACTTCCCCTGAAACAGACAGGAGGGCTGCTCACCCTGGTTCTGCTGGAATGTACTTCTTTTTTGGAATGTGGTAAGGGAGGGGGGTGGCGTGACGGAGCATGTCAACCAGAGGGCACCAGGGGTTATGACCTTTGCATGGGGAGGGGGGGACAAAAAGACACAAGAAATCCTGTTATTTCACTTTTTTTTTTTATAAGTATGGCGCTTCTCAGAATGGCTGCAATCATGTGCCTAGTAACAGGGCGCTGGAGGCAAAGGAGGGGCTGAAACTTTAATAGGGCTCTTCTACACTCATAAAAAGAGAACTTGTGAGTGTAAGTCTGTCTCCATAAAACACACTGTTACTTTCTAAAGGAAGCGAGATGTTGGTGCTGGAGAATCCTTAGTATTCATGGACAAATCTTTGGGGTTTTTTTTGTAAATAAATAATATTATATTTCTAGTGCAAAGACATGGAATGGAAGTCTACATTACAGTTCAGGTAGCCCTAAGCCTTTAATAATCTATGACAGTGATACCAACTCAGAAAGAAACCATATTGTGGATTTTATACAAATACTGGGCAAGGACCTAATAATTCTATGTGGGGGAAAAAAACGTAACTTTTAATGAGACTAAACTAAAATGCAGAAATCACCTCAAACAAGTCACTATTCTGCAATTTAGTACTAGGAACCAAACATGTGATTGTAGAAAGTGAGCCTCGTAGCCTCACTCATCCAGAAAGAAGGGGAAAGTGAAACAAGATATTTAACCAATTCATGGAGAGGCCCGTGATCATGGATTGAAGCATGACTGGGCACCAGAATATTGAACTCTACCAAGGGATCCAGGGAATCTTAATTTGGCTCTGAGTACTATTATAGATCACAACCAGTGACGTATCCAGGCCTAGGCCAACTAGGACTATGGTGGCAAGTCCAGAGGGCAGCAGTCCTCCGGCTTTTAAACTGGAGGGCAGATCAACTTCTTGGGCGGACAGGCCCTCTGGCATCCCGTTGCTCAATGGGCGGCAGACCGTCACTGATAACAACCCGTGTGATGAGCCACTTACGAGGACAATTATTTTTTTAAATGAGACTTGTTAGCCATGGCAAAGAAGTTAAATATTTGAAGCAAGCGCCCATAGGTTTGCTGTGTAGGCGCATGCAGGTGATGTGGATGGAGCGAGGTAAAACTGGAATCCAAATGGGCAGGGTAAGAGCATGTGGAAGTAGAAAACCATGAAGCTACACCCACTTATATACTGATCTGCCATTGTTAGCCATGCACCCGCCGTCACATTAAGGAAACTATAGGCATCTGTCAGTGTTCCTCATGAGAAGTCCAAATATCCTACTGTGGTCCTAAATCTGTATAGTGTCAATTTCAACATTCTCAGATTGGATGTGTTATAAACACTTTCATGTATTCTCTAAAATCTGCTGCGTGACCTGGTGTTTGAGTAATTATGGCTTTTTACTTTCTGCAAACACTAATTATCTGATTAGCTACGATAAAACGCTCAACCAATACAGGGTTATGGTTTCCTTATCTTGACAAGTTTTGGTTCCCTGTCTTCTATCACATGAGTAGGGACATCCATTAGAAATTCATCACAGTGCCTGTGGTTTCAGTATGAGTGCATTATATCACCTTATTATTAATTATTGTTTTATAGAGCACCATCATCATTTACAGCTTTGTTTAAATTGGCATGTTACTGGGGAATTTCGTTTGCTGTTTCTTTTTGAGAAACAAAAGTTATATAGAATTCCAAGAAAGCCCAAAAGTTATATATCGCTGCTAGATTTCCTGGCATTCTGTACAATTTTCCCTAGTAATTGCAATTATAAGCCTATTTTCCAAGCCATTTTCAAATTATTCTTTCTGCGGTTAGCTTTGTTTTGCAGTAAACACATGTAGTTATTGCAAAATAAATTTAGAATGAATATTGAGAATACAATAGTTATTTGTAGCACAAGTATCACAAAAACTGAATGTGGAAGCATGATCCCCTTGTACGCATCACTTCCTTCAACGTACAACTTCCTCTTGAGCAGGAAGTGCTCTTCAGGACAAAAGCATATTGAAATGGACTTCTACCGATATGTTAAAAAACGACACCAGCAATTTAACAGATCTTACATATGATCAAGGAATATCGTCTGTTACACATATATAAATGGAAACGGATACAAAATTCTCCTATGAGTCTTTATGTCTTCCATCTTTTTGGGCGATCATGATAACGATAACTAAAATTTAGTATTGTACCGTGAAAGCAGACGAAGGACTGTTATACAAATTCATGAGATGAGGTAAAAAAAAAAATATAACCTCTCAATTTTTCTATGAAATGGTCAATTACCAGAGGCAGTGCCAATGAAATATCTGATCATAAAGGAAAAGGTGACTGAAACATCACCAATTAGACGTAATTTACTTCTCCATCAATTCACATGTTTCATAAAAATAATAATAAGTTATCCTAGGGCTTTATTAATGATCATGGGCTTCTTGGACGCGCCGTGAGATATGACATTGTTTTCTGGGCAGCTGGCGTTAAGTCAGAAAAAAAATCTTGAAAAATGACCTGTTTCCTTGTCGTCCAGAGGTTAATTGTACTGTAGAAATATTGCATGGTCTTGCGTCACAAGGCTGGTTTTTCAGTGCTCCTGTTGACCTCCAACGATGAGTCTGATCTTTCCCCACCTCCATTTCTGTTTATTTTGGCAGGACTTGGAAAAGTAAAAAAAAATCAGGCGCCCCCTTTATTCTCTTCCAAGTGGTAACCATACTGCCCCTCATACCTAGCACTGTCTGTAGGGAGTACAGTAACAAACCTTCTTTTATTCTTTCTGAAGCCTGTATGTAAAGGAACCCACTAGAATATCATTTCTATTTTGTCCAATATTCTGCAAAATATTTGTAAACATTTGGAATTTTATGGAAATTTGAAATAGAATTTTTATATTTAAGTTTTGAGCTTATTTCTTTTTTTTATCGCTTCATGGTTTTTTAAGGGGTGATTTCAAATAAATAATAGAGCATACTAAAAACTCTGTATTATTTTTTATTATTATTTAGCGCCATTATATTCTGCAGCGCTGTACAATGGGATAAACTGTAAAAAACGAAAATCCAATTTTAAAATATTCCAGTAATCCTTTCTTACTTTTATCAGACTTAGAGCAAAAAACACATTTTCTTTCTCACTGACTGCTGTTTTTATCTTTTTAAATCATTTAATATTTTAACATATCTCATATTTTTTCTTAAGATCTCCCCAGTCTAACAATCTTCAGCACAGGTGGTTTAAATCCATTGTTATAAATACTTTTTGTTTTTTTTTAAAGTAAAAGGTCTACTTTATTATATGCCAAACATGTAAATTGCTAAATAGTACCTTAATTGTATTTTTAGATTTCAGAAATTCTCAGATACTCACCAGGAGTACCGACCTTGAGTGGTTTTTGTAAATATATTTTAGGTCATTTTAAAAGTTTTGCTACAAAATGCACAACTAAGGTCATGTGGTCACCAACTGAAAACGTAAAAGTCTCCGAAAAAAGTTGGTGATGAGGATGAAAATCTCAAAGGTGACAAATCCACCTTAATTGTACCAGGAGCAGCCTGTGGACCCACATTATCTTTCTTTTGCCAAAGTAACGGCACTACAATCAATGCCAGTTTACAAATAATAGTCAACAAATTGAAACTAAGCGACCGCCTCTTCTTGCCTCAATAATTAAATTAAATTAAATTCAAATGAGAAGATCCACTTTAAGAAAACCTGGGATGGTTTGGTAAAACAAAAAGTGACCGAGCTTTAATATGCAATCCTGAAATAATTGAATAAATTAAATGGGTATTTCAAGGTAAATCAATTCTGATAGACAGAACTATTTTTGGATTTTCAAGTTTCCCTCCCTAATCTGCGTTGACAATACTCTTTGTAACGGCTGGCGTACTTCCATACATTTGTGAGTGGGTTGGCTTAGCAGAACTCTGTTATTTGAAGTTGGCAGATCCCGTAGACTTGAAAGCTGCATTTAATATCAAAAAGTGTTGAAACTAAGCTAGATATATCTTGGCAAACACATAAGCAGCATCTGGGCTGAACCGTTTTGGCTGGCAATTTGTACGGTGGCTATATTTCGATTCTCAGTTAGTATTCCAAAAATCCTCAACGATCTGTGTGCGTAGGCTGGGGAGCAGCAAAGGTTAAAAAATAACAATGCAAAAAAGTTTGACGGAAATATATTTTCATCCATCGATTTACTCAAAAGATGCAGGCCTAAGCCGACAGACAGCAAAATATGCAAGTTGAGCCGTGATGTCCCTTGGGTGGTTGAGAGGTCCAGTCCTTTGGGTTTCCTACCGAGAAAGACAAGAGGTCTTCACACCCAGTATGACAACACTGCACTTATCATTTTCTTCCAAAGGTCCTGGTATCAGATGCTTAAACTATGAAATCCCAGGCAGTGCACTGTGAAGCCTACACTGATCTGTTTCCAGTTTGTGATCCATCGTTTGCACTGGGGAACCATGAAACTTCATTGCCACATACACCTTCACCTTTTCCCAAACACATAATTGCATGAATTCAACCCTCAGGATTATGTATCTGTGCAGGTATGCACTCTGCACATGTATGTGCTTCAGGAGATACACATGTCTCAGCCTGCTGAGGGATATGGAGTTGAGAGAAAGAGTCCACAGGCTGTTGCTCATTTTAGAGCGATCACCGTCTAGCATCCTTGTAAATCATACATCCCTATAAATCATCACGACATTTTATGGTCTGCACTGGTTGGGTTCATAATTTGACTTTCCCCAAACAACCAACATTAAGCCAATTATTGAGACCCAAGGCGTGAGCTACATGGGATAAAGTAATGACTATGGAAGCCTTCCCGTTACCTATTCTGATGTTGATACAATGAGTGTTCCGAGCATAAGTACCTTCAGATGCCAAGAGCTCGCAGAAGACTTCTGAAAACGTTGGTTTTGTTTGAGAGTGGACATAGGCTCATTTTAATTCTTGGAAAACTATAATACTGTATATTCGTCCAGGCCTCATGGTATTGAGTTGACCATAATGATTTCTATGCTACTAAAATACTAGTTTTGAACTCACCATCATGTGAACTATTCATGCAGTAACTGACTTGTCCGCTGAACCCCTGATAATCTGTGTATCTGTCTCTAAAGTAAGACACACTTGATTGAATTCATTTTGACATATATTATATTTTTGGGATTTTCCAAGAACATTAGGATAAACACCTTAAAACAAGCCCTTTGTAACACTTTGAGCCCTAATATCTGCATTAATGTTCCCCTGTGGGATGACTGCCAATTTGCTGGAGTAGTTGTCACCAGAGGTCATAAATGAAAGAGATCTCCATTCTTCCCAAGCCTGACCCAGCCTTGACACTAAAGGTCTCCAGTCCCTAAGAATGAAACCAGTTGCTCCTGTCACAAATATAGTCCCAAATATAGGGCTCAATATATATATATTTTATTTTTTTTTCCATTTATGTTGTGCCTTTGTTTTGTGTCTAGCCACACGAGCTGGGAGTATGCAGGCTCAAAGTGAGGCCTGCGTTCTTCCGCTTCTTTAAAATATGGCGAGCCATGAGGAATTCATCATCGCCTCAGTCTCTGAACCTGACAGCTGGGGCGAGAACAGGATTTTATCTTTGTTGTTTAAGGCAGTTCACTAAAAGGGTAGTCCATCCCACAACCATAACTCCTAACAACGCAAACTATTTTGATGCACAAAGTTCTTCTTACTCTGCTATAAAAAACTCGATTCACCATGTTTTTTTTCCCCCTGTCAAATTAAAAACGTATTTTCTTTACCCCATGTTCATTAAGGTAAAGAACGGTAAACAAATGAAGTGTTTTATTTTTAAATAATGTTTTTTATTTTAGTAAAATACTTATATTAAGAATATATATGATCATGCAGTTCGCACCCGCCATTATCAGTAACAGGAATGTGCGGTAATTTGACCGTGGATCAAAACTCACCAGCCCACCTGGTCCACCCATAAATACCTAACTCATACGGCTACAACCTCTACTCTACTAACTCATGGGCTGTAACCACTTATATTTTCATAAACACAATTGTGAGTCTTGACATAATATTTCATTCTAGACACACTATTTAAATGTCTACCGCTCCAATTCTATTGGGCCTAGCGTTAAACATGTGGGTGTGGTTATCCTTTAGCCGCACCCCATTTCTGGTTCACTCAGCCCAGAATCCATCTGTTGCATAATGCTTTTAATACTTGTTTTAATTTTAGTTTATTATTCTGTAACTTTTTGAGCCTTGGAGCTCTTGACATGTAAATCCCAAACACATCTAGGATGTTGGTGGATTAAAGACAATATAGAAATAATATAAATGATATAGATAAATAACGGTTTTACAGAAAGAGTAGTAGATACAGAGGACATTACGCCAGACAGAAATAACAGAGCCTTATCCAGCGAAATAATTAAATCATGCTTTAAGCAGACGTAAGAATATTGCAAACATAAAAGGAGGTTAGAGTTCAAAGGGGGTCTGAAGGGTCTAAGGAACTTCTGGGTGGGACATGTGTTTCTTATCAGCTGTTAAACTGTATGAGATGCCCTCCTTTTTCACAGACTACAGGAAATGGAGAGGAACATCATTCATTTTTATAATGTAAGACCTCCTTGAACCATCCTCCTACATCATGAAGATTGACTTTCACACAGCCATTGCTTTGTGTTATTTAAAGCGGAACTTTAAAAAAAAAATCTTCATCTATCAAAAAAAAAAAAAGCACCACAGATTGTGTTTTTAATAAAAATTCTGCATTTTTAAAGATTTTTTGGATAGTCACGTTCCGTTTACATGACTCGCGTGATTAGAACAATATCCTTTCATGCACCCGTGCTCTTTGTTCTCATTGGCTGCTCAGTGTGCATATTTTCAAAACATTCTAAGTGGTTCCACAACTGGTGCAGGACACAAAACGCTAACGCATCATATGGGTTACTTTTTCCATAATATCAACTAATGTAAAGATTTCTGGCAAGAGCTCCAGTTTAATGCATGTGTTTAATGGAATCTGTTTTCCAAGAGGAGACACAGCAGCAAATGGTTTAACCTGCACAAAATATTTACTGGCTCTTAACTTTGGGAGACATTTTGGCACGCTGGACCATTTGGTTTTGTTTTCTAAACAAAATGCCTTTTTGTTTTTTTTCACAGGGGCATGAGCGGAGCAATCAGGAGAATGTCCGGTAACATTTACAAAGCTATTATTTTCAACAATAAATTATAATTCTTGTTTAGTTATAATGTCCCAAAACCGGGTTGGGCCAAGGTCAATGCTGTCACAAGGTAATCCTTATGTTTCTGAAAATTCATTAGATGCTGCATGTAATACTTTTGCTTTAGTGGCATTAAGGGACTTTTTTTTTTTTTAAAGAAAAATAAATAATAATAATAATAAAAATTTATTTTCACTAGTTTCACTTTTCAATAAGCAACTGAAAGAACAAAACTTCCACCAGACGACCGGAATGCTGGAAATGCTTGGACAACGTTCTTTGTTTTCTTCTGCCTTTTCATTCTTCTCCCCGCAATTTCCAACATATTTTCCTAGTATATTTACCCCCTGATTTTATTGCTTAAATTGGTGTACATGGCAAAAGGGAGCAGGGTCCACACCTGGGTGCCAACATTATCCTGTATTGGATCTAATCTATGCGTTCTCTTGGCAAAACCGCTGTTTGTTTATTGATTTTTATGTGTCATTTCCCTCTCTGTTAGTGTTACCCCTTTCACGAACTTGTGATTCCCTCGTTTTACCCTTACAGACCTCATTTGAAATAGCCAAAGAGGGGTGTTTGTATTTTAGGCTTTGTGGTTAGAGATGTGGCTACCATGACTTTTCATGTGACTTTGTGACCTATTGATAGCTATTTATGTCACTGAGCACCATACTAATGGCCATTGAGTCTACTAACCATGTTTTTTTAACAAGTACCTGTGATGTCATCAGTCTCCTACCATATGACTTTGACGTTTTAAACAAACTTTGCATTAAGATACCCTTCATCTCATTGGACATGGCCTCACGGGTACCGGCAGATGATAAACTTTGGGATAGAGACACCTCTACCAAACCTGGCATATCTAGAATGAGTTCAAGGCCTCAAAACCAATAAGGCCTTACCTGTCAAGGTTGCTTTATCTCCTTGTGAAAATAAAGGATCTCTGGGATTACTTAACTGTTTCCACTCTTTAAGAAATGTCCCAGGTTGAACTTGTATTTCAATAAACAAAAGCTGGTTACCAATATGCCCATGGGAAAGAAACTCGTTTGAATTCCTTTCATATTCTCCCCACTGTCGCATGACCCAGCTGTCAACAGAGCAAAACAGGTACATTACAAAGAGAGGTTATTTTGTATATACAGAGAACACTGACCACATCTGACAAGAACGGAACAAAAAATATGTAAACTTTTGATCCCAGGAACAGGGCTTTAAAGTCTTTTTGTCCCAGAAGGCTGAGCGGTGAATTATAAGCGAGGTTTACAAATATTTAATAGCCACAGTTTTTGTTTTGTTTTTTTGTTCTTATTGTTATTATTATAATTATTATTCTAATTATGATTATTTCTGAGTGGCCGTGGTATCCTTTAAGGTACTACATCTGGATACCACGTCGGCATAAGAAGGATAGGCTCTGGGCTAAATGGTGTTAAGATTCGCCAGCCAAGCGTCCAGCTGCAGCTGTGTTTTCCTGGCCGTCCGTCTGGAGGGATTAGAAAATGCAGCCACGGGGAGCAGTGCAGCTGCAGACAGAGGCCACGGCTTACTGCAGCTTCAAAACGCAGCTGTGCCGATCCACCAAACCAGCAGAAGATTGTAGGAGACATGGCATAACCTGGCCAGTGTCAGAGGGTCAGGAAAGCTTTGCCATGTCAGCCTTTGCTTACCCGTCAGGCACCGATTAAACCTGAAAGCTGCATGTTTCAACACTAGTTTGATGAAACACCATTTTTTGGCCCATTTATTGGTGTGTGTGGGGGGGGCACTACTAAAGCAAAGATCCTTAGTAAATAACCTTTTATTTTTTAAACTTCCTAGAATTTAAATCTGATCCTAAACACACACGCAAAAAAGAGGTAAATGCTATATAATTTCTTACCTATAACACTCCAGAACAGGATTGTATCTGTACCCCAAATAATTTCATAAATCCGTGGCTGGACGTCAAATCTAAACACTATTCTATTCACAGAATACCTCCTTTGGTAATATAAAATACGTGCCAACATTTGGTTGCTACCTTCACAGAACACCTGAATGCATGCAGGAAGACGCTGCGCTCCACCAGCCATACATCAATGGCTTTATACTAGGTTGTTGCCCTTTGCCGACAGATTCGCAAGCGCAGTGCCGATTAGATATTTGGGACCCCGCTAGGACGGCTGAAAGATGGGACTAAAATCTGGTTGCCGGTGCCGTCCCAGCAAATTACAGACTTACGCCTTTTTTTAAAATGTAACATTTGTAAGGATGTTGCTTCTTTGGAAGTTTAGCCAAAGTTTGTTGGTTGATTCCCACCATGTACATGCAATATAGTTAGTTTTTATTTCTTTTTTTTTTAAAAGAAACTCCCCCAAAATAATGTAAAAACAATCAATAAGATTTCTTTGACCAATCGCTTTTTGGAGCTCTCTGTCTGATAATCTCGAGAGTACTTGGAAGCATCGCCCCACAACTTGTTTTCTCACACAGTTATTTTATGTCTCCCTCTGTCCATTACAGAAATGACACAAACAAATAGGACTTTTTATCAAAAGCTTTTATGGAATGTGTTCCCCGTGGACATAATAGAGCAGGAATTATCCCGGCTATTGAAAAGTAAATCTAAACAGGGACTGTCCTTTTACAAAGCACTTCTCACATGTGAAATCGTTTTCCAGGAAACAAGGGAGAAATATAGTGCGGTGATAATATATATGTGGGTTTTACTCTCTGTAACTTATTTTGGGGTCTTGTACAAAACCATGTTCCTGTTTTTAACAGATGAGGCAGAGATAGCCTAAAGTAGCTGTTTGGAGTCCATGCTCTTCCGATCCATTTTGTGTAAATTGTAAGGAATTCTTGTCAGAATGCCGGAGAAGCTGCGTTAACCAGAATTCCTAGGTCCGAGGTTAATAATACCGGTATATCGTTAATGGCGCGGCGGAAATACCTTATGTTGGGTGATGTTGGCATTATTAAGAGTCCCGATAAAACTGGAAATCAACAGCAGGTCGATGGTTTGTTTTAAGGCATGTCGTTACCCATAATACTTGGGAAAGATCACATGCTAGGTGGAAATATGATAAGCAGTGTCATTACCCGGTGCCTGGCTTTTGAGGATGATTCCAAGGTAAGAGATGCGAAGACTTAGAGGGTCTGATGAAAACGATGGAAAAAAGGTGCGTTATCTTCATGGCCTTTTCTTAAAGAAGATAGCAGAAAAAATGATAGAAGCTGGAAAATTCTCTGGTTTATGACACCTGACTAATCCTGCTTATCTGATATCGCTATGAACTGTCAAGTCTGCCATAGCAGTTTACCAGCTGCACTGAATCTCTGATATCTAAATTGGGTTCAGCCCAGAGAAGTCAGGCACAGCCAACATGCCCAAGTGTCCTCTATTCCACTCTATCCAGAAAGGCTACGGTTTGGTCTCCTTGGACCTTCCTCAGACCTTGGTAGATGTAAGCTTGGAGACTAATGTGCAAAGTATTTTATTTGCAAGAACAAAGGGCACCCTACTGCGAATGGCCACCCAGTAAAGTCAATTTGGAAGTCTGAAGATGGTCAGACCTAATGAACTCTATTCAGTGGAAGTGATACTCGTCACCTGCATGCGTTAAAGCATTCAGATTATGACAGCATTGCCTAGAGTCTTCCAAATACTGATATTTTCCAGTTGAGTGGGTGAGGCATTCAGAAGTGCTTAGAGTGCGCCTTAGGCTATCATGGAAAGCCAAGAAATATGATGTTTTTGGTGAAAAAGAAGCTGAATGGGTAGTGGGGACAGATCAAGAGCCGTCTTAATCGATGTATGAATCTGTCTTTAGCATTTATAGACGATTTTCTCAATTTTTTGGTTGCACACTGTTAAGATTGTATACCAATTTTGAAAGTGGGGTTACATTTTTAAAGAGCTTTTTTTTCCCTAAAAACATCCATACTGCATCATCATGCTATAAGAATAAAACAAAAATATTTTTTTTTACAATTTTTATGTTTTATAACTAAAATATATTATGATTATTTGCTAAAATATTTTTTAAATGAGCTCTCAAGGCTTTTCCTTTAACAATTCAATTGCTAGCTCATGGGGTTAGACACCCTCTTTAGCACGGAGGTCAGCCCAATTGATGAGGGGTACACAGCCGAGTCACACATATCGCAGGGTGAATAATTAAGGTATGGCTTCTCTACTTGGGTGATAAATCATAGGGAAAAGGAATCTCTGACCCCAAAAGCAGGATTTCACTCCAGATAAAGGTAATGAATTTTGCCTAAAAGGGATCCAAAACAAATTTATGTGTCTGGTGGGCCCCTTGGCTCTGCTTGCAATGAATAATGGAATTTCAAGTGAAAGATTTTATGAGCAATTATAGGAAACAGCTTATTTACAGCACCCTTTGACCAACCACAAAGCTTAAAAGGGTCCATAAGATAAGTGTGCCTAGGAAAGGCAGCCAGGCTCTGAGCTTCTGTACCCCAGACCCTTCCTGTATGTGTCATCTTAGCTTTGCCAAAAAAAAAAAATACATTGCCATCAATATCAATATATATTTTAGTCTCCACAAGCTGGATTGTGTTTAATGCATTTTATTATTTTTATGTATTATAACTGAAATATATTATAATTGTATATATATATATTTTTTTTTAATATAATAATTTAATATATTTTTTAATATTTAATAAGATCCCCCCCAAATATAATTATTAGCAATGTAAATGTTTGGAATGTCAAAACAATTATTTATATACCGAACCCAACCCAACAATTTTCTGTATATGCAGAATACTATTCCAAGGGCACACAAGGGCATTATTTAAAATAATAGATAATAACAATACAATTTTTTGCATAAGAAAATAAACAATGTACAAACTAATTACAAAAAAGATATGTCCTCAAAATTAGGTAATATTACATTTTCCTGTAACATCAACCTAAATTTCATTGGTTATATTTTAATTGAGATAACAGAATTGTGTCAATAATATGTGGCTGTGGAAAGTCGTAAAAATGACCCCTTAGTGAATATAGTTTGATACACGCAGTGCATTCTTATGACTTTAATTCTACAGAAAATTGCCCTGAGTAGCACAAATTTCCAACCTTCTGCTAAATGAAGCCTTTATTTATCCAGCTGTTAAGGCATCGATAAATGTACCAATCATTAAACGTGTTAAAATAACAGGGAAAAGCCTAATTACCAACCAATATGTGTTTTTTCTAAAGTCCTCTCTTTTCCAAGAAATCCACACTGCCCACAACTATCCAAAAACGTATTTAACTCCACAGAACAAGAACTTACTTACCCCACGAGGTACATTCTCCACCTGCCACCTCTGCAACAGAGACAAAACAATTGAAAAATTATAATAGACCCAACATATCAATATCTTTGCTTATGAAAATATTATATACATATAGTAAAGATAAACAAAAAATGGTTCATTGGACTAGAAAGTTACAATGTATTTAGAGATTACTAAAAATTGTTTTTATTTACAAAAAAATATTATGTTAAGGGTCCCAACAACATTATTCTTTCTTAATAAAAGGGTTCCCCACAGCAATTTTATTAATATATAAAACACTGAAACCTGAGAAATATGATTCTTATTTGTATGGAAATTAACACTTTACATATATTTTGTAGGATAATATATATTACAATATATTATAGTATATATTTTATAGGACACATATATATATATATATATATATATTACATATCCATCATTATATATTTATGTAAATTCACTTAATTTATATTATATCAACCAAAACCAATGTATATTATATCAACCAAAGTCAAAATTTTAAATATTAAATATGAATTTTCCTCCAAGCCGTTTTATCTTATCTGATCTGTCCCTAATTAACAAAATCACTTTGGTTCTATTACAACCGTTATAGGCTGATAAGATTGTAAGCTTTTCCAGACAGGAATACATCTCATGCTTTATTTAAAAATGATCTGTCTTTGGTGACATTGCTGAAACTATATAATATAAAAAACACATAAAATATCTTTGCCAAAGATACAGTTCACCCTGCTGCCATAATATCAGAAGGGTTAGCCAAGTGTAGTTCCCAGTTAATAAGTTATATATTTTTCTTGCAGCCTTTTCTTTATTATTATTATTTATTATCATCTATTAATTTCTGAGTTAAAATAGATATTTTTAAATAATAATAATTATTAATCGAGAAATGTATGTATTCAGAAGGAAATGTGTCCTCTGTGTAAGCAAGTCTGAAGGATGGCACCCTGACCCCCCCCCCCTCTCTACAATCCAGCCTCTTTGACCAGCCAAACCTCCAACCCCTCCAGCCTCTGTAGCCAATCAGAATGCCCGGGCTATGAACAACCCAACCACAAATGTGAAGTCATCTCGAAGTCCTTATATGGCATGCTTGTCCTAATTAGCGGAGTCTCCATGGACACAGAACATGAGTCACTTTCAAGAGCCCACTGCTTTCAGCTAAAGCACTATCTCTCCATTCCCTGGAAGCTGTGAACAACAAAAAGGGGGCTGGGGTTTTAAAG
Organism: Spea hammondii; assembly: GCA_029215755.1. Taxonomy (NCBI): domain Eukaryota; kingdom Metazoa; phylum Chordata; class Amphibia; order Anura; family Pelobatidae; genus Spea; species Spea hammondii. The sequence continues at coordinate 26,085,369 of JARDYJ010000012.1, read as the reverse complement.
GAGGCAAAATCTGTGTCACGTTCAGAAGTTTCTGTCCTTTCCATTTGTGAGAGCTGCAGGCTTCCATAAGTGTCTACTCCAGGAGCAACCCAAAGCCACGATTTACTCACGATTTAGAAATTACAGATCTCCAACAGGTACTGTAGACACATTTTCTTGTATTTTACTAATTTATTTTATTTCTTAATGATTAGCTTTAATTTATTTGCTTGACAATAGCTGAGTGCATGCATTAGCTGCCAAACCCGATACTATGGTTCATTTTGCAAAAGCCCAAATTCCTCAGGAGGGTAACAGTAGGGTTAATTCTTTCAGTAAGTTAAAGTTGTATTCAATATTTCTAAAAAATTAGGGTTTCTTTAGTAACTGAGCAAGTACTGATCAGATATTACTATGGAGAATAACACTTATTTCATTTATTTTTTTAATAAGGTTGTATTGTTCTGTGTTTAATGTACTATATATTATGTATCTTATATAATAAATTTAAATTAATTGGATGCGATGTATTGTATTTTAATGTTTAATATAAAGTCAGTAACCGTTTGTACCGACATGTATTCACTCTCACTTTGTGATTAAAAATTAGAATATATTCAATAATTTTAAAATTGTTATGAAATCATTTAAACAAATAAATAAATAATGGGAATGGATTGTAAAATGCAACAATGTTGTTTTTTTCTTTTTATATACATTTCTAAAATTGACTTATGTTTCATATGATTGAAGTTTTGTAAATATTATTATTGTAAACATTTTATTATTTTTATTATTTGACTTTCTAAAGTATTTTAGATTCTGAATTTAAGTTTTCCAGTTATGTAAAAAAAAAAAAAAAAAGAAAGAAACACGAATTGATTGTTAATCTGTAAAAATTTCAATTTGTTATTTTTTTTAGGTGTAGAGTATTGATTCCTCGTGGTCTGTGGTTATACACATATATACATTTATACATTTATGTATATGTATGTGGAGGAGCTGACACTTTCCGTAGGGAGTAAAGGCACACATGGACGTTGAATGCAGGAGTTCGCCTCCCTCTGCTGCTGGAAGGAGTCTCTGAAGACACACTCACGTCTTCCTGTTTTCTTGAAGGCTTTCTGGACTCTGGACACGTTTTGGAGAAGCCAGGTCTTGGATTAGAGAGGATATACTCCTAAAACCAACAAGGCATAGCCCCAAAAACAAACAGCAGCTCTTCATTTATTGCTCTGGGTAGACTCTCCAAGTTTCGCAACATTGTATCAATTCCCAGCCTTCTTCTTAAACACGCTGCGCTCACGTCTTCCTGGAGCTGTGGATCTCTGAGCATAGTATAAGATTATGGCAATGGTAGTCAACCCCTGGCAGGAAGATATCCCTGGAGTTCCAGGATCCCAGGTGAGCAACCCACCAGGAATCTGTAGCCAGGATCCAGGAGGACCCCCACAGACACCAAGCACCCCCAAAGGAACTGCCCCGGGCCAAGACCCAGTTCATTCAGGGGACAAAGGCATGCCCAATGTGGACTGTATGGTGTGTGGGGACAAGTCAAGTGGGAAGCACTATGGACAGTTCACCTGTGAAGGATGCAAGAGCTTCTTTAAGAGATCAGTGAGAAGAAACCTGACTTACACCTGTAGGGGCAACAGAGATTGCCCCATAGATCAGCACCACAGGAACCAGTGCCAGTACTGCCGACTTAAAAAGTGCCTCAAAGTTGGGATGAGAAGGGAAGGTGAGTTTTGACAACCTGGGGGGGGGGGGTGTTCTGTCCTGAGATGCAGGGCAGAGCACAGAGGAGTTAACGTTTAGACCTCCCTTGCTTGCATTCCTCAGTAGGACTTCTCTAAACGTTGTCTTGCACCCCCTGTTTATAGACTTAATAGCCCACGGCTTTTTCCACGATGTTATTCTGTATTTAGAATTCGTTATGTGAGTGTTAAAACATTTTGGAGACAACGCACCAAAATATAACAGGGGTTGAAGTGTATGTGTGTGTGTTTTATGGAGTTTTCGGTAAGAAAACCCGCTTTTAAGGGACGGGATTTATTATAATAATTTATTTAACACAAATTACGAATCCAGTAGAGAAACCAGTAGCTGGATAGTAAAAGCGATAATCTGCCAGGTTTACACAGCATTTTAAACTCAATCCTGATTATTAGAGGATAAAAAAAATATTGTCTTTCATTGAGAGCTTGCCAAATGTTCCTAGAATATAATAGCGTTTTAATAATAATTTAGTTTTACTTTTAAATAAAAATATTCGCTCATTGCCATATGGGGATCTCAGCCTATACATTAATACAACTTAATGATAATAATTATAGTCTGAAAACCATGGCAAACAATTCTAAAATCAGACTTTAAAAGTAATAGTAGTAATTATTTCATTGTGAACATATATGTGCATTATACAATCTACGTATATATATATATACCTATATATATATAAATATATATATATACATTACGTGTGTTATGCTGTTCTATTATCCACAATACTCCTTTTTTAATACTTGTTTGTGATATTTATTTAAATATGGCAAATGTGTTTTAATAACAGTAACAATAGTAATTGCTATAATATAGTAATAATAGTAATTAATAGAAGTGAGATCTTTATCTAGAAACACATTGATATATGTTTTTATAAAATACACTGAGGCAAAGTAAGCCTGGTAAAAATAAAAATAATGGTGTGTGTGTGCATGTAAATATATATGTGTGTGTGCATGTAAATATATATGTGTGTGTGCATGTAAATATATATGTGTGTGTGCATGTAAATATATATGTGTGTGTGTGTACATATAAATATATATGTATGTGTCCATGCAACATTTGTTTGCAGTTAAATGTGTTCCATGTGTGCATGTAAGCCGGAAAAGCTGAGGGGTTGCTGGCTTTTAACCTCTTCACCGCCAGGCATTGTCACTGTCACCTTCCCAGACACAATGGGTTAACAGTGAGTTAACCATCAAACAGGCTGGTGTTCCACCACAAACATAATGTTGGCCCCTGTGTGAATGATGTATGCTTGCTCTGCAGGTATTTTTGGGTGTTCACAGATCCTCCATATGCACTTTAAGCCACTGTTAACCCCTTAACCACCAGAGAGCTCTAGGTGGTGTATCATGGCTTCAATTGGCCAGAAGTTCTATACACAGTACAAATACCAACCCCTATCACAAGAATATGGTCTCCAAGGACTGCTCCAGAGTCATTTTTAACCCTTTGTAGAAAAAGCAGTTACACAGTAGGGTGGCTTAAACATTTCTTATAGAAAATTCACACTCAGAACAAGAATCCAGTTTAACAACATTCCTGTAACCTTATCAGCACAGATAAGTGTGTGTGTCAGTTTATGTATATGTGTAGGTGCGTACTAGTGTGTTTCAAAAAAATATATGTATGCTTATCAAACATAGACACATATATATATATATATATATATATAGTTCTATAATTATAAAGAAAAATACAAAGCTATAGGAAAGAGATATTGGAACAAATATACTAGAAATATATTTTAATATAAATATATAATTTGTGTAATTAACGTCTAACAATGCAGAGATTTCTATAGCAATTTAAAAAAAAATGTATGCATTCCGCATGCTGCACAAAGACACACACCCATGCTTTGGAGTTATTACCATAATGTTATATATTCAAACTGATGAGATCTGCTAGTGGTTTGCATGTGATGTATCATTTAAGATCTGTATCACCCCCTTGGGAAATATTACCTGTTCTGCTAATATACCGTCTCCCTTCATTTGGCACACTTGGCCTTTTAGCCTCCACTTGCTATGTGGAATTTTAAATATTATCATTACTAATTAATATTCTATAAAAATATTCTATTGTATGCTTGCGTTCCGCAGATTCATACATTTCCAATTCATTTTCCCATGATAGATTTCATAGCTGGTTGATCTGTGCAGCCCACACCTAGCTTACATACATGCGCCAAACACACAAAGCACCTTCACACATTAAACTTTATGGGGGGGCTTTGCATTTATTGCCCGTCTGTTATGCCTTGTTCTTTTTTAACCATTTTTTCCTTGGTTCAATTTGTTGTTTTAATCCCGCGCTTTGTTTTTGTCCATACATCTTGCACTATACATTCTTACACACAACCGTTCAAACAAGTTTATTGTGTGGGGGCGCAGGCAAACACTGAATTCATAATATTTCTATGATATTCACCAATATATACACATTTCATGAACACTTGAAGACACTTTTCTGAGCTGCACCAGTGATATAACAATAGTTTTATATTTGTTTTAGTTATTTATGATCTTTTAATGCAAGCTTTTCTGTTTGAGGGGGTAAATCATCTCAGAAGTACATATAAATATTATTATTATTATTATTATCTTTTATTTATATTTTATTTTTATTTATATAGCGCCAACAGTTTACGCAGCGCTTAATACAATACATAAATTCAAGGGATATGACAAGACAAGAATTGACAGACTAAGACAAACCGATACATTCGGTGCAGAGCGCCCGGCTCGCAAGCTTACAATATATATGTGTGTGTAACAAGTGATCTGGTCATGCCCTTAGAACACTCTACATACATGACATATATATATATATATATATATATATATATATATATATATATATACGGGGGTAGTAGAAGCATTATTAAACACTCATCTACAGACACCAGACCTCAGAAATCTCATGGTGCTGCCACAACCACAAGGTATTCTGGGTAAGTGCATGCAAATAAGGTCAACAAGGATCACCTTTTCTCTATCTATCATTTTCTTTGTGGGTAGGGGCATTTCTGATAAATGTTTAACCAACAGGTGAACTAAATCCTGGGTCATAGTTCATTCACGCATTCACCATATGAATATCTCCAGGAATATGTTCCAACAACAAAAAAAAACTAGAAGTAATCAGATACATTTTATAAATGAAATGTGTCGTCGTCCCAAAAGTCTGCCTTATATATGGAAGCAAAAGGAATTTTATTCTAAATCTATTTAGATATATTTCACATGGATGTTTTGAACATCTTACATTATGACATTAAAAAATGCCTAGACACGTGGCTTGTTGTGGCATTGAAGAATTTCTAGAATATGCCTGTATTGTAATCGTATACACATCGGATGAGAATGTGAGAGTGATGGTTCCCACTTCTAATAAATCTATAGTCGTTTCTTTTATAATCACGTTATTCTGAGGGATGAGTTCAGAATGATTGATTAAAAATGAAACACGTGGTGCTTTGTTGATGGTTCATAATTCCTCCAATCCATTTAAACCAACGGGTATGGATCTGTGGATCTGTTACATACAAGTTTATAATTCTGTATGTTGAACATTTGGTGCTTGAACAAGAAACTGGAAGTGCTGCCATTATGTTATGACATCACTTCCTGTTTTACAAGTGCTGAGTAGGGTCTATCTTGGGTGACGTATTAGAGCGCAGCTGGTTAAAATAGATTGAAGTGCGCCTCTGCTTTCAGAGTCATCTTCAGGGAAGCCTTAACGTTAAAAGATTTTCTAATCAGGATGTTGGTTCAGTCTTCACCTATTGTACAGACCTAGAAAAGTACTTCACCCTTCCATAATCGTTAGGGCACAGTAAGCAGTCACTATGGTATGATGACTTAATTGTTCAACAGTAGAGTAAAAACTGTTGTTTTCCATACCTTCCTAAATCTTCCCATAAGGATCGGCTCTATTTTAGGGCCACGTTCATCATTTATTCTATTTTTTCCTTTCCACCCCACACTGGTACCCTGAGAATTTTGGCTTCCTAGAAATATTCCCATGGCTACTAGGCAGCCAAAAGGCCAAGAGTATATCTCAAAATCTGCATAAATATGTACCAAAAATATTGTGTATTTTGGGTGATCACGTGCACAAATCGGTCTGGTGAATGAATTATGTTGGGAAATTCTTTGGGGTTCGTCAACTCTTTAAGCATACAAAAGGCGTTCTGCGCGAATGGGATTCATGTCATCAACCTACGTCAAAGCGCGTCACAACCTTGCATTCTCTGCAGTTTAGTCAAGGAAGTTTGAGGTTTCGGATCTGTTTGGATTCCGTCCCATTCTATAATTCCAAAATTAGAGGGGAAAACTATTTTTACGACCAAGTGTGGAAAAATATTCAATCCTATTAGCCTATTATTGAGCACAGGAGAACAAAACCAAACATTGAAATGGAGTAAAATAATTTGGCAATCGCTAGATAACCACCAACGTCAAGTTTAAAGGGTGGATTAATCAATTTGAGGTTAATGCACTCCATGAAAAACTTGGCGTTCAACAGGGACAATTTTGTGCACCCTTCCTCGTTCTTTCCCCCTTGAAAGGTAATTTTTTTTTACAATGTTCTTTTATTGGCTGCAACAATTTCTCAAAAAATGTCATCAGATATTACTTCTGAGTATTTCAGCGAAGGTTTTTTTTCTCTGCTTTTAGCCCCAGGTGAATATTTCTCGTATTTGAAAAACCATCATTAGACAGAAAAACTCTACTAACGGACATTCTTCATTTTAAAGTCAATAGCTAATTTACAGAAAGAGGCAGTGACAGAATCTATATAAAAAGGGAAACGTGATAGCATTAAAAAGTTTGAAGAAACCAAACGACAGTAGAAAGCTTGGCAAGAGAAACTGAGCAGTGTGCTTCAATGACTGTATGTAAAAACACAGGGGTTGGGGCAAGGCTTTTTGTGATTTGGAACTCCCATGATTTAATTTCTATACATATAAAAATAATAAAATAATCCCTTAAATCTATGGCATAGACTGAGAAATTCCAGTTACATAAAAAACAACCATGTATTTTTCTAATACCTGTAATATATATATATATATATATATATATATATAGATATAGATATATTTATGTTTTTTATATTCTCATATATAACCTTAGATTGCTTGTTTTAAACAAACTTGAGGGAGTAATTATCGCTTGTACACAGTGTTCCGCTTACACAAAACATTAATTGCTCTCTCTATATGTTAAGCACATAGAGCAGATCTGTCAATTTACTTTAATTTCTTCTGAAAGTTTAATCACATAAAAAATCCGGAACCTTTAAGATTTTTTTTTAGTTTCTATGGCAACAACCTATCATTCAGTTTTCATAGGTCAAAACAAAACCATAGAACAAAATGAATTGTTGCATTTTAAGGATCTCCGAGGCCAAAATACGGTGCTGAATGTTTATACACGTAAACAGCAAAATGCTCATTTCCTTTTTTCCTTTCTTCATTCCTTTCATTTTTCTTTCTCTGACCTCTCTCTCCTCCTTGCTTTCTTTTTCCTTTCCTTTTTAGTGTTCTATCCATCAGTGTTTCTAATTGTGGGTGCTTCTTGACCACGTCGGCCATACCCTTATCAGCTAGGGGGTAAACGGAGAAACTCTACTTGGACCCCTCGCGTTGTGGGCCCCTGACAATTTGACTTTTTTAGTTCTTTGCCCAAATGTGTAACATCTGCAGGGAGGTGTTTTGGGACATGCGCCAGAATCAGAGGCAGAACCGTGAAGGACTCCCATACCTGCTGGTGAGGGGACAGTACGTTCCTTGGCAGGACTAATAATATTCGGAATTTTCTTTCTTTTGTAGTGTTTTAGCTGAGAAAGTACTCCCAGAAGCAAAAGAGAAACACATTGTGTAACACACAAACACATTGATGTAAAAGATCAATATAATTCTAATATCTGTTGGGTGTCTCTATGTAGCTCGATGGGAACTCTTTCTATGTATACATAGATATAAAAAATCTAAATATTTGATATTTGAGGTTGCAACAAAATTGTTACCAAAAAGGTCTCCCGAAAGGGGGGTGTTTTCCCTCGGCTGTTGTTGGTCCAAAACGGTTATATGGCGTACGTTTAATGTAGAAGTTAGGGAGTAGTTCTGATTTGTCTGAAAAGTTCTCCGGGAGAAACTATATCACTGATAGCTGCCGATCCGATTCCCAGACCCTCCTATGAATTTTGGGTTTATTATGTTCATTATTTAATGAATTCGGCATTTTTCAGCACATTCTTTATAAATCTTCTTTAAAAAAATGCACCCTCTGCGGTGTGTTTTTTTTGTCCCCACAGAGGCTATGCAGTGGGATTCGATGTTGCGCATGGCAGTTAAAAGTTAACCACCTTGCCAATCATCTCACCAACTCAGAGACTGTCAAATATTTTCTACCCACTTGACCTCCGTCGGACGTTTTGTTTCTTTATTGGGGAAAGGACTAGTTCCACGGTCCCACTGCAGTATGCGACAGAGCTAACGCCATTAATGCTTTCACTGACAGATGTATAAAATGTTTCTTTCCGCATTGTTCTTTGGAGGGTCAGATTTCTGGGGAGAGGGCTGTAGTGAAGAAAATATAATTTAGCATAGCCTTCTTTGGATTCTTTTTTTTTTTTTAACCCCAAGAAAAATTCCAAATGGGTTGGCGCAGTAATTTTGCGTAATTGAAAAGCAGCCATCCCTTCCACAGAGGCTGCTGGCTAATTTTTAAAATAATGCTCTTAACTGTGCAGCAAAGCTTCATTATAACACTGGTTTTATTTTTTAGTAGCCTGGGACATGAGATCCAAAATAAAATTGCTATAGCATCAAGTCGCCGCTTTCTAATATTATTTTCTAAAAATGTTTTGTATTATTCAACAAATAAAAGTTGCCCGACATTGGAAGATCCTTTGATTGTCCATTTCAGATGTTTGTAGGGGATTTTCAGCGACTGTCCAAATACTTTTCAAAAACACTACTCTTAGTTATTCTTCTGTTTATTATGTTCTGAAGTATATGGCGGCCACGATAACCCCAAAATGGACTAAGAGGATGAAAGGACTGAGTTAAGTTAAAGCTGGTAACAGGCGCTTGATGGACGGTTCCCAGTCTTGTTATGACGTGTCAGAAAATCATGAATTCGCCCCTGTAATTAGAGGGTTGAAGAGATGTACGGCCAGCATGTTAACGCCAACTCTCCATTATTCTAATGATCCATGCTCCTCTAGTGAGGCCGCCCATTACTGCAAAATTGACATTTCATTTTCATACAAAGAGAATCGATTCCCAATATAATTTTATTTTGTATTCATTCTTTACATTTTTTTCATGCAATTATTTGTAAAGAAAACGGGGGAACATTTAAAAGATTATTTCTTGTACGTTCTTAAAATGCCCCTTCACCTTAACTTGTAAATTATTTGTAGAAATATTTTATGTTTGCAGATAAAGTAAAAAGAAAAGCAGGCAGCCATCTTGGCTCTGAACTGTGGAGCACACCTCTTTCATTCTGTGATTATTTACATTTCTTCTGTAATAAGAAGATATTTCACAATCTGATATATAATATCAGTATTTGTACATGACCCAGGTATTTACATGTTTCGGAGGTAATACTAAATCCTCCTTAACCTCATCTCTGTGCCCTCGACCCAATTAGAGATCATCATTTCTGTCAGTAACATCAGCCGTATAAACCGATATCATGTGTTGGTTTAATGCCTTCCATTGGTTTAATGCCTTCCATCATTGCCTTCTTTGTTTCCGAAGTATGGATATCTGTCATTGTAGTCGCCCCAAGAAGCAAGAGAAAATCATCATGGGGCATAATCTACCCGCACACCACATTACACCATAAACTAACTTGATCCACATCAATGGGCCTTTAGTATGGCTGAACTGCCCCGTACCACAATGTACAGTCACTGACCATGAGAGGTCTACTGCGCAGGGACTACGCTGTACTTTCACTCATAGAAACACAGCTGCTTGACATCATGTGGACTTTTACAAACACTGCCTGTGTTACTGTAATGTTGGGTAAAAATGTATAATCTCATCTTGGAGTAGTTATTAAAAGATTAATTTCATTACCATAAAATCACAAATAAATAAACTATTCTTTATAGTTAATTAAGCAATTCCACTTTTATATGGTGACGATCCCGTAAGTCAGCCTCCTGCTGTCCAACTTTGTGTTCTAAAATATCCAAACCTCTCTAACTCCTATGTAGCTTTGTCTGGTCCTGTAGGACATAGACGTCGAACTGTTATAGACATGTTTGACTACTTTTTCCTCTTGTGGTTTCTTATGGGAAAATCATAGGCATGGTTTCTCTGTACAGGATATAAGGGTTTTGACAGGTCGTGTGAATATTTCTACAAATGTTACTTACTAAGGAAAAGTGAATTGTGAACCAAATACACACACAAGGGTTTAGGGTCCAGATGGAAAATCACTACGTTCTTAAAGTCCGGCATGATGTAATCCGTGCTAATCTGAATATGTACATCAAATGTATATTAAAGAGGCTGCTCCATTTACTATGGTTCATTTTGAGACTTCTGTAACTAATTGTCATGTGACAGAAACGCAGGTACTCATAGGTTGTAGTTATAGTCTTGTTTTCATATAATTACACATTCTGGAAAGAATAAAATGGTAAGCTTGCTTAGGTTTATTTACTTCACATACTGGATCCTGCATTTAATTGTGGAACAGCACTTTTAATAATAAAAGCTTTGGCTTCGCTATCTCATTTTTGTGAGGTAAGAAGACCTAGCTGACATTTATTGGGCAACTGGACTTCTGTTTGTCGTACTCTATTTTATTGAGTCTACCTATTCCTCGAGCTATTATTTAATTCAGAACCAAATAGTGATAAGCGCTCTTGTCTTTCCCCAACAGCAGTTCAAAGAGGACGAATGTCGCACCCACAGACCAGTCCCGGCCAGTATGCCATCAATAACGTCGACCCCTACAATGGCCACTCCTATCTAACAGGATTCATCTCCTTGCTTCTTCGAGCGGAGCCATACCCAACCTCCCGCTATGGAGCACAGTGCCTACAGCCAAACAACATCATGGGCATTGAGAACATATGTGAGTTGGCTGCCCGTTTGCTGTTCAGTGCCATCGAGTGGGCCAAGAACATCCCCTTCTTCCCTGATTTCCAGCTCTCGGACCAAGTATCCCTGCTCCGCATGACATGGAGCGAGCTTTTCGTTCTGAACGCAGCCCAATGTTCCATGCCCCTTCATGTGGCTCCTCTTCTGGCAGCTGCTGGTCTTCATGCCTCGCCCATGTCTGCTGACCGTGTGGTAGCCTTCATGGACCATATAAGGGTCTTTCAGGAGCAGGTGGAAAAGCTGAAGGCACTTCATGTCGACTCTGCCGAGTATTCCTGTTTGAAAGCCGTTGCATTGTTTACACCTGGTGAGTAACGTTGTTCGCTATAGTTATGATATAACAGTGTGACATTACGCCAACCCTTAGACTCCTGCTTAGCACAGACACATGGAATTTGACAGCAGAACCTTTTTGCACATGTAGTCTGCCCATGTTTTCTTCTGTAACTTCTTCTCGTGATCACTGGCAGTATTCATTCCCTTAATTAGCTTCTTACGTTAGCCTGTAAGTGACAGATAATGTCTAGGTTTGATCTGTTCAATGGGGGCTTCGAGATTGGAACTTGGAAATGAAGGCCTTAAGGTTACCTAATGCTCCAGTGGACTCTACTTTTAATTTGCTTCTCCACATCAAGTGATTTTCATCCAGATTAAATGCGAGCTCCTTGAAGTTGTAGCAAAGTCACATCCTCAGTTTTGGGTTCCCATTAAGCAGATTAAGGTAAATGCCTCAGGGTACCCAACAGTCAAAGGTATCACAATCACCACAGTCACTGTTAATAATAATGGTATCCAATGATGAAATGACTGTTTTCTGTGTAACAAGAAACTATTGGATGGAAGTTAATAATCATCTGATGCTATTCCAGTGTCCAATAATCTTCCAAAATATTAGCCATGTGCCCAATAACCAAGGGAAATAATGAGATGTCTTTTTGAACATCCAGTGTATTCCCTAGTTATGTTACATGGCTATATTGGAAGGGGAAATAGTTTTAGTAGTTCTAGGGTAGCAAACAATTTAGAAAGTTCTTCTGGCAACTTTACAATCAAGAGATTAGAATGTGAAAGTGGAGAAGATTTTCCAATATTTCCAAAAAAAAAAAAAGACAAGAAAGTAGAAGTAATTGTAACTGCAAGGCGGTAAAAAAAGTAGGGACTATCCTACATTTTTATTGTATCCATTCCGTTAAATCAATGGCTGCATTGTACATTTTAGTGTTAAAGGGTCAAAGTAATCTTTAACCCTGCTGGCAGGAATTAACTGCATTCAAAGTTAATTACTACCCTTTTCTTTGTCGACCATTGAACACGTAATTAAATGTAATCCCTAAAAATTTTCCAGAATAAATCATTTTCCATTAATCAATGTTTAATATTGTGCTTCAATGCTTATAGATATTATTGACAAGGCACCTTGTCCCAGTGATCTTATTATTTCTAAATGATATTAAAAATTGGCGTGTATATTATGAAAAGATAATAATGTATATTTCCATATAAAAAAGACAGGGTTTGGTTAATGGCATTCCTCGCCCCAATAAAACTGGTAAATCATTTAATGACACAGAATGGAGCTCCCTCCAGCCTACCCCTTAGCAGGACAAACACCGAAACGGTTTGAAAATAGATTTAATGAAGCAGCAAACCGGAAGGAAAGAGACTTCACATGACAAAAGCAGTGGTCTCGGTTCAACTCATACATCAAAAGGATACGAGATACGGCAGGCAATGGAGAAATGTATTCCAAAGTACACGCTTCATTTAATATTGATTTATATATTGCCAACATATTCCATAGTGCTGTACATTAAGCAGCAGAAGATATGGATAGGTTGTTTAGAACAAGTTACATCCCAGCACGCACCTGGTCTCCTCTTTCTGATTGGCTGCTCATGTCGCTTCTTTGTAACTCATAAAGGTTGTGCAGAAATCAGTAGCGAGGTCAGCGAAAGTCACTAATTATAGTAAAATTTCCTAATATTAATATCTGCAACTACTTCATAATTTATGTCACTCTGTGTGGCCATTTTTCAAGTATTTTCATATTTTTTGTTGCTACAGTTTTACTGCCATAAAAAATGTGTAATACACAAACTGCTAAAACATGAGTTAACACTAGTAGAGGGTTTGATTTACTAAGTTGTAAGGAAAATGAGCTGATTAGATCTGTATCTTTTAATATTTCGTTCCTACATCTTAACAAAATCCACCATTCCCCCTCCTTTTAGTGGAAGTCAATTATTTTCTGATCGCTTAATTGTTAGCAATGTCAGATTGTCTAATTAGTCAAGGCAGCGTACCTTTATTTGTTCACACGAGCATGTGAAAGATAAATCGGTGCATTATATGGGAGAGCAAAAATAAGACTACAAAAGATATAGCTTGTTTGTAAATCCTAGTACACAGATAATAATTATTATTATTATAATATTATCACTTATGTTAATGGTTTTCTAAACATTTAACATGGAGAATCTCTCTAACTGAATTTAATAGGAACATTACATTTCTGTTGCCAATAGGTCTAGTACGTCGGTTATTACCTTTACAATAGTAATTTATTATGTTTGGCCCTCAGAGGATAGAACACAAATATCCAGTTCTAGGCTATTTATATAAAGTGTGTATTGTTTTCAGCGGCTTTAGGTTTTACTAAGTCGCCAGTCGCAGATTTAGCTGAAGCGTCTTTCTTGGGCACTCCAGGGGTTAAGGCACTGGGACCCGTTGATGTTGAACCTCAGCAGCAACAATGATTGGGAATGATTTATTGTTCACAAGAGACAACATCCCCAAAAGAGGAGCCTCCCAGGTCAGATATATAATGTCAGGCAGTCACAAAGCCCTCTTGTCTAGTTGACCTTCAGTGCCTGTGTGACTGGGTGTCCCTCTTAATCCAGTCTCATCCAGTACCGGGACTCCCATCGCCCTCCTTCACAGCGGAGCACCTCTTGCTTAAAAAGAAACAGTCCCCCTTTATAACAAATGTTATTCCCTAAAATAAAGAAATTGTTACATAATATACATTCTCAAACATAAGCGTAACCTTGGAAACCAGCTCGTCTTTTTTGTAACGCTTTGCTAAACTGCAAAAAACAAAAACAAATCCTGCCTATATATATATATATATATATAAGTCCAAAATTAACAATTGCACACCAATTACCACTTTTTTAGCCCGGTGCCAAGTAGCTGCAACAGCAAATCATAAAACATCCAAAAATAGTTACCGGCACTCCAGGGACTTCTGTTTATTAGACTTGATGTCCTGATGAAAGTCTAATAAACAGACTGAAACGTTGATTAGAAAACTACAGTTTCTTGAATGATTATTTAAAGAAGTCCCTGGAGTGCCGGTAACTATTTTTGGATGTTTTATATATATATATATATATATATATATATATATATATATATATATATATAAAATGAGAATTCACTCCAGTTAGAGAAAAAAGACTTTAGGAAACATCAGGGAAGAGAGTTCTCACACCTTCAAGGGTTAATTCTCCCCCAGCCACTGAATGGCACTGAATGGGCTGCTGTAATTAGACTTATTGTTACAGTGTTAGATCAATCAATACATTCCTTCTTTGAGCTCACGCCACTTAGCCAGCGATCCCCTTGAGGTTGAGCAGTGTACGCTGCTGCAAACCACATGCTAGGAATTTTCCCTCCCCAGTGTACGGCGGTAGGATAATGTTACCGGGAGCAACTGTCAGGCAAGCAGTGACGACAGCGATCCGCCTGCTCGGCTTAATTATTATATAAATATAGTGTCGGGCATAGTGTGGACTGTTTGATACAATGCATGCTTTACACATTCCTTCCGACAGACCTACAGCCACAGTAATCTTTGTATCAAGGACGCAGGGAGGTGAGCGACCTAAGTGTTCATGTATGCTAAGCATTTTGTAAGCTTATACTTCCCATGTGTCCGTGATTAGTTTGGGTAGTCCCTCTTTTGCCATAAAGCTCCCTGCCCCCTTTCCTCCCCTGATGCCCCTCTTGTATAAGAGCTCAGAATGTTTGCTGGGTATGAGGGTATCGCAGGGTTCTACAGCCCTAAAAGCCCCAATAATGCGTATAGAAACAGCATGGAATTTGTTTAAACATTACATGAAATATATTGTTCTTCTAGATGTCCTACTTAAAAAGATACGAGAAGGTCACAGAGCCGTATAAGAATACTTTTTCACCCCTTTGAAATGTCCTTTGGAACGTTGTGTGTAAAGTGTCGGTCATGAAGTTGTTGCCTTAATGGGAATAAAGCTGTTTATCAGGCCCTGGACTGTTCTCCATGAGAGTTTGAATACTTGATGCTGATATAGGCACGCCGATAACCGGACGGTAAACCACAGAGTAGGGGCAGCCAGCGCTTATAGTAATCCGAGCCCCGTATACCTGCGGTAAAGATCGTCCTATTTCCCAACACTCGGAGAAACGGAAAAACATGAAACCATATTGCGAGAAACAAAAAAAGAATTGTCTGTTCAAGTGTCTTCTCATTCTTTATATAGAGGACTTGTACCCGCTACACACCGTCACTTCACCACAGTGACGAGGAATGTACTTGTATACATAGGATATACTTCATCTTTTCATTTTATTTGTGTTCCTAGAAAAGGCACGTGAGGTACATTAAAGGCTGCGTTTTTATCTAGCTTGACCGCGTTTTGTCGACGTGAAGTAGATTCAGCAGATAACTCACTCACGATCTTTTGCTTTTCCAGATGCTGTGGGATTGTCAGACATCGGCCACGTGGAAAGCATTCAGGAGAAATCCCAGTGCGCGCTGGAAGAATATGTTCGGAACCAGTACCCTAACCAGCCGACCCGGTTTGGGAGACTCCTGCTGCGCCTTCCTTCCTTGCGCATTGTCTCAGCACCCGTTATAGAGCAGCTCTTCTTTGTCCGCCTTGTCGGCAAGACGCCTATCGAGACTTTAATCCGAGACATGCTCCTGTCTGGGTCCAGCTTTAATTGGCCGTACATGCCTATGCAGTAACCAGTCGGTCTTGGTTCCTGGACGTTTGAAAACTTTCTGGAGTAGAAACCAGAAAAAAAAAACCCTTTCATATAACGAGCAGGGCCAGCAAAAGACATAATAAATGTTTTAATTGGCCTGAAACCCAGCTCTTGCAAGTAGAGCGTCTTCACGAGCAACAGGGCTCCCAGAATGGATGATCCAGGAAGGATTTCATCTTTCTTACAACACTTTCTTTTCATATTGGGTTTCAAAGTTCTAGGGCCCAGCGATTGGACGTTTGTAGGATCCCCCATAATAACAGAAATGAAAAAAACCCAGCAAATATCGCCTCTTTACGAAGAATGGGAAGCCTCTGATATGCCAACGGAGAGCGATGGTTTTGCGGGTGGGGGACGCCTGTTAATTTATGCGACTGTGCAATTCAGACTTGAGTTTTCCACTGTAAAAATAAATAAATGAATGTACGGTTTCCTACCAACACCAGCAAGCGTTCCTCGGGAGGAACGTCGAATGCCTCCTGGTGTTTACTGCATATTCTAAGACGTTCTACAACAAGGAATTCAATGAATGGAACAAGAATGTGTCGTGTGTTCAAAACAAATAAAAGAAGGTAAAGAAAGAGAAAATAAGTGGTTGATGGTGGACGACACTTGTGTATTGGCTACTTCATGCCAAAGGTTGGCAAGCACTGAAATTTCCAACGCGAAGCACTGAATCAGCTGTGGACACTTAATCCCTCGTCGGGCCGTTCAATTATAGACTATTTATAAAAAGGACAGAATGGGCATTTGATATGTATGAACTGCCTGTTTTTTCACGAAACGCCATGTATATCTCTCCTCCCTCCTCCCCTCCGTTTCCGTGCTCGCCACTCTTCTAAAGTTATGTTTGTAAGATATTTCTTTTTTCGGTGTGAATTGTGGATTTTTGTTGTTTTGTTTTTGTTTTGGAAAACCAGCAACAACACCCTGTTAAGTTTGTTTGATCTGGCAAATTATTAAAAACAGTATCCGCGCAGTCCAAGTTGCCCATTCGTAAAGTTTGTTAAACCTTACTTAGCTTTTAGTTTAAGTATTTCTGTTAAATCTGGTCTTTGTAGATTTTATCCCGACGCACTGCGAGAAACAGCAGAAATCTTTGACCTTTTTGGTTAACTTACAGTTATCTCTGTTGTAAGGAATGTATATGTTATATCTGTCGCAATCATTTATTTTGTGTTGCGTTGCATTAACATTAATTCCTTAAGCACGGCACGCATTACTGCAGCAATAGGAGAATACCCTGCGACAATACCCTTGGTTCGCGGACGGGGCATCCGATCGCAGCTCAGGTCAGGACTTTCTATTAGTGTCAGAAGCCCGGCTAAGAAAGGCAGCGTTCACCTGAAGCAAACACCGGATTCAATGCCGGCGAATGAAACTAAGGGACGCATACATTTTCCTGCTCTTCTGCTTACTTAGCGCACATTGCTAGGTCCCCCCTACTGACAATACAAATATGCCACATACAGAAAAAAAATCTCCTTTCGGGGAGATGACTGAACCGCCGTCGTCATCAAAAAGCTTATCCGTGACTTGTGTGATCAGGATGTGACACCCAAATCTCGAATGATAACCCACAACGGTAAGTGTCCATTGTCCACGTGAGCCATTCTGTCCTATCAAGTGGTGCAAGGGACATCCACTCTTCATTCTCTAGAATGTGGATAAGAAATCCATCTTTTAGCTGTGCTGGGACGCAATAAACAGATTTCAGGATATCTTGTGCTTTATTGTTAAGGCCAGAAACGAAGTAACCCTATCAGCGGGATCCCAACGTGTTTCATCAAACGGTCTGTCTCAGCGGTTTAACACTCTGGCAGCTTCAAGATCAGGAGTCTTTAAGATTATATATTAATGGCACCTCTTCTAACAATAATCTCACAGTTATCATTTGGGATTCTCCCATGGCTTTGTCCTTTTATTAGTAGTAAATAATTTTTTCTTTGGGAGCTCTGTTGAATAAATGATGATTCAAAGCACAATGTGACCGTTTCAGAAGGAACGGTCACATTCTATAGTTGAGATTCAATAATTTTCCTATAGACTATAGAAAGAGAGGTGAATCCTTTCAAATATCCCAGCTTCTGGTTGATAAAGCTAGTGATTCCATGAACACGTGGTTTTAAGTTATGGGAACAGGGAAAGCCAAATGAATGAGTTGTCTGCCGACAGACTGGTGGTCATTCTATTCTCTGCACAAGGCAGAGGTGGCTTTGTGTACCCAACCTTTGCAACCTGAGAGAGGAATAGGACTCCGGTGGCAGGGTGCAAGTTAAAACCATGCTCTGATGATAGGACTTCTTTTCCTTTTCCCTTCAGTCTGTGCTAATACATGAATGTGTCCATCCAAAGTGTCTAAATGAAGCAGAAAAGCCCCACGTGGGGCACAAACCTCTGTTTCCTCTTAAGTCCTCACACCTCTGATAGATCCTCCATCACACGATTGTACAGTTGTATAACGGTAGTTAATGTATTAGAGAAGACTGGCTTATGTCGCTGGGAGCTGGGGTCCACGCTAACATCAGATTGTCAGTCGTTGGTAATATTTAATTAAGGGAATTCAAGGGCCAGATTGTGTGACAGCAACATGCCACTGAAGCAGACATTGTCTGAAGATGAGCCACCTTGCATTCCCTTTCCTGTAACGTCCCTGACTGTCCATCTGCTACAGATAGGGTGTGCAATTTCAAGTATCTATAAATTCTGCCAAAATAAGGAGACCAAAATAGAAAAAGGCTCCAGGCACTCAAGGGTTCCACTCAGGCAGGTTTAATTGAAGGAGAAGGACAACAACGTTTCGAACTCACGATGAGGTCTTTATCAAGTTGGAGACCATCACATTGATGCTCCTGCTAGAAAATGAATCTACACATCTGCGGAAATTGTGCTTCAACCAAAGTGTTCCGTTTAGAGGTTTGACAGCAAAGAATACATAGAGTCGAAGGTGACCTACGGCACTAACAATCTGCTATTTCATTCTTTTTTCCCCACTGTCTCTGATATACAATTTCCTGGTAGGTCACTTGGCAGCTGTATCTACGTAAGAGGGACATTATGGGAAACCAAGTCATAGAAATAATTAAAGGACAGAGATCTTAATCATAGAACTTTACTTTTTTCTTTCCAGGGCAGAGCTTCTGGAGTTAATTTATAACAAGACGATTGCTTGCTGCGTATATATATATATATATATATATAAAAACATATTTTACGTCCAACTTGTTGTGCACGCGAATAAAACAAACTACGCGTTGGCCTGTGAGGGAGACCGGTTTCAAAGTTCTTCGTTAGTGAAATGGGCTGGGTGGAGGTCTCCGTGGATGTAACCCCCATTTTTTTTTAATTAGAGGGTGTTCCGGAAGGCCGCATGTTAATGGGCACCATATGCAGACAGATAAGGGACATTGTCACCCGGGCTGGTGCTATTGGGAGGGTTGGTGTGATCGCGCTGGGAGGGTGGGATGCTATTGAAGGATGCTGGGTGGCTGTATTTGGTTGCTAAGAAACGGCGGAGCTAAGTGGTCTCAATCTAGGCATGGAGATGACCTTGCTGTAGGCCTCCTGTCAGGTGTATAAAGCCTCATTTGATTCATTGACATGTTGCCAAATGAGGTCCTATGGGTTTGGTAGAAAGGGGTCTATGTGACAGGAATGGGGGGTGTGGGAGAAAAAGCTCTCAAGGGTGGAAGGATATTGTATTACTTATTCTATTATTGTTTAATAAATACATATATATATATGTGAATATTATAATACTCCTTAATCAGTACAAAAGAAAGATTTTTTTTAAAATGGGAAATCTTGAATCATTACACACGGTCAGAAACTATAAGGCAAGGACACACACAAAAAAAAAATCAATCTCACCCCAAATATCTCCTAGCACCGAGCGGTACGTGTTCCACGCCTGCAAAGTGTAAATACGCACTTTAAAGCTGATAACAGCGCTGGAGAATGATGGACTTTGTTAAAGTGCTTTATTACGGAAAGTGTTGGAGCCGCCACCTGCCCCGCGGAATGACAGGAGCGCGTCACAGAATGTTTCAGACGCGTGGTAATAAAGTCATTCATTTACTGCTTATTTATCGACACCTAAGTAATAAAAAAAGAAACTAATTATTAGTAAAAGTTACTGTGTTAATCAAAAGTGAAATGTCTATGTAAATCTAGTTTTCTTTACACACAGATCCTGTGTATCCAAAGTCTCCCATCCAATCATATATATACTGAGATATATATACTGAGATATATATATATATATATAATTCTTTTTCCCCAATGGATTGGCATTTCCAGTATTAACCACAAAAAGGGGCGAGGCAATCACTTTATAAACCCAGATGTTTGGGGCTTGTCTGGCAATGTATTGGTTAATAACACAAGATTGTAAGCTTGTGAGCCGAGCCTCTCCTCCAAATGTATCGGTTTGTCTAAGTCTGTCAATTCTCGTCTTGTCAGACCCCTTGAATATATGTATTGTATATGTATATGCATAGATTGTTGGCGCTATATAAATAAAAGATAATAATAATAATAATAATAATAACACCATTGAAGGATGCAGTCCCACTCAAAAGAAGTCCTTGGCTCCCTTGCCTTGCACCGAGCTGCAGACTGGAGGTGAAATGTAAACGCAGGAGTGACGGGCTGCAGGGAAGATTTATAATAACTCTTCCGATAAACGGGGTGACAATTTGTCGCATTGTTGAATCATCTTCGCCGCGTGTCCCCTTCGTCCGCTTCCTCCATCTGAATCCGCAAGGCCTAAGTGACTTCGCAGGCGGATTCATCGATGATTAATGCGCTTGTTGCAGGAGAGCGCGGCTGCTTCCTCGATCAAGAGGCCTGATCCCCATTTTGCGGCACCGGACAAAAGACCCCCTACTTATAGATTCATGCTGGGCCCATCGAGTTTTATTCTATTAAATGGGTTCTTTTTTTTTCTGAAAAACACATCCTAAGGAAAAGGTTATTTGAAGCAACTCTCCCATGAATTGGACGGTGAAGCATGTAGATAAATGAGTACTGGGACGCTTGCTTAGGTGGATATTTTGGGTTTATAAACTTTTGTTAGTTGTGTTTTGCTTCTGTTCTGCAACAGTTTTATTTTTATGCGACAGTCTCAGCCGGGCGTAAAATCTTTCAGGAACATGAAATTCTTGAGTGATTTTACAGCAAATAAAATGCAATATGTTTGCCCCTTACAGGCTTTTCGTGTGACTGTGTGACCTACTGATAGCTGTAAGTCAAATAATGTATTTTATTTACACAACTTAACAAATATTTTTATACACATTTTTGGGCTGTGGAACCCTGAGATTCCCCTCATACCCAGCAAAGTGGGGCATTAGGCGACAGGGCCCTAAAAATATATATTACATTTAATTTCAAATACATTTCTGCACCCGGCATCCTCAGTCCGCGAGCCACCGACGCATCAGATGTTAACCGGGGGTCAGTTTGTGGGATATTGAAACTGCTGCTCGCCTCTTAACGATTTTAAAGTAAAAATAAATGTATTGAGACATAACACAAGGACACAGGGGGCTTAAAGAGGGACCGACCAAACTAAATAGGGGAACATGAAAGGTATGGGGGGTTTATTCTAGCTCCTGACATTTTATAGATGCTGGGGGGGGGGGGGAAGCATAATATCTCTACAAAATGTAAAATCGTATATATAGGTATAATGAATTACTGCCTCGTTTAGGTTAATTTGCCTCCGAATTCCTAGTTGCAGATGAAACCCTATTTATTAGCGACATGGACTCTGTTAATCTGGGCTTTGAGAAATGTTGGCAAAGACTGAATTTGTTTTTGTTGCTTCTTTCTCAGCAGAGCCCCCCAGATCACAATGCAGCAAAACCCCCCATAGTGCCGACTGTTTACAGCAATAACATTGGGTAAAATGGAAATGTTTTTTTTAACAGGGAGATCTAAACGCCCCTAATTTGTAAGGAAAGCACCATCTGCAGACGGAGTAAACTTATAAGATCAGCCGGCCATGTTGATCTAAAATCTATTGCCCAACACAGATCTTACTTAAAAGCATAATAATAGTAATAAAAATCCCCAGGAATTGCATCAATTTAAAAAAGGTGACAAACCCTGTGTCCTCGTTTTATGTCTCAAACATATCTATAGCGGCGTACGTTTATTTTATTTTGCTTTAAAAACATTAAGAGGGAAACAGCAGTTTCAGTATTGACACCCCGGGTAACATCCGTTGCTTCGGCGTCACGCTGATTGATAATGTCGGCTGCAGAAATGTATTGGAAATTAAATTTGGTATAAATCAAAGTTTGGTGCTAAAAAGGACACTTCTGTATCCGTGAGAGCTCCGCTGATAACGTCTGCTCAATCCGTCTTCCATGGATAAAACCAGCCTTCTCTTACCTCCCCGGCTTTGCTTCTGGCCCGTTTAGCGATCGGCATTAAGTGAGCGCTCAGGGATCTGGAGGAAAAGCACCATTTTATAGCTTTTTGTGGTATTAGCCAACTTAACGTGTGAGTGAAGGATTAGCCAGGAGAGAGGGGGGTGGAGGGGATTTTACTCCATTAGTAGATTAGTGACTCCATAATGTAGTTTATAAATTAAGCGGTGTCAGTTTCTACATTAAGAGTAAGAAAGAAAGAAGAAAAGTGACCGGGAGCCAGATCTAAGAATGACCATTTTTCACCATTATCACTCATTATTATTAATGCGGAGTATGTTTTGCATGTTATCGCATGACCTATGATGAGAGCGTTTACACCATCTTATATATAATATATCTGATATTGCCTAAGTTTAGCATAAAAAAAGAAATCCAAAAGCTGTATTCATAACAGAATGTTGACGACGGAACCTTTCATTCTCTTCCATTCTTAATACCTCCTTCTCCCCCCCGATCGTCCCCCATTCTCCATCAGTCTTCATGGCCATTCCACCTTGGACCTTGGACGATTATGGACGTGTGTTTGTAAATCTGTGCATAATCCACAGTTGACATAAGAAAACCTGATTTTCAGATAGAAACCAAATGATACATTTATTTTTTATCTTCAAGCAGTTACAGAGATGGTAAAAAGTGTAGGAAAACTGCCTGGAAATATTTATTGAGAGGTTAGAAAAAAGTATCGTAAAGGAAAGTTTTCTTATAGAAAATGTAATCGATTTGTTTTTGTTTTTTGATATGTTCTGATTAAAGGAGATTAAAGATTTTAGTAAGCTTTTTCCCCTTTTCCTCGGCTTTCTGTTCTTTTCTCTGAAATATGTTTCGCCTTATCTTTTGCTGACACCCTTTTTGTCACTTTTTCTATCTTCTTGCTTGCCTGGCTTTTCATCCTCTATTCACATATACGCGCACACACACATGTATACACATACCGTATATACACTCTCGAATGCCATTGGTATCCCAGATCCGCAATTAATATTCTTCTAGAATAATTTCAAAGATTAGTTCACGCAAATGATTTCCGAAAACTATGAGTTAGAAGTAGTTTACTCGTGAAATACATAACTTTCTAAAACTTTAAATACAAAGGAGCAAAAATATTTGAAATGAGCAGTTTTGCTCCTACAGAGAACTATGAAGTGTCAAAAATGGCAGGGAGTTCTACGGTAAACTGTGAGAAGCATAACGAAACATCTCATGTGCAGAAATTTTGAAAAATTAGAATAAAATTTGCCAAATGCCACATAAATGCCACAATTATTATTATCTACTAAACCATCATCTACTATTTTTTAAATACAGGGATATATATTTACATATAGGAAACCATAATAATAAAAAAAAAATTCCGGACCTTTCTAGTAATAAGTTAGAAAATGTGAAATCTCTCTGAACTGATAATATAATATATGACGACATCTTTGTGTTAAAGAACAGAATGTATATTGTTTAGTGGGTCGATATAAAGATTCTTTATAATTGTAGATGTAGGGGTATGCGAGATAGAAAGGGAGAGGTTATGTCCCCGGAGACGGGGCGATAATAGCCCGTAAGATTTTTAATAGCTCAGCTGTTTAATTGGCGGAACTCCATGCACCTGTACTGCGGAATTATGCTACATGTTTTTCATTTGAAACAGTTGAGTGAGTTTTCTCTCTCTCTATTTCCTTCCTAATTAGGATTTTTCCACCTCCACAGATCATTGTTGAATAACTTTCTTTTTGATCTCACAATTAATGAGCATGCAGCACGACAATTAGTCTGTGGCTACATTTGATGGAATTAATGAGAGGTCCGTGCTCCTTCCACGTAACAGATGCAGCACATTGCTGGTGCGATGATCTGTGATTTTTTTTTTTCTTTGCCGAAATCTGTTTGCCACGCTGGGGTAAAAAAAAAAAAATGGCGTCTAAAGAAAGAAAAAAAAGATACAGGGGAATGCGTCCGAACACCTGCCAGCTTCGATAAAGCTCCCAAAGTGACGGGGTTATCATCAGCTGCTAATTGCCCAACTGTGCAACAAAAAAATGTTCCCTACCATCTGATGTGATTACATTCTATGGATCTAGAAAGCCATCTACTTCTCACCTCTTGGTCTTCAGTAGTCTTAAATAAAGTATTTTTTGATGATACTTCTGTCGATGTTCATGTTGTGACGTTTAGGGCCGTAGCACCCTGTGAAACACTCATAACTGGGAAATACATTCTGAGCTCCTAGAAAAGAGGTGCATCAGGGGAGGAAAAAAAGGGATTTGGGGCTGGTCGTCCAAATTAAAGTGATATTAAGGGCAAAACAGATGAAGATCTGCGCACAAGCTGCAGGGAATAGCAGGTTGGGCAGCTTTACCTTTTCATATGTGTATAATTAGCATTATTTTGTTTCTATTTATTTTTACTTGACCACAGCAGGATAAACAAAGCATTTTTGGTTATTTACGAAGGCATCTTATCTGAGTGGGCAGGAGGGACCGAGTCGTCATTGCTGCGCCCACACATAGAATAGGATTTATATGCGTTGCATCCAGCGTAGAGTTGGCAGCCTGCTGCGGGAATGACAGGCTAAAGCAGATGTGATACAAGCCAATCTGCTCCATTGACAGACTTCCCTAAATCCACTTTAATCTGTAAATAGTCAGTAATCAATACGCCGATGGGATCCTCTCCTCTCACGTTTCCATTGTAAGTGTCTCCTGTGTGAAAAGCCTTGGGAAAGCCCTTCAGGTTAAGATCTCAGGGCAGGAAAAATCAGCCCAAATCTACAAACCCTTATGATTAACGTCTTCCACCCCCCAGCACTCAAAAGGTTAATGGCAGCTCACACATGCCTTAAACGGCCTTAACTCTTTGTACACCATAATGTCCATCAAGACACCCCATTTCTGCAACAGAGAGAGAGGTTTAAAGAACCATTAAAAATAAAGGGATTCCAAGGATTCGAAGGTGGGCTTTTTTTTTGGCCAAACTAATTTATCATCAATATTTTTCCACCATAACGAGTAAACAGATCTTATATAAAAAAAAAAGCCCTATAACAAATTATTTTTTAAAACTTATAACATAGATGAAATTCTAAAGTTGTAATTGTGTTTTTATGAAAACTATTTTTCTAAATTTCAATGCTAGGTATACTAGGAAGCCAGAAAGTCTAAGCAATGAAAGAAGAAAGCATGAACGCCGAGGAGTGAACGCAGTACTGTAATGAACGAGACGTGAACAATTCATACGTGGAGAAGCATTGTAACATTACATAGCAACGCGATAACATAGATGTGGGAAGAAGGTAGTGTGAATTCTTCAGCACTTCGAGACGCCTGACGGGAAACAAATATCGATAACTTAGACACCGGGTAGCAAAAAACCGCGCCAAGCTAGCGGTCAACACTCAGGATTGTGTTCTTAACATTCTCCACTGAGCGACATATTTGCGGACTCTTGTTGAGACAAATAAAGAGCACAGTGAGGAGAGAATTAACAGAAGAAAGTAGGATCAGAGAGAGGAGGGTAAAGGATTCGATTTGAAAATTTGCTAGAAATCACTTCATTGTCTTGGTTTATCAGTATATTTGAGTACCTGCGGCCCTTCACTAGTTCCCTCGCTATAGGCTGCGTATACACTCTTCTCCAGGTCATTTGGTTACAGAGAATACCCCACATTTTGTAGAGTTTCAGAGGCTCTTTTGTAGCTCTCACACACTCTGTCCCTTCTTTTAGAGTTTCACGCGCTTCCGCTTGGTCCCCTAGTTTATAGAGTAACAGACTGTCTTTTAAATACACCCTATGTTACTGCATTTCTACCCCGAGGGGGTAGGAGAAGGCATACTTTGACCCCCTCTCGACCTTGTCAAGCTTCTAAAAAGGAAGGACAGAATCTAAGGTGTGAGAAGCGGATCGTAACATTTGTCAGCTGCTTTTCCATTGGGATCTGGACATGGATCTGTCCCTGTTGGACACTTAAACAAAAACTCCTAATTAAGACAAAGACTCACCTTTAAAATCTTTCGGCTTCATCAGGACTGCATAAAGGTGCAAATGTAAATTAATTTGTGTTTAAGCTAGAATTGAGAATTAAAAAAAAAATGCATTTGTAATGCTTTTTAACTGGTAATTGAAACATTTTATTGTTCAGATTTAGCAAGGGAGTAAATATACTATTAAACAATTTTTTATTTCTCAAAATATTCTAGCAAATTTTGTTTCAAATGGCCTTAATCAAAATAAAGAAAAAGACAAACTATAAAAATATATATTTCCATTTGCTATTTTAAAATTATTTTATCGATTTTATAGATATTATATATATATATTATTTATATATATATATTAGCGTTAAGAATTTTTTTTTTACTTTTAAAGCATCCTTTACAATCATATTTTATAATTAATTGGAGAAACCTACTACTTATTTATATTGATCACAACAAAAAAAAATTACATAGTCCAATGTAGGAACTACAGAAATATTCTTATTAGAATAAACACACTTAATTCCAAAAATGAGTGAAATTATTTCATCACGCAGACGCCAACCCATACTGTATATATAATTCCACAAAGATTTTAGTTTTTTGGTTTTTTTTTTGTAAATCAAAGTTTTATTGAATTTTGTTTGTTTTTCAACAGAGAAGGGAAAATAAAAAAATAGGGGCAGGGACATACACACAAGAGGGAGTCCTGACACAGCAGGGCAAGGTGTGGTATACAGAACACAAGAACAAAATCACATGAGAAATAATAACAATACAGTAGACGACGCAAATACATAAAAGAAAGAAAGAAATATATATACACCAGTACAGGAAACACAGAAAAATAACAATACAAAAGGACATGGCTTGGCAAACCCCAGAACACGGTCCAGGTCCCAGGAGCTACCCTACATGTCAGACAGACGCACCCGTATAGAGGAGTCCGCCACAAAACGGGACCCGTAGAAGCATTTCCTCCCATGCCGCGCCTCCTGCCCCGCATGCTCAGGATTATTTTAGTTTTTATGTTTAACCCGAGATACTATAGCTTAATACAAAAGCAGAAGACAGAAACATTTTAATACATAAAGGGACTCTGCAAAGTACATGGGGAAAATATTTCAACAAAAGAAGAGGTGTGAGAATGAGAGGCCATAATCTAAAACTAGATGCGATATAGGGAAAGTTTACTTTACATTGAGGGTGGTAGAGGCTCATATAGTGAGGGAATGTAAACATGCGTGGGATAAGCATATGGCTCCTGTATCCAAGACGAGACCAACGGCTGATTAAGGTTTTAATGTTTACCGCAGGAAAAACAAAGACTAGATGGGCTGAATGGGTCTAATCCGCCAGTTTCTATGTGTAGAAAGATAGATGGATGGATATACAGATGGATGGATACGAAGAGAGATGGAGAGATAGATAGATAGACAGGGTCATCTTGCATCTTGGCCCCCTCAACAGCCACCAAAACGCCATACTTCTGATGTCACATTTCTTTTTAAAGCCCGATGTTAACAGTCCGCCAGGTTACAATATCCCATGATGGAGTCCGCCAAGAGGAAGTGCACAAACCACAAAGGAGCAATTAGTGCCGTTGTTGGCTCCACATGCCCCCCCACTGTCCTGGGGTACACTTGCCATAGGGCCCTCATATAGGCTAAAGATGGCCTTGATAACTGTGTACATGAAATGATACCTATTTATCCAATATGACAGATTCTACATCTGCTTAATATTCTGCTAGAGGTTCAGGGATCGGGCAATTAGATGCCTGATCCTTAGGTGAGAATCCTAGTGCTTGCGGTATTCCAGAATGGGTTAACGTTGGCTTGCAATTAATTATTCAACAAACGAGTCATTGTCTATGTGTCTAGAAATTATAGACTACAATAGAAAAAAAAAGGGAAAAAAACCCGACTGTGATGTGGAGACTACAAATTAGCCGTGCATATTTCTATGGGATGCAGCGTTTGAGATTTTTTTTTCTCCAAATGCCATTCTGTCTTGGATAATTGCATAGTAAGCACTGCCATTCAGAGCTGCAAAATGCCCACTAAAAAGAAAAATATGAAGACATGGTAAAAATCTAATTGACAAGGAGAATAATAAGATTGTACTAGCAAGCTGTTAGGAGGGGGTACAAAATTCTACAGAGGGACCTCAAATATATGTAAGAATATACAATAGAACAATCAAATCGCAGCTTTCCCCCCAAATAAACTCTGATAAAGAAGAACTAACTGTGCATAACAAATAGGGGGGGGGGCGCGCAGAGAAAGACAATGGCGGGTGGGGGGGTTCAAGAGAAGCACAGATTAGAAGATACGGCCTATAGAATAAGGATAGGTTTGAAATAATTCTCTACTCGAAGAGTTCAAGAGATTTGAATCTGGGTAGCAAGATCACAATGAGAGCCCGCGCCGTTCCGCACATCCTCCTGTGACAGATTCATAACCCCTACGCATTTCACAGAGCAGACCCTTGACGCTGTACGGCTTGGAGGAAAGGAGGAAGAGGGGATATGATAGACATTTTAAGAAATGGGGGTTTAACAAAGTACAGGAGGAGAAATGCTAAAACATCTAATCTAGTCTAAAATTAGAGGGGTCAGAGGATTAGACGGAATGCAGGGATATTTGACTTCGCTGGGTGGAATGGCCTACTAGAAGTAGTAAGATAAAGAGGCCTTTTCAATGACAACTGCTGGCTACTTGGCAAGACTGGATTGAGGCTAATGAGGTAGCCCTGGCACTTTAAGGCCACCGAATGACATAAACGCGACTGAGGGCTGGATAAGACCGGCCGCACTTTAGCATGGCAGAGATGAGAAGGTTTATGGAATAAAATTTCTTGGTCCATCCCACCTACTGGTCTCTGTGTAAAAGTTCTGCAGAAACAAAGCCATAATCTGAGAGCCAGCCGTAGTTTTTAACAAAGAAGAAGCGAGAGCAGGCCATGTGATCAATTAGCAGACCAGGAGAAAAGACTATAAAATGGAAACAAAAGGAAACAAAACACTTTTTACAGCACAACTCTACTCTTCTATACTACTTTTCATAGATGCACAAACAAAACATTGTTTGTCCTTTTAAACGCCACAATCCCTTGAGCACAAAGGTGTCATGTTTAGCCTCGCTGGAGACGAAGGCTCATTAAGTGTACATTTAGCTTGAATAGTTACCAAACAATAAAAAGATACATTATCAGGGTGGGAAAAAAAGGAAGATTTTTGTTCCCTTTTGCTCAGGAACCTACATGCCATGAATACATTTATTAAGGAACTCTGTAAACACAAGCAATGAAAGTATCGCTTGGCACAAGAAATCCCCCAGGGGCCATGAGCCCTTAGGGTATGTAAGAGTAGACTTACAGACAGACGGTAAGTACCCGTAACAGCACGCAGATTACCGAGGCATGCTGTTGGATCAACAGAAATTAAGCTTATTAAAACCCAAGGGAGAATTCCTTTTTTCGCTGGGAAAGAGAATAGATTTTTCTCCATTTTCCAGTGAGCTTAGATACCTCTCTGACTTGGAGCACGAGTATTCATCTCTCCCCTTTAGCCCTTCCTTTTGGGGGGGGGGGGTTTAAAAGTAAGTGGTTGTTAGAAAATACAGTTTAGACGTAGCTCTTGCTCCATTTAGGTATCCTGCGCTCCTGCTTAGGGCTAAGCCGTTTCCCCTATGCCAAGTATTTGGAACTGATAATTAATATCGCCTGATGTTCATAGCAGCACATTCCTAGTTCCTTGCCATGTTTCACATCAAAGTAGGGTTTCTTAGACTAGTTCTTTGTGATGGTGCTTATTAATAAAAAAATATATTTTTGGTATGTTGTATTTTGCGTTTTTTAAATTGCTTTTTTTCTCAGGTTTAGTTGTGCTAGATTAGAATATATACGTACATATATACATACACGCCCCCACTCTCACACTTACCATTGGCTTGCGAGCTATCTGTTGGAGAGCCTTAAGTTGAAGTCGCTTGCAAAATACATTAATTATTAACCTCCTTGCTATTTTTCCATTGAAGATTAACTAATAATAATAATAATAATAATAGAACAAACTATATTTAAATCAGT
Source organism: Spea hammondii (assembly GCA_029215755.1). NCBI lineage: Eukaryota > Metazoa > Chordata > Amphibia > Anura > Pelobatidae > Spea > Spea hammondii. The sequence continues at coordinate 26,054,932 of JARDYJ010000012.1, read as the reverse complement.
TTTAATGAAAATTGCAACTAAAAATTATCAACTGATTTTCTAGTAAGAAAATTACAATTATTGTTGAGATTTGCCTACATTTATTGCCTTTGATATCTGATTAAAAATAATTACATTCTGTCAACTGTTTTCTGACCATTTTCAGATGCTGTTTCCAGTTAAATGTCTTTATGGAACTCCGACAAACATTATATTTTAATTACCTTTTCGTAAACGCCCATTATGGCCCTTGCAAATCGTACATTTGTAACAATTACATATTGTGCGAAATGAGCTTCTTCCGCGAAGGTCTTATAACTCACATGTCGGTAGCTTTTGTCACATAGAAAATAAAATAGCTTACCGAGCCTTAACCTGCCGGGCCGGCATTCCAATTCAGATCTATGCATTTTGCAAATTCCGCCATGATCCATCCTGGCGATCCCTCCATTATTCTTTTATTGTTCCTTTAATGAGAGGAGACAATCGGTAAAGATCGATAAAAGATTTTTTTCATTAACCTATCGTGCCAGTCAGTTCGCTATATAAGCTATTATTCTTATTCCATTAATATGCAATTGAGTTCTGGCAAGAGCTCTGCAGACCTATAATTCAGAGACTTAATAAGCGATACAGCAGGGGATGGATAAGTAGGGAACAAGTCCAGCCTTGGACCCAGAAATGAAATGTACCACTCGGAAGTCCCTCTCTTATGCAAACCATTTACAAAAATCTGTTACCATAGGCTTTATGGCTTCTAAAGGAATATAATAACGTATCATCTTCATTCAGCAGAGAACCTAAAATTGGGACCAGCTAGTGTTAAATATGAAAATGAATACCACCAAAAATATCTATATTATATGTATAATCAAAATGAGTACATTAAACCTATCGGGGATAAATCAAGTCACTCTTTATTTATCATGTTACCGATCCAAGAATTGTTTCATGGAGGTTTGGTGAAGACGTTGGGCTCGGAAGAGTTTAAATAGCCCATAGACAAGCTATTTGGTCTGGTGGAGCCGAGGCAGAAGGCCCAAGTTGGAGAATAGTACTATTGTGTGCTATTGCCCATGGGCACGGTTAGAGGGACGTTGTGCAGACTATGGGAGACACAAACAGTTTCGGGAGCTAGTTTAGTAATTTGGAAGGCAGGAATAGAGACAGATGTAATATTATTAGAGTCAGTTCTAACCAATATGAGAGATAATCAGTAGAATTGACGACAGCATGGTGTTCTGTATAATAAAATACACGCGAATGTCTTTTATGTCCACAATGCAGCCGCGTCAGGACTGCGGGGAAAGCTGAACTATATTTCCATCAAACACTCTTCACTCACACTTGGCATGAGCCCGGCCAGAAATATATAAGTTGTTACTGGCACCGGGTTTTATGAACGGCTTTTAAGTCTGCTGTTAATGACAGATTTTCAGAAATAACTCGCATGCATTATAAAGTTCAAAGGTTCTTCTGCAATTGTTCCAGGGAAAGGCAGGTAGTCAGTAGGCTCACTGGGAGGGTTAATAATGCAGGGTTGGTGCTGGGATATTCGGCATCTGTCGTGTGTAATCATGTTAGTGCCCAAGCAACCTTCACTGCTCCAACCTCCCTGCTGTCCCTGGCAGTCTTATCAGTGGGTGCATCCATACGGCCACTATGTCTTTATTTCCATTTTCAACATCTGCATGATTATTCCTCCCCATTAGTACTCCCTCAACGTTGCTTATTTTTGGTGGTTACTTTAGGCAGCCTTTGTAAGGATGATACGAAGAAAAGGGACAGAATTCACCTTTAGCCACACATTGAAGCTTCTATGGAGCCAACCTCTCTCAAGCAGACCTCTCGGTGTTTAGTGAAGACTGTCTGTCTAATATACTGGTTATATCTCTAAAGTCATTTTGCTGATTAAAAAAACATAACAGGCCAGCTTGAGTAAGCACTACCCTACGAAGCTTTCTACAAATATAAACCCATGTTCAGCTCTGATGGGGAGGTGAACGTCACCATATGATGAGACTTGATTATTATTCTTACAGGGTCGTCTGTAAGAATTGGAAACAATTGGAAGAAGAGAAAGGAGAGGCTTCCTGATGGAGCGTTAGACAAACTCCCACAAGCAGTGTGTTGACCTTTGAAATCATCTTACACCAATTTCCATGTTAGGCCAGTTGACCAGAAACGCCTGGCGTGAAGTCCTTCTCCTCTGTTTTGCGGCACGGTGTCCCCTGTAAAAAGCCCCCGCATGTGACCTAACAGGACACCTCCCTCCCCTGCCAGTACGCCGTGACAGGCAGCTGACACGCGGCTTTGTCTGAGCTAGCATCGCTTCCCATAAGTGTTCATTGACCCCGTAGCTTCCTCTCCATCTCCAATTGTCTTGTTCCTGTCTTGATTCAAGCCAGCCGAAAGACCGCTGAGAAAAGAGGGAGCTTAGCGATGTCACCCATGCGTGGTCTCTCGCACATACAGCCTTTTCTTAATGAAGCCGAGCAGATAATTCATCTGATGAGTACCATTTTGAGGAGAAAGGAAGAGGGAGATATCTTTTCAGACGTGGCCCTCGATTTCAAATCGATTTTTTTTTTCCATAACCTTTGTGAACAATATGTAAAAAAAAAAAAGTATTTAAGCAGAAGCTTACCGCTCTAAACTAAAAAAAGTCTCTATATATTTATATCTATCAACAGCGCATATCAGGTTAGAGTACAAAGGCAATGTTTTTTTCCCCTAATTAATTATAATTATAATATATAAGAATAGAATTCATTGAATTTTAGATTATTCCTTACTGAGCCTTCTTGCATATTCATTCAACTCATTTAGTTTTGAACATATGGGATCTAATACGTCTGGTAAGTTGTACCGAGTTTCTCAGAAGCATGGCCCCTGGGCCCCCTCTGCATTTTGCTGGCGCTATATTTATTATACGTGTTAGAAATATATTTAAAGAAGTTGTAACTCAGCCATCCTTTCCTCTGGGTGTGAGGATAGTTTAAACTCCTAAATGAATGCTTAACATTTTTATTTTTATTTTTTACTTACCATCTTCTACAGAAAATAGAGCCGGTTTTGTGTATATCGGAAACATTGGGTGAAATTAATTATTCCGATACAAAATAGGTATTCACAAATTACCACTGGGGATTGTTATTAGAAATGTATCTGTTTGTAATACTTTGTGATACTAAGTAACATCTAGAAGCTCTGTGAGCGTTCCAGTATTTTTGGCCAGGTAGATTTTTAAAACAAGGTCCTATATATTATATTTTAAATATTAAATACATTATCACCCCCCAATTAAACATATGCATGATGGGGGGCTTTAGTATTCTATTATTATTAATGATTAATTATTATTAATTAGTATTATGGTGAAACCAGCACACTTGTGGCTAAGATATCATCTCTTATCCAAATCCACCTGAAACACCCTGTATTCCCTCAGGGGCGGGCTGGGCCGGGGGGCAATTGCGCACAACACTGAAGCCACGCCCACCGTCTTCCGCGCTCAGTACACCGGAAGGACAGAAAGAAGAAGAAGAAGAAGAAGAAGAAGAAGAGGAGGAGGAGGAAAAGTGAGAGTGAAAGAAGAAAAGGTAGGACAAGATTCAGGGAGAGTGGATTAGTAAGTGTGTGAGAGTGATGGGTGTTATGCTGAATGTAAGTGTGTGAGAGTGATGGGTGTTATGCTGAATGTAAGTGTGTGAGAGTGATGGGTGTTATGCTGAATGTTTGTGAATGAGGGTTTCAGATAGCATGGATGTATAAGTGTTGGGGGATAGCTTGGCATAGGGAGTCCATAATCACATTCCTTTCATGCCCATATTCCAGCATGTAGTGGCTGCCTAGGCATGATAGGAGTGTGATTGCTGTTATAAATTATTTTTTGGTCCAACTTTGGTGTGTTAACACTTTTATTGGACAGAATAATTCAATGACAGTATTAAAATATATATAATTGCAAACAGCAATCACACTCCTATCATGCTAAGTCAGCCAGCACATGCTAGAACCTGGGCATGATAGGATCGTGATTGTTGTTATATGTGTGTGTGTGTGTGGGGGGGTGCCACATACAGGATCTGCCACAGGTGCCAAATACTCTCGGTACGCCCCTGCATCATGCGGCAGTCAGACCCAACGGCCATGCCTCAGTTCCTCTTCCCACGTCTTAAAAGGGGTGAGATGAAGAGCTGAGGCATGCGGTGCGTGCACACCGGCCACTTTAATTTCATTAGGCGCTGGTGGAGTGACTGCCGCACGACGGCCGCTTTGATGGTGCAATGGGCCAGTTGACTAGACTTGCCCCCCAGGCCTTAGGCTGCCAGCCCTCACCTGTATTCCCTGAACATTTATTCCATCTACCCAACGCTAAATGCAGCAAGTCCTTCCCAGAAATTGTGTAAAATTTTGGCTTATTCATAATTTTTGCAGTGATCAATTAACGGTCACATGACACAAAAGCCTGCGCTGATAGGTTGTAGCCGTGTAAACTACATAAAAGTTTCTGAGTGAAGGGCGAAGAGTAAAAAGTCTGATCTACTACGCTTTATATTTGAAGCAGCACTTTTAAACACATCATTTTCTAACAATCCAGAAGAGTCGGCCGCAATTTCACAAAAATCACAAAAATAGTAATAAAGGGTTGAGAATCTGGGGCCATCTCCGCAAACATCATTAAATGATATCCTTATGGAGAAATGTAACGGAGAAGAACATTTGTAAAGCAGTTCACCACGGCTCACTTTCCTTTCCGGTAAAAACGAGAAAAAAAGGCAAAGAAAAGTCAGAAAAGGCTGTTTTAGGCTTTTTTTGTACACTACGCTATAGACAAACTCTGCAAAACAGCCTCCTTTATAAACCATGATATATCCGTCACGGACCGGGTCCATACAGATGACTGCACTGACCCAGCGCGCCCGAAGATCGTGTGCAGGAGTCACAGTGCAGTAGCGGAGTAGGACAGGGCCTGGTGCAGGGCGACTGCAGTCACCCGGGTGTTGTGCAGCCACGTACCAGGGCCCTGACATAGCAGCGGATGTAGTCCAAAATGAAACAACGTGATATCCTGCAGGCACCCTGGAGCAGGCATGAAACATATCACTAGAACCACGTGCAGGATGCTGCAGTCTGGGAGTATAGAAGCTAAACAGAGTAATAGCTGAAACATAGCAAGCAAGGGATAGGGAGACCAGGCAAGAAACAGACAAGATATACATAGTACAGGGCACAACAGGGAACAAGACAAGGAATACTCAAGATCCAACATGAACAGGACACCCCGCTGCCGGGGACACCAGACGGGACACCCCGCTACTGGGGATACAAGACAGGTTACATCAGACTGACACACAGAAATACAGGAACTAACCTAGGACTGTATAATAATTATTGGAGATTCCGTCACATCATATGGCCATAGTATGCTTGGCCAACCACTACGCCAAAGTACTCCAATGACGGTGGGTCCTAACGCTAATCCCTGCTGACAGAGGTACGAAACAAACCAAACCTGTAAACCAAACACACAGCACTGAGACAAACCTTAGACTGCAGACTGAGACAAACAGAACACACGGGAGGAGCTCACCTTATAAAGGAAACAGAGCTGAAGCAAAGAGCTGAAGCAGAAGCAAGGAATGGAAGAACAGAACAGAGCAAAAAGGACATCCAGGAATGGATCGAAGAAAAACAGGGAAACTGAAGCAAGACAGATATGCAGCTCCTTAGCCTGGGTAGAGCGTGACAATATCGATGATATATTTCTTGTTTCTACTTTTTAGAGGTGCTAATTAAAAAAACTTTACAACAATTCAACATTATTCTAAACAGAAATTACATTTGTTCTATTTGTTAATTATTTTTAAGATATGACTGGGGTTTTATATATATTTTTTTCTATATCTATTATATATGTTAATATATTTGTTAATATATACCGTAAATATATATATATATATGACTGAGGCATGTCAGGGTTGTCAGCGAGTGATGAGAGGGGATATGACAGAAGTATGTGGATAAAGTACATAACAACAGAGGGTGACAGGAGGGAAGAATGTTTCAAAGGAGAAAAGTTTGGATGAGAGACCATAATCTAAAACGAGATGATCTGAGGCTTAGATGGAATGTAAGGAAGTTTAACTTCATTGAGGGTAGTAGATAAATGGAACAGCCTCTCAGCAGAGGTTAATACAGTGAGGGGATTTAAACATGCATGGGATGGACATATGGCTCCTGAATCTAAGACGAGACCAACGACTGATTAAGGTTTGAATCTTTACGGCGGGAGAAATAGCCAGACCAGATGAGGCTGAATGGGTCTGATCTGCTGGCAAATGTTTCTATATCATTCGTTGAATTTTAAGATGCCCGATTTTGGAACCATTTACAATATGCTGTTTGAAAAAATGCTCTTTTAAGAAGTAACTACAAAGAGAGGGGAGAATCTAACTTCATATTTTTTTCTTGGATGCTTCTGTATAGCTCTATAGAACAAAAAAGAGATTTTAGCTTACCGTCTAATTTTCCTAATTAGATCTACCGCCGCTTACATCAGTAAAGAGTGAGGGGGCAGAAAGTGACCCCAACTGTATCGGCGATGTAAGCAAAAACCTCAATGGGTAGAACATTCAAAGGAAACAGTTCGATGTTCACAATAAAGACCCCCTTTTTTAGGTTGCGGTTAAAAAGAAAGTTGGAAAGTGGGCAGCACCGAGAGAACAGGCCTGAGATGTTTCAGCCTACAGAACGAGATCCCGATGGATAGTACGAGTAAAAGGATACTACAGCTGTACAGTACTCCGATCTATAGGGCCACTGTTTTGAGGGTGACCCTAAAGGTCGAAGGTGAAGGGTTTCCCAGGAACGTCTTTGATGGGAGACGTCTTTGATGAGAAAGGAGTCCCTGTACAGATGTCCCACAATTAGCATGAGAATGTGGAGCACATGCTAGCAAAGTGTAGCAGAGAAGGAGAGCTTTAATGGAATTTAATTAAAACTGCCACATTTTTTTACTTTTCATTTTTAACCCCCCCCTTTTGTGCTTATCCCCCCCACACAGAGAGAGAACACTGACCATCACTATCTTGTTTTTCTAGCTAATGTCCACCAGCCTTCCCATAATCTCTATAGCCTTTTGCGGAACCAGCCCTTGCCAGCTGAGAACTCCACAAATCAATACTTTTATAGCAGATGACAGCTGCCACCGCCGTGCCCCGCATGGGAAAAACCCCAAAACATAGAGAACTGTCAAAATTAACAGAAAATTGCACAGATGTAAAAAAAAAAAAAAAAAAAGCGAGAAAAAATCCATATCAGGTATTAAATGAGGAGGTGAATTTTAAGATCCCTATGGGACTTTTATTTAATGGGACTACTACACTTTTCACAACCAAAAGAAACATAGCATGGTTGTCGTTCAGATAACAGAGTGATTTATTTACTAAGTGAGTTAAATGCGTTGGGGTAAAGAACGTGATCTTGGTACAATAGACAGGAATGATTCGGCTTTTCTGGAGAGATGGTCCTTCTTTAAGTAGAATGCGATGAGATGAAATACACTGCAGACAGAACACCTTAGTTCTTCACACGTTAATTTAGTAGAACTCTGATCGTTTCCATCCTGCCTATCCGTGCCATACATTTCAGTTGGCTATTTTTTTTACTTTGCAAAAAATACATTAAATCATGAAAAACAAAGTAAGAGATGCATATGTTTTAATTCTTAGGTTTAAATGATGTTTTACCGCTGACGTTTAATTGTAAGAAAGAAAAAAAACAAGGAAAGATGAAGACGTTTAGAAATACAGTGACCGCATCCGGCAGGGAAAATACATTTTCAGGCTCAAATGAAGAGGCAAAGTGTTAATTTATTGAAACATACAAATAATAGCCTCTGCTGCTTTGCCTGGCCACTGTAGCCTTCACCTTAACAATAAGATTTGCCCGAATAATTGAATACACGCCTATAGATGCTGATTTTGTCCCAATACGGATTTTTTTATTTTCGACAGAGATGATGACATCATAGATCCCTGACCCTCTCCACGGATAAGCTAATATTTACCATAGGGTGACCAAACCATTTCTTTAAAAGGGATACATAAAAGCATACTGTTGCCTACACGGTATAAATAGTAGAAATATGAGCAAACTTCTAGCTCACAGGGTGTTAAGGAGCCTTACTGGATTTTCGGCCATTTGTGCCACCATATGCAAATAGATTATTATCTGCTAAACTAGTTCATTTGCATATGGTGCCCCAAGGTAAAGTCCTACATTGGGAAGAGTTCTAACACGTTCAAAAGCCATTTTCTCAATCTATATACTAGTTTGTAATTAAGTTAATAGATATTCATACAATTTAGTTAATTGGATATGAGGATTTAGAAATATCTTAACCCTGGGTTTAGAAAAGCTAGCTTTGACAGAAACCTTAATAATGTAGCCCAAAAGGATTCCATTTACTGGATCGCTGGTCCACTGGGATTCACCCAACCTCATGACCTGCACGTGGGAACGCCAAGTCTCTTGCATGTCCTCTGGTTCATCTAAAGCACAAGTGACCCGTTTTACCTATAGTGCAGAACACAAATCAACGTGACATGTCTTGCCAAGGTTTGGATGGGAAATTTCCCAGGACAAGTCAAAGGGGACCTTCCTCCTTTTGGTTCCCATCCTTGGGAGAAATGTCTTCATTGAAGACATTCACTTTGCTCTCGATACAATTGAGGTAATAGCCCACCATAACAAATGGCTTGCAAAGTGGATATTGTGGGTCATTAGTGGGCCCTCATTGTGTCCTCTTCTCTTGGTTAATGGATTGTAAACCATAAATGTGAGCCGCTGCTCTTGTATGTGTACAAGGGAGCCTAATTACAAAAGACAGCTTCTGACTTGATATATTGACATATCGATACAGAGTTGTATGTCGCATTGGCTTTGTGTCCTGACGGCGGAGTGAAATGAACTTTGGTTTTGCTTCGGCTGTCATACCCCAATGGTTCCTTTTTGGGGACTAAGCTTTTCTGTTTTCCCCTGATGTCCTTCTTTTCCATATGCTCAAAATTGTGGTTGAATATGAGTGTATAAACTACACTGTAGTCCTAGAAGCATGGAAGGAGTAGACAATAAAAATCAAAGTATCTGGCCTTTTTAAGGAACACACAATTCTCTCCCCGTTACACTATAGGCTAGTTCTTGTTCGCACTTATAGGAAATCAAACCCGGAACGCAGACAGATTTTTCTTGAAATATTAATAATTAAAAGTTGACATCATTTAGAAATAATTAATTTACAATAATTAATTTATACCTGATGTCTCCTTTCATCTGAAGCTCCGAAAAATTGCTATAAATCATATTCCATTTCCTAACAGCAAACTGCGCAGATCAAAGATTTATTGCACAGTAAAAAAAAAAAAAAAAAAAATATAATATATATATATATATAAAGATTTCTTTTAAGAAAATAGAATTCTTTTTTTTTCGTTTATGGCTATTTCATGTACTGCTCCGGAAAAGTGTTTATTTAGAATTACTGGTAAACTGCATAAATGAACAATTACAGATATATATTTCTTCTGAAGTGTTCATCCCCTGCTGGGAATAAATCCGAACAGAATGCGGCTCTGATGGGTATTCTGCACGGGCTCTATCGGAAAACTCTTTGGGTTTCTCTAATTACCATATTGTAAGCTCTGTAAGGTGTTAAGGAGCTTCATAAATTTTGCACATGTCATAACATCTCAGAGCACTTAAGCGTGTAATCTTACTAATGAGGGTCAAGGACATTTTCCAATATAGTCCCGGAATTCTTGCTTTGCTATTAACTATTGCGGCACAGCATTTTTAAGGTGAATTTTTGCAGGTGGTTATCGTTCCTTGGTTATTAGCCTTGCTCGCTCGCCGATGAAGGATCCTAATTGCAAGCGTCGTTTGCTTAGACGATTATATCTTTTTTTTTCTGTACACTCAGAAGCGGCACCCTCTACCCGACTGTAATGCCTGCGCTTCGATAAATGGCAAGAAGTGCATTGCTCAAAGTGGTAAAAAAAAAATGACTATAAAGATCTCAAATGCCCTTTTTTTAATGGGTATTTAAATAAACGCTGTAAGTCTTAGCTTGGTTTTCATGAAATTAAAACAAGAACATCGTAGAATACCATGCTGAACATAGAGAGAAAAGCGTACAAAGGGAGCAAAGAAGGTCTGTCCAAATCCACTGGTGGCCATAGATAAGTTGTTTATTATAGCTCAAAATCCAAGCTGGCTGCTCTACGCACTTACGATTCCCACCTTCTTACGCAAGAATAGATTTCACACATACACTCCAGACAAAGATAAACGGACGTCGGCTGAGCCTGACCAACACAAATTGGCCTTTAGGAACTACGTATGCATCCCGTGGCCAAATGAAGAAATGCTTGCGGCCAAGGCTTGTTGCCCCATTCTTCTGGTTGGAACATCCATGAAGTCTTTGTCTTCCAATGCGAATTGATAAAAAAAAACAAAAACCTATCTCAAGTAACAGTAGACCGTGATGATTCCCAAAAGTCCCACTGATGTCATAACGAGCACTGACAACATTTTTTGGTCAATTCTCATTCTGTCAGTTTTCAAAGTGCATGACTGGAACTTATGCAAACATGAATGAAAAAATTAAGCAGCGTGTAGAAAAAAAAAACCCCACACCCTGGACACAACGCACCAACATCAAGACAATGAAGACACAAGTCCTATTTGTCATATCGTCATCAAAAGGTCAGCGGTGACTAGTTAGTTATTATTAGCATGGGCCAATTTAATCTTAGCGATTGCACATAAATCACTGTGGACATTAAGAGGCCAAGCGGCGCCCTCGCGCGCACACCCGGTAGCGAAAGGCTAGCAATTCGCGGAGAGTCTTTAGCCTCTGATGGCGTCCCTCCCCCTGTGGCGAATTCCCGTCTCATCGGGCGCGAGGATGTGGTTTGCTCTCGAAATATTAAAGCATGTGATAAATCATAGAGACTGGGCCATCCATCACTCTGTCAAGTTGAAGATCAGGGTCATGAGGAAAAAAGATCAGGGGTCAAGCAGAAATAGATAGAGGTCACAAAAGCCAGGCATTTCTTAAAACAACTTATTTTTATTTTTGGTTACAAGACATGACAAGACAGGGAAATACACAAGTGAGAGAGCACATTAAAGGGACAGGTGGCCCTGCGCATGCAAGCTTGTCAATCCTTCTTATAGGCAATTGGATAGATGGCCCCTTTAACCTTTTGCGTGCCAAAGCAATGAGTATATCACACTAAAAGGGGTTAATTGGATGTGGAGTATTAGTATACATTTATACGCATAATACTCTATGAGTGTATATATGAGTTGAGTTGGGCATTTAGAAGAAAGAAGAAGCAACGGAATGGGGAAAGCTACAGAAATAGATGGGGGTGAGAAGGAGTGAAGGGAAGCAAGACTATTGAGAGAAGACAGGAAGGGATGGATTTAGAAAGAATCTCCAGAATGGCAAAGGAAGACAGGGAGTCTGAGGGAGGTAAGGAGGGAGATTCATGGAAAGGAAGGATGAGATACCATCTAGATGAAAGTCAGGAAACAAACAGGAATTAGAAAGAGAAAGTAAGGGAGAAAGTCACAAATAGACATATAGAGGGACTCGGGGAGAGATAGATTCTAGGTGAAAAAGACAAGGAGAGAGTTATTATGAGAGAGACAGGGAGAGAGTCAGGAGGAGGGTGTCAGAGAGAGAGACAGGGGGAGAGAGACAGGGGGAGAAAGTCATGGAGAGATGGGAAGCGAGTTGGTGAGCGAGGGAGTCTTAGGAAAGAGTCAGGGAAGACGGGGAGAGAGTCAGCTCGGGAGTTGCAGAAAGACAGTCAGGCCGGTCCTTAGGGAGAGCGACGGAACAGAGATGGGGAAAAGTCAGGGAATGAGTGCGGTAGCCAGGCACAGAGAGTTACAGAGAAAACACGGAAAGCTCGCACACAAAGTCATAGGAAATAATAAATAACAGAGAGAAAATAGAAACAGTCAGACAGACTGGGCAGACCGCCCTCTAAACAGAAAAACGAGAGAAAAACGTAAGAAGTATATTTACTAAGAATATGTGTACGGCAGAATTATAATGGTGGGGGTCCCATTACAGAAGACGAACAAAGAATTTTCTAAGCCAATAATTCCCACCTTCCACACTACAAACGTAAAATAGTTGGGGTAACCAAACTGGTCACTACGCTTTTTATATGTAAATTTAGAGGATAATACGAGGACATTTTATATATATAAAAATTTAAGTCATAGTAACAGGTCGCAAACCGCCCGGGGGACACTAAAGAACATGTTATTTTAACAGCGAGGCAAGGTGTTTACAATGATAAGTAAGGCACGCTAAAATAAGTACTTGTGTTTATCTTCTTGTCTGGAGCTTATTTCTATAGGAATGACAAAAAAAAAAAGAGTCTTTTTGTCTCAACAAGAATAATCAAATCTATGTTGAAAAGCAGAGGAGAAGCAGCTGCCAGGCAGTCCCTCGACCCAGCGAGACTGGTGGCCGAGCGCAGATGCCAAAGGAATGGTTTGGAGCAAACTTTTTTTAATTATTGCCTAAGTCCAATTGAACAGCGGAGTATAGTTAAAAGATGCTGGAGCTAATTACACCTCATTACTGGACTGGATTAGAGCATGCCTAACTTAGTCCCAACACCAGCGGGGCGGGGGGGCCGAGGGAGGCCTCCTTTCAGAGGGGCTCTGTATTGAAGGCAAAGTTAGTATGTTCAGGGGATGTAAAGAAAGGATTGTTTTTCTGACTGGGGAGGGTGAAACTGCATGGGGCATGCTTGCAGTGAATTGCCAAGCTTGGTAATTAAAAGAAGTATCACACTGTGAGACTCTTCACAGGATCAATAGTAATCGAGACCTCCCTCGCAATCCCACCCGCTCCTTTGCCTACTACACTGAAGCTGTGTCTCTGTTCCGAGGATGACGGACAGGATCGGGGCACACTGCTGGTTCCAGCTCCTATGTTGTGCCCATAGCTAGGGGATGAATAGGGATATCTGCATTTTTTTAGATGGTAGATCTGGGATTTTCTCCTACCTTCCTCGCCACATTACTTTGGTCAGTAACAAAAAATATTGCTTATGAGAAAGAATCTCCATGTGAGCCGGCGAGCCGGGCCCTCTTTACCCAATGTATTGTCTTAATTTGTCACTTCGAATGTATGGACTGTAAGGAGCGCCGTGTGAATTGTTGGCTCTATATAAAGAAAAGATAAGAAAAATAATGAAAGATGAACCCGACGGTGTTACCAATGAGTATTTGGAAAGAGTTTTTTCACGCCGCACTTTGACACTAATATTAAGCTGCCAGGTTCATGTACCGATCCCTGACCAATATCTGCCATCCTCCACACCTTGATGGCCCCTCATTAATTAAATGACACAAGAATGTTAGCAACAGAGTTAAGGGCAACAGTATTTCTGGTGATTTATGAAATATATGTGGCTGGCACTTTAGCCTTTTTTTTGCCAACCATGTATCTCATGTTTACTTCTCTACAGGTTAAGGCAAAATTGGGACCGTTACAGAAATCTACTCAGTAGATATCTCCGTAGATACGACTTGTTTTCTAAAAACAGCGTAAGAAAAATAACTGTCTTTGATCAGAAAATCCTTTGAAACGGCTCTTTAACATTAAATGTATTGTGCTCCGAGTGCAGACTGGATTTGGGTCGGACGTGTCCCGAAGGGCAGCAGGTGAACCCACGACCAGGTGTCCAAACAGCATTAAGAGTAACCTGCGTGGACCTGTCTGTGGGGATCTATAGTATTGGACCCAACAGTTCAATATAAAGAAAAAGAATGATTTTTTTCAAATAAAAATAAAAAATAAGATTCTGGTGGAACATATTAGCCATCACCTCTATCAAGCGTAAGCTGTGCGGAGCTATCCGCGGGGGATCTAGAAAGTCGCGGCTGTGTGACTACTGGACACAGGAGCAACCGTAAAACATCCAACACCATCTAAAAAAGTTGATTTTAATTAAATAGAAACATAGTAAACTGCGCTTGGAACATAATATTTGCCACCGCCTGCCGTCTTCCTCCTCACCGGCTGCCCGATGCGTGCAAGAAACAGAAGATAGGAGGCAGGTTAGGTGAGTTCCTAAAACGCTCAGAACATAATGGGTTTTACAACAGACATGATAGAAATAATAGTGATAATACTAATTAAAAATGCCTTCTATTGAGGAAAGTATAGCACAACATACAGATGAGTGTAGGACACGCTATTAAGTGAGTTCCCTTGGAAAATCTATAACCTAATAAAAATTAAAGGCTTAAAAAAACGCAAGCACCATTCATCACCTAGAAACCGTGCAACGCCTTTTAAAGGTGCCGTTCGACTTAAACATAACGTAAGTTGCACTCTTGAGCATGTTAAGCAAATAAACCTCCGCAGATCTGTCGTTTTACTCTTTTCTCTCAGGGTTTTATCGCAAAGAAACGTTTAGGATGCTTCTTCAGTTTCTACGGCGACAGCCCATGAGCGCCTGCTTTTGTGCCGCATAAAATAAATACAAAATGTGAATAAGGCATAATTTTGCACGGTGAAATCATTATTTCTGGGAACGATTTCTTGGACCGCTGCAATCGGTTATAAAAGTGTTATATTCAGCAGAGACGCACTGGAGAGATACACGAATTCTCTCATTTAGAGAGAGGGAAATACAGGCCGAATGAGTTCCAGATGTAAGAAAGAACTCTGCGGAGGATCAGTGACTTTCAGATAGCTGCGTCACATGTTGCAACCGTTACGGCTTCATAATTCAGTATGATATTTTTACGAGGTGGTATTTAACTGCCTAAATTGGCCATAGGAAATGTAATTTTCTTTTTTTTTTTGTTTCTTACTGTTTCTGGATATTTTTGTGGTTTTGCACTTCCAGGCAAAAAGTTCACAGCCTTCCCTTACCCCGTCGGCTCGATAGGGAATCCGTATGAATGACACGTCTAATTTATTAAAATTCCTGGCCCGCTACCCTCACTGCAATTTCAATTCTCGACATGAAAACCTCCTGACATCTCTCTCAACCCAGTCCCGGGCAGTCGGCGGTCTGTTTAACAAATTATGCAGCACAACGCTGCCGATATCTGTCAGACGTTCACTGAGAAGGAGAAATTAATATTTTAATGGTATTTGGCTACTCTAAGATACATTTTCGTTTGAACAATATTATATTAAATAATTGTCAGTTTATTATAAAGCTTTCAGAATGAAAATAAGCTTAACAAAAATAAATAAATAAATAAATAATATAGTTTATAGTATTTTCTGTCCAGACGGTATCTTGCAATAACACATAACAAAGGGAAGGTGGGCCTTCGGTTTAGTTTAAGCTAGAATTCTACATATTTTGCACGAGGCTGTGGCACAGGAACCCTGCTATTTTCCTTGGTAAAAACAAAATGCCAGAACACGTACCCACAGGGGTCTCATTTTAATTCTTAATGGTTTTTGAGTTTAAAAATGTTGTGTAATGCCATGACGTGCCAGGCACGCCATTGGTCGTTAAGGGGTTAAGCCTTGGTGTCTTCTACCTGCTGCATCCTTAAGAGTTCGACTGATAAAGCAACAGAATTCTTTGTATCTGTGCCGAGAGAAGAAATGTACAACTTTTTTTTTTTTTAATGAAAGACAGAACTGGTACTTGGATCCGGTTTGAAATGCAGTAGATCCACCTACTGTTCTGAATGTAACGTTCAGCTTTTAAGGGTGTATTTGCTGGATTTTACACAGTCCTACACCGTAACAACTCACCTTCTACAAGGGCAACATTGAATGCAGAATATAGTCCGGTGGGCCATGCAGGAGTGGACACCAATCTTTGTTCTGCTTCGGACAGTAAAATTGTGCAAGTAAATTTTGTTTGTTTCACTGGCTCCTCTGATTCCATCTCCAGTTGATGTCCCAAGCTGTGCTTTGGTGGAATTATGGAAAGCCTTTCTCCGCTCACTACTAATTGTCAATGAACCTAATTTAGTTGCATTTCATTACTCTTGGTTAAAAGGGTGAGCACTAGACGAGGGGGACCGATGTATTTGCCCAAAACCACAAAGACCTGGCCACTGTTATCATTCAAGTAATTATTTGGTAGGCTGTAGTATTAATTCACAGTCAAGCTCAGAAAACATGAATCTCAGTGGAAATGTCTAGATTTGCATAACAGCAAATTATTTTATAATTTGGATGGAGTTAGCACATTCAGGTAGTTACAGTGAAATTGCAAAGTCGATAAAAGCCTACTTTACTGAATGAATCTCATAGAGTATGATTGTTATCTCTGTGAATTTATTAAACTGCCGTTCGCAGCTGATACGTGCTGGCAATGGGAAGGTAAGCCCAGCAGAGACGGTCAGAAGACGGGCGCTTACAGAAGGGAACAGAAAAAAAGTCTGATGAAATGTTGACAAAACTGAAAAATAAGCGACAAACAATAAGTGAAGCTCTGTTGTAAAACTTTAAGTTACCCCACTTCCCTGACATAGCGCCCTAAGCCGGTATCAGGGGTTTTATGATGGTTGGCAGTTGGGTTCACAATCCTAACCCAACAGTCAGAGAAAAGCTTGAGGCTCCAAAACACCATCCGGACACATCGGGTCCAGTTACTGAGGTTATAAAGTCGTCCTTAGATATCACTGAACCGGTGAAACATGTTTTGTTGTTATGCATTTACGGGAGTTTAAATTAGTTAATTAGATAATGCCCTAATTGTCCTGTTAGCGATTCCACACGAATCCCCAGACCATACATTTTGATTTGAAAAAATAACATGGTGGATGTTTTATCACAGTTTTTATCTATACATGTGCATGAAATGGTCAAATACTGATCTACCAATTTTATTCATTGATTATTCCATAAATTCACATAATAGTTGCAGCCCTCGGAACACAATTGAGCGTCTTTGTAAATGCCGATAAAACCATTACCATATGTATCAAAGATGGAAATTACAGCTTATAGCCCCTGGCTGTATGCAGACAATTGGCTCTTTCAGACGAAGAAGTTGCTCATTTAAACATTTAAATATATGAATATCAACAGAGCATTCTGGATCGGCTCTTGCAAGTCAATGGGGGAAATACTTATTTCGATAACAGCATCCATTTATTCTCTAATTGTCGCTGTATTGTGTGTGGGGCTCAATTAAGGTAAATGAGGGACAATTATATTTAAATGCATCAAACCATACACACACACGGTAAAGACTGTACAAATAGTGAGATATGTGTGTATATATATATATACTACCCTTCAAGTTCGGGGGAGCTTAGAAACATCCTTGTTCATTAAACTAAAGCACATTTTTGTCCATTAAAATGACATGAAATGTGTCAGAAATACAGCGCAGACGGGGTTAATGTTGTAAATGTATCACTCCTGTGTTCCAATGGCATGCTGTAAATGCTAATCCAAGTATAAGTTTTAAAGGCTAACTGATCGTTACATGATTATGTTACAGTGAAAAATCCTTGTTTTCCATGAAAAAAGCCGCGTCCCCAAACTCTTGAATGGTAGCGTAGATTTACTGCAGTATTATTGCCTAGGTATGTAATAACTCAAAGTTATCATTAGGTCACAAATTCACATAAAAAGTGTTGGTAAATCCCCAGCCGGCCCACTATACATACCCCTAAAACAAAATTGTGGTCATTGGTGGTGATGTTTCTACATATATATATATATTTAAAGGAATGGGCATCACTTTTGTCATCATTCAATATTATGTATTATATATGGGTGTAAAGTATCTTTCCTACATCCTGATAATTAAAGTTTATAGTTATTTTTGTAAAATGACTTATATATTTTAGATGTATTTACTTTTATTTATTTGGTTGCCGTTTGTTTTTCATCTCCCAATCCCTATTTGAGTCCTTCTTTTTTTTTTCTGGCTAAGAAGCAGTTAACAACGCAAATGTTCCAAAAGTTCTCCCTTAAGTTTTTTTCAACCCTCTTTTTTTTTCTTAAATCAAAAGCTGTTCCTTATCTCTTACAAGCAGTGATTTTCTCTGTGGCTATTCATCCAACAACAGAGGACAATTAGCTTTGTTTATAGGAGAGGGGGCTTCTTGTGAGCAAGGCATGGGGAGCATGGCCACGTCAATCAATGAGGAGTCAAGGGTGTGAGAGTGGCTCTGTGCCGTGGGGCTGTAATTGGGAGAGGGGGTGTAGGGGGTAGCTGTCAAATGACAGTCAGAGAATTGTGCCAACCCTATACTCGGGGGACCTATTAAACAAAAAGCTCTAAGCTTAGAGCTCTTTGACAGAGCAAGAAAATAATAAACAGATGATAGAATAACCACAGATGATTCGAAATGTCTATTCATTATTATCATTACTTATTATCTGTTATCTATACAAAAACTACCTATAAAATACCTATAAAACTATCAATAACTATAACATTTATCTACATAGCTATCAATCTATAACATTATTATCTAATCTGGAAATCTATCTATACAATTACATTTACCTATAACTATGCCATCTATCTATCTACATATCAATCAATCTATTAACATTGTTTATTATTTGTTTATAAATCTATCTAATCTATAAATCTATCTATACAATCACATTTACCTATATAATATCAATAACTATAACATCTCTCTCCTCTCTCTCTCTCTCTCTCTCTCTATCTATCTATTGAACTACATGTCTATCTATTGATCTATCTAACACTTCATGTAGAGGAAGAAATGTCCTGGAACCCCCCAAATTGTGGGTTGATTCCAGATCTCCTCTCATTTGATGATACAATGTGCATGTGATGTGCTTCATTTATCCTACATCAATATCTAGCACTGTTCTGCATTTAAATTTCCCTCTGATGATTAATGTTAAGGCTTTCATCAACAGCAAAACAAACATCAACGAGTTTGCGCAAATATCAATTCAGAAATATTATTTAAATAATAAAACCAATTGTTTTGTTATGTTTTGTTTGGAAAAATCTTAATACATAATAAAAAAACTCAAATGTAAGTCATAACAATAAAACTATTCAGTATGGTTACTACCTGTTTTTTCCACTCTCCGGTATATTATTTTTAAATTGTTGTACTGGCCAACAGCATTAGAGATATTAGGATATCTATCCTTCTAAATTATTTACTTTATTATTATTGTTATTGTTGTTATTATTATTATTATTATTATTGTTGTCACTTTTTTGCAGTTTTGCAGACTTGTAATGGCTTCTTTTCCAAAATTAACTAGAGTAGACATTGTTATAAGGATACATGCACATTAATGCGTCGTTAATATTATGTTCCACAGGCTACATTATTGTTTACTCTTAGTTCCAGACCTAAAAGCAAATTATATATATAAAGCCCAATTTTGCCTTTAAAAAAATAATTGTTTGTATCTGGGGCATTATTGGTCCTAAGTCAAAATATTGTCAGCTCACATTTTTATTCTATTTATTTGAATTTATTTTTATGATTTTAAAGATGCAAGCTATTAATGATGGATGATTAAATGCATGATTAAATGCAACCCGAATACGAAATCTCTTAACATTCGTTTTTGTTGATTTTCTCATTTGATTTTTTTTTCACTTGGTTAAATGGTTTCAGTTTTATATTATTTTCTATTATTAAAATGCAGTTAAATCATTTTATTAATATTTTTTTATATACAAAATTAATTTGTATACATTTTGATATTATTTGATCTCTTTGACTTAAGTATATATATATACATAAATTCAGAAAGCATGAAATATTCAATATGGGTGAAAGTAAATATTTAATTTTTTTTCAGCTTCTTTCACACACATACACACACACACACACACACACATATATATATATATATATGGAACAAAATAAAATTAAATGCATTTACTTTCACCCATATTGAATATTTTACACTTTCTGAATTCTTAGATGATTTTAACCATTATTATTATTATTATCTACTTATTTTAAAAACCCCTTTTTTAAAAGGTATTTTTATAAAGTTAAGGTTTGGTTGATTCACAAGAATATAGAATGCAAAATGTTTTAATGGGGTGCAATTAAGCTATTGTTTTACCTCGTGGACTACATAGGACTCCAAAAATACATGCCTAATTGTAACAAAATGTTATTGTAAAGATGCGTTTTTTCTGAAGTAGTTTTTTCAGCTTTAGGCAAATAAAAAAAATGCAATTTACTCCATAGAACATCTTGTTTCCATTCAAGTACATTTTTTTTTCATTTATTATCTGTGAATTTAGTAGATGAAGAAAATATGTTCATAATCTGATTGTAAGGCTCCAGTACCAAATATATAACTATATAACAAGGTGTATATACCAATTAAGTGCTTGAATTCCTTTATATGTCATTGGTGAGAAATACGGGCTCTTCTGTACACAGGTCATGTGTAAGCCCCCTTTCCATGGGGGGGGGGAATGAGCAAGCCATAAAATAAAAGGGTGTTATACTGACACCTAGTGGTCAAAATGCTGACTGCGCCCTCATTGATTTCATTGCTTGCATCTTTTTCTCTACCTTCTCACCATTGGGATGATGTTTTCATGCGGGTACGCAATGCCCTTTTTTACTCCATATGTGGTACCGTGTGTTCCTCCTGAACAATTCAACCTTAGTTCCATAAATCCACAAAACATTTTCATAATATCATTGTGGCGTGTAAAGGTGCTCTTTGGAAAACTTCAGAAGTGCAGCAATGTGTTTTTGTAGAGGAGCAGGTTCCCCTGATGTCTCCTGCCATCGACTCCATGCCTGTTCAATGTCTTGCGTATGGTAGACTCATGAACAAAGATGTTAATCAGTTCCAATGATTCCTTCGAGTCTTTAACTGTTACTCCAGGATTCTTTTTTTACCTCATTGAGTATTTTGTGTTGTGCCCTTGGAGACATCTTAGCTGGGTTCCCACTTCAAGGCAGAGTAGCCAGTACTAGATCTTCTCCATTTATAAACAATTTGTATAACCGTGGACTGATTAATATGTAAACTCCTTGACATTACTTTTGTAACCCTTTACAGCTTTATCCAAATCACCAATTGTTGATTGTCGGTCTTCTGATGGTTCGTATCAGCAGTTGCTTCTTGAGAATAGCTAATTCCAAAAATTTGAGTGTTTTTTTATATCAAAGTAGCTCCAATCGTGTTTCATTAATTGTACTGAAGGTTTGCTAACTCCTGACTCCAATTAGCTTTTGTTGAAGTGATTAGCCTAGGTGTTCACATACTATTTCCAACCCACACTATGAATATTTGAATGATGTATTCAATACGGACAAGAACAATACAATAATTAGTGTGATATTAGTTCAACTAGATTGTGTTTGTTCATTACTGAAACTTAGATGAAGATTTTATATATATATATATATATATATATATATATATAGTTGGGGCTTTTCATATAAACGGGCGTTAGGAAAGAGATTAATAGCGTTAACTCTAAAGCCTTAAATAATGTGAATGCTTTATTACGTCTAGAATTCAGCCAACATGCATCTGATAATGGCAATGCCACATCCAATAGATTTTAATGAAAGGGTAAGATGAAGGCAGAAAAATCACTCTCACCAAAATACAGATTTCACTTAACCACCCCCTGTCCATGGCAGCATGCAATGCATTACAGTGTGTGTGTGTGTGTGGCAATGTACAAAATCATCTTTGATGCCTTTATTTTTTAGAATTAAACATTTCAGGGAAGAAGCATGGCCATAAGTTACATGGAATAAGAGGGAAAGCACCTCATTGCGCTTCTATAGCTGGGCCTCCATCTATGTGTGACATCAGCAGGAGATGCCAGAATGTTTTTCATGTGTTTTGCACCAGGTGCCAAGATCCTTATTCATGGTCCTAGGAGAAAGCAAAGTGCCCCTCTACCATACCAATTACTAGTACGTCTAACTACTTACTTGATCGGTCCTTAAAATCTGCTAATTTGGTAATTGCTAGACAACACTGCCACCTAGTGTAATTATTGTATACATCATCCTCAGCTACTGCATGCATTAAAATCATTATATATATATATATATATATATATATATATATATATATATTGTGCATATCTGTGAAGATATTGGGACTTTTGGACTGGAGAAGTGCAGCCAGATTGTAGTAAAAAGAGGAAAGACTGATGGGATGGAACATGGGACATAGCAGACATATAGACCAGCTACATGTACCTTGGTATTCCACACTCACATGGGAACCATGATGAGGAGGCAAGGAAAGCAGCAACATCGAAGTACCACTAAAGGATAAGGCAGATACCGAAGAGCCAGCCCCACTGGAAGAACAAGATCCGCTCCATCAACACATACGCCCTGACATCAGATACCCTGCTGGCATAGTGAGCTGGCCAATGGAGGACATGTATGCTGTGAATGTGAAGACCCGGAAGCTCCTCACAATGTATGGAGGTTTCTACCCCAAGTCCAACACCCAGAGAGACACCAGCTGGAAAGATGGCGGGCAGGATCTGGTAAGTGTCAAAACCACTGTCCTGGATGAAACCCAAAGCATCTGGGAGTATATCAGTAAGGTGGCATTTAAAAGATGAGCTGCTGAGAGAATGCCTGAACCAGCAACAGACATGGAAGGAAGATAATTGTGGTGGTAGACAAGGACCAGAGGAGAGTAGTGGTGACTGATGTAGTAGTGCCAAGTGACAGAAACTTAAGGAAGAAGGACAATGAGAATCTGGAGAACTACCAAGGCCTAAAAGAAGAACTAGAGAAGATGAGGAGAGTGAAGGCCAAAGTGGTCCCAGTGGTCACAGAAGCACCGGGGCTGTGACTCCTAAGCTGGGAGAGTGGCTCCAACAGATTCCAGGAACATCAGAAGACTCTGTGCAGAAGAGTTCAGCGCTAGGAACAGCTAAGATACTGCACAGAAACCTCAAACTCCCAGGCCTCTGGTAGAGGGCCCGAGGTTGTGGAAGACACAATAGGGTTGGGAATGGATGCTTTATATCTATATATATTATCAGGCATCTGTAATGGGACAGGGATAGCATATCATATCCCTTTCTTTTTTTTTTTTTGCAAACAATGTCCGGAATTTACATGTAGCCTGCAATCAGAGCATTGTACAAATAATTCTAATTCCAAATGTATTAAGCAATGTAATCGGGGATCAGAGGGTTATATATTAATACAAGTATACAATATATATTTTAATTTGCATAGTTCATTATGTATGCTGTAAAATGCCATTTTTGGGACAGTGTTAAGTGAACCTTAAGAATTATTTAATGTTGCTCCCCCTGTAAGGTTAAAAGACGCAACAGAAGCAGTTTAAATATTGACAGCGTGCAAGCGGAGACGAGTGTCAAACAGCTGGCCCCTGCCAAAAACTAGCTGGGTTTTAATACTTGTGTAATCCGAACATTACATATCAGTAAAGTGCCATCGCCTCTGTACATACAGACTTACAAAGCCTGCGTGTTTGTTAAACAGTTAGCATCGGCCTGAGAGCAGCATTGGCTGAGGATCTTAGTCCCACCAATAAAAGTTTTCTTGCATTATTAAACCGCAAGCAGATGGTTTACGTACAGTATAAAGAATCTCTACACTCTTGGTTATATGCTTTGTCATAAAATCAGAGAAATCAAACCATGGTGGGTTTTCAAAGAGTTCATATACATCGTTAAGTCGGTTAGGTTCGCTTAGCTTATGAGAAGCCAATGCTGAACCACAATAAACTATAGGCATTCTCTACCGAAAAATAATAAAAAATGATTTGTAAGGACACTTGCCGTACATATAGGTCACAGGACAGAAATACATTGTTCAGGACTGGAACCAATGCAACAAGCATCCTCAGTATATAATCCTGTGATAAATATACATCTGGTTGCCATAAACCTGCAAACATTTTTGTTCTTCTAAAATTAGAGTCGAAACTTCCGGCCAAGCAAAGACGAGTATGAAAATGGCCAAAAGCCGGCAAAGTTGCCTGTGTTTGTGACATCAGGTGCTGTCACGTGGCTTAAACATTGATGCGAGCGACTGCAAAAACTCAACCACACAAACTTTTTTGTTTGGAGATAAGGCAAAACCTTTCGGCCAGTATCTACCAATTTTTCATCACTTGGTGTGTCAAAACTTTTAGCACGTTCATTACTTTTGCTCAGAGGCGGTGCTGATATAAAAGAAGATTAAACAGCTTCGTAGGGCCCCTACACTCTAAAGGAGCCCCATTAAGGAGGAAAGTGGGAGATCCATATGTAGATTCCTCACAAAGTTATACCTCAAATGATGTTATCATAAAGCTCATCCTATTGGTTACAGATAATACATATTATTACTTGTGTTAAAGGTGGAGGTTCAAAAAAATGAAAAATCTCAAATGTCCACACGTGTCGCGTGCGCAGATGGATTCTTAGCTGAAGGAAGAGTCGACATATTGAGCATACTGGATTCCCGTACATCTGTTTCAGTCTTTTTTTAGACCCCTGTACTTTGTCCCCCCTCCACCCATTCCCACTCACACACCCCGTACTTCTCTTCCATCCAGCTTGTAGCTTATGTACAGAGCTCTGCAGAGAGTCCCGGATAAAGCTGCCACACACAGTTGTTTCGTTAAAAAGCAGGTGCCGTAGAGTGTTGATTTATCTTCCCACTGGTATCTCCGGAGTCATGCTGAGAAAAACTGCACCCAGCCTCTAAAAAAAGGTGGTGTTATGCTACAGACCAGCACAGGGGGTAATTCTGCGAGGGGCCGGATGGACTGATTTGACACACACTTGGAATTAGATGCTTGTGTCCCAGTTAGGGGTCTTTTGGTGTCCAATTGATACCATGATCTGAACTTGCAGATACCGTCCCTCTAATCTGTGTCTGCGTTACCCAGTAATTTGGCATCGGAGGACAAGAAATGGCCATGCAAGAAGACCTAGTCTGTAAGGGACTCAAGGTAAGAAAACTTTACTGGGTGAAACACATTTACAGGGAAAAAAATGCATGAATTCAAAAACGGAATTCTAACTAACGTCTGCTGGAAAGTTCTGCCTTTCAAACTGGGAAGACTAACCAGTCTTTAGGCTGGATAGAGGACCGACGCTAGCTCTGGCTACTCATCTGTGAAACACATTTAACTATTAAAGACACCCGGGTGGATTCCTAAGAAGTGCATTAAATCTGCATATTTATTATTGCCAGTCCAAAGCTTGCAGTTCTTGGTAGCCGAACGTGTGTCCTTGCCTATACACGGGTGAGTATGTGTAGACGGTGGTCCTTGACAGATGGCGTTTAAAAGGCAGCAAAGCTGGGTTTTAACACCAATGGTTTTGTGGCCGGTTCAGATACGGGGAAGTGAATGACGGCATTTGGTTTACTCAGACCGCTGGCTTGTAAATGGTTTAAACTAGATTTAGCACGGTCTGAGTTTCTTTTAACTTCTTTTTCTATTTTTGTGCTCAGTTACCCATTTTGGTGGTCGGTATTCTTGTTGCGGGTGACTGTATTGCTGTTTGTGGCTACCTTTCGAGGAAAACCCATGCCCTGACATTCAATGTGACACTACAGCTGTCTAATTGCTGTTGGACAAATAAGTATTTTAGGACCTGGTGGGGTGGAGGGTGTAAGGGGGGATGGAAAGATCACAAGCAGAGAGGTGAATTCCCTTCGGTACTAAAATAGAAACAGGGGCCACACAAGTTGTACCCTACAATGTGTAATGTGTCCAGTGGTGTTTTACACAGTACTGTGTCCCATTCTGCAGAGGGATATTCTGAAATGGGGCTAAAGATGACCAACTGATATGGTGACTGGTTTCCAGGATAAGAATGACCAAGAGACACTAAGGATCTCACCCTGTATCGCTTGGAGGAGAGATGAGAGGGGATACGACAGAAATATATGATTAAACTACATAAGTACAACAGAGGGAAATGTTAGGACAAGAGACCGTAATCTAAAACTGGATGTAATATAAGAACGGTTAACTTTACTGAGGGTGGTAGATAAATAGAACGGCCTCCCAGCAGAAGAAGTGGGGGTTAATACAGTTGGGAAAATGTAACGTACATTGGATAGTTATGTATATAAGCCAAGACCAAGGAAGGCTTGAAAAAATTACAGATCAGATGGCCCAAACTTTTCATTCCACAATACTAGAGCGTGCACAATATACACAGCAGGAGTCATCCGGCCCTATGTACAATCAAGAAATAACCTGAAATAAATCCCCACTACCCCAGAGCCCCATTCCAGTCACAAATGACTCATGATATGTCACTAGTCATCGGATGCCAAACACCTGAGTATACACAGAGCCACCTGATGAAAAGGCAGGGAAATAGTACAGTTGGAGTGCAAGTATTTGAGTCACGTGGACCGATGTGAACGCCACTTAGTCACTACATGTGTAGATCTGTACCATAAGCCGACGATAAAGTGTGTAGATAATTCTGGCTTTGCCACAGGCTGCCACAGATCCCGGCTACAATAAGGTTGACTTTCAAATGTAATATCTCCGTAAGAATTGCACTGGTCCAAGGTACAGGTTCTAATTAATGGGTCTAGTTTTCTCAATGCTATTGCAAAGTATTAAAATCCACATAAATAATGTTCATGTCTACTGCCCAACAGAATATGTAATATTTTGAGTGCATTTATAATCCACATGGCAATATTTAAAAGAGCGAGTGCAGTGCAATGAAATAGTAAAGGATTACAGTGAAATCTGCCTTTTTACAAAACCCGATTCCCATCCTACTCCACAGCTGTCCGCAGCCCCGCTAGGAACACATTAGTGATGCATTTCAAGCCCTTTTCCCAAGAGTTCCTCCTGACAAATACAACATGGTCGTCGTCCTGCTCTGGTCGACATCTGGCCCAAAGCACCGCACTGGAGACTTCTGGCGCACTCTGCACGGACCTATCTTTGTGACTATTGTTAATTCAAGTCATTCATTTCTCAATCTATACCTGTCCCTTGACACTACTATTTTCTCTATAATTACATGCACATGCGAAGAGCCAGCATACGAAGGTAACTTCACGTTTACGATGTCCATGCGGCCGGACGTTCCGATTCTACTTTCCAGTGTCATTGTTTCTCTTATTTTCATATCACTTAGTGCAATAGTGTTTACATTTGGAATGTTACGGCATATGACAATGGCCCCGGTACTAAGACAGCCCTCCTCTATAATATTAGCCGGAGTCTTGTTCTGTACAGCCGCTTCCCAATTCATCTATTCCGACCACACACCAGGTGCCTGTTTTAATTAGCTGCGTTAGACGCTATAACTATATTTAGTCTGTGCCATCTCCCGTGCCAAATAAAACGTAAGCTTCAAGGCTGCAAACTTCAGGTTTAGGGTTGAGGGTCTTCTCAGGTCATGTAACTCTGTGTGTGTGTGGGGGGGCACATGATATGTAATTATGAATAGCTTTTACAGCACATTATTCTTATTTAACCAATATAGCTACATTTAATGGATTTTCCCCCCCACTTCCGTTTCCTCTCCCGTACTGTAAAGTTGCTGATTGTTGTTGACGGGTTCAGCGAGAGGAGGTAGAGAACTTCAGCGAAGGAAATTCATGAGATAATATTCTGTAAAAGTAGCCAAAGTTCGTAAGGATGGTTAGAATAGGTTGTAGGATATAACACAAAGTAGAAATGAACACTAACATGTATTGACAGAGTATTAAAAGTTATTACAAAATGTTTTAGTTATTAAAAACTAGCTTGAAAGGAGAGATATTTCTCCATTGATCACTCATTAGCAGAATCTACTTCTGGCTTACGTTCCTAAAAGGGAATCAAGAAATATGTTTATATTATATGCATACAACTGGAACATCATCTTTTTTTCCATTCTTTTTTATTCATGCCAATTCCACTGACTTGGTCTTTGTCACCACATTTTGGGTTTTAAATGTTTGAAAATGTACCTGTTTCCCACTTCATTTTCTTTGGCGGTTTGAAGAGGTATATTTTTGTTTTTAAAGATAAACAGGGCATGTCTGCTATAAAATGTATTTATCTTCCGTGTTAAGGGAAGTTTTGGCCAACTGAAACTAATAAACAACGGGCCTTGAGGGCAACTGTTTGAAATGATCTTGAACCTATTAGAATGGAGATTCGTACTGTGGGATTCGTGTGTGGGACTTTCATCCACTTTCACCGATATTGCTGATCTGTATCAGGTCCTCCCGTGAACATGCGTTAAACTCTAAGAGTCATTTAAATTCCACCTGTGAGAAGATCTTGAATACTTAGTTGTGGGTGAGTTCAGAAAGCCGTATTGGGAGTCAATGATCTTCACCCCCAGCCTCTTGCCTGGGACCAAGAAAGCAATATCCGTTCTCTCTCTGTTCCCCATTGCTTGAAATGGAAACACTTTGCACTGATTACATTCTGAAGACAGAATGTCCTTTCTCAATGCGATAAGACTGATAGATTACCTACTTACATGAATGAAGGTAACTTTATAAAATATTCACCCTTGATTTGAGGAATAATTTCCCGAAACGAAAGGATTTGCTTCCTGGAAGTGACGTTACATTGCGAATGATTAAGACATGAAACATATTGTGATTTAAGGTAAATAGCGTGATTTTAGAACCCAGGTAGAACTTACCACTGCTTGCGAATGTCTGACTGTTCGAGCTCTTTGGCTGGGAAAGAATTCAGGGCAGATCGAGGTTTCCTTGTGTAATGCAGTCTTTACTAGGAAGAAGTTGATAATTAGCCACGAAAAGGGATTTTTGGAAAGTGGACACGGTATTTTCCATCTGTTTCCGTGTATATTAGCTAACTGAACACACATTTAACACGGAGGAAATATTTTTTATCTTCTACTTTTCATTTGGTGATAGAATATTTTGGGAGACTCCTTGGAATTTTTATGTTAGAATTAGACACACTTGGACAGATACTAACCATGGATTGATTCATCGTGAATATGGTTTGTGTTCTGGACTTGTGGAGTTGGAACTACAGCGATAGATAAGTTTAGCGCCAAAACGCCTTCTGATCTCCCGAGTTTTAATATGTAAAGGGCAGCTCTGCCTGGGATACGGATCTTGTAACTGACAGCTCCAGGAGCATTCGAAGTCCGCATGGATACGCAGTGACAGCTGCTTCTGTAAGTCTGGATTATCGCTGTTATGGAACAAAGGCAGGAAGATAGTGGACCGTTCTAGCTTTGGACACTCTCTTAGTTTGCAGAGAGTCGCAGGTGAACTAAACAAGTGAAGCAGCCTTTCGCCCCAGCTGTCTACTACAGAAATGTTTGCTGTGTTGCTGTGAAGATTATAACGACTCTCCCTGTATCAGCGAAGGATCCTAGCACTGAAAAGTAAGTCTGCTTCTGCAACGCATTGAAATTGGATATTTGTAACGCACCGTGGGTGATATCTCTAGCAGAACGTCGCCTTATGTGCACCAAAAAGGAAAATAAGAGCTTTCTTCTCTCCTTTGAGTATCTAGGCCATAGAATGCGGCAAAATGTGGTCTGTTTAGTAAGGACCTTCTTGACCCAAGTACAAGCACATTAGGAAATGTATCAAAACGCGTGCAAAAGTTGACAGTGAAACTTGATTTAGAGTCAAACCCCTTGATAGCCGACAGGATTCTATAAAAAATAGAACTGTTCTCTTTCTTGAGTTCTCCACCGGAGTCATGTCTTTTTTACGAATCAATGAGGCCCCAGCTTGTGAAATGTCATGGGTAGTCAACCAGATGCGTGAATTCTTTTGTTGTTTTTCATTTTTGTGTTGCAAAAGCCCAGACATGGAATTTGCCGGCAGATCTGATTTGGCCCATTTATTCTGCCCAGTTTTCCTGCTGTAGAGACTCGAACCATAATCAGTTCTTGGTCTCGTCTTACATTCAGTAAAGCTTTATGCCTATTCCCATGTAGTGGCCTCTACCGCTTGGAAGGTCCATTGATCTAACAATTTGTGAATAAAATCATACAAACTGGGGATGGTCAATCCAAACACTTCTCTGAATCTGGTTACGACCACTGAAATACAATTAATAGGCATTTGACAAAAAGGAAAACATTATTTTTAATATGGGGCACATAACCTAAACTAGATGTAGTTAGGGGAAGAATAATTATCTGTCTATCGTATAGACCGGATAGTGGAACCTGGAACATCGTTTTTAGCTAAAGTGGTTAAGCCAAGTATTATTAGGATCTATAACACATTAAAGATAAACGCAACGTTTAAGCCTCTCTGCGAAAACAAGATTTTGGATAATCCTTGCATAAGGATTTTTTAAAGGTACATATTTGCTGTTGGGCAGCAAACAAAACTAGTTTGACCTTAAATTACACAATATTTGCAAAGGTTGATCACGTGTTTCATATGTAGGAATTTAACCGCATGAAGGGCAGAGATGGGACATTGATCACCTTCACTAGGATTCATTGAGTTACTTTAATGAATAGTGGGGTGATTTAGCAAGGAGGTGCTTTGAAAAGGTTTATTTGTAAATCCATGGGGGTTCAATCCACTAACCTGGTGCAATTTTTTGGGGCAACTGGGAAAGGGGAGCCGGAGCCCCACCTTTAGACCAGAAACAAGATTCTCATAAGGCCTTTTGAGCTAAGCGCTGCGTCGTTACCATAAGCCGCAGGTAACCATTACATTTTAGACATATTCTCTTCATAAACCTGAAACATAATAACCCCCCTGAATGCTGCAAAGGATCACAAAGCAACTTTATATCAAAGACAACCAACGATGGAAACCACAAATGTCTTTTAGATTGGAAATGGAGGGCGATGACCAACTCCACAAGCTATGGGAAGAGATCAATGAAAGAATGAATGAATTACATGTATTACCCTATGTGGCAGATTCGGATGTATCACAAGCAGCTTTACCAAAGAATTATGGAAGGTTTCCGGACCTAACTTCAGCTTTACCTGCCTTGTAAATTTCAGCTGCATTATCTGTTTTTCCTTAAATCTGAGAAAATGTACTCTTCTGCCATAAGATGACGACTGAATTCCGACTGTCCACAAAAACGACCCCAACTTGCAAAGTAAGCGTTTTTGTATCAGGACTAGTAGGGGAGCACCGAGTTTGCATGGTAATATACATCTGTGACATCTTCTTGTTGACATCTGGACACATGTTGATTTGGAAGGAAATACTTCCTATTTCTTTGGAGAGCAATTAACCAAACTCCAGATTGCGTTCAGCCAAGAAACTCCCAAACCCAGCTGCAGCCGCTGCAGAGTACAGCAGGTGGACTTTAAACAGGGTGCCCCCTTTGCATGTATTACGTTTAAATTAGCATGTTTCTTTGGCTTCTGCTCTTTGATGCTCAGAAAACAATCGGGCCCCATGGTTTATTTAAGACCAGAGTCAATACGACTCTGCGCCAGGCGAGATTAACTTCTTGGTCCCTGGTGCAGGTGAAAAAAAAAAGATATAAATATTTTTTTTGAGAGGGTGAAGCAGAGGTCTGGAAAACAAGATGTTCTGAACTTGCGATGTAACATCTGCATTTGAACATAAATCTGAATTAATTTTCCTAGGATAACTGGGAGGGGGGTTAAATAAATATTTTACGCTACACTCACTACAGTCATAGGTGGCAAACATATGATAAATAAATAAAAGACTTGCCCAACATAAGGGGTATGTGTGGGAACTGCTTAATAGACAACTTCCCAAAAAACAGGGGAGTGATGATGTAACCCAGGGTTGTTGTCAGCTGGACAACGACAGATGCGTGCAGCTGAGGTCACAGCATGTGAGAATAACGGAGAGCGAAAGCTCTGACAGTGCGCACAGCTCTGTGTAAAAGAGTCTGACATGGGTGCTCTGGGGCGACTATAAGGTATATAGGGGGATTATTAGTAGAACCTAAGTTCTGTTAAGGTACATGTAGCATTGTTAACCCTCCAAACATACTTAAAGAAGGTTATGTATAAAAGGAATTCTGGTGCAAAATGGCAAAATGGTGATGTCACCACGGTATATATATGTGTAAATATATATATAATGATATATATATATATATATAACCCATTTGTCCCTCTTTTTCCACCCCTGACGCTCTTCTTTTAAGAGTGTTTGTGAGGGTATCACAGGGGTTCTAAAATCCTAAATAATATGTATAGAAACAGAAAGCAGTAACAGCGAGTGCCTTTTCTAGCTCTTCTGCTATGTGCGCTTAGGGCTGGCCTCCACTGACAGCTTATGCATGAGACATATTTACCAGCTGGCCGGTATTAGCAATGCATTCCTCTACGTGACAGGCAGAAACGGCACAGCTAATACCCGGTGCTGGAGAGGAAGAACGCTCAATAGATGGTGGCCAGCTACCTCCGAGTTGTAGGGGGCGCAATCATCATCAGCTTTGCAGTGTACAAGAAAGATATAGTGGAGCTGGAGAGGGTTCAAAGACGGGCAACCAGAGTAATAAGGGGAATGGGAGGACTACAGTACCCAGAAAGATTATCAGAATTAGGGTTATTTAGTTTAGAAAAAAGACGGCTTAGGGGGGACTTAATAACTATGTATAAATATATAAGGGGGCAGTACAGAGATCACTCCCAGGACCTATTTATACCCAGGACTGTATCTATAACAAGGGGACATCCTCTACGGCTGGAGGAAAGAAGGTTTCTACACCAGCACAGACGGGGGTTCTTTACAGTAAGAGCGGTGAGATTATGGAACTCTCTGCCAGAGGAGGTGGTAATGGGAAACTCAATAAAAGAGTTCAAAAGGAGCCTGGACGTGTTTCTTGAAAGCAATAATATTACAAGTTATGGATATTAGATTAATAGGGACAGAACGTTGATCCAGGGATTTATTCTGATTGCCATATTTGGAGTCGGGAAGGAATTTTCCCCCTGGTTTGGGGCAATTGGCATCTGCTTCATAAGGGTTTTTTGCCTTCCTCTGGATCAACACAGTAGGGACACAATATGTATATAGGTTGAACTTGATGGACTTTGGTCTTTTTTCAACCTTATGAACTATGTTACTATGTTACTATGTTATAATTGATATAAAATGTTTGTAATATTCATGCTATATGTATTTATGGCACCATCACATTCTGTAGCGTTGCACAACGGGTAAACCAGACATAACAAGTAGTGTTAGAGACTTACAGAAAAAGGATGAGGAGAGCCTTGCTCAGTCAGGCTTACAATCTAGAAGACGTATGTATGTATTCATATACTGTGCTAGCAGAGCTGCAAGATAGTACACAGATCAAGGTCACAGGTGGGTCTACTTTATGGCATCACGGTGTGACACCATATGGAAAGGAAGAAATAAAATGCTAATTTGTATAGAGTGACGCTTCTAAGCATTGTACTGAGTTCACAGAAAACTATCTGGCTTTCTCTTATTAGTTTGAAATACATATATATATATATTCAGTAATAAAATAGCATTTTTGTGGACAATAACCATGTGTCCTCTTTTGGTCCTGCTAACCACTGCACATGCGCAATAGACTGGATCTTGAGCAATGTTGCTAATAGTTGTATATTGCCACTTAGCAAAATAGGCGAGGGTTCATGTGTTGTTTTGGTAAATCTAGGCCACATATATCAATCTAGGACAAGTTGATGTCAATGTATTTAGTGTTTGATTAAATGACACCGCTAATCATTGATCGTGAAGAGAGCAGGTGAAAGGATTAGAGATCGGCTGATACTTTGTTTTGCCATCACGGAGAAACATATAACCTAGTGATTAATTAGCTGGCACGTGCTTGCCGCCACAAAATATGATCCAGCTTGTATCATTCTAAAGGGAGAGTACCAGGCGCAGGTAGAGTATCCACTAAACAATTATTTACATGTAATAAGCAACCAATACTATATATGTATGTATTTACTGCCTGCACAGGCTCACATGTACAGTATGTAAGCACATGTTTCCCAAGGACTTTAAATACCACCGTGTTTCTGCCTTGTCCTGGCATTCCTCTAGACGGGGAGTAAGTGGAGTAAGTAAGCAAAGTGGGACTCCATAAACCAATAAACAACTGAAACTGTTATTATCAAGCATGTGTAAAGAAAATAACTTTAAAAATAAAACAAACTAAGCATGTGTGTTGCTGGACGATGTCCTTGGATAGTCCTTGAGGGACGTGCTAAACGTAGTATGGCCAAGGAAGAGATTGATGGACCTGTATTCCAAAGCTAACAAATCATGTTACCGGTCTGTCTAGAAAAAAAGAGCATTTTCTTATTTCTCTGCCCAGTGACCACAAACCACATGTTCCAAAAGTTAGTTCTCAACAAGTGATTTGCGGAGAGCATCATCAAGTAGTTGATGGAATCTCTCATAGTTAACGTGTATTAAAATGTTTCTCGGTTTCTCTGCACAGAAAATGCATGAGTGAAAACAGTGTGATTTGAATGGACTGGAATGGGTGGATCAGCTGGGAGACGTCATTTCCCGACACGGTCAGATAGCGTCCTGTGGAAGACCGTCCTCCTGCTTATCATCTGTGCGCAAGGTAAGGACCTTTTAAAGAGCATGTAAAATGCTACTCACACCCCACAAATGTTCATAATTGGTCTTTTAATTGGCGTTGTCCCAGCTCACAAATAATGAACTGGGTGTGTAAAGTCCCTCTGTGGCCCGTCCAGGCCTAGAAGTTAGCTAACCCATTTCTAAAGTTTCTTAGACATCTTTGAAAGAAAGCCCGAATCCAGGCAATGGCATAAGAAAGGTTTTAAAATATATATTATTTCAAATGCTAAACATGATGAATTGTCAATACATTATTTTTTTCCCCCCTTTAGTGGATGCTCAATGTAAAATCATTAAATGCAATTCAGAATACCTCTCCGCCACCTTTAACCTGAGGGTCTCTAACAGAAATGCTGCGTACTGTGTTGCCCTGCGTTCCTACTCTCAATGCACACGGAACACTGCCCGTACATGTCGAGGCGACCTCGTCTACCACTCTGCAGTGCACATCATCGAGGACCTCATGATCCAGCACAACTGCTCCAAAGAGGGGCTTACCACGCCTCCCAGGCGGCAACCCCCACAGTCGCTCCCCGAAAACCCTGGGAAACAGGCATGCGACTATGAGAAGATTTTCCGAGAGAAGCATGGGAAAGTTCCAAAGTATCTTCACTGTGCGGTGTTCGGGGACCCACATGTACGCACATTTAGTGGGGACTTCCAGACATGTAGAGTAAATGGGTCATGGCCTCTTTTGGACAATGATTACCTGTTTGTTCAAGCCACCACCACGCCACTCACCAGCTTGTCCAATGCCACTGTAACAAGCAAGGTAAGAAGTAGCGTTTGGTTTTCCATAACCATGGTAGCTGAAGAGATGTGTGCTGCTCTGGAAGAAATGCACCCTAACACTAAAGCCAGCCCCGGTTTTAACTTTCTTCACAGCCACTCTACCTCTTCAATTGTTGTTATACTTTTGCCCCTCTGTGTCTAATGTAAATGTGCCCTACCCATCCCCCTTTCCAGTTTAATTATTTTCCTACCATGTGTTCTTCTCCCTGTGCTTCTCTCTTTTTCTCACCCTGACCTTGTATGCCGCTTTTTTTGTATTTCTTCTACTTCACTCTGCCTTCCCCGCGATGATTGGCTTAGTCTTTTTATTCCATACTAGTCGATATACCTCCTTGTGTATGTCTCTTTCATTCATTTTCTATTTCCTCTCCTTCTGCTCTATTCTACATCCTATAACTGTCCCCATCTCTCCCTTTCTCATCCCCTTCCAACTGGCTCTTTTGTTTTGCCCAACCACCACCCGATTGAAATCCAAAACTATTCTATTTCGATTTGCAATGGAATGTTCACAATAATTATGGAAATGATATGCAAACATGCTTTTCTTTAATTAAAAAAAGCCCTTTTTACCCTCTTACTTAATCTCTCCAATATTATATTTTTGCATAATATGTCCCATACATTTCTAGGAATATGAGACATTATAGTAATATGAATTTTAAAAAGCAGGTGCATGGAATGGTTTTAAGTTTATAGCAGCTGTATTTAGAAACTATATACAAAACATGTTTTTGGGGTTTTTTTGTTAAAGAAGAGAATTGGAGGACTTTCGTTTTGGAAAGCAGTGTTTTGTTGATGAGATACACTTAGTTCTAAAAGAGTTTGGAAAGTTAATTGTAACTGTGCCAACATTCCTTTTATAGCTGACGATCATTTTCAAGAGTATGAAGCAATGCATCGAACAGAAGGTCTACCAGGCAGAGGTGGGCAACCTGCCAGCGGCGTTTGATGATGGATCAGTCAACGGAGGCAGAAGAGCTGGTGGGAAAAGTCTTACCATCCAGGAGAGGGAGTCTGGGAGCTACATCGAGATCCAGGCCTCGTACATTGGCACCACGATTCGCGTACGGCAATTAGCAAATCAACTTTCTTTTTCTGTACGCATAGCTGAGGAGATCTCTCAAGCTTTCCTCGAGGAGCAGGATTTACAGCTGTGTGTTGGGGGCTGCCCAGCGAGTCAGCGGTTATCCAGGACTAAGGACGTTGGTCGACCATCTTCCAAGAGCATGGAAACGGCCAAATCCCTGTGCAGGGAGAAGTTACCCGTAGAGGACGTGTATTTTCAGTCATGCGTGTTCGATTTGCTGGTGTCAGGAAACACTAACTTGACAAACGCCGCTTATCATGCTTTGGAGGACGCTAAAGATTTTCACCCTGAACCAGGAACATTACATATCTTCAGTGGGGCAGTGGAGCACCCCCGCCTGAAGCAAACAATACTTCTGATCTGTTTAATTATCGCTGTGTGGATTCTTTAGCTTTGGTCTGCCACTTGCCTTGTTGGTGTGTGGAAAACGAGCAGCCATACTAAATGTGAATTTAAGAGATATAGAGGCAGTTGGCAGGAGAATTTGTAAGAAAAGTTTCGGTAGGGCCTCCCTAAATTCACTTATAAAGGGCCAACTCGCAAATTCTCTGTAAGAAGGGCTGGCCTGGCCATGTATAAAGTATAGTTCAATCAGTGACACGAATTTCAAGGAATCTCACTGATTTAAATAACCTCATACAGGGTCCGCCATGGTCTTCTTTCAGCGGAAGATCACTGGGGTTGGAACTTTTTAATGTATCGTTACATGAAACTGCAACTCTCCTGCCAGCTCCTTCTATAGTGACTAGGGAAAAAGGCACTAATGACTAAAAGGTTGGAGTGGTGTCACTTTAGTGACTGAAAGATTTACAACCTTGAGTACATATGGCCTGTAGAGTAGAATCTCTCCAGTGTATCAAGCATCCCTCTCCAAACCAATGTCTCCTTTTGTAACCTACCCTTCTTTATGTATACATAATAATAAGAAAAATATGAACATTGCTATATTACATTTGTTGTGATACTACAAGTCTATATTCAATTTTTCCATTAGCTCAGAGTGGGCCTGTGAAATTACATTAATAGGAAACTAATCAATAGTGAATCTGCTGCGTTTTGTTTTTAAAGTACAGCATAGACATTTGCTACAGAAAGGGAGGATCTCACATGTCATTTGTCTTGAGTTGATGAGTGAGGGTCTCAGTGTTCCAAACAGCTGAGACAGTTGCCAAAGTCATAAGGACTGGCGGGATTGTAACAGGCCAAAACGCAACGGGAATCGTATAAAATACTGATTCATGTGTCTGGGTAGTGACAGTCATATTTGGACAATGACACCAAATCACTACAAAGATTTTTAGTTAACAACGACCATTCTAGAGTGCTTGTTATACCACAACGTTCCACAAGAGAGCGCTATACATTACATGACAACCACAATTTATCCCACTGTACTATGTCTCCCCATATAGTGTTTATTTTAGATACTGGAAATCAACCACTGTAATTAAAATGTGCTAATATTATATAAATATTTAATATATATAGAATGAATTATTTAAAATGCTTTCTATTTTTTTATTTTGTTGGTTTTTTTAAACTAAGATGATATATTACGTGGTGTTTGAAGATTTATGGTGTTTCTTCTGTAAATGCTTTTACCAGCGATCACTGTGGATTAAAACGGTGACCCAGTAACAAGGTGATGTTTCCAGTGTAATACCTACAGAAGAAAATATTTTGTCAAAAAAAACTATTTTTTTTTTTACATAATAGTATTAATTGAGCTGAAAGCCTTATCTTTTGGGGAGGAATTGTAGCTGGACCCATGTTATATCCCTTTTCAGTATTAAAGCACCACATGGCTCTATGTTTTGTGGATATAAATTCAATTTTCTTACAGTATAATAAACCCCCTATTTTACCTTCCACTGTGTTGATTCAGAATACTTTCTCCCTCTCTCTCTCTCTCTCTCCATAATAAATGCAGGGTGGAGGAGACAGTTTCCCTTTTTGACTGAGAACAGCCCCACTGCATTTTGTCTGCATCTTGGAAGGAGCAGGAGGTGTACCTCAGCTCTGGTGTGCTACAGAGTGGGCTTGGTAAGAGAGGACTTTTGTGAATCTGTTAGAAGTCTATTCTGTTTTATTTTATACTGGGAGCCAGCTTAGCAGGCCAGTTCTTTGTTTGTTGGCGAGAATTGCTGTATAGTAAGACTGTGTATTGGGTGCAATAAAAGCCTGAAAGAATGTTGGGTCTCCTACTGTCCCTGTAGCACTAGAAGTGTCCTAACAGGTACCTTACTACAATATATATGTGTATATATGTGTATATATATCTGTTTATATACTAGACTTTTGCATTCAGATTTGTTCAAATTCAAAATTTACCAAATTTTGGCAAATATGCTGATTTGTACAAAGACATGAAAACATTAAAATGAAACAAGCTGAGAATTGTCTGAAATACGTGGGCCCACATTCACTTACACTTTCACACACTCACTCTCATTCTCATATTCCCTACATTCTCTGCCAACCACTTCTGCATCTTCATCTTCTAGCTTATCTTCTTCTATCTTCCTTCTTGTATGTTCATTGGACATTGGAAGAGTGAACCAAAGTGGACATCGGGCAACAAATTTTGTTCCCAAATTAAAAATACCCCGAATAGTTTTTGCACATGTCTAATACATATACATATATTCAGTCAGCATAGAAAAAGCGTTCTAGACCTCTGAGGTCTTTTTCATTTGAGGTCCTGACTGCTTATGTAATGTCTTTTTCTGTGTTGACTGAATGAGTTATCAACTTCATCCTATGTTGGACCAATGTGGCTGTATCTGTTTTCCTTAGTCTTATAGAAACTCGAATCACACTACTTTCCATAATTAAGACTGATCATTCATGGCAATATATTCTAATGGTGTGATGTTATAACTTGCGCCTTGCCTCTAAGTATTATAATAGTTAAATGCTACCACGTTTGTTAACATAAGTGTACAACCAACCTGTGACTCCTACTCTTTGCCACTAGATGGCGATGTAACTTTACCAATCAAATAGTAAGAGCCCTGACATCACACCTGAGGAAATCATAAGAAAACATTTAAAAAAAAAAAAGTGCTCTGTATTTCCTGGGTAAACAACTATTACATCCATTCATCACCTGACAACGAATTGGTAGTGATAGCTACACCAATCTTCAACTCCAAAGTCCCACCAAGATCCACTCACAATCATTCATACACTTGGAAAGGATATTCTGTCCTCAGTAGGGCTCTTTGGGTACATTTCAGTTTTGAGCCCAGATAAGGATTATGACAAATTCATTCTCTCCAGAACATCAAGTTTTTCTTTTAAAACAACTAGAAATGTTGACGTTGTCAGAACAAAGCATGGACCTTGACAGAAACAAGCAGAATTTTATGTAACCAACAATAGCACCCCTGTGCTCTGAAAGTATTTGCGAATAAATAACTAAAGGCTGGCTTGAGCACGCAATGTTCTTTATAAAATTAAGTTTATACAGCAAGTTAGTTTATGTGTGCGTTGAATAGGCACGAAATAATCTAAAGCATTAGACAAGACAAAGGACCAAAAAAGTTTAGGTCTAACAGCAGCTACAAAAAGGGCAGACTATATTGTGCTGATTGTCTCTGCCTTCAAATTGGTTTGTAGGTATATTCCTTATTACTGATGTGTAAACTATGGTGTGTGTATTCACAAAGCTTTATCAGGGCCCCCTCAGCAATAAGTGGGGTCCGGGTCATATTAAATTCTGTATGCACATGAGTCTGATTTACCCACTACAAAAAATACGGCCTAAGAACACTAGCAGGTTAAAAATAAGTATTGTGGAATATTGTATTGCAAAATAATAAACATAAATACTAAGTATCTTGAAAATATATATTTTTCATGTCAAGTAGCAGATTGAAAGCTCACTGTGTGATGTTCGTTTTAAGACATGCTTTATTGTTTGAACTAGTTCTAAAGAAGATTTACATGCTTGGTGGATGGAGACAGAGAAGAGGAATTCTATTTTAACTGGATGATCGGAACTCTGTGCTTAGCTACTCCAGGAGTAAAAGGCTCTAATATTTTGACCTTGAGCGGTTTCCAACACGCCGTAGAGTACAAAGATGAGTTTAGCCAATCTTGTGTTTTGCACGGGACCTGTTGCTCTCAGTTGATTGTGAATTACGCGGTCGTCACTTGTGACTAATGTTCCAGCTGAGAAGACACTACAAAAATGTGCCTGTACTCAAGCATGTATTATGCAACCCAATCTGTTTGTCTATGCAGAAATGCTTACTAAAAATCATCCCCTGCTGTACGTCGCCAGATTAGGTTTCAGCTTGTGGTTTTACATACTGGCAGATGTGGTGCTGTACTTGCGTATGGTTTTTAGGCCAAACATATTGGTTCTGTAACAAACATACAGATAAGTCAGGACTCGGTAGAAGAATACAAGGTAAAAATACTAATAAAAAATGGTGGTTATTTTTGAAGCAATGCACCACTGCAGTGCATTGCTCCAAAAATAAGCACCCATTCTTAATATGTACTGGAAAGCATGTGAAAAGACATGCCTATTGTGCTGGCTTTCTCCCTATGGCTAAGCCTGGCTGGGCTTGGGGCGAGAAATAATGGTAACAATGTTATCGAGGTTTGACCGGCATTAGATTGCCTTTTTCTGCGTGTCTTGTGATTTAGATCTAAGAGTTGGCTTAGCATTGGATATTGTCTATATGCTGCTACAGACAGTACAGAATATATGTCAGCACGTACACTGCATGCTATTTGTAGGCTTAATACATTGTTTAACCCCTTCGTGACAAAGGCTGATTCTATTTTTTGTACCCTTCGTGACAATGGCTGTTTTATCGTTTCTGCGGTGTTTGTGTTTAGCTGTAATTTTCTCTTAACCCATTTACTAAACCCACACAAGTTATATATTGTTTTTTTCAGGACAAGAAGGGCTTTCTTCAGACACCATAATTTTTTATATATGATGTCATTTTCTATAATAAAAATAATAAAATATGACGAAAAATTGAAAAAAAAAAAAAATTCTCACTTTTATTTGAAAAATCTTTTATTCATCATAAAAAACTACTGAAAAAACCTGCTAAATAGATTCTACTATTTGTCCCGAGTTTAGAAATACCCAATGTTTTTATGTTTTTTTGCTTTCTTCTACACGTTATGGGGCAATAAGTACAAGTAGCGTTTTGCTATTTCAAAACCATTTTTCTCTGAATCTGGTAATTCTGTCTCCATGTGGTATTTGGGGCATCTTTGAAGCCAGCAAATTAAATTTACCCCACCAAACCATATATTTTTGAAAACTAGACACCCCAGGGTATTTTAGATGCTGATAGTTTAACCCTTTCCATGCACTAATCCTACCACCAACCCTTGTCAAAGTTTGTGATAGTAATTGTTTTTGCTGTTTTTTAAACATACTTTGTACTTCAGGTGTAAAATTACAGCTCCTGGTATGTTGTTGCTGTCACACAACACCCCGATATGTGTTCAGCAACATCTCCTGAGTACATTGATACCCCACATGCATGGGTTTGTCAGATTGTTTGGGGGCAAAAGGGCCAAATTTGGAACATGCCTCCTCAGCCGTATACCGCTGCATGGCAACAATTGCAGCAAAAATAGTGGGGAAGGAAAGGGTTAATGGCTCTAATAAAAATTTTTTTAAAAACCCTAAAAAAAAAGTACAAAAAAAAAAAAAGTACAAAAAAAGAACCCCAAAAACAATTGCCACTATGCAAGATCACTGTTTATGCAGTGATCAATGGCAATGAAGGGGTTAATATTAAATGGGTGGCTCTTATAAGAGCCTTTGGATCAATATATATATATATTATTGAGAATACCTAAAAACACACTGATCTGTCTCTCTCCCTCACTAGAAGCAAGTGAAGGAGGGAGGCAGATCCAATACTGATCAAAGGCAATGTTTAGAAAACATTGCCTTTGATTTATCAGATCATGATCACTCTTATGAGTGATCTGACCACTAGGGGTGTTATTCACTGGATGTCCATGACATCCAGCAACACCCCCCCCCCGATGATGACAGCAGGCTCCGCCCCCGGCTTGATGGGCGCCGCCATCTTGAAACACCGCATGTGTTTCGAAGACGCCGGCACCGGGAAGGTAAGTTGAGCATTTAGGAAGCGATCGCGAGTCGCTTCCTTTGCTAAACAGGTGTTGCAAAGATGCCTCGATACTGAGGCATCTTAGCAACACCAGCTAAGCAAAGGAAGCGACTCGCGATCGCTTCCTAAACCCGTTTTTCGGTGGCGGGCGCCGCCATGTTTGAAAGACGTGCAGTCTTTCAAACATGTTTTTTTATTTGCTCCTAGGAGCGATCGGGGGGGGCCGGGAATGTTTTTTTTGGTGTTGCTCAATGCCTCGATGTCGAGGCATTAGAGCAACACCGTTTGAGTGAAAAAAATCGATCACGGATCGATTTTTTCACCCGTTTAAAGACGTGCCGGTCCTGGCACGTCAATTGTCATAATCGTCACGATTTTCGGTGACGTGCCCGGA
Source organism: Spea hammondii (assembly GCA_029215755.1). Lineage (NCBI taxonomy): Eukaryota > Metazoa > Chordata > Amphibia > Anura > Pelobatidae > Spea > Spea hammondii. The sequence continues at coordinate 26,012,013 of JARDYJ010000012.1, read as the reverse complement.
CCGGCAATTGTCATCAAGGGGTTAATCAATGTATTGCTCAAAAAAAGCAAACATCTGCCCAGGGCAGATCATGGAAGTCTTGACTAAAAGATAAAACAAGACTGATAGAATGAGATGGGATAAAATTTGTACAATGCTGCTAAAAAACTAGCTTTAAATGATGCCGTGAGCATACTTACACTTTAGGCATGCTTAGTGCATTAACAGTATTGCCAAAAAATGGCTCATGATTTCACTGTTGACTTCTGATGGATTTTATTTGTCCAACAGCATGAATGCGAGATTATCAAGAACAAAAAACATGTTTGTTTTTGGTTCAAAATTCTTGCCCAGCATGTTAATATTATTCAACTTTTTATTTCGTTTCTTTGTTAAAAAACATACTGTGTATACTGAGAAGTTTCTTCAGAGGTCCAATGGTCATAGCACCCACTTATCACGTTGCTTGGAACAAAGTAATATTTATCACGTTTCCTAGCTGAATTAAACACGTGCTCTACACTCAAATTACCTGTTTGCATGGTTATAAAAGTTATATAGGCCAATAAAGCCATGAGCATGTCACTTTCCAAAAACAACAAATGATTATGGGAACTACCCACTAACACTTAAGTGTTACAAATGCCTACTACTACTGCTTTGTAAGTGTAATTAAAGTTGTCACTATCCCACGATTTCCGGGACACTAGAGAGCTATATGGAAGGACTATTAAAAAGCTGTTTGAATACAGACCTTTAGTGGTCTTCCAAAAGTGTCTACACGCAGGGGCGGGCTGGGCTGGGGGGCAGGGGGGCAATTGCCCCCCAGGCCCCCCGAAATCTAATCTAAACGGCCGCTGGGTGCTGATGCCGCCGGCCGGCGCTACTTTAATACTTTTTTTTTAATTTTAATATGGCAAGCCGGATCGGCTATTAAATGGAAAAAAAAAAAAATAGTATTAAAGCAGCGCCGGCCGGCGGCATCAGCACCCAGCGGCCGTATGCGATGGCCGCCAAGTGATGGGAGCAGCGTGAGGGGTGAAAGCTCCGCCCCCTCGCACTCACCTTTCACCCCTCACGCTGCTCCCATCACTATGCGGCCATCAGATTGTTGGAAATCGAATCTAAACGGCCGCTGGGTGCTGATGCTGCCGGCGCTACTTTAATACTTTATTTATTTATTTTTAATATGGCAAGCCGATCCGGCATATTAAATAAATAAAAAAAAGGATTAAAGTAGCTCCGGCCGGTGGCATCAGCACCCAGCGGCCGTTTAGATACGTTTTCCAGCAGTCTGACGGCCGCATAGTGATGGGAGCAGCGTGAGGGGTGAAAGGTGAGTGCGAGGGGGCGGAGCCACTTCACTTGACTTGCCCCCCAGGCCTTAGGCTGCCAGCCCTCCCCTGTCTACGCATCTACTATGCGATGTTTGCAAAGGAACGTGAGCAGATATTTGGTAATGACTATGGGAACTGGATTTCCTAGGAGCTGGAGTTGCAGTAATTGGTTATCTCCGCCATCTACTAATAGAACACTTACCTGACTTGATTTTACCGGAAGTCCAAATAAATAGTGCTACTTGCCTACTCCAAATACTTCAGATACTAAAATGCACAAAATAAGTACTTGAGTAAAGAAATCTGGCTTTCCTAAGATGTGATCAGAGGTCGGGTATAGAAAGCATTCTGAAGTATAAGCATTCTGGGTATAAAAAACTATTCTGAAGTTGTGCTAAAATAATCTCCGAGAGGAGTCACTGAACTTTAACAATACTATTTTCAGTAAACGAGGACATGAGGCTTCTAATAATGGCTGTCTAGCTTACTTGAATAATTGCCTGGAGATTTAAATAACCTATTTAAAAAGTCTGAAAGATATGAAACCACCAATATTTTCATTTCAGTATTTTCTTTAAAAACATCAGAGACTCCTAATATCCTTGGAAGAGTTTTCAGTTCACATACACAAACTGTTTCCGCGTCATATGTTTTGATGTTAGGGAAGGAGGCACGGAAGATGCATCACGTGGTTGGGACCATGGTCCTGAAGACACCATTTTAATCATTGCTTGTCTGGAGATCATGTTTATTTTATGGCTAAAGGGCAGGATGCCAGTAAATTGCTGATGTGCAAAGCCACAGATACCTGCTCAGAGGGCTCCTCATGTTCTGCTGCATTATGTATGAGGTCAGGGTGGGATGGAGGAAAGGAAAGGTCTAACATAAATGAAGAGTTGCTGGACAGCATGGCAGCTGTGGACACCAGTGGTTTCACCAGTGCATGTGGTATCTAACCATCCTCTTTCTTTCTCAGTGGGATTTTTCCACTGGGACGTTGACCTTACTCATTGTATTTTGTTTTTTATCTTGTTTACTTATGTCAAGGTTGTCTACCCTCATAGCTGACAGTCAGCGGAATAATCTGTCATAAAGCAGTATGAGTGGAAGAGGAACGTTATATGGCTAAATGATGGGCACTTCTTCCAGGTTTCTCCATTATTTAATCTGTCTGGTCTCTCTAAAGCTACTGGCACGGCTCTAGCAGCCTTTTTAGGTAATCTACTTCTCTACCAAGAGACTCGCGCTGCTCTAAGAGCTTTCATCTTCTAGGCACTCTATGGGGGGAGAAATAATATTTGCCTGTAATAAAAAGTTAAGCGCCGGTGTGCGCGATCCTCCAGCTCGGTCTCTCTAAAGATGCTACCTTGGTAAATTCACATTGCTGTCAAGATTATGTTGCTGCAGTTTTCATTCATTAGATTTTCTGCTGTGTAATCCCAGTGGCTTTTTATCCTAAACATGCGGCCACTCTCTAATTTCTGATTGTAGATGGATACAACCATACTACCACTACCATACATATAAAAGATTTTTACATTTATTAATACCCTTTTCGCAACAGATTAGAAAAAATAATTAACTGTACCGACAATTTTGCTTGCACGCATGTGGCTGTTTTGTTGTTACTGTATTACCTACAGATAAATATGTTGCATACTTTGCTACAAGGTATACAGAGTGGACCAAGAGATCTCCTTTATTATCTGTTATTGTTTTCTGTATTGTTATTATCATTTTCCTGTTTCTGTGCCTGAATTGTCTATTACCATTTTTTCTGTCTATCTATGCTTTATGGCCTAGGAATGCCCTTACTGGGAGTTGCAGCATTTTTCCACTGATTGTTTTATTTGTTTTTATTTGGTAAAATTTATGTCATGCCTGTCACTACTTAAGTGTGTTATATTTTACTTTCTATCTTTCTGCTCCACTGACCCCTTATCTCCTATATCTGCCCTCTTACTGCCCCCGTCCACTTTAACACTATTTAACACTCTCTATTACAGCTCTCACAACCTGCAATACCCACCTTCATGTTCCCCACAATCAACTGTTTTTTTGCCCGCCCTCCCTGCCCCTCTCCCACCCGCCCCAGTGGTGTTCTAATATATAGACAGTTAAGTACCGGATCTACTGGATCACGCCAGTAGGGGGCACCACACTGTGGATCCCTTTATTACCCACTACTCCCCATTAAAGCATTCCAAATCCTATCCCTCCCAATCTCTCTGCTGTCAAAGCTATCCCAGTACCTCTACACTCAACCTGTATATGTGAAACCTACCTGCATTTGCTCTACCACTCCTGTCCTATTCCTATCATTCTCAACCAGCAAACTCAATCAACATGCGCAACCTAACCAATCTTATTCCTATCATCTCCAACCATAAACTCCCTCCCGTCTTTAACTGTGCCCTATGGAATGCCCGCTCGGTATGCAACAAACTCGCTTGTATACATGACCTTTTTCTGTCTCATGCTTTTAACCTCCTAGCTCTTACTGAAACCTGGATCCCCTCCCAAGACACTACTGCTTCTGCTGCACTCTCCTTCGGAGGACTACACTTCAGCCACACTCCTAGGCCTGATGGCAGAAAGGGTGGTGGTGTAGGCATCCTTCTCTCACCTCACTGCACCTTCCAGAATATACCAAGCCCTCCCTCCCTCTCATTCGGTTCCTTTGAAGCTCACACAATCCGTCTTTTCTCTCCACTCTCTCTTCAAATTGCTGTCATATATCGCCCTCCAGGCCCTACCTCGCAGTTCTTTGACCACCTTTCTGCCTGGCTCCCTTTCTTCCTCTCTCCTAATATCCCCTGTCTTATTCTGGGTGACTTTAACATCCCTTTAGATATATCTAACAACTCTGCAAGCTCCAAACTCCTCTCCCTGACATCTTCCTCTGGTCTCTCTCAATGGACTAATTCCCCTACGCACACTGAGGGACACTCACTCGATCTGGTTTTCTCCAGATCATGCTCCCTTTCAGATTTCTCCATTTACCCCTTCCCTCTGTCTGACCACCACCTCCTATCTTTTTCTCCAGTGCTAACCCCTAACAAGACATACTTACAACGCTCACCTCATACTTGTAGGCCATTACCAGAAAATACCATTACCCAACTGTCAGCCTCACTCGAACCTCTCTTACCTTCCATGTTAACCCTTTCCTGCCCAGACACAGCAGCCTCTTTTTACAACAACACACTTGCTTCATCCCTCGACACCATAGCTCCAATTACTACAAGTTACCCCCGACAATTTAAACGCCAACCATGGCATACCAAAACCACACGGTATCTTCAGAAGTGCTGCCGCACAGCTGAGCGCTACTTCAGAAAATCAAAATCCAGCGAAGACTTTACTCATTATAAATTCATGCTTCACACCTACAACTCTGCCCTCTCTCTCGCCAAACAGCTCTACTTCTCCACTCTCATATCCTCTCTTTCTTCCAACCCACGACGCCTTTTTTCTACTTTCAACTCCCTTCTCTGTCCCTCCACACCCACACCACAAACCTCTCTCACTGCCCAAGATCTTGCTACCTACTTCAAAGAGAAGATCGAGACTATTAGAAAAGACCTCTCTTCCTTACAACTCCCTCCTACACCACTCACCACCACCCTCTCTACTCCTACTATACTAACTGCCTTTTCCCCTACAACCAAAGAAGAGATAGCCACTCTTCTTTCTTCCTCTCACCCAACAACCTGTCCCCTTGACCCCATCCCTTCACACCTCACAAAGTCTCTATGTCCATCCCTTGGTCCATCACTTACCCACCTATTCAATCTTTCTCTATCATCTGGATCTGCCTTCAAGCATGCGCTAATCACACCAATTCTAAAGAATCCTTCCTCAGACCCCGTCTGTTTGACTAACTACCGCCCTATCTCTCTGCTTCCTTTTACCTCTAAGCTGCTTGAATGGATTGTGTACAATCGCCTCACTAACTTCCTCTCCTCTAATTCCCTCCTTGACCCTCTACAGTCTGGTTTCAAACCTCTTCACTCTACTGAAACAGCTCTAACAAAAGTCTCCAATGACTTGCTCTCTGCCAAAGCTAAAGGTCACTACTCTATTCTAATTCTACTGGATCTCTCTGCTGCTTTCGATACTGTTGATCACCACCTTCTTCTTGACTCACTTGCTTCTATGGGCATTCGAGATACAGCTCTCTCCTGGATCTCCTCATATCTGTCTAACCGTTCCTTCTCTGTCAACTTCTCAGGCAACACATCTTCGCCCCTTCCACTTTCGGTTGGTGTCCCCCAAGGTTCAGTCCTTGGCCCTCTGCTGTTCTCTCTTTATACTTCCTCTCTTGGCAAACTAATCAACTCATTTGGCCTCCAGTATCATCTATATGCAGATGATACCCAAATCTACCTGTCTTCTCCTGATCTCTCTCCATCTCTCATGTCCCGGATCACCAGCTGCTTGTCTACTATTTCTTCATGGATGTCACAACACTACCTGAAACTTAATCTTTCTAAAACGGAACTCATTATCTTCCCTCCCTCCATCTCCACTCCACTACCTGAATTCTCTATCACCATTAACAACACAACAATCTCTCCTACTAACCAGGCCCGATGCCTTGGGGTCATCCTTGACTCAAACCTCTCCTTCATCCCTCACATTCAGTCCCTCGCCAGATCCTGCCGCCTGCACCTAAAAAACATCTCTCGTATCCGCCCATTCCTCACCCAAGAATCCACAAAAACTCTGGTTCATTCACTTATCATTTCCCGTCTTGACTACTGCAACACTCTTCTGGTTGGCATTCCACTGTCTCGACTCTCTCCACTACAGTCTATCCTTAATGCCGCTGCTAGGCTCATCTTCCTTGCACGTCGCTCCTCTTCTGCTTCCCCCCTCTGTGAAACCCTCCACTGGCTTCCGATTACCTTTAGAATTAAATTTAAGATCCTGGTACTGACATATAAGGCCATCCACAATACCGCTCCTCCGTACATTTCTGACCTCATTAGCAAATACTCTCCTACTCGATCCCTACGTTCCTCCCATGGGCTAAGGCTCTCCTCCTCACTCATCACCTCTTCCTTTTCCCGTCTACAAGATTTCACTCGAGCTGCCCCATATCTCTGGAATCTGCTCCCAAGGAACCTTCAGAATTCACCCTCCCTCCCAACATTCAAGAAACATCTAAAAACCCACTTCTTCAGAGAAGCATACCATCTTAGCTGCTAGAACATCCTTGTCATTGATACCCCCACAATACCTCTCACCCTTTCTCTATGCCTTATGTTTGTCACCCCATTTTCCCTCTAGATTGTAAGCTTGCGAGCAGGGCTCTCTCCACCAAATGTATCGGTTTGTCTTAGTCTGTCAATTCTTGTCTTGTCATATCCCTTGAATTTATGTATTGTATTAAGCGCTGCGTAAACTGTTGGCGCTATATAAATAAAAGATAATAATAATAATAATAATAATGTTGCTATTTTTTAAGCCATACGGACAGCCAGCTATTTCGCCCACTCATCTCCAGCATGCTGCTTGTCATAATAATTCACTGGTAGCTTGGGTAAGGCCAGTCATTAGAGAGCATGTTATAAATACAAACACGATAGATCTGTTAACATGCTTCTAGAAGGGGAAGGAACTGCAATACTCATTTGGGATTTGGGAATTCACAAGTCATCAAGAGTACGTCCTCGGCACAATTCTGGCTTAACAAAACTGCAAACTTTCCTTACAAACATTATTCGCTTTAAACTTTGAATATAATAATGACCCAGTTTGCTAGATATTATCAACCAATGCCTTATGGTGTTTTTTGAATGTTTTAAATAGGCACTTCAAGACTGAAACAAATCGATAAAACTCTTACAATGCGCTTTTATGTCCAGAATGATTCTGGTCATTGGAAGGCAGCCAGCTTTTATCCAATGGGATCCATCCAACCGAACACTTCCTTATATAGTGGCCCACATAAACAATTGGCCAATACATTAAACAGAATTGTTTGATATGTTTCCCTTGGATCCCTCTCCTTGAAAGGGTTTAATCTAAAGATTGAATCACATAAAAACTTCACGGAATCTTTAAAGATGTATCTTTTTTTTTTTACATTTCAATAAAGTGTTCCCGGGAAAAATGAATGGGACAAACTTTTTTACATGATATATTTTTATGTATGTATCTTTTGTATAGTTTTTACAGATGTACTTACAGCTTAATGGTTTTACAGTGTAGTAAATAGGAGGTGCAATAAGTGCAGTTGTACAATAGTCATACAAACATTATGATCTGGGTACATATGGGAACCTGCAGACTTTTGGGAAAGGTTTGGACATCTAACCGTACTATGAATTATGTTTCTAATGCTGCATTTAAGAATCTTTAAATACCCTCACTTTAAAACATGTATAACAGTGCAAAACATCACGTAATTATCATAATTCTGGGTGCGGTGTGTCCCAACCTCTCCTGTGTGTGGTGGAGCAATTTTCTTTCGCAATAAGTACCACTTGACATTTTTGACATATTAGATTCTTTTCATACTTCACTCCACTGACAGAAGAATTGTCTAGACCCTTGAAAGTTCCATTTTAACTTTTCTGTATCTTAGATGCTTATATACTTTTTACCTCCATGGTATTTTATGTGTTTAAGTCTGTGGTACACATTTTCAGGCTCATCTCATGAGCACTGATGGCTGAATCGGTATCCTTGGGGTTTATTCACTAAAGTGAGGTTGCGGGGGAGCTGCACTTGTAATTCATTAACTTCACTATGCAGTGTGAAGGACCAACCCCAGTGAGATTCTCCTTCATAAGGAGCTTCCTTAGCCCTGTATAATGCAGTCATAAAAGAAGAGACTTGACCCTTTGTAAGACAAAATGAAAGGCATAGTCTAATGTCCCATGCAGCCCTACCTTTAGAAGAAGCTGCAACCTACCTTTAGAAGAAGCTGCAACATAATGACACTCTATGCTCAACTATTTGCTTTAGGCAGCAAAAGATATGCTTCAAAAATCCTTACCTGAGATTGCAAGCTCTTGCACCTAGGTGAGCCAAGTTCTCTCGTCAACGAATACTTCCTATTCCTACAAAGGAGAAACAAAATGTTAACTGCAAGATAATGATATATTGTAACATTCTAGAACATAAATACATTTTGAAACCTAAGCTGGGTAGCCCTTTATGGAACGATAAACTGGTGAATTACACTCCTCAAATAGACAAAAAGAAGCACTTTTGTATTAGGGGTGTGGTTAGACATGGCTGGGGGGTGGAGTTTTACCATGACTTTTTGTGACTTATATCTATGTAACCGAGAAGAACATGAGTTTCTACTAAACGCCTTTATTTTATAAAGCAGTTTCCTGCTGTTTCTATAAATATTATTGTGATTTTTGGATCCTGTGATACACTCATTCCCGAAAAACATTCTGAGCTCCTAGAAAGTTTGGCCACCAGGGAGTCCGGCCATATTTGCCGGGCGGGTTGGAGCCAGAATTACCCAATCCCCAGACTAAAATCATTGCCAACGTTCCCGGGGCACACAAACAATAGATACGGCACGTGCTTCCTAAAAAGGGGTTATCGTAAACACTTTATAAGCAGGGCATAGAAAGACTGAGCAGAAATCAATCAGGATGATGTGTGGGGGGGTATATGCGAAGGTTGGGGGGGTTTAATCCATGAGGTCTTCATGTTCCCCAAAAATATAGAACACAAGATAAGTATGGGGAGATTCAGAATTAGCAATGTTCTAATTTGGGTTTAAGAACAGCTGCAGCTCTGTGGTTTTCCTTGAACTCTGAGAACTTGGAAACATATTTACAAATATTTGTTACGTAAAAATATTGACACACAATTCTGTTTTTTTTTTTTTATTGCAGTGATACTGTTTCAATCTAAGTTCTTCCCTTTGACTGACCTGAAAGACCAACGGGGTCTACAAATGGGAAAATATTTTCCCTGCCCTCCTGATGAATAACTTTTGTTATTTATAAATATTTTGTTATGAGCTATAAACATGTGTCATAAAAAATAAACAAATGTAATATAGATATGTTCTAATATATATATATATTATTATTAATCAACCTTGATGTATTTCACGTTTTTTACCTCAAAATTTCCCCAAATTTTAATCTGTTTATTTGGCACTTACATAACTACGGTTTTCCTTGCGGTTGTAAACAATAAAATGGTTCTATAGATGCTTTCACTGTGTTTTTGGTTCGAATACGCAGGCTTTTTAGGGCGGCTTGAGGAAAAAAATGCATCCACCGTAGGTTTTCTATAACCCCGAGGCCTATAACATTAAGTTATTAACATTTTGACCTGTTTATCCCCACATAGAAACATGTCTTAAGTGTTTCCAAGTGTTAAAACATACCGAAGGGTTAAATTAGGGTTGTATTAGAGTCGGAGAATTATTGCATGTGAATACCCCTTTTGTCTGAAAATTCTCTTATTTTGGGCTGTTTTCTGCCCAGGGAAGAGCTAGTTTGGTACATTTTCTGACAGGATACCTCGGTTTCTACGCCACGGACAGGGGTAAACACCTGAGCGCCTCAGTTAATGTCGTTGTGTCACCACGCTAACCGCCTCCCTTCTCGTCACGAAAAAACTGCACAAGCGGATACGAAGCCCCGCCCACTAACTGAATCGAGCTCCATGCATGCTGTGTCCACGCGCAGCCGTGCGGCTCCCGATTGGCCGATCCACTTCCCATCCGTGGGAGCCTAGCGAATGAGGGCAATGTGCACGAGGTGAGCATGCCAGACTCCAAAGGCTATGTGTAATCGGTGACTTCCCCGTAGGCGTGGTTTCTCCGCTTAATATAAATATACTCTTCCGGCTCTTGTTTACAAGAGCTTGAGTTCTAGCGAGAAGTGGATATAATAACTGCTGGCTAATAGTGGAAGGCTTGGAAATTAGGGTTAAGCCGCTTTAGCATCCCTATTTCAGAGGCACACCCCCACTATAAGCTGCAGGGTTGAGTCCACCTAAGAAGGTTGATATTTGCATTTGGGTGACATTGTTCTGGAGGAGCTTTCATCATGGTGGTCTTCAAGAAAATCAAGTGCTTTGACCTGTCCTTCACTGATCCAGAGAAGGTGTATTGTGGTGGGGAGAAGGTGACTGGCAAAGTGATGGTGGAAGTGTCAGAGGTGACCAGGGTGACAGCAGTGAAGATCCTGGCTTGTGGTGTGGCTAAGGTCCTGTGGTCCGCAGGTTCCCACCACTGCAAGCAGGAGATGGAGTATCTGAGATATGAGGACACCTTGCAGATGGAGGACCAGGCTACAGGTGAGGGCACCTTCTGGGCTTACAGGATGGGGAGGGGGGGGGGGCTGTCACTTTGAGCAACAGCATGTGGTAGCTGTCCCTTTAAACCAGTGACAGTAATGCTGGAAACTGTCCCTTTAAACAACTATGCAGAAAAGCTAATGTGCATCTACAGAATTCTGCGCTGCAAGATAGGTGTCTGCATGTTCCGTATCAGAAATTGCATGTATGTAGACCCCATGCAGGTTTGCGCTTGTAAGAAATCATATAACCTGTACAAAGCGCATGTTTACGCGTTATAACGCCATGCATCCCCACCACATTAGATCGGTGTTTAATACTGTAACATAAGATCCTGACGTGTGGCTTACGTAGAGGATGACACTGTTGGCAGGACACTTTGATCCTGAAAGGAACAATTGTTTTTTGGAATGTCTAGTGATCCAACTGTACTATGAATTGCAGAGATGAAAGGGCTCCAACACACTTAATATAGCATCAAACAAAAAAAATTGCCACTCATTAGGATATAGAGTCCTTACTTTCCCCAAAAGACAATGTTTTTAAAAATTAGATATTAAATCAATACCCATGTAATCAAAACATTTTTTTTTTAAATTCTAGATTCAGATGGATCTGTGATTATGAGACCTGGTAACCGATACGAGTACAAGTTTGGATTTGAGTTACCCCAGGGGTAAGCATTGCCTCCATTGCGTTGACATGACAATTTCCTTACTGGGTACCAGTCCATGATCTAACCAGTATTAATCCTTTGTAGGCCTCTGGGATCAACATTCAAAGGGAAATATGGCTCTGTGAAGTACAGGGTCAAGGCTTTCTTAGACAGACCATCACACCCTCCCCAAGAAGTCCAGAAGAAATTTGAAGTGGTGGACTTTGTTGATGTCAACACTCCAGATTTGATGGTAAGTGTTCTGTTTGTTGTACGAGCTAGAATGTGGCAATAAAATGTTAACTTAGGAATTTAACTGGCAATATTGTATACAGGTTTGTGACAAGCACACATGTGTCTTAAGGTCACTGCTAAAGACTAGTATATTTGGTAATTGATGTTACAGATTAACCATAAGGCTCAGAAGGTCATAGCAGTAGCTGTATTAGTAACCCAAGGCTTTTTCTATATACAGTAAGGTCTCTAAGGTCAAAAATAATTGGGTTGTTTATGTTTTGGACAGTCTCCAGTTTCTGGCAAAAAGCACAAGAAGATGACCTGTCTCTTCATCCCTGATGGACACATCTCAATGAGTGCCATGATTAACCGTAAAGGATTTTGCGAAGGTGAGTTGACTTAAAACAGTCACTGCTGTACCTTAGTTATGTAAGTAATGTACAGTCTTTAATGTTTCTGATTTTTCCATGTTCTAGGAGAAGAAATTTGTATCTCTGCTGACTTTGAGAACACCTGCTCACGTATAGTCGTCCCAAAAGCAGCCATTGTTGCCAAGCACACCTACTTGGCCAATGGTCAGACAAAGGTCTTCACCCAAAAACTTTGTAGTGTGAGAGGAAACCATATAATCTCTGGCATGACTGATTCTTGGCGGGGAAAGAGCATCCGGGTCCCCAAAATAAAGCCTTCCATTCTTGGCTGCAACATCTTGAGGGTCGAATACGCCTTGCTGGTAAGTGTGGACTTGACTATATTTTGGTAAACAAAATTTGACCGGTGATGATTTGGCCAACATAGAAAGAAGATGTGAAGTTGCATACATGTTCAGGGCCTTGGATTGATGCGGCACACAGACTCTAACCTGCTTCTCTATTTTATTTTAAAGGTCTACGTCAGTGTTCCTGGAGCTAAGAAGATAATGCTGGACTTGCCTCTTGTTATTGGTAGCAGCTCTTCTGGGTTCAGCAGCCGCTCATCAAGCATGGCAAGCCAAACTAGCTCTGAGATGAGCTGGGTAGAGCTGAATATCCCTGGGACACCAGAAGGTGAGGATCTTTAGAATTTTGTAATATTCACAATGTTTCTAGAATACCAAGAGTGTTCATTGTTCTGATGCTTAATGCTGTTGACCTTCTTCCTTCAGCTCCTCCCTGTTACTTGGACATAGTTCCTGAAGATCACAGACTCGAGAGTCCCACCACTCCACTTCTGGATGAGCTGGACAACTCTTGTGACAGCCCTATCTTCATGTATGCTCCAGAGTTCAAGTTCATGCCTCCACCAACCTACACAGAGGTGAGTTCCCATAATTGCTCCTTTAGTCCTGATATCCTTGGGCACAAGTCCTTTTCTTGACTATGAGGTCATCTTGTATGTAGATCGTAGATGGGACATTGTTTTGGGTGGAGTATTCAGTGGTGGGTTCTGTGTTGGACTTCCTGTTTAGGTTTGAATACTTAAAATGAACAAAATGGAACGATCAGTATGTTGACATCTTTTTTTTTTTTTTTTTACAGGTTGACCTCAATAAGAATACCTGTGTGCATTAAACAGAACACAAGTCAGTCGTCTGATTTATTCTGAAATGTCCTCACTTGACTTTTCCCAAAAGCACTGTTATCAAGGTGGTAACTCGACAACCTCACGTGTCCCTCTGTTTCCGGGAATAGACGTCAGGAGGTTGAGCACAATGCAAAATTGAGCACTTGACTGTATTTGCCATCCAAAGATAACCCTATTCATCAGGTGTACCAATGCAAAAGAGATAGGGCTTGCCCTTTTCACTCACCATTAGGTGTATGAGTGGGTGCAAAGTAGATGAGGAGATGGACGAACCCATTGAGGTATTTAGTGATCCGTATGCTGACTATCATTTTTTTAACACCATTTTTAGTTTTTTGTAAGGCAAAGATCAAATTGTATTTATATTTTCATAGAGCCTTGAGTATTTCAACCGTATCTAAGAGCTTGGCTTACAACTGCCTCTGTGTGCCTATCCTGTTCCTCCCGCTCCTTCAAAAAAGTCACTCCAAAATCATTCCAACTAGCTTATTAGCCCATTACCTGCACAATAAAGCATCTTATATGTGATGTGGCTAATAAGAAGAAAGAGGTTAGCAGGAGTTGTATAATTATGGCCAGCTCTTATTAATGTTAACAATTCAATGTTTCTTTGTTAGAAAATGTATGTTGTAATGCTGCATGTATGTATGGACGGTATAGTGTTTAATGGCTAAAAGCAGTGTTATTTTCTTGTTCCGTCTAGCACTTTGAATGTTTAAGATATTTTTTTGGTAGACAATTATAACCACTAGAACTCCGTATGCTGTCTCCAGAAGGGTCTTCCGCACGTTTGAAGCTTGAATGCAAAGCTTACATGTTTAGTCTGTAGAATGGCAGACTTCTTCTGTGTTCCGGACTGTGATATTTACCCAAATCAGGTTTTCAGCTTTAACGACTGAAATTCTTGTACGTTCAGGGGGGGAAAAAAAATACTGAATGTCCCTGCATGGTCTAAAAAGGGAACTTTGACAAGCCTTTGTTCAGCAGCGAGGCGATAACGTGGCTCCCTCGTGCAGCACTGGTGAAAAAATAGCTTGAAACTTATTTTATAAGGGCTTTTTCTGAAATCATGTTATGCATATCTATATAAAGCCATAAAATCTTCATGCACTTGAGCTATTTTATGTTTCTTAAAATTATGAATTTGTCCTGCAACCACAAGGCAATATTGTCTCTATTGCAATATCTTGGCCTGGATTTTTTTTATAACTTTTTTTTAAGAGTATTTAAAAAAAAAAAATTCTCTGAGAATGCATAAGTCTTTTCGTTTAATGTGTACTGTATTTCAGCACTGAATATTTGCTTGTATACAATTTCTTGCAAAATATATCCTCCCTGAGAATTTTGTAATAAAAACAAAAAATGTATTTGTTTTGTATAAGAAATTAACTATTGTATTTTTTACTGTAATATTTTGTCCCTTTTTTTTTTTTTTTTAAGGGCACATTTGTTTTCTAAATAAAGCTAAAAATTCTGCATTAAATATTTGCTTGCTTTTTACATTTATTTTTGTGAATGGATATCGCCATGAAAGCAGTGGCGTAAACTGGTATCTGGATGTTCCATCCCCTTAAATAACCTTCACTAAAGCTACACTTCAATTTCTTGGCAGTAACCAATGCTGTAAAATCCAGTGGCAAACTACGCATGTAATACTTCTGGCCGCTAATTGCTGGAAGTAACAGGTGGTGTAGGCTCTGCGCGCACAAAACACATTAATACAAACAATTATTCAATTAAAATGGACAGCTTTAAAAGGGACTTATAATGGGGGGAAAAAATCTTCGTTTTAAATACAACATTGTATATTGAATTTTTTTTCTCCCGCATTGTAGGCGATTGCGTGTCATTTTAGGTTACATCCCAACCTCAAAACCCACCTGTGCTGCTCCTATACTGGAAGTACTGTATGCTAATGAAGTCCACTTCTCCATAGACCTTTGTTACTTAAGAGTCCTGAGTGATTAAAACTGAGGCATTACACTGGTTACTATATAGCAGTATACATAGTCCATGTGTTTCGATTGGGCCAAAATGACATCTTAAAATATACAAAAGAACCGCAAAAGACTACTTCTCAAGTCCTGGAATCCCCCTTAATGCATAACCTGCATAGTATGATGTTCATTGTATTGGTAGAGGGCAGCAAAAGTGCCCACGAGTCTCACTTATGGTCAGCATGACTTCTGTTTGGACCACACTGAACCAGAATCATGGCTTGCTTATCAGTTTTTGGAATGAACCAAACAAGATGTGAACTCCAAACAGGTCCACTTTCCACACGTGACCAAACATGGACCTTTCAGAAACAAATTGCGATAGAAAAGTGTTGAGAAAGGACAGAGCTTCCATGAGGTGTGTGTTAAACTGATACTGTCAAACGTTAAGTTGTCTTACCCCCATAGAAACAGATTGGTTTCTATGGCAAAAAACTTCGCGCTTGGCACAAGGATCACTTTTACTACATAACCCCATATGAATTGGGGTATCAGATTTAACACTTTTGTATAAAAAGCTTTTTTTTGTTAGCCATTTTGCAAGCGCTTTCGGAGCCTTCTATGGCTACGGTATTTTCAAAGTTAAAGTTCACAGGTTTCTGTATTTAAAGGAAAACAATTCCAGAATGTAAGGAAGGCTGAGGCTGATCACATGATCTGTAAAGGTGGTATAAAGTCAAAGAAGCAAAACATTTAGAACGGGATGTATGTCCAAAATGAGTGTTCCATCATAGATAGGATAGAACTATACAGAGTTTAAGGTAGTTTGTACCTTTCTAACCCAACGGCTGATGGTTGCCCATGGGCCTAATCTACTTCCCACCAAAAAGTGGCCTGATCTTTTAGACATTTCTTTGTTTTAATACGTTTTGGCAATGTTCTTACATTATTTCGCTAGAAGGGCAGTATGCGTTATTTGCTAAAGCCAAGTGAGATGGCTGTCCTAGGAATGGTTGCCGTGAGATGAACCCATTTAATCTGTGCAACCACCGACAGACAGATGGTTGATGCTTAGCTTAATGAGTTATCTTTCTGAAATTAAGACATGTTACCAAGTGACGACTCACAACGATCCACATTATGGTTTTATTGTTGGCCACACTCCACTGTAGCAGAATTAAAACCCAGAGAGAAGGCAAATATTAACTTAAAGCATTAACCTTTTTTTAAAGCCCTTACCCTTTTGGAAAACCATGTGATAAGTTGTGTTTTTCCCATTTACACCGAGCTGATTACTTTCTGTTCGATTGATTACAATCAATCAAAGCTGAATTAACGTCTCACAGCCAGGGCCTGCAAGGTAGTGGATCTTGAGCAGACGTCTAAATAGTGGGCTTCTTTCTCTCTACTCTCAACCATAGTTAGAAAAATGTGAGAGCCGGATGCAAAGTATTAATAAAACTTTTTTTTTTAATTGCAATAATGTCATCTAGTCTTTGCCCCAAACATCCGGTTGGTCCATAAACTTTAATGGGAGAATTAGGTAGGGTTGCCAGATGGGTTTTGCTGCAGTCACAATGTATGACAAGGTTTGGGTTAAAAAAAGAAATATACAAATACTGGGCTATCCAGCTGAAAACCCCCAAAACCCTTCCGCACTCGCATTATTGCTCTATGTTGGGTGATCGGTAAGATATTTGATGTCATAGATTGTACATACCTCTGACTGAAGGTACTAGGGCGTGATGTCATATCCCTAAAACCTAATCACTTGTTCAACAGAGAGGTCTAAGAAACCCTCAAAAAGATATCTGTTTGTTTATACCTATTTACCAAAACAGAGATGACTGAAGTATTTGACCTCCTCACCAATACTATAAACGATAATAATAAGCTTGCTAGGAAATATTTCCCTTCGCTTACAGATGATGACTCTGTAGATGATTTTGCACTTCTAGAAACTAGAACTGGGATCTGGTGATAAAATAGTGATTAATCTCAATGGGTGATTTAATTATTTGCCTCATTCACTATTATGCCTGTGCATTTCGAATGATTTATGGTGTTACAATACCTCCCGCTGCCTGTGTAAACAAGTTGAATTGGGAATCGCTCAATGGGAGTCAACGTATTAAAAATACCATAAACATTTTTAATTTAGTTACAATGTTGGATATAATTGTCCTTTCTAAATTATGAAGTCCTTCCAAATGGTTCGGCAATATTTAGTGATGCTCTGTTCAAACAGTAAGTGTGCCTAAAGTCATCGGGATGACAAAGTGACCTGAGCTCACTCAGACATCAGATAATAAATATCCGAAGCCTTTACAGCTCCGCATCTGATTTCATGATCGCTAGTAAAGCCAGCCAATGGAAAATGCCATTCTCTGTGCACACACGGCCTGAGAGTGAGAACATTCTACCCGGCTTCTTCCTGACATTCCGCCGCGCTCTGAATAATGGGTATCCCGGATCCAGGAATGAGAAAAACACATTGTTATACACTGCTATAAAAGGAGAAAGGGCTTTATCACAGTATTTAAGCTTTATCTTTAGGCAACCAGCTAAACTTTCAACTCCCTATGCAATAATAAGGGTCAACCCCAGCAAGCTTTTCCCGGGGGATGAACCATCCTGGAATAATAAATGATTAAATCAGTGATGTGACTTTGAAGAACGTTCTTCCCTATAACTATGCATTAAAACAAGGCTAGTTTAGCTCTTGCTACAGAAGAAGCTCATTGGACTTGACCTTTCATAATGCATAGTGGAGTTAGGGAGTCAAAATGTCCTTTGTGCAAAATCAGAGGTTAGCCTCATAGTGTTTGCGAACATTCTTGCATATGTCTTAAGGGTTATGGAATCGGTGATGGGACGGTCCCTATCTGAACCTGGCTCCTAACTTCATACAAAATACTGTAAGGGAAAAAAACTCTGCCGTGGTTTGCTATTCGCAGCATGCCACCTAATTGATGCATGCATGACTTGCAATTAAACATGGCTGTGTCCCATTTTGGGTCTTCATGGCTCCTGCACTTGTTTGCCCATCGTAAAATAAAACTTTGTTGAGTTGGACTGCAGTTGCCTCAGCTTTTCTTCCTTTCTTTACCTACATACCTCCCAAGGTCGAACAGCCCCGAGGCTACTGGATTTAGCACCTCTTGGGAGGTTTGATGGCACTTTGGATCTAAAGAGAACGTGTTTGGAAATGCCACCATCTCCAGATGAGATGTTCTGTGCAAAGGACATCAAAATTGTACAAATAATTATCTCCCGGAATGAAAATAGACATCATAGACCCCTTAAAACGTGTAATAATATATTTAGAAGGGAACTGATTTACAGCACCGTGTACACAACCTTATGGTATCCTCTGTGATAACACCGGCAATGTGTCTTCTGCTATTCTAGAACATTCTTTTTGTCACAGAGCTTAGGACGAGCTGATATATTTTAGATGCAGAAAAACAAGTATATTTGTGGACGTTCACTCAGCAGGAATAGAGTAACGGCCCCTGCATGGCTGTTTACTGATTTCCAGCCCTGCAGCTGTCTCTGGGAATTCGGCGGCTCAGGGATATATCAGTGCAGTTCTTGGAACCTGTTTACTGGGGTTTCCAAACCATATCCCTACAAGGAAAGGAAGCCCATCCCTTCCCGACTAGATCTGTTGTACAAGAAACTCGAGCACTTTCCTATAATACAGACAGAGGAGACGAGCCGCGGCCACAATTTCAGTGACAATAAGCTGAGGGCACATCAAAGATGAGAGAACGTGTTTTCGTGACAACCCAGCACAACATTCTGTTCCACAATAATTTGGTGCCTGTAAAACTATAACTGTATTCCCTCGTTTTAAAGCCTGGTCTCTGCGATAATAAAAAGTAGAATTCTGCGTTCTGCACACCTGCAAAGTGCCTTTTTTAGCAGGGACAGTCCCAAATCTCTGTGCCTCTCTTTCCTCCCCTGATGCCCCTTTTGTAGGCGGTCAGAATGTTTGCTGGGTATGAGAGTATCACAGGGTTCTACAGCCCTGAAAGCCCCAGGAATGTGTATAGAAACTGCAGGGAATGGCAGTATAAATAAAATAAAGAACCTAACTTAAAGAACTTTCCTCCGTGGTCCGACAATTCTTGCTATTGATCATTGGGCATTCCCACTGACGTTGCGGGATATACCGTCTTCAAAGGGGGAATGGGGCAGAAAATGGTGTCTGTCAAGACGTTTTCCAGTGGGGACCTGGAAAAGCATATGATGGTCGTATACGTTACATAAACAGCTATCGATAATGTAAATGAATTACACAAAAACATCTGAAACCGCTTGAAACTTAGAAAACTTTGCTTGGTCATTTTAAATTCATTAATTTAATGAATTAATGGTGGCCC
Organism: Spea hammondii; assembly: GCA_029215755.1. Taxonomy (NCBI): domain Eukaryota; kingdom Metazoa; phylum Chordata; class Amphibia; order Anura; family Pelobatidae; genus Spea; species Spea hammondii. The sequence goes on along the minus strand of JARDYJ010000012.1, from coordinate 25,992,626 downwards.
ACTGGGTCTTCGTCTTGGTAGTAATCAATGACGTCATATTGCACCTATGACATCCTGCGTGGCCCTGGTAGAGAGAGATCACCAGTTTTAATGAAATTGAGCTATATCTACCTTAACCTTAATCAGTAACCACACTGGCTTCCTGAATTGGTTGAACCTTAACAGAAGGGAAATATATATAATCTCCAGTTTTTATTACTTTGCAGTAAGTAGACAAATATTTCTGAAGGTCCTCCAGATAACATGCCTCTGTTTATATCCGAGATATTGAAACGTATTTGTCACAGTATGATTGTACCAGCTAGTCAGGTAATATTGCCCTGCACGGCATACATATTAACCTTTTGACTGATACTGAGCTGCGAAATGGGATGTGGGAACTGGGGAGATAAAAAAAATATTCTTATCCCTCCAGGTAGACGCAGCCTGAAGCTCCAGACATTACTGAGTGTTATCTGCAGATAAATAAAGATGTGCGAAGAAAGGAGTGAGGAAGAAAGAAGGAACTTGAGTCCCAAAGAGGGACTGTGCCTTCTAAACAAGGACACTAGGGAGCTATGCAAGAAGATGATTTGTAGGGGCCCATGGGATGTGCTCTATGTGCACAGTAGCAAGTTGTTATATTCTCAATAGGGGTCCTGTAATGGTGAGGCTTTAGATCAGTAGGCTTCCTATTTACTTGTAACTTAGTGCTCTTGCTACAAAGTAAAGTGGAGCAAAGGTAAGAAGCCAAAATGGGAACTGGTTATGTTAGTGGTGACATAACCCCAGGCCGTCGTACGCTATTGGCTGGACCAAAGCCAGGTGACACAGGCTCTATTTATAAGTGGATTCCGCTATTGGAACAGGAAAACGTGGCTCGCTCTGTTTAACCATCTGCTTTAGATCTGGGTTTTACTGCTGCTGGTGTACTTTAAAAAAACGTATTTAGATAAAAAGTTTGAAAAGTACTCGTATCACAGAAGGAGCCAATTGAAATTGTCCATTATGATGGGAAGTTGGTGAAAAGACCTCTTTCCATAACCATGAGTGTAGAAAAAATTATATGAGAGCTTCAAGAACAATTCATTTTGTGTAGGACATGTTGGAATGAGGGCTGGGCTGGGGGTTAATCTCTTCTCCGGTACTTTAAGGTAGTAGGAGGGAAAGTGGGATTTGTTATGGATAAATGATGCTCTCACCTTCTCAGAGAAAGGTGAGACGTGACCCAGAGACCCAGGAACGCATCACCTGGAGACCTCCGAGTCAAACCTGTAGAGTTCCCACATATGGCCGTGTCACATGAGGGGCAATAAAGGCATTTGAGACATTGTTGTTAACCAGACCATTGGGCATTTGCTGGGTTTTCCCGATGGCCAGTCTGGGTCTGGTAAAAATCAGAAAATGACGGTTGAAATGATCAAACAGTAGGCACCATAGTGGGTTGTGTTGGGTGGGGATGGCTAAACTTAAGCTGCTCCTACATCCTCATCTAGTTCTGACATGCTTCACCGAGGTTTGCATATTACCCAACTACACCATATCTTTTAATTACTTTTTTTTCTAGAAAATACATCTCTGGCGCTACATAGAAACATAGAATCTGCGAGGAAATCAGCCCCATTCGGCCCCCGTCTAGTCTGCCTGTTTTTCCTACTGTAAAACGGAAACCTTAGTCAGTCCTTGGTCTCATCTTAGATTCAGGATAGCCATTCTAATCTTTTGGTTTCTCTTTCATCTTAAAGCTAGAATATTGGACTTTTTTAGTGCATCTTCATGAATGAAGGGCTGAGTCCTTCCATGTGCGATCCCATTCCGTTGGTTCCTGCTGATTAGTTTAGCAGCTAAAGCTCTTTGGTGCTTCTGCTTCCTATAGCTGGCTGCTCTTGGTGACCTGAACTAATTCTCCATTTAAAAATAAAACCCACCGCTCACTAGATATTTAGTCTTATTGACTCTGACAGCGCTCCCGTCTCTGTGTTCTGCCAGGGACGGAGCTCACGATATAGGGAACGGGGGCACAGGTGAGGATTTAACAGCCACAGCTATCAGATTGGGTACATCGGCATAAAACTGGTCTAATTATAGCCACAAAAATCATATTACTCTGCAAGTGGTTTATTCATATGATGTGTTTACAGCTTAAGATACAAAACTTTTAGGTGTAAAGCTTGTGTTATCACCATAGCAACTAATGGAATCAATCTCTAGGATGATGGTTTTCAATGGTGATAAGATTTATTTTGTTACCGAATAAAACATGTTTATTTTTTATATTATTATTATTATTATTATTATGTTATTTGTGTTTATCTGCTGTATATAACCCTGTGATTGACGGCTCTGACTGTGAAGAATGCTGAATACTGTACCCTGCTCGGATACACAGTATTAAATGTCACTTGCAAAGCTTATTCCAATATAAGCTCGGAGAGGAGAGACTCATCAATACAGATCCCTGCTGTGACGTGGCTGTGCTGACTAAGTGAAGAATAAAGGGAAGCATGAATCACAATGTCCCAATATTAGTAAAAAAAAATAGATTAATCTGCAGATTTCAGAGTCTCAGTGGGTTAAAAGGAGGTGCAGTCCCACTGATTCAGCTCTATGGTAGGCAATGCATAGATTACATAGGACACACCTAGATTGGGGTATTATGACCTAGTGGGGGGCTAAGCGATATACGTCCATATAGTGTTTCGGAATCCCCAATATTTATGCCTCGGATAGGGGCTTTTATGGAGTATTTGCTGGGTGAGCTATGATGTCATATGCTGCCGTTTAAATGTAATAAAGGCAGTGTTGGGGGGGGCGGCTGGTAGAGACCTCACCGCCTCAGATGCTGCTCTTTTTAATAAGTCTCATAACAGAGCAGCTAATTACTTTCAGTTACAACAAGAATGTCAGGTTTACAGATTTTTACCATCAAAGACTCTTTCCTTTCCATTTGGAGGATGTGGCCGGCCAGAACTATAACTTCCATCATCCTCAGCCAACATATGATCATTTAACGTTACCCCAAAGTTGCTTGTTGCTCCTGTAGTGGTATTTAAACCACAGCTGGGGAGCTACCGCTTGTTTTATTCCTTGGAAAGAACATTCTAGAGTCCTCTAAAAGGGTGAGGCTTCTTTCTAAAACGAAACTGCCTACGTTTTGCCTTTTGGGTGATTACGAGGGACGAAACTCAACCCCGAGGAACAATAAGAGGAAGCAGGCGAGATTTCTTCATTATAAGATAAAAACTAAATGTAACAAGTTTGAGGAAAACAGAATTTCCAAACTTTTTGGCTGCAACGGCTTGAGAAAAAAAAATTATTTATCACTCCTTGGAAAGTCGTTTGTGATTGGCTGTCGGGTAGAGATCAGCCGCGGCCTGATTGGATAAGTGCCATGTTCACGTGAAACCCCACAGCCTGCCTGCGTGTTCTGGCTTCTCCCCATGTTGAGTCAGAGAGAGCAGTATCAGTGCATTCTTTTACAATGAGCCGCAGCGCTGATGGTTAATGTAACTTGCAGTCAGCCGGTAACGTAGGCTTCAAAGTATGCTTATTGGAAACCAAATGAATGGTGGGCAGGACGAGAGCAACATAATAGTGTCCCAAAGAGCTTGCAATCCACATATATTTGATTGGGGTTTACAAAGAACATGTATATGGCATCACACAACGGCATGAGAGACAGCTGAATAAGGTCTTATGATTGGAAAACGTTGCCGTCCATTAACCGGCAAAGTGGCCACGCTACAAATGTGTTGTACTAGCACAGGAGGGTCTAGCGTCTTTTCCATCAATATTTGGGGGGTTTTAAGTTTGTTTCGAAAACGGTAAATTACAATTTAGAAGGTAAGACAGTAGAAAGACCTAGACCGTGTTTCTTGTCATCCATGAGAACGGGTTTTTTTTCCCCAGGATGGATGGAGGACATACAATGAAACCCTTAAAAGCCACATCAATCTTATGGGCCCACAGTTGTAAAAACAGGTCTTTGGCGGGGGGTCATTTTGGGGTTCCAAGCTGCATCAATGGCAAATCTTCCAAGATTCTACCGTCTTCTGTGAAGAATTTAGTCGTGTCACACTTGTTCCAAGGCACATGGTGTTCTCTTGATGTAAGTTCTCTTTGTGGCCATTCAGAAGCCCAAGTTGCCTGTAATGTGGCTAAGCTGGAACATTGGTCGAGACTAACAAGATAGCAGTCCCACCTGTTCTAACCAGATGAACCCATGTAGTGGATTACACTCTGTGGCCAGAACATTTTTAAAGAGCTGCCTCTACGATCACTGAGGATCACTGTAAACCAGCTATTGACCAGGATACCCACCAGTGTCCACAAGGTCTACCAACGGCGAGGCACCGACAACCGAGATAAATCAGGGTGCTGAGGAGAGGCATAATAGTGGATGTTTAGAAAAAAAATAATGGATTTTACTCACACAGCCATTTCCTGGTTTCTATACACATTGTTGGGGCTTTTAGGGCTGCAGAACCCTGTAATACCCTCATATCCAGCAAACATTCTGACCTCCTAGAAAGTATCATAGGAGGAAAAAAAGGGACTGCTCACACCAAACAGGGGCAGTTGGGAGGTATGGCATCCGAAGCAGAGAGGATGGGGAAGATTATTTTGCCAAGAGTAGGGAGCCTGAAGCTTATAGAGATAGACAGCGAATGTGATTACACAAATAACCCAGTTGTCATTAGTTCTTATACACAGGATTGCTACACGGGCCAACAAAATGTTATCAGTCGTGAATTATAGCAAACCCATCCCTTGGGCTACTTCCTCTTTTCCCAGGAAGACCTTCTGAAAGCGCATGTTCAACCACGGCATGATTGGCTGTTGAGTGGAATCAGGCACAACCTGATTGGTTGAACGAGTTGTTCATGCACCGAGCATTGCCTCTCCGCATGCTGTGGAATCTTCCTATTATTATTATGTGCTATTGGTGACATTGTTAGTTGTGTCTCTGAATCATAACTTCCTCCCACTGAGTAATAACCACAAACAAGGTTATCACCGGTCTGCATAGGGCTTGTGACAGATTAAACTGTGTGCAGCGACTCCAATATGTTATTAACCCAAACAAGGCATTATTTAAAGGGGAAGTACCATGAAAAAACAACTTTCCTTGAGCATAAGCCCTCACACTGTATACAGTAATAACCCCCCCAGTGCTGTATACATCAATAACCCCCAGCAATGTATAAAGTAATATCGTTGCCATCAGGCCCGGACTGGGACAAAAAATAGGCCTGGGCATTTAAGACTGAGCAGCCCATTTTTATTTATTTTTACAGCCCACCCTTCATGTACTATCTTTGCATTTCCCCAAATCACTTAAACATTCATGATAGACAAACACTTACTTACTCATTCACACAAATCATTAACACATATTCATTAATGCAGTCTCACAAATCATTCAAGCAATTCATCCACACATGAATTCATTAATTCTCATACGCATTCACACAATTCATCCACACATTTATTCATTCATTCTTGTTCGCATTCACACTACCCCCTCTCCCCATCCCCTTCTTATCTGCCCCTTCTAACTATGTACCCCCTTCCCCATTTCTCAATATGTACCCCCTCTCACTATCTATCCCCTCTATCTACCCCTTTCTATCTAACCCCCCCCCCTTACCCTACTTACCTTGTTGCCGGAGTAAGCAGCAACTGCGACCGGGTCCACCACTCTAGGAGGCCGGGCAGCCCCCACCAGGGCCAACCTTAGGGGTGCGCGGCCGCACAGGGCTTAAATTAAAACATCGGGGTTTTTTTTTTTTTACTTTATTTAACATCCTCCATGTTAAATAAAGTTAAACAAACTTTATTTAACATGAAGGATGTTAAATAAAGTAAACAAACCCCCCCCCGATGTTTTAATTCAAGCCCTGTGCGGCCGCGCACCCCTAAGGCCGGCCCTGGTGGGGGCTGCCCGCCCTCCTAGAGAGGCGGACACGGTCATAGTTGCTGCGGGCTTAAGGGGCAGGTGCCCCTTAAGCCCTGTGTTAATGCGGCCGCATAGGCCCAGTCAGTCCGGTCCTGACTGAGCCTATTTTAAGGTAGGTGCCTGGAGCTGCAGCTCCATCAGCCCCTACGTCAATCCGGCCCTAGGCCTGGTTGCCATTGACAAAAACCTGGTTTTATCACATTTTGTCCCAATAAACTCCCGTTATCTGCAGACCTGGAGGCCGCCATTGTTTTCAGTCATTTGATATTTGGAGTGACTTTCCCGGCTCAAACACAGTGGTCCCAGTGGGTCATTAAGACTGAGCCACTCTATTTTTACCACAGACAGTATGATAAGGAGTTGGGGTGTTTGTCTAGTAGTAGATTGGGCTCCAATATAAGAGAGAGAGAACTCATACAAATGGATAATAAACAACTGCCTGAAAACATTATATTATAAACTACTACTGATTTAAAACATCAAATTTTTTAAAGCATTTTTAATTTGATAGGTCTGTGTAAAGTGCACATTCCTTGCGGTTTTTTTTACTACTGGTCCCATGATAGAACTGAAGCTATGATGAAACAAACACACAACACAGAGTACCAGAAGTCAACGAGGTCATCTTGATATATTATGGTCAAAAAGGCTGTGAGTGTCTGCCCTACAGATAAGAACCGTGTGATGTAATAAGGAGGCTGGGAGTGGATTGATTATAATTTAGCTGTAGCCAGAAGACACTTGCCTGTGTATTTGCGATCATGAGTGATGCCAATTAGAGCGTGTGTTATAGACCGATATGTGACATCTAGCTGTGAAATGCTTACTAGAGGTGCCACATGACCTGGAGAACCTAAAGAGTCACTTACCTCCACATAGAGTCATATCTCAGTGGTGCTCCTTTCCAGTTGTGCCCTCATCCCACTCCTGTCCTGTTTATACCTAACCAATTATTTATTTTAAAAGGTTGTTTTTTCATATTAGGATTTCCCCCATAATGGCAAAAGCAGACAGGGATACATAATTGCATTCTTTATGTAAATGTCTCATCTAGGGTCTCTCCTAGGTACATGTGATATCCTCAGAATAACCCTCCCTGATCGCTTCTTTCAAATCTGTTTTTAAATGACAAATCGGCCCCTTAAGTGGAAACCCTGCAGCTTTTACAGATGTGTGTGAAAACAGGACAAGCCATAACCAATTTTCCATAATATTTACCTTTTCCGTATGTACTCAACCAAGAGGTTAAAGGGCTGAAACCTATGAACACTTACCAAACGTTCTTAAGAATTCCCAGGAATTCTAAACTCTATCTCAGCCAAACCACACAGCAAAACGCCAGCCAGATTATTCTCAGTACTTTACACAAACATGAACGGTCATCCGTTCAATACACAGCGAGACAATACAGTGGAAACCACAGATCTAATCTCTGCCATACACAGTTATACCGGAGGGAAGCCTATTTCAAAGCAGGAGAAACAAATCAGGAGCTTGGATGTGAAGTAAAGAAGTTTTAGAGAGGGTGGTAGATAAAGGGAACAGCATCTCAGCAGAAATAGTAGAGAGATTTAAACATGCATGGGACAGGCATATGGCACCTGAATCTAAGATGGGACCAACGACTGATGAAGGTTTGAATCTTTACAGAAGAAGAAACAGGCGACTAGATGATCTACCGGCAGATTCTAGGTTTCTACACTTCCACAATACCTACCATGCAGTTTCTCTAACCCCAGCTGTTTATTTCTGTCTACAAGAACTATCTTGGTGATTTTAATAACTTGTGTTCCAAGTATGAGTTTAAACTCTTACGGTCAAAAATCTTCAAAAAAGTATTTTTTGTTTCCATTTTAAGGACCTAATTATTCTCCAGGAATATTGTTCTTTCGGTATAAGGCATTAACGTTCCTACTGATATGAGTGGATCCCGTAGGTGAAACCCAACCAGGTGGCCCATAGCAGATGGGACCATATTAGGGATGCAACATAAAACCATCAAAAGGGGGCAACCTAGAATAGAAACATGGAAACGATCCAGAAATGGTGTGAACGCAATTTTGTGTTGAACTGAAAGTAAAAAGATGGAAAAAAGGTTTCTGGGGGTGGCCCAGAATGTTTAAATGAGTGCAGCCCAGGAGGCAATAGCCCCCAGATCTCCTCGCCAGCCCTCCCCTGAGTGAGTCACATATTTTATTTCATCCTATATTCAAAACAACTTGTTTTCTGCTAGTTAAAGTGGACAGGTTTATTGACGATTTACACCAGACAGAAAACAGGTGTATGCGTCTCTCCTCTTACAACCGAAATAGAACGTAAGTCTCATCCCAGGACATGACTTGTAGGTTACCCAAAATTGAAAAAGAATTACCAGCCATTAATACCATGAAAGAAGGCCAAGATACCCTGCCAGGATCCTAATAGGTGAAGGAACACTATTGGCCGAGGGGAAAGATGAGGAATCGTTTGATTGGTTTCATATCCCTGATCATTCACAAGCTGCATGATCAGCTGTGGTTTTTGGCCGCCTTCGACTTGGCCAAATGTCTCTCTCTCTCTCTCTGGGTTCTGTGACTTTCTCCTTTTCAGGGTAAACCCAGAGAGCAGCTGTTTCTAAAACAAGACGCTGCACAGGCTTTTAATAAAGGAAATGAAACTTTTGGTTATGTTCTAAGATGTTAGAAAGATATAACCCATAGTTCGTATCCGTTTCCCCTCCCCAAACCACATCTGTTGCATCCTTGGTTTATTTCAGATGTCAGCCAATATTCAAATACCACGGAGTGATGGTAAACAAGGCTTCATTTGAATATTGTGTTGACAGAGGGGTCAGAGAAGATGCCTAGGAGTTTATCTGCAGAGACAATGCCCGAGGACTCAATCATCTAACATCATCACAGTCTTCAAGGCAGAAAAGTGCCTTGCCAACGTCTCACAAGAACAAATGTTCCTGCTCAGCAGGCATTGGTGTGGAATCATGAATAGTGCAGGGTCCTGTGAACCGTTTCATACGATGGTTCTACTTTTTTTGTTAAAGTGGGATCCTTGGAGCTCCAGGGGTTCCTTCAACGTTTCAGAAGTTGCAGCTGGAGTGTGAGCAGGTGGCCACTTCCTGGCTCAAGACTCGGTGGGCCACTGGTCAACAGCACCCCATAATTACTCTAATGGGTGCTATAGTGCACTGCTGGCCGGATATGCTCAGTGTAGAAAGTGTAATGTGTAGCCCTGCGTATCCAGCCAGCAGCCACACTTACACTGTTTGAGGGCCACTTCATCATCCCCAGTCCAGGCCTGGTTGCAATCTTAAAGGGTTAATAATTTCTTTTTACAAATATCTGTCCATGCCGTACTTGAACTGGACAAAAATTGTAATTTTCTTCCAACGGGAACGTTTGTGGATACGTTGTAAAGGTTCCACTTTTCACATAACCTCTTGAAGGGAAGCTGATGCCCTTAAAACATCCACTCGCTGGTGTCACCCAACTCATGTAGCGACGCTCACGCCACGCGGCACGCAATGTAACGGGCCACGGAACCTCAAGGTTGGAACATAGAAGTTGCTGTGGAACGTGGCATCATTTCCACAACTATTATAATAGGGGTGAAATGTTTTTGATCCTCTAAGGCGAGGAGCCCAGTGCTAAAACACGTACGCACTTCTACTTTAGGATTATTAATGACTACGCTGTTACTGATATTCGCTGCAAGGTGATAATCGCAACGCAAGTCCTTCATGCATTTGCAGAGGGGAAAATGTGCCAGGTAAATAATTCTTCAAAGGCATTACCTTTCCCCCACATAGTATGCTAGTTATTCTGGTGACATGTATGGGTAACATGTGTGCCCTTGAAGAGGATGTCTTTCAAATGCAAAAACAAGTTGTTGTTGGGAGAGGGAGCTCAGCAGAGGCACGGACTAAACGTAACACATTCCAGAACACCAAGAATATCCCAGTAACAACTGGGACATACTGGGAAGATGCAAGCTCACCCATCATCTGCTGATGGGAGGTCTCATAGTATGTTCTATTAAAGGAACAGTTAGTCCTCAGAATATATTGTGTTTTGCATAATTTTCCCTTATTGACTAGTTGCCCGTTTTATAGGCTTGCACAGTGTCGGAACGTTGGAGGTCTGAGGGATCTACAATGTTTGATGTTACTTTTCCTTCACTTGTGTGTAGTGGGGAAGGTAATATCCAAAAACTGGCATCCCTCAGCACTGTAATATCATGTGCTATCACCAATATAGATCGTGTAAGCGTGACTAGTATATATCGCATGAGCTAATACACACGATATCTGCACCCGCTCACGTGTGGTTATATTACAAAGAGAACAATGGCTGATATCTAAAATGTATTCTGGAGCAATATTTAAAAATATCGCTATAGCAACCAAAAGATTGATCCATTCAGATGGAATACATCACCGGGTGCAATGTTAAGAAGCGAACCCGCTCCGTGTCTCAGAAATACAGCGGATTTTAGCAGCAGCGGAAGCTCCAGAATGTTCCAAATGTTTACAGATGGAGACCATTATACGGGTATCAGTGAGACCGGGACTCTGACTCAGGACTTATTTTAGTGATATTACTTCACATGGAAACAAATCTGTTTAATTGAGAATTAAACCCAGTGCTGCATACAGTAATCTAGTTTCGTTTAGAAGAAAAATGCATTTTATTTGAATAAATTATCGCAACCATGCGATATTTTTGGACACTACAGCGAGCTGATGCTTTACGGCAATGCTAATGAAGTCCTGCTTAATTAAAGTCCCTTATCCCATGAGTCTTTCTGGTTGATTAAGACTGAGACTTTCTATTATTTCCTGAAAGGCAGTCGGAAAAGGTCGGAAAAGGTGTGGTTTGTTTGTTTAGTAGATTGGACAAAGAAAACAGAGCGAGGGCGCACATGACACAGCTGTCTGAAAACAAATAATGTGAAAACTAGAATTGTTTTTAAACAGAAATCATTCCGATATCTCTGTGCCTTGCAGAGCTGCTTATCTCCCCGTCTTCCATGATCAAGCAAGCTAGCGTGCCAGCGGAGGAGGGAGGGCCAGGCTAGGTCCATTTTGAGCATGCCGATACATGCGCAGCTGCCGTGCAAGTGAAAACGCTGCTTATTTAGATAAAATACAGCACTGCTTGGCTCCACTCCAGGACCCTGGAGAGTGATGTCACACGTGTTTTTACCCACACTGGAATACGCTGTCTATGTTACGTGTATGACATCATGGCATCGTGTTGCTCCACCCACAGAGCGCCCTTCGTTGCCCCTTTTTTCACCGATTCATAATTCTTGTTTGACCAAACATTTGCCACGTCAGTCGACATCTGGGACATAAGCGTGACCGTTGAGAAAGTCCCAGCAAATTCTGGACTGTTGGCAGCTATACAGTAAAGTAAACACTGACAAAGCCAGTCCAAGATCTAGGAATATTATCCGAATATGTACCCTTTACACATCTAATCCTGCTAGAAAACCCTCCCCAACTGACATTACTTTAGCAACCTAGAGAATATTTCCCCAAAATCTTGGGGTTTGACTATTAACCATTTATATGTCTGCGGGTGCGAAAGATCTATACTTGTAGCTCTGAAATGCTTAGCGTGGGGGGCATCTGTTTGCAGGTTTGAGCGTTTTCGTTCTGCTGTGTGATGTAGAAATATGTTGCGAAATTCCAAATGCAGCCGCACATAAACATCTTGGTCTTACATCTAGTTACGACTTGCCCTGTGCTCAGTAAACAGTCCCTCCCTCTCGCTCCCACAGCTCTCCATTCTGCTCCCTAGGGCCTGCATGAGCACATTACACGTCTACATATACCATACGTGTAACAGCAGGGGAACGGCGGGCTGTTTTCCTAAATCCGTACAAAGTCACACGTGTTTATCGGCATATCTGTGATGTTTCTGAATTCTTTGAAGTATTAACATTTTAACGACCCATCACGATGATTCGCTAGTGGCAGCGACCAACTGGTTCTAATAACGGTCCCTAAGAAAGCGCTGACATGACAATATTCTGAATGAAGTCATCTGTATTCAAGCAGGAATTCCATGTAGCAGCGCGAAAACCCATTTTTTGGTAAATGTAGGATTTTTGGAGCAGTGGGTGTGGCCAGAACCCTATGCTTTATTCAAATGTTCTATAAAAAGCTCCGGGGTCGGAGAAAGTTTCCTTTCGCTCTTCTGTGTTAATCTGTTGTGAAAGCATCAGAATGTTGCACCATTCCATGGGCAAGAACACTGAAAAATAGTGAGGTCATTTATAATATGAGCGGCTCGGAATGCCCCAGGCACACAAGGGGTTACATTCGGGCTCTGTTATGTTATTTAACCAACTTCTGTTGGGAGGTGGTCCCACTTATGTACCACACTTTCAGTAAAGTAAGACTTCCGCTCTGATTGTTTCAAGAAGCAGCACGAGTTATACATGCGTGTTATTAACCTTTCCTTTGCCGTCGCCTATACCTCTCTATGAAGCCCAGCATTGAATTCAAAGGCCGGATATCTCCTTGGGCGAGAATGCGCTGACAGTTAATAGAAAGGGGACACTTTGTTCTGGGCTATCCCCGCCTGCATTAGCTGCTGTTTCTCTAGGGCTATTGGAAAGAACATTTTCCGTATCTGCGTATGACTCTGATTATCACAACAAGAGGCTACTTGAAAGCAGAAAGTCTCTTCTAACAAGCGCAGGCCTCTCCTATCTCCAAACAGAAGCTTATCAGCCGATGACACGTGTCGTGTCCTCTGGATGGAAGAAGTGTATTTTAACACAATACTCCTGGCCTCCGACAAATGACATCTTCTTGGTGCCTCTGGGAACTGTCTCAATGACCCTGAGGCTCTTGAAATGTTAACCCTTTGATTCTTTGTAGGGACTCGTCAAATGTTTTACCCAAATGTCTCTAATATTGCTCCTGATGGAAACCGTGACTTATCAGTCACCTGCTTTCAAGCAGGGATAATAAACACAACTTACTGGGAGTAAGATCAGCAATTGGGAGTCTCATATATAATCACAGCAGTGGAGAAGAGATAAGGGTCAGCTCCGGGCTGTGTGACTCTGAGAATCTGCCCCATCACCCTGAGATAAGGGCAAAAATCCAGAGACAAACCCAGAGAGTTTCCTGCTATGGCAATCATCCCAAAATTTTTCTCCGAAAAACAACTATACCGAACGCAGCAACCGGTCCTGACAGGAGTGCAGATATTTCGCAATGAGTCTGTTCTTGGCTACCTCTCGGTAAAAAGTCACCGGTAAGTTAGACGTCAAGTCTGCTCGGAAGCCCCTATAGGGTTGGTTAGAAGCTCAGCATTGCAATGGTTTTATGTTATCAGGATCCTCATGTCCACAATGGCCTATTTCCCCTTTGACATGAAGAGCCACAGGTTTCTTAATCCCACAGCTAAAAGCCCCATCATGTATAAAATGTAAATCTAAATGATCGCTGTGAATATTATTCTATGAGAAACCAAAAGATCTGTTGGTTTGGTTTGGAGTTGTTTATTCCGTGAATGCAGTTGGAGAAATAGCTGACATTTCTTTCTTCTTCCTGTCTTCCAATAGCCTGGGATCGTTTCCAGCCGCCCTCACATGACCATAAAACCAAACAGCCATAAACATCGAAGCTTCCCACAGCTCTACTTTCAGATATCACGAAAGGGAACATCCGTTGCGTGTCATGGAAGGGCTTTGTTTTTTTAAAGAAAGCAATCCTCAGAGACCGGGTTTAAAGGGACTCTAAGTGAAAAGATTGAGGAGACCCTCTTTAATTTGTATACACATTAGGTAACACAATATTTATCTTCATAGAGTTGATATTTAAAATGATTCATAATATCTTGTTGCCTTCTTGCACTCTGGTGATGCCATACGTCCACAACCAGTCAAGTGATGCGAAGAGCATCAGACGAGTTGTCTTAGCCTGGCTTTAGAGCTGCTTGCTGACCACTGGCACACTTGGTACAAAACACAACCACTTCTGAACCAAAACCAATGTGATCTGCAGAGGGAAGACCTCTGTGTATAATAGACCCTCTAGGTGGGATTATGACCCTCTATCTCATAACAACTATATCCAGGTTAATGCAGTATAGGATATCCTTGGTTCAAGCTTAGGTAAGTCTCTGTCTCCTTCCCGGATGGACCCAGCTGAAGTCAGTTCGTGTTTCCTTCCCAGATGGACCTGGTTAGACGTTTATGGCCCCGGAAAGGAATGGATCTTAGGCCAACACACCTTATGAATACCCTCAAGAATGTGAACTCAGGCCAATGCTCCCTATGCACCCCCTATTGAGGTAAACTATTCCAAATTCACTATTAGAACCTCAACGGAGGCCAACTCGGGTCCCCCTAGGATTTAGTGGACGAACCCGCTAAATAAAGGGATGGTTTATACAATGGGTGCTGTGTCCAGGTCCTCAGAACATATCACCTTAGGCTTCAAAGCCAGGTCCAGCTCTGGGGGTATAGATGCCTAAAGGCATAAGGCTCTTCGTGGTGGGAAAGTCCATTTTTCAGAAGTTGCGGGAAACTGTGTTTTCGAGATAATGCTATCTTTCTATTCTATCCATGGAGAAGTGTGGGGTGGAATGTTTGATAAAATTTCCCTGTTGTGATACTAAACCTCATCTCTTTCACTTTCTCTTCAGCCTTCTTACAAAACATTTCTTCTACATGGAAGCTCAGAATCTGCTCTCTCCTTAGTTTTACTTTGTCCTCCATGGTGGGTACTCTAGGACATCTCACCATTAATGGACGTGCCAGAGGAAAGCAGACATCTGCACTTCTCCAGCTTTGAAACCATTGCAGCTTCCACATATATTTCTCTCTCTTCTGGCCTTAGTTGGGTTAACATTTTTTTTCCACCAGACTTTCTTTTTTTCTGTCCAAAGTCCGTCGTTTCCATAACAAACGTCCAAAAATGGAAACATTTGTTTTAGGGGGTGTGGTCAGAGGCGTGGCTAGGAAGCGGGATTCTGTACGTGGCTGTAACGTGCTGGCGGTTATTTGAGTAACTGAGTGAGACTTTTAGAAGAAAAATGGATTTTATTCACACAGTTCAGTAATAAAGCCATTTCTTGCTGTTTCTATGCGCATTATCCGGGCTTTTAGGGCTGTAGAACCCCGTGATACCCTCATACCCAGCAAACATTCTGAGCACCTAGAAAAGAGGGGCATCAGGGGGAGGTATAAGATACTGGCCAAACAAAACAGGGGACTTGGCAGGTATGATAGAATCACGTGCTATATTTAATATTATTTTTTCTGGGACTTCCCCATTCAGTAAACCACAATAGTCAGAGGAATGGTGGGGCAGGGGGTCTTGTTATAGCATCCGTGGCTCCTGTAGAGCCCCTGCACTTACCTGTGTTTAGTATTTTCATTGCATACGTCTCGGTCAGTGAATTCCCCAAAAGCTCTGTGCTCCAATGATCCTCGCCACTGATTGGATGTTTGAACGGGGCCGATCTGCCGACAGGTTCTGTGTTTTATGATATGGTAACCCATATATATATATATATATATATATATAGTGAATTAAAGGCACATTTAGGGGTCATTTTAGGGCTCATTGACACCATAATCCCTCTCTGGTTTTAGTATTAGAGATTTTTAGATGTGTCCATTGTACTACACTATGGCATCTGGCAGCGCTTTATTACTAAATATGAATTATTCCCAGTCTGCATGTGAAGTGGTCGAGGAAACAAATCTCCGTCGCATTTTAATGCAAAACAACACGGGATCCGGCTTCATCTGGATCCTTTCATCATCCGACACACGGGGAACACATTGAAATTCTATACTGTGACTTCCTCCGCCTATACATTAGAGTACAGAGTGTCCTGTCCCCGCCACCCTCCCACCTCCACTTCCTATCAGCGCGCAGGCACGAGAAAAACAAAGTCGAACGTGGGGCTATTTGTTTTAAGCACCGAGGTGCAGCTTGTTCTGATTTTTATGTCTTTGCTCAGTAATAAGATTTGATGGATACAGCTTACTGGGCACGGAAAACTCTTCAGGGGGAAATGCAAGGCTGCTTTCCCTATTACTTTGCAGGTGCAACTCTCATCAGGCTCAGCCACCAGATGCCCAGCTTGCAAAGTGTCAAAAACATTAGTGCTTTGCAAGATGACTGTCCCCATCACCCTCAGCCACACACATGCCTGGGTATCAGGGTACAGACATTTAAGTTGATCATCTGGCTGCATTTCAGCACAGCTGGGAATATACATTTTTGGAAGTGTATATCTATATATATATATATATATATATATATACACACACACATGTATATATACATGGGCACGTGCGGGGTTGGCCCGCTACTTGATCATAACGTAACCCGTGGCCGCAAGCCTTAAAGTGCCGGGGCCGCCACATCATCACCAGTCCATCTCTCGACAACAACAATCAGCAACTTCAGGTCAGAGAATGTTGCGAAAAAGGAAAGCAGACGTTTCATGAACTCAAAACTTCCCTGAATTTCTCCCCAAACTTTTTCTAAACTTATGTTGATGGGAAACCACTTTAACCCCTTCATTACACACATGGCCAAGGGATTCTGCCGCGATGAAAGGGCCGATGTCCTCCTAAGATCTCTTGAAGCTTTCTTGCCTCCAGTTCCATAAACGATCCGGATCTTAAGCGTTCGGAATATTCTGGGAAAACGAAAGTCACACACGGCTAAACCATAGTGGGGAATTTCCACCGGCCACAAGTGTTTGCAGCTTGTGAGTTGAGTCACAGGGCAGCAGAGGCTGGTGCGAAATACCACGGCTTCCTAACCACTTCACCCCCACAGCCTATCATCCATCGCGGCTCGGCTTTCCAAGGCTGGTGGCATCTGCCAATGGGGCTAAAGCCGTCTCAACCTAGAGGGCCAGAGGTTTAGATGGAATGTAAGGAAGGTTTACCGAGAGGGTGGTTGATATGTGGGACAGCCTCCCAGCAGAAGTGATAGAGGTTAATACAGAGGGAAAAGCGGAACAGGGCTGACCTGTCTTTGAATTGTGTGCTATACTGAGCACTATGTATATATTAAAGAAAAAAATGAACGAAAAGGTAAAAGGCAAACAATAAATCCGGACACGGCGACGAGATGAAAATGTGTGGCGTCCCAGGCAGTTAGCGCCGTTCTGCAACTGGCGCAGGTCCAAAAGTGTAGAGTTAAATAGGAGATATTTGACCCGCGATTATTTGCTGCCATGTTTCAGGCGCTTCATTCAGTCGGAGGGGTCCGATTTCTCACTCTCCGAGGAATCAGGAAACTATATTTCCATGTTCCTGGACAGAGCCGAGCCGCAGCATTTCCACGTCTCAGCTGCCGACGGTGCGTGTTTTCTAGGTTTGCGCAGGTAGAGCTGTGTTCTGTTACGGCTCTGCAGAGAACTCCTTGTACTCCCAGGAAGAAGACAAACATGTTCCTTACGTGATATGAACCACATCTAGAGGTCGCAGCGAGCAGATGCCGGGCACCGAGCCAGCCGGAGAAATTTCTCGGAATGTACAAGACATTCCAGCGGTGAAGTCACCGAGTCCTGCCGCGGACAAATTAGTTTTTAATTACCTTATTTACACATTTGTTATGTCGCTTTCTAATGCGGGTTCTGGGTAAACGGGGATTCCGAAGCAGGAACGTTTCATTGGTTGCTATGGCGATTACTCCACTTTCACCATTTGATCACACGGCTGCTATGTAGTTGAGATCACTTTTTCTTAAAACAATATATATATATTTTAATTAAAACAATCCTTTTGCATGTTTTGTTTTGTTTTTGATAAATCACAGACTTTTCAAAGAACCCCTTAATGACAAAGCCTGTACATGTACGGGCTCAAAATGCATTGTTTTCAATGGGTTTACGGACCGCCCATTGTCCTTAAGGGGTTTAAAAAAAAATTAAGTTACTGCAGATAATAAAACATCAAACTAGCCAATAAACCTGCATCTTATTAACCATGTTTTGTGTTTAATGTATATAGTATCTCTGATGTAAGGATAGATGTTACAGATTAACTATAACAAAACCGATACACTGTATTTCAGCTGGAAGGGATTTTAAAGTTAAAGGGACACTTCAGCCATCACTGTTGCTTTAATACATCTGACAGCTGGGAGGTCCTTTTAAATTATCGGGGTGTCCCCCCTTGCAAGATTACGTTTGGATCATTACAGCCCATTAGTAGGCAAAATTTCCCACTCACTCAGCGTAGGCTATTTTTGATCTATACAGTCGCATTATATATATATATATATATATATATATATATATATAAATTATAAATATATACACACACATCTGGTACTCTTTAAGCAGCGTATCTGCAAGACACAAAACCTATAGGTAAAACCGAAGGAATTCTGATACAAGAAGTGCATGAATAATTCCCTGGTTGCTATGGTAATTTCACCATACGGAGCTCTTTGCACTAAAACTGCTGCAGTTAAGTCTGTAGTGGCAATAACACGCATGCATATCAGGGATAACACAATGAATTCACCCAGCTTTCAATAGGAAACGCCGATATTTATTTACAGATCTTCACAGAAAATTCATTACGGTTAAGGACTCGCGGCCAAACTCCGAAGAGCAGTCTTCTTGTTTACCGAGCAACTCCCATGACGCTCAGCTGTACTTTAACCATCCTTTTGGACTGACCGAGTATGATAAATTATTATTGCCTGATGAGGGTGCAAACTAGGAATGGAACCGGATGCCTTATTTCTGATTAAAATCCCAAATTCCTGAATTGTGAAGAATTTTTCCCCCCAAATGTAAAAATTGATTCTTATCCGTAGTAAAAGCCAAAATATTTACAACACAGTGACGTCATTAGGGCAGTAAATTGATTTCATGCATAGTTTTACATAAACAAATATAAAATGCTAAATAAAATGACAAACACCATATTAAATATGAGCATGGCTCACTGGGTCCAGACGGTTAGATCACTAAAACAACACGTTAAAAGTAGGCAAAAGTAAAGCGGCTGATTTTAAAAAAAAAAGGGCCCCAGGTCACGTCAGTGGGGATAGGGTCCAGTTCTAGAGCCGAAAAACAGGAGAGCAGCGCCACCTTGTGGCCCCATAGGATTGGTGCACCCTGCAGCCACCATACAGCATCCTTTCTATACCACCAGTGGTCCGAATGACTTCCGTGGTACCCTGTGATTGGTTGGATTTACGGTATAAAGACCACAATCACTGTGTCAGGAAGATAAAGCCAGGTGCACCGTAAAGAAGAATGGATAGAGCCGTGTTGGTCCAAGAAAAGTCACAGCTAACATAATAAGAGCTGTAGAATCACATATGCTTTCCGGACCTCGGGGGTCTCTTTTTCATATAGAACTCTGCATCGAAAGCTGGACAAGAGACCGCTACGTTGGCCCAGAAAAAAAAGGTATTACCTGCGCCCAGAGATGATTTTAAACAGACATACAGACAGATCATGTTACATTAGACGATGATGGTTGGCACTGCGGCGGAAGGAAGACAGTGACGCAAGAGCCTTTGGGTTAGCATGCAAACTCCAACGTTAACATGTTTGCCAATAATAACAATCGCAGGACGCTGCTTGATGACTATTTATGCACAGCCGCAGAACGTTCAACCAAATAACGAGGGAGATATTTATACTACAGTCCGCCTATCAATCATGATCTAAGCTAATAAAATCAAAGCCAACAGTCCTTTTTATCAGTAAAAACATCGGGTCCTAATCCTTAAATATGGGGATACAGAAAAATAGACATGCAACAAATGTTCACAGATCAAGCAAAGCCTAAGATATATTATATCTATATATATATTAGTAACCTTGAAGCAGTTTGTTAGAGTCTCAGCAAATGAATTACATTTCAGTGCTCCAGCAGCTAATAGGTGCTCCTTAGATAAACTCCTTTGGTAAAACTGGGAAAGAAGCCGTCCAGATTCCTTCCACACATAAAATTAAAACTATTTGTATTCATGTAAAAGCCGGTGCATGGTAGCACTATAGTTGCTATGCGCCATTGTTCCATATTGCCTCAAGGTTAATAAAATGTGTTTGCTACAATGTCTGACCCGGATTGGCTTTATATATAGATAATGACGAGATTGCCCGACATTATACTCCCAACTTTAAATCACGGGCTTTGCTCGGTCTGTGAACGTTTGGAACAGTCCATATTGTGTTTTGAATTGGTGATGGAAACTATAAAACAGATTAAAAGCTAAAACTGGCATTACCAGCTGAATTTAAAAGGGTATGGAATAAAATTGCTCATCTTTGCATTAGACTGAAAGACTCCTATAACTTATGGCCGCCGGTCAGTATGCGCATGTGAGCAGGGAATCAGTAAGTGGCCTCGTCCATATTGTCATCGCTGTCACCACCAAATTCCTCACCGTTATCAAAGTAGGACATGATGTAATCCGTCTCCTAGAAACAAAAAACAATAAAAAAAATGAACTTTAAATTTTGAAACGTAACAGATCCATTTTAAGCCTCAAAAGCCCATTACGTACATTAGAATGTTAATATCGATAAGTAATGACTTATAGACCATTTGGTGTTTATTCAACTAATGTGACTTCACTATGCATTGTGAAGGGCCAACCCCAGCAAGCTTCTCCTGGAGGTATAGCCCAAACATTTCACCCATATAATGATGTCTTCTAAAGACTTTAGCTATCCAAGTTCTCACCTCCTCATGTTCCTCTTCGTCGTATTCTTCTTCTTCCTCCTTCTCTTCCCCTTCTTCCTTGTTCTCTTCTTCCTCCTCTGAGCTCACTTCTTCTTCCTTCTTTTCCAAATTCTGTGGATTACAGGTAAACGAGCAGCTTCAATTAAAGTTTCATGAGAAAAGAGCATGATTGTGGCTCTCTACGGAAGGTATTACAGATGACCTCACATACAATGCAACCAACGTCCCAAAGAGTGGAGGTTAAGGTTGAACTTGTCGACTGGTGACATATGGCTACACCGGAAGATGGTTTTTTTTGTCAAGATGTGGCCATCGCTCTAATTAGAAACCAAAAACCCCATTCAACAATACTTGGACTATACAATATATATAATTTTTATTTATTTTTTCCCATTTTAATATATATATATATATATATATATATATTTTAAATACATTAAAATTGCTAAAGATTTTCCTAATATTACCATGACAGTTACATAAGAGCAAGGACCCAGCGCATGACTAAAACACATTTTTTTTTTCTACGATACTGTTACATCATTTTATTTTCTTCTGATGTCGGAAGTAACGACAGCCAGCGGTTGTGACGTACAAACAATAACAAAACGACGGGAGGAATTGAAAGGGTTAACGTGAAAGGCGTGTTTTCGAGCGTGTTTTCCCGTATAAAGATAGTGATTTTCCGGAGTCTGTGTCTGGCAGCTGCTCGCAGGGTATGACTGGGGGAATGTGTATTGTCTGCCGACAAGCTGTACAGGGTAATGATACAGTAATCAGAGCTGCCGGGGAGGAAAGTGACAGAGAAAGAAGAAAACCCAGCGCTTATTGTCAGGTAATTACTCTTCAGACGCACTATTAGGGTCACAGCGTGCACAGAGATAGATGTATAGATATATTTATATACAGTTACACATGAGATTTGCCTACAGACGCATAACTATTGCATGTATTCATATGTGGAGAGGTGCATGATAGGAATTAAGTGAAAAGCAGCCAAACTTGGCATTCCCTAATAAATTGATGCATTCTGGGTATTCCAGGACAAAATATCAAAGAAAGTTAAGGGAAATAACAAACACGCCTAGAACCAAACTAAGGTAACATTTTAACTATAATGTGCACACGCACATGTTACATATAAATAACACACAATATTTTGTGTATTTATCTGCAAAATGGAAACAATCCATCAAGGAACAATCTGAATGGTTCGGATACCCACGGAGTACATTTGTCAGCCGGTGGGGTTTATTCTGCGGGAAATGTTCGGAATGAAGGAGATTTCACATTGGGCTTTCATCGTGAGGTCACTTAAGATGTGGATTTTTGCAAGATCTGACCAAAAAGGGGCCAAAAAATATACAAAAACACATTTATCAGCGATCCTGGGAAAATGTTGACTGCTGTTTATGCGAATTGGACATGTTTAACCCCTTATAGTGCAAAAAAAAACAAAAAAAAAAAACAATGCTAAAACACATTTTGTTGCCTTTTTGATTAAGGAAATGAGTCTTTCTAGCAAATTAAATATAGAAATAAAAAAAAAAAAAGTGGTGCAACAGTAAACCTTGCTATGCTACACAACATTTACGCGCTAAAACGTTCTATAGAATTACGTAGAATACGAGGACCCCCTGCAAAAAGAATGCGTTTACAGACATAGGAAGATGAATCTTGGGATCCTGGCTTATCTCAAGGCATATATATCAGATATATATCTGGATATATAATAGGATGGCATAAACAATGCTGAGTTCAGTGCTGATACATGCAGAGCTGCAGGGTTCAGAAGAAGACTACAGACATTATAATGTCCGCGAGTTAGTTAACCCGACTAAAACCATCCAGCCAGAACTGCTAACGTCTGAACTGGTTTCCAGTAACGGGGGGGGGGGCACCGAGCACTCTCTCTCTCCTTGCTCTGTCCCAGTTAGGTCTTGTCTTACCTCCAATTTCTTAATGATCTCTTCCTTATCCAGAGGAAGCTTCTGTTTGTGTTTCGGGAGGACAATGGAGGACTCTGTAGAAGAAGAAGGGGATATTGGATAAAACGGAGCACGGCTATTTCAAGGTCAGGCAGGAGAGGGTGTTCCGTTCTATTAGAACGGGGCACTTAACACAACACAACGCCACTTGCATTAGCTATGTCTTGGGCTTTGAACATAACCTGTTGTTTCTGTAAGTCGAATTGTTATGTTACATACTACTTGTTATGTCCTGTCCATTGTACAGCGCTACGGAATTTGATGGCACTATAGAAAACAATAAATAATAATAATGCGCCTTGTCTCAACATTGGCTGCATGTTTTAGGTCTTCTTAAATCTACCGGTTTGGGACTTAGAAGAGAGAAGGGTTTCGATGTGTGCATTAAGTGCTCAAAACAAACCAGGTCATTTCATGTAGCTATATCTTTGAGATGCATTTAATTCCAGCTTGTCATCCTAAATGCGCATGTACAAAATGCAACAATTTGTACCCCACCTTTTTCGAGAACTATTAGCTGTCAAAATCATAGGCAAGTAACCTTTTCGCTTATGGACTAAGTTTACTATTTTCTTGTCCAATTACCATCAAGGAGGTAGTCTGGGTCTGCATTATTTTTAAGTGCCACCAGGTGGCGCAATAACCAACACTTATGTATTATTATCAAGAAACAGCGAAGCTGGTGGCAAGGGTTGAAACGTGGTCTTATTACCATAGCAACTAATGGAATGGTCCAATCAGCAAACACATTTCATTGGTTGCCTTTGAGAAAAGACGACATTTAGCTCTTTACACTGGAATCAGGTTTTATACATCACCCTGTTGTGTATTATTGGCCGTTCCTCCAGGTGGACCAACTAGTGCTACTTGCGTTACAACTACTTACTCTCTTTCTTGACCTTTCTCACTTTGATCTTAAGTTCACGGGGCAGCAACTTCCAGTCTGGAAGAGAAATAATACAAGAAAAATTAAGGTTGCGTCTATACTAAAATAACCCCCATACAAACAGTGCAGCTAGCCAAAGAGACATTATATTCACAGAGGGGGTAATTATATTCTGGATAAGGTTTGAGTCTTTACAGCAGGAAAAAAGGGCAGACTAGACGGGCCGAAGGGTCTGATCAGCCAGCAAATTTAAAGTTTCTACATCATTTTGAATCACATGAGCCATTTAGTGTAATATAACATGAAGCGTGTTAAATTGTGTGATATAACTGGTCTATAACCCCAAGACCTGAGTTCAGGGGGAGCACCGGGGGTCCATATGCCATGTGTGCTGTGATATGAACACGTAAAAAAAAAAAAAAAAAATCATGGACAAGAAGCAAGAGAGCTTACCAGGGTTCCAGTCAATAGCATTGTCAACAGGTCCAGACATCTGATATTTATCAGAGTAACGTTCTACATCTGAGTGAAAGAAGATAAAAATAACATTTGTTGCATGCGTCACCGAGAGGCAGATCAATATAGCACGGAGCGAAAGATGGGGGGGATATTTCTCTAGCAGCCCGGAGTGGAAAATAATCAACGCGTTCAGCAACCATCACTGGTGAAATTTGTCACAGCTCGAGTGCGTAAAGAGAATTTCACAGCTTCACAAAAAGATACAAAAACACACACCTCTGTGCATCTGCATATCGCCAAAGGTGACTTTATAATTAAACGGATGAAATGCGTGTAATAAACGGGATTAAACCTGCTCGGATCCGCACGTCAAACTATTGTGTCTTTTTTTAGTAATGCCAAGAAAAACGTTCAAAAGGGGGGAAGATGAAAAAAGGATTGACAGCCACGTCAATCATTCCGATTTGGGCGGTATTAAAAGACATTCGTGTTTCGGTCAAAACGTATAATCGGTACCTTTAAACTTATCTCATTTTACTCTACATTATATAAAATGCGTAGCAAAGTGAGTAAAATAACCCCAGTGAACAAGCCCTGTTAATGGGGTTACTGGGGAGAGCGGGTTTAGTCAAATCTGTCAGAAAAAAAGGTGCCCTAGGCTTTTATAAACCCTTTGCTGTGTCAGTGACTCCTGTAATGGCACCCCAAGGGGTTAATCTCTCCGTGTTACCGCGTCACATTGTAAACCAACATTTCGTAGCATAAAAGTGAGCTTTTTAATAAACTGTACTTTTCAAGAAGCTTCCATTAAGAGCTTTTTATTCTCTTCCTCTTAGCACTCGACACCATTCCTGATTGCCAGATGGGCCTGTGATTATTTGATTTGCGTAATGTGTTCCTTTTTAATATATAGTTGCCTTTAGGACAGACAAATTTACCTAGCATCTATGAGCCAGGAAGACAAATTTATGTGCGACCTGAATGGCCCACGTTCGGGATTTTATATGTGGTACAAAAACTGGGTGTCGATACTTAAGTTTTAGGACTGGAGTTTGTAAAGCCCTGTTATATGTTAATAAAAAAACATAAAAATAATAAAAAAAAAGTTTAATTTGGTGATTTCCTTGGAATGGACAGGAATCAGAAAACGGTACCTTTCTTTGGTGCGGCAGGTTTGATGAAATACGGGAGATTTTTCATTCCCCCGCGGAGCTCCTGCTTCAACGCCAGCATATATTCCACCTCTTCTCCCATGAGCAGAGGGACCGGTTTGTACTCTAACGCCTGGGCAAGACAAGAAAAACCCCAGGTAAAGCTTCACGCTGTAACAGTATACGCAGCTTTATTAACCATTTTAGTGCCAGCCATTTGTGCAACACACTATGACAGCCAAGCGGCAAGATCTCCGGTAAACCCGATAAAGTACGAGTAGGAAAGCGAGGCAGCCGTTGCAACTAAAGGACAGGAGAAAACAGAGCTAGTATGGAAGGTCTTTACGTCATAGAAGAACCAAAGTAGAGCTTCTGCGGCATTTGTCATCTTTTAAATAAATATGAGCTTTTTTGGGTAAACATGCAACTCAGGTATCCTCAATTCTTTCTAAATCCTAGATACCCGTTGACCAAACATCACGCTTCCATCTCGCGGTTTCAAATGTTTACTTGGTTAGAAAATTAGACTTTCTTTAAAAGGACAATCATGTCGGGATTGTTTTCTTATGAACACATACGGCCATTACCAACAATAATAACCCAGCAAGTTCCCCAAAATGCCTACAAATGTATTTCTGGCTGCAGAGATGTCATGGAGAAATTCATGATAAAAACTTACAGGGAATAATGGCGGAGGCTGAAGAGTCGGTGGAGGTAAGGATTCTCCTCGGGCAAAGCCTACAGCCTCCACGTTAAATGTCATCTGGCCCCGGGCACCACCTCGGCCCCGTCCGGCCATCTTGTCTGGGCCTGGCACACAGCACAGAAATCACAACTGGGGGCAATGGAAAGACACGAGAAAACAAGGAATCATTTCTCAGTCCACTGAGAAACCATCCTAAAAAGAAAAGGAAGGGGGAAAAAAAAAGGACTGTGGTGCAAAGTTTGGAAATTGTTTTCATCACCATGGCGACCACTGGAGTTGATGCAGTGGTTGCTGTGGTGATAACACCATTTCTAAACGTTTACACCAGAATCATCTTTTATACCTTTTATTCAGCGCAACAGAATTTGATGGCACTATATATAACAATAAATAATAATACCTAAACTCCTATCACACCTGAAGAAAGTTAGAAAAACAGCAGCAACAATAACATATAACATATTTATTTGACTAGAATTATTATTAATTAGTATTCAGGTATTCTTATTATTAGCTGTGGAGAAATGTATCTACAAGTTAAGAGAGCCGCGGCGTGGATTGAAAGCCTCATAGTTACTCTGTAACTCTGCTGTTTACATAATAATCTGCTCTGTTTGTAAACACACTAAATATAATTGTACAATTTGTTTTTTTTCACTCATTTTTATTTGGACTTAAAACTTGGGAAATGGCTTAATGTATTTCAGCAGCAAGAACGTATAGATCCATATATAAAAATTACATATAAACAATTACATATTACATACATTATATTACATAGGTATTAAATATATAAGAAAATATACATTTAGATATAATACAATCCCAGCGCCGAATATCCTAATTTATAAAGGCAGCTAAATCAGCTGTCTGTCGATCACTGGAGCCCCTCCATGTTCTATATGTATATTTATTTAATAACATATCGAATAAAGCCTTTTATTTACCTCACTGCATGCTTCCTTACACATGGAACGCACACCAGCCGACGCACAATCATGACGCAAGGCTGACCACGCCCACAAACTCTTTCCCCCATAGATACTGTTGTTAGCGTCTTCTTCTGTCCGTCAGAACGCGGGCAGCCAATCACCGATTAGTTAGTAGGCGGGACATTGCTAGGTAAGCAGAGGTCGTGGGGAGCGTGTGGTTTCCATGGTGATTGGGAACCTGCGCTCCCTGTGAGATGCAGGCTCAGCTGGCCTCCAGCTCCTGGCTTCTGTGGAGTAGGACTCCTATGATGCTCAGCCAGACCACAGACAATATTTTGGCTGGCTGTGGATCACAAGGTCCTAGTCCACAGAGGCTGCCTGATCCCACGTCTGTATATTTAATGTGGCTGCTTCAGACCCCAATGAATTAAAGCTGATTTATTTCCATCTCGCCTAAGTAGATGTCTCTATAAATATTTAAATACACCCTCCGAATCTGCCCATTCCCCATGACATGTTACCCCATCGCCCCGTTTACTCTCAGAATCTGCCCGTTCACCCTCTATTTCAAATAAAAAGCCTTTCTGTTGCGGTTCTCCGGGGCTCGTTGACCGCTGAAGCGCGTCGCCGTGTGGGTGTCCGCGCGTTTCCTTCGCTTCCATGTATCATTGTTTTTGATACAATAAACCTTTTCTGAAGTTCATCTCCCGCCTACGGGCAAAAGTGCTCTGAGTGTATTAGTAATAGAGAGACAGCAGCAGTTAAAACTCAGACCTCAGCCGTCGGTCTTGTCTTAGATCCAGGAGCCGTATGTCTATCCCACGCGTGTTTAATACCCTCACTGTATTACCCTCTACCACTTCTGATGGGAGGCTGTTCCATTTATCCTCCGTGCCAAAAGTCTTATAAATAGTAACTTTGTTATTATTTTTTATGTTTCGCGCACGTATTTCCCTGTCCATGACCCTCTTCTATTTGAGAAGCCAACTCTCGTGACCCGGAATCCTTTCGGAGATCGGAACGTGGCACCAGTTCCATCATCTGTCCTGCGTGGTCCCTCACGCAAGCCAAGTGATGCTCACCTTTACTTGCGACAATACTCTAGCTTCGCATTCGGCGTGTCTGATGCCGGCTCAGGCTAGCGCCACCACGTAGAGTGTGAAGTCCGGTGAGGAAAGTCGACACTCAACTCATTTATTGCTTAGAAATCACAGTGGGGGAAACAGGGGCCGAGAGACACCCTGCTAACACTTCATGTACCTTTTGTTGGCCACCCCCCTACTACCAACCATATGATGCCCCCTGTTGGTGTAGATGGTATCAGAGATCTTTGTACCCAGCCCCCCGGCATTTAAACGCATCCATAGGGATGGGATCCATAGATTTACCATCCCATTTGGGGTAAAATGGAGAAAGGAAGCTCTAGTGCAGGGGTGGGCAATTAATTTTCCCATGGGGCCACATGAGAAATTGGAATGGTTTTAGAGGGCCAGACCTCTACAAACTACAAACTCCGAAGCCTTGTCCATTTTGTTAACTTATGTGCTGTTTAATAAAGTTATTCAAGCCTACGTCATTGGTAGAGGTGCTTGAATAAGTAAGGCCTGAATAACTATTAGCACAGCACAGAAGTGAACAAAATGAACAAGGCTTCGGAGTGCATACCGTATTTTTCGCTCTATAAGACGCACCTGCTGATAAGACGCACCTAGATTTTAGAGGAGAAAAAAAAGGAAAAAATATTTTGAGCTAAAAAATGGGCTAAAATATTTATTACAATAACTGAATAAGCTATGAACACAGTAAGACACACGCAGTAAGACACACACAGACACAGTAAGACACACAGACACAGTGAGACACACACAGACACAGTGAGACACACACAGACACAGTAAGACACACACAGACACAGTGAGACACACACAGACACAGTAAGATACACACAGACACAGTGAGACACACACAGACACAGTAAGACACACACAGACACAGTAAGACACACACAGACACAGTGAGACACACACAGACACAGTAAGACACACACAGACACAGTGAGACACACACAGACACAGTAAGACACACACAGACACAGTAAGACACACACAGACACAGTGAGACACACACAGACACAGTGAGACACACACAGACACAGTAAGACACACACAGACACAGTGAGACACACACAGACACAGTAAGACACACACAGACACAGTGAGACACACACAGACACAGTAAGATACACACACACACAGTAAGACACACACACACAAACACAGTAAGACACACACACACAGTAAGACCTCCCTCCCTAACCCCCCTTCTCAGTATCTCCCCTCTAACTCCCTAACCCCCCCTTCTCAGTATCTCCCCTCTAACTCCCTAACCCCCCCTTCTCAGGATCTCCCCCCCCGCCCCGGTCACTTACCTTAAACTCCTGTGTTGGAAGCGTGAGGCGTTTGTCTCGGGTGCCGGCGCTTCACTGCTGATCGCCGGCGTCTGACGTCATATGCCGGCGCCCAGCGTAAAGCGCCGGCACCCGAGACAAACGCTTCCAACACAGGAGTTTAAGGTAAGTGACCGGGGCGGGGGGGGACACCGGACTCATTGGTGAGTCACCAGGACACTCTTTGCGGGCCGGTCCGAGCTATTCAGCGGGCCGGATGTGGCCCGCGGGCCGTGCTTTGCCCAGGTCTGCTCTAGTGGAATGTTAGAAGGTTCCTTCTTCACCATCTCATGAAGCGTTCCTTTGCGTCTGCTGAGGGACCCACTTTTTCTTCCTTCCACACATCTTGTGAAGTGGAAAACCACAGGCTGAGCCTTCGCGTCGATATTACAGCCGGCTTCTCGAGGCTCCATTGAAAGCCGAGCGAAAAATTCTCGACGGCAAATTGCCACTTTAGGTTTGTCTGATAACAGCCGCGGCCTAAAGCTTCAAAAGAAGTCATTACGATTTTAACTCTATTGCCATTGAAGCGTTGGGTTTCTAATAAAAAGACTGTATTTCTCTCCGCGCGAAACATGACCACTAATGAAATCATCAGGTCCTTCAGTTTCTTTTAACCCTGTTTACTCACAGGATGGATAAACTGCGTTCGGGAGCAGCGTAGCAGAACGTGGCACGCATGCGACGGATGGATTTGTTGTTCCGGAAACGCAGCGTTTCGTACACAGACACATTTTTTAAATTCGGTAAAGTGGGCGCTTGACCCAGGATCACTATGGCAACAGCCATCGTCACTAAAAATGACCACTTATATATTTTTTAAAAAGTTTAGTACCAGTCAGGTATAGAACATGATTTAGAGGGTTTTTGGGGAGGATTGAGGGCTTTTATAATACAACATTTACTTTTTACCGCTTAAGGTGTCTTGATTGAGGACCTGAGTGACTCCGTACCTAGTTACCATGGCAATAAGCCATGAACATTATTATGGCAAATCCATGGAATCACCCAATGGGATTTCATTTTAGGCTACCATTATGTCTATAAAATACCATCTTCCTCAGGTGCCATCGTAACACAATGGAAACTTGTGTCCAAGATCCATGATGATGTGACTGCTCTCTTGGACCTTTTCTTCAGCTAACTATCCAGAACACGGCTTCTACAAACATTCTTAAGAATATATATTTCTTGTGAGTCTCTGCCCAGATGAAATGGCCTTGGTACAAAAAAAAGAGAAGAGATGTTTTGTACAGACTCACTTCCTACACTTTGCGTTCTTTGTGAAACTGCGTGATACACGGATGACATTGACGGCTAAAGGGCCGCGTTCCCAACGCATTGTCGCGTGTCCTTCGGAAAGTCGTAATACTGTGACTCATCCGTAGGCTGTTTTATTAGTCGTTACGAGGCATTGTCTACGGATAAAACAACACACCAGTGTGAGACAGCTACAAATATTGAGATGGAATATCAACAACCCACAGAGGTCAGATCCAGGGACATCAAAAGCCCATCAAGTCTGAGGGGTACAACCCCTCGTTTTTAACTCCAGATGCCTGAAGGTACATTATCCACCTTCTCGGAGCACCATTTTAACTGGGAATCGAAAAGGCAACGATCATGTCCAGACTGTTCCCACCCGTATCTGACCAACTAAACACACTTATAAAATGGCCACCACATTTTTGCCCAAGACTTTTCATGGTTCCCATCTGTTCCTGTCTACATTTATTTATTTTTATCTTAAATGTGTTTGTACCTAGGGGAGGTTGGAATGTGTTTGTGGTCTTCATGATCTCCATGGAGATACTTCTGGCCAGCAACTTTGCACTAATGATGAGTATTTAGGAACCAAGTGATTACAAAAGAATCCTGCTTAAAGGCGAACCTAGGCTCCTTATACCTCATTACAAAGAGATTATACATCTCTGTTTCCAGATTCAGTGTCCATCAAGGGTAAAAAAAATCTTACGATAAAATGGACCATATTCTTCTAAGAAGTTCAGGTGATAATGACTTGGTGCAGGCTTTGGAGAAGATACAATTTATGATGCATCTATTATTGATTCAGTGGATATTCATACAAAGCACCCCTGCAAGGCTAAAGAAAACTCCTATTTATATGCCTCATTTTCCCACCAGAGAAGGAGGCTGTGCAAATTATCCTTAGTGTTATACATGGCAATTTCTTAGCTTTGTCCCATTGTGTTAAGGGATTCCCCATGCTGTAAAATAGGGCAAATTCAATTGATGCCCTTAACCACAATGTGTAATACGAAAATAGCACGTATAGAGCTAGACTTTAATCACCCAGGGAGGTGAACAATGCACTAGAACTGATTTGAACTCTGCCAGCACTGACCTTGGAACGTTTTTGACTCTGCACAAGCTCTGCAAGTCTGCAGTGTGCTCATCTTTAATATATGGTTAAAGTTTTTCCTTAGTAACCAATGTTTAGTTTAGGAATAAGCCTTTGGGGCAATAAATATCTACTGGCAGAAGACCAACACTCACAATTTAAGTTTGGGGATGTTGACCTTTAACAGGAAGAGAAGATTCTCCCCACTGTTTGTGCCAAGAATTAGAGCTTTTTTTAGGGTCTCACATGAATGGGGTATTCATTAGGCTTTTTTATGGCAATGGCTATGTCCAGTCAATGAGGCGGACAGGTCAAGTCAATGTTAATCTCAACTGAGATGGACATTGACTAGGGGAAGAATCAATGTCAAAGAACGAAAGTAGACAGAACAGGGGTAAAAGGTGGATATGGAATGGTAAGCTGAGGAATTGGGGATTGAGCCTGATGAGAAAGGAGAATTGATGCAAAACCAATAGATAAATATTGGGACAAGGAACAAGGGGATGTATCATTTCCTAGGTTCTCCTGTGCCCATAGGTGGAATTCTAAATCTCAAAGCAAAGCAGGTGGCCCAAGTTGGTCGGACCAAATCACGCATTTGCCCCTATACCCCATTAGCTAACCCATCCTTTCTGAGTTATTTTAAACATATGCAATAAAAGTACCCTGAGATCCTAAAAAAAGAATGTATGACTTGTATCATCTACATGTTTGACAAACATATAAAGGTCTAAACCCAACACCGCAGGAGTATTGTGTACTTAGACAGTCAGGTGAGCCTGCGCTGTCATCTGATTTATTTTGCAAGTTTCTGTAAGGCGTCTCTTCTTACTGTTTGAGCTTCTATTTCAGTATCCGAAAAAAAAGCGGAGTGGGAGGCAGGCACTGCTAAAAATGTAGAAAGGGTCTCGCTTTTATTCCTACGCAGTGGAACATTGGAACAAAAAAGAAATATACTCTCCAATGTTGCAAGCCCTCGCCTTTTCGCACGACTACACATTTGCTTAAAATGATCATTTAACCCTTTACTTTTCAGGCATCTGAACATCAACTAAAATGTTCACATTGAATGAAAATAAAGTTGCGACTCAAAATTAACACTTTGTTGAATCAGCAATCTACAGAGCAGAGCAGGTGACGCTCTGCCTCCAAGTCAGACGCGTTTCGAGCACATAGTCATAGGCTGGAGGAGGGATGAACATGCTTTCCTATGCTAAAAAAGGGTAAACTTACAAAAATAACTATATCCTGGCCCATAATATTTGGATTAAAATCCCAGCATTGTAAACTGTGTCTGTTCGTTATGTTGGAAAAGATTATGATTACCCCTCCCTCCTTGAGTCAAAGAATGTCCCAAACTCTTTGTTGATTGTGGCAGAGCATTGCAAGACAGAATTTTGACGATACCAGATCATATTATTAATACCCAGGAGCTTACACTTTAACATTGATCTGGCACCATAGGTAAATTACTATAAGATGGTTAACCTGAGACGATACGAAGCTGAAAATGTGACTTGACAAGGGGTTATTTCCAAGAATTCTGGCTGTTTCATGAAAAGGAGAATGTTTTAGTTCTAAAAATATCTGTTTTTAAAATAAAATTATATAAACATTTAAATAGGGATCCTCGCCTTCCATATCATTCATGGACGTGGTCTTCTCATTAAAACCCTACAAGGCTTCATGGTAAGCCTCATCCAGTTATACCCTTAAAACTAACAGAGCAATAAACATCCAATAGCGGGATATTCATAAAACAAGTTATTAAATGTATACATTTACAAGCTTTAATAATGTTTTAACTATTTATGTGCCTCATGCAAGAAAATTGCAAAAAAAAAAATCAGAGGTGTGGAGCAGGCTGATCTCCAGCCACTCTCATCATTTTCATCCAGGCTTTGACCAGATGATGACTCCATAAATATCATGGAAGCTGAGGAATGATAACAGGATGGAGAACTCCATGCTTCCCTCTATTATATACAGTAACAGGCACACTGGTATTTGTTGGTGTGACATTCAGCAATTGGTGACTGGGCATCCATAGTATTAAGAATTCACCATTTCCATATTGTCCTTAAAATTTGAATTCTGAATTAAACAAACACATTTTAAATCAGGTAGAGATGGTTATAAGTATAACAGGTAGCAGGATTAACCCCACCATCTTGGAATTGTGAGATGAAACAGGGATGTCTTATGATGTCATAATGCTAACTTTCAATAAGTTTCAACAATAATCCACTGCACACAAACAAGCCAGGAGCCCAACGTATACGCAATAGCGAAGGAATAACCAAAAGTTGGTGTAGTCAAGAGAATGAGCTTGGGGTGGGGGGATCATGGACCAGGGCTTTGGTTTTATTTTTCCTTCTCTACAGGTAAAAAACACAGTTAACCTCTTAGTATCCAGAAGGGAAGGACAATTCTTCAGCCATGGTTCCCTAGAGGTTCCCCACAGAGGTTTTTTTCCTCTCTTGAGTGCTGAGTCCAGAGGTAGCAGTCACCATGGTCAGCTCTGAGGCCCAATAAGTTGGACTATCAAGATTTTATGTCATAATTAATATTAAATAAAATGCACTCAAACTATATGTTTCTGTTGTAGTTTTTATACGAATTACTAAAAGTTAATGTAACCATTTGTAATAAAATAATGTGTTCAGTTTAACAAGAGGAATGAATGGATCACACTGGATCACACTGGATCAACACTGTGTACTCTAAAGAGCTGCAGGACTTGCTTGTGACACAACTGTGTTTGGACCACCAGGGAAAGCTGGGGGGAACAATTCAGGAGCTCTGGGACAATAATACCGGGGCTGGCGGTACATTACAGGGGCTATTTCAAAAGCAGAGAATTTTCAAGAGAATTGTAGGAGAATTTGAAAACTGAAGCCAAAAAAAACAGAGTTGGGAAAATCTCCAATTCAACTATTATTCCAAATCTGCTATTTTAACCTCAATTTTGCAATTTGCTTGCACGGCCCTTGAAAATCTCTCTAGTTCTTTTCTTATTGAATAGACCCTATAATGTTTTATGTTTTCAAGTTAATTTTTATTTCATTTTAATAAATTAAATTTTTAGTCATTTTTTGTGAGGGGGCTACAAGCTTTTTTTTTGCACCAAGGCCCTTCGCTCACTAGTTTCACTGACATACATATTCATACAAAAGTGTTCCTGAGCAGCTACTTATACCTTGGCTAAAAATATACCCTGTTTCTCAAGTTGTGTTGCAGGGAAGAATTAAATTCTCATTTTGAAAGTCTCAGATTTGTTTCTATTCTTACATTTTTCCCCTGAGATAATGATTCAAGCTGGTTTATTTTCAGAACCCAAGTCTTTAAAGATGTTAGCAGAATATTAGTCTGCTGCTTGGCTGCTGCTTGGCCTAGATGGTGTAGACCTCAAGGAGGTAAGTAGGTTAAGGTTGGACAGTGGCCCTTCAGCACCATGTAAGGTGCTGCTATTTAGATCAAATTCAGTTTAGGATTGCCACCTTTAGGTAAAATAAAAAAATAGTAACACAATGATTTGTGTGTTCTATAACACAGCCTAGATGTCAGTTTCCTCACCTCTTGGCCAATTAAGCCTATATGTTTTTGTTTATTCTTCAACAGCTGGGATGATGGGGTTTTATAAATCTTATTAAACATATATCTATTACTTTTTCCCCCTAGACTTCAACAGACAAAATTCATAGAAAAGCATTGATACATCTTGTGATCCAGAACCTAGAATTGTATGAGAAATCTAGAACTTATTATAATGGTTTAAGTTCCTAGAAGGGTTTACAGTGTGAAAAAAAAGAAATGTGGCTTGTTGTTGCTTAGGGCAAATAGCACGTTCTGGAGAAATAAAATACTCCTGGCCATTTTCTGCATGTGGCAGTGATTTAGCTAAGGGCTCTTGATGATGTCATTACAAGGGATTCACATTTCAAGTGCAATTGAGACATCATCTTGTAGAAAAGAGAACAGCAGATAGTCTCAGTTTATTATTATGGCTACTAAATTACTCACAACACAGCCGTTGAGAATAGATTTTAGCTGGGAATTTGGGGAACTGTGAAAACTGTATTTTTGAAATTATTTATAGGAACACTCACGTTAATAAATGTGCAGAATTGTCATCAAATGTGCTGAGAATCAGTGGCGTCTCCAGGTTTCATATTTAGGGGGGGCACATGGGGGGCCAGGGACCAAAGTAGGGGGGCCAATTATAAAACGGTACATATACACTATATATATATATATATATATATATATACACACACACACACACACACGTTAGACGTGCATTTTTAACTACATAATATGCACTTATCTCTTTGAAGTAAAGACTGTGATTAAAATATGATTTCAAAATAACAGCTAAAGTGACAGTTATTTTTCATTATTTAATATTAGCCCCTGCTGACAATATATATAAATATTAGACCCTGCTGCAGATATATATTAATATTAACCCCTGCTGCGGATATATATTAATATTAGCCCCTGCTGCGGATACATACTTATATTATACCCTGCTGCCGATATACATAGAAATTATACCCTGCTGCCAACATATATTAATATTAGCCCCTACTGCCGATATATATTATTAGTCCCTGCAGCCAATATATATAAATATTAGCCCCTGCAGCCAATATTTATTGATAATAGGCCCTGCAGCCGATATATATAAACATTAGTCCCAGCTTCCGATATATATTAATATTAGCCCCTGCAGCCAATATATATTAATATTAGACCCTGCTGCCAATATATTTGCCACACTGACTGCAGATCAGGGGAAGACAGTGAGAGTCAGTGCAGTGTTCCCTCCTTCTGACTGCACCGTGACATTGAGAGGTCCTCTCCCCTGTAATCATCCCCAGAGTCCCTTTTGTCCTCTCATTCACTAAACCATAGCGCTCTTTTACTTACACCCTGTAGTTCAGGTATAGATCAAATAAACAACACATGGAAACAGCACATGCAACTGAATGAGATTAAAAAAAACCTTGTATTTGCAGGTATACATAAATAATGTATGGAAACATAGCATTGCAGGTATAAACCAACAGAACACACAAACCCAGCATTGCAGGTATATATCAACTGGAAATCACATGTACACTCAGCACTGAAGGTATAGATCAAATAATCAACACATGGAAACAGCACTCCAGGTATTGATCAACTGAATAAGACATGCAAATCCTATATTTGCAGGTAAACATTAATAATGTATGGAAATATAGCCGATACAGATGAACAGAATGACACAAAACCCAGCTTTGCAGATATAAATCAATTGGAAATTACATATTAACTCTGCATTAAAGGTATAGATGAACCCCCCTAAATTACAGGCATAGATCACTGGTCACACACCCCAAAGCCAGCCCTGGTGTCCACACTGCCCACATAGAACCTGACCAGCACCTAAGTTACACATTATGTCAACTTTGTCCCCAAACAGCTGAACGTACGCCGTTTTTGTCCCATAAAGACCTCTCCCTCCCAATCTATCCTATCTACCCCCTCTCCCTCCCAATCTATCCTATTTACCCCCTCTCCCTCCCAATCTATCCTATCTACCACATCTCCCTCCCTATCTACCACATCTGCCTCTCTATCTACCACATCTGCCTCCCAATCTATCCTATATACCCCCCTCTCCCTCCCAATCTATCCTATGTACCCCCCTCTCCCTCCCAATCTATCCTATCTACCCCCTCTCCCTCCCAATCAATCCTATCTACCCCCTCTCCCTCCCAATCAATCCTAACTATCCCCTCTCCCTCCCAATGTATCCCATCCAACCCCATCTCCCTCCCAATCTACCCCCTCTCCCTCCCAATCTATCCTTATCTACCCCTTCTCACTTCCTATCTACCTCTTCTCTCTAACCCCCTCCTAACTTTCTAACCCCCCCTTTGAAGTTCACTTACCTTGGGCTTGTCCAGCGGTGAGATCGCGAGGTCTCTGTATCCCTGGTTCTGCCGGCTTCACTGCTGGGCGCCGGATATGACGACATATACCAGCGCTCGGCTTGAAATGCCGGCACTGCGAACCAGGAAGAGGCCTCGCGGTCGCGGAGAAGAGTGAGAGGCGCCGAACGGTTGCTCAGAACTTATTCCTCAGCAACCGCTCGGCGCCTCTCACTCTCTCCTCCGGGTCTATTAAAAAAAAAAAAAAGCCGGCGTTTCAATTGGGGGGGCACACCGGGGGGCACAGCATGATGTAGGGGGGGCCATGGCCCCCTCTGGCCCCCCCCTGCCGACGCCACTGCTGAGAATAGATTTTTTTTGTCTAGGGAGATTTGGAAATATATACATTTTTATGCAAGATATTCTTTGAGGACTGGCAATTGTGGTGTGAATGAGTTTAAGGTCTGGTTTAGACTGGTTTTGGATGGTACCCCAACAACGGACAGGCTGGTGAAGTTAGCCTGAAAGTGAAAAATGGCAAGAGCATAACTAAAATAATTTATTCAACCTACCTATCGTTTATGCTTTCAGTGTGGTAATTTTTAGTTGAAAAGTTTTAAGGCCAGAGTTAGCAGAACTAACGTTAGTTATTCAATTTCCTGTCCTGAAGTTCTCGCCCTTCTTCTCCCTCAACCCCTAGAAAGGCTCCGAACCAGTCAGCAACTTTACGATCGGGAAGGCCCTGACAAGTTATTTGAATCTGTAAATCCCATTACATTAGCATTAATTGTGTGTTAATGGTTGTTCTCTGCTGCACCAGTAACATATCTGGAAACTTCCCAGGGTAGCCCCAGATAAAATTGAGTGGACTGGAGTTATAGAGAAAGTGGGTGGGGAGTGGGTTTGGAGTGGGTGTGGCCAAGCATTGATCTCCTGTTCACCCAAAGAGGACAGTGACCAAAAATGGAGATCTCTCATGAATGCGTGTAGGTTAGATAGAACCCAGTGTTGATCAGTCGTCCCCCATGTTCCATGAGGTCATGATCGACAGGAACCTTTTTCCCAAAGGTTTAATAATAGGTCATTTTAACCTTTATCCCAATGACTAACATAGTAGTGTCCTCAATATTTTTCCCACGCAGTCAGACGCAGAAAGACCAATGTGTCTGACATTAATAACATCTCTGCTGTACACACATACCTGATTCTTCGACAACATTGATGTTGGGATGGGATGGGATTACTAATTCCTCCCAGATTACAGCAGAGAGAGGCAGCAGCAGCAAGATGAAGCAAACACCCATTATTTTATTAGATGGTCATCAATATCTACCCCACCTTTTGGGATTCCAATACTCCTGATACTTTGACTATAGGTGGCGCCGGCCCTGAGTACACACCTGCCTCAAATAAACCTAGAACAAAACAAATTATTTAAGATTTTCTATATTTTGTGATTTTAATTAAATGAAAAAAAACATTGACCATCTTAATTTTAAAAAAAATAATGATTTTGTTTTTAGCTTTTTTTTTTATTAGACTTTGCAATTTTTACTGCCTCTTAATAGAAAAAATAATAATAAAAAATAATATATATATATATATTCCTATTTTCATATTTAATTAGATTTTTCCAATCGTTTAGGTCTATATAGAATTCCGATGATGGGCAGCCTATTATTTCTACTGATTTTTTTTTTTTTTTTTTACATGTTTATTGGTGTCGACAGCAATACAGCGAAATATTTCTACTGATTTTTTAAGGTCTATATGTCAATCTTCTCGGATGCTGACTCCTCAAACCTGAATTAGCTACACCTATTGACGCAATGCTGAAATGCCAACCGGGAATATAAAGCACCGGTGGATGGAGATCAGTCATTGTGCAATTCAGGAATATACATATAAATATATATAAATGTTTTAATTTATTATTTTAAGCCGTGCGCATGAAGAGGAGCAGAAACGGGCTATGTTTTGGGAAATGTTGAAAACAGGGCAGAAATACAATTAGCCGACACGTTACCATGGTGACCACACAGTGAAGGTACGGACCCATCACAAAGGGCTCGGAGCAGGCACCGTGCGTATGTGTGAAGCAGAATGATGTTCACAAAAAGCACCTCACATTTTAACGTCTTCATGAAACATTTAAAAACCTATTTTAGGGATAGCTAGCAGTGATAGAGGTCACTCGTCCCTGTGCAAGTCCGTCTTAAGGTTCGATTTGCATTCCAGGGACTTCATAGGAAGATCATTGGTGATGCAGGATAAAATTGCATGACAAGAGCTTTAGA
Source organism: Spea hammondii (assembly GCA_029215755.1). NCBI lineage: Eukaryota > Metazoa > Chordata > Amphibia > Anura > Pelobatidae > Spea > Spea hammondii. Next base: position 25,952,837 of record JARDYJ010000012.1, on the reverse strand, counting down.
TGTAGTGTAAGAAAGAGTTTTTTTTTATGTAGAGTGTGGTGGATACGTTGAAAGAACTTCCAGCAGAAGTGGTAGATGTTAATACAGTGAGGAAATAAATGTAAGCCTGCATAGGTAGGCATAGAGCTACTGAAGAACGTCTGAGACCTGCGTTCTTCTGTGCTGGAGCCAATCAGTTTTACCCATGTCCTGGCTTCCTCTCTAGACTTGTCTGGAAATACCCCCATACAAAGTGCCCTCTCCATATGTGCCCATATGTGCCCTTCAGCCTCAGTGCCCTGGGATATAACATCATCAATTCATGGGTGGCCACAGTGTGCAGTGCTATTGGGGTACTTCTTACTCAAGGACCCTCAGTTGCCTCTGATTTTGCACCCCTGGTATCGCACTCATAGTACTGCTCCAGACAGGAGTACATGGGTCCGGCTCTAAAATAAATTAAGGAATTCAGTACAAACACCAAATGATGCAATGTACTTCATCATAATTCACCTTCATTTGTACTGCAATACAATTGTTTTTTCAAAATGTAACCCTACCATTCAGCTATAGCAAGGGATGGATGGATTGCAAGCTCTTCTGGTGCTGCAAGTCTGCTTTGAAACAAAGAAGCCTTCCAGGGGTTTTATATCCATCCAGTAATAACAATAATACAAAGCATTTGTGTGTATATATATATAAATGAATGATATTATATATTAATATTATATATCAATGATTACATATATTACATATGATAGGACATATTGTCTGCATGGCTGCATCCTGTCTCAGTACCAGAAGGTTCTTAATCCCGGTTAGAGGCAATTATACGGCGTGACCAGGGCACCAATTGAATAAAAGATTAAATTGAATAATGTCTTGTCATCAGATGAGATACATTGTATTTCCTTACAAGGAAAAAGCAGAATTTTAAGCTCCTGTGTCCTTCCACTATGGTACATGGACCTGCAGTGCAAGCAAGGGTTAAATTGCAGAAGTGGGTCAGGAACGAGCATGGTATATAACAGGCGCAAGAGGGTTGGTGGAAGGATGGCCCCGGACTATGTGTATTGGTGCAATCTTATGGCTCGGTGTATTTTAATGGAATATCTTCTTTTCCTCTATGGGAAAACGGCTAAAAATAGCTCAGTGGGTCTCGCAGGGTTTTTCATTCTGTGACAGTGAATTGCAGGCACCAGATTGTATGCAGTGCTGCAACGGGGGGGAAATACAGCCCCACGCTCAGCCATTAATCCATTTTATCTGCATTTATTTCTTAAATAGCCTTCACCCAAAATAGATTCAAAATAGAACAAGCTTTTTTTAATACCCCCATCCCCCTTGTTCTCTATATAAAGGGATATTTCTTTTCTTTTTTTTTCTTTTTTATTTTTTTTTTCCCAGACATGAATTTTCTTTGGGAATATTCAGGAATTTCTGGAAAGAAGAAAGCGGGTCTCCTCCGTAACCAGGCATCCGAAGCAAGGTCTCATCAGACGGTTTACCAGGTGAGACACCCAGCTCCTAACCCTAGGTGTATGCCAGCATGCATGCCGGTGGCAAGGGGCAGTTTTTATTATTGGGGGGTCCCGATATGCCAGCGTCTCTTATTATCTAATGAATGAAAGAAACAGGCAGCGATTTCCAGAGCGAAGTGCTGGACATTTAAAGATTAAAGCCCACCCCGATACGATCACATCCTTCTCTAGTGTTATTCTCGTTTTTGACAGTAATCTAATGACTGCAACAACTGTCCCTTTTTGTCTCAAAAAATGTAGTTATCTGTACATGTGAAACCTTTTATTAACTTATCTGGATGAGGTCAACCTATTTCTAGAATGTAATAGATACACCTGTCAAGAAGCAGCATTGGCAGGTAGACTATGTTGATGACGTTTATTAATATATTTGGCATTTATTTCAGTATTTTTTGTTTCCCTGTGTATTTTTTTCTATCATTTTATTTGTGATTTTTTTCTGCGTTTTGTAGATTAGGTGATAGAGGGGTTTTTTTTGTTGGTTCTGCGGGGGGGGGGGGGGGGGGTTATCATGCATTGTTCCAAAAATAAATTTCTTTCAACTGGGTGAAATTCTGTAGAGATCTAGAATGGAGGTAAATAGGGTACAAATATGGAATCAAAAGCGGGGAGGGGGGGTAGAGAGAGACCGTGAGAAATAGCTACGCCCCTTTTATTTTTAGAATCAGGGATGGCATTTCATAATTTGAGCAAAAGGGGTTAATCTGTAGGACTTTATCAGCCTCCTGCGAAATAATAAGGCACCTACTGGTAACCACAATACATCTAGTTTATAGTTTATCGTTAGAATTTTCGCTTAATGTATTTAATTCATTCCATTCGTGTGTGTAGATCGCACCCTACAGAAGGATGAGTGATCGCGAGGGGTACAGTATTAAGGGCTATATTTTATTTTGGCTTCAGTAAAGGATAATGGGGATAGAAGGCAACTCCCATCATCCAGTATGACGCTAAGGGTTATATGGCATTTTGCCTGGCATCAGTAAAGGATGATGGGAATGGAAGTCAAATACTAGCTGCAAATTAGGCTTACCAACTCCCATCATCCTGGTATTTGGGAAGTTGTGGACGGTGTATGGTTTTTTTTTTTGTGTGGTCGGTAGGGTTTAGTTATCTCACAGCCAAATACGATCATGAAAAAAAATATACAATAACAATTAATAATATTATATTGAAAAAAAAAAGCCTCCCTACCCCGCAGGGAGGTGGATTTCATTAGGAAAATAACATGAAATTAAAGTGTTGTTGTGACAATGGGCACACCCTCGTCAGACCCCCTCGTTACACATACATACGCTAATTAAGTCATTTTTTTCCTCCAGTGTACCTTTTGATGTTAATCTCCTTAGAGATGAAAGGATGCCAACCTTTTGCAAGAAAAACAATTTGGGGTCCTTTAGGATTAAAAGACGTGTAAATAAAACCAATTCCCTTTGCAAAATGTAATAAAAAAAAAATAATAGGACTCCAACCCCCAGAGAGCCAGATCTTTCAATTATTCAATGCTTAGAAAATATATATTTTTATCTTTGCAATAGGAATTGGTTTGCTGTCTTGTTGGCGATACGCTCTGTCCTTCTTTTCTCCTTTGTATGCGATACCAGAATGTGGAAAAAAAAAGAATTTGCATAAGACAGCGGCAATGAGGATCATTTGAATTGGTAATACGATGGCGTCTGGGTGGTAATACTACCCTTCTTTGTAAGCAATCTGAAGACGCGGCTCGTTGGGTCTCACAAAGAAGAACGGTTAATCTTTTACCTCCACAAATAAAAAAATCATATATTATAAAGTATATAAATATATATAATGGGGGGTTATTAATTATGAGATCATGATTGAGGGTTTTTTATGGGTTTGACCTGTTGGAAGGTCACGGTCATCCGTAAGCCTCTTGTTCTATGTGTTGTCCACTGCAGGGGTTGGGTTACCCAGACACGTCGATGCCAGTCTCTCTAATGCTATTAAATGCCTTAGAACTACATTTATCTCCAAGCCTAATTGCAAAATGCGTTGGTATTGAAAATAACTGTAAAAGAAAAATATTGGGAGACGTTGTTACTTACAAACAGCTAAAGCAAACTATTGTAACCGACAAACCGAAAAATTGGTCAGCGACCAGGTCCCTCATTATTTTTCATAGTGCGACGCCTATTACTTTCAGCCTGCCTGGCAGAGGATATATTGTATGTGTTACCTTCCAAATGTTCCTAATTACAGGAAAGTCCCTTTTTCTACCCAAATTCCCATGTGGCTCTTTTCCTCCCCTGATACCCCTCTTTATGAGGGTATCACAGGGTTCTACAGCCCTAAAAGCCCCAATAAGGTGTATAGAAACAGCAGGAAATTGGTTTATATTTTAAATACATTACTTTTCTTCTAAATGCTTTACTCGTTTACGTAAGTACTTATCAATAAGTCACCAAGTCACATAAAAAGTCTTAGTAAAGCTCTGCACTCCCCTCTTTGTTCAATGCTGAGAGGCACGTGAATACTTTATCACCCCCCCCCCCCCCCGGGAAATATATGCAGACATATAATATAATCAGTTTATAGCATCCATTATCTTAAGAAAGTATGTATTTACTGACAAGGCCGTGGACATTTCTTTAATGGACAGCCTGTATAAAAGGATTCTTTCGGCAAAAGCTGTTTCCCCATTTATTTATTTTTTTGAGTATAGAGATTTGCAAAAAAAAAAACCTCTGTCCAAGGAAAAGATGATACATTTTCTTTCTTTTTGTATTAAAAAAAAATAATGATCAATCCTGTAGCCCAATCTAAAAATCGAGCTTTCCCTTCTAATTACAGAACATAGACACGCACCTAATTTACCCCAATCCAGGTGGAAACATAAACTCCTTTTCAAAGGGGATTGTTCTATTATTAATAATACATATTTTTGTCATTCTTACATAAATTGGCTAAGGATATTCTACGTGGACATAGTTTTTCTGAGAGTCCTTGCTGCTACGGCTTAGCAGATAACCTCTCTTCCACGCTTCAGCTTCCTGCCTCTCAGACAGCTGGAGGCCTCGATGTGCTTGGAGAAATATAATAAAGGTTGACAAAGCTTCACTAGGGCGCATAGTCCACCTCTATGAGATGGACTATGAATGATGTATTCGTCTCTAAGAGAAAGAATTGGAAGCACCTGAAATGCTTTATCTGCTAAAATGTTGCAGAGGGAATTAGAAGAGTGGATGCTGTTCTGATGGTGGAATCCTCTGGAATGTGGGGTCGGTGGGACCCGAGAACAAGTGGCAAGACCGGAGGAAATGTTACGGGCAGATATTAGGAAGACTGACTTATAGTTGGACTCTGGTGGGAAAGTCCGTAGAGAATTCCAGAGTTCGTAAATAAATTGCCTCCAGCGAAATTAGTGAATGGGAATTAAATTCCCACCAAAGTCCAGATCAATTGCGACTGGTGGGAGCAGATCCATGTTTTTACTGGTTTCAATGACAGCTGTTTTTGATTGACAGGTACTTCCTCCAGTGGTCATTTTGTAATTTGTGATCATACTGCTATTCAACCCATGTTTTAGTCCATCTTTTGTTCTTGTTTGCCCTCCGGTAGGTTCACACTTTCACCTTCTGTGAGGCTGTTGTTCCAGTAACTCATCTCTAAGCAGAGGATACCAGTTTTCGGAGTGGCTAGTCTTATTATAAATTATATATACTATGGCCTGTGAACATGGGTCGCAAGTTTTAACTTCGTTATCGCCACACATTTTCTAGGTAGCGGTATCATTGTCCCATGGCTTTTTACATAAGTTGTGTTTTAGCTGATAATTCCATTTCTTCTCATAAACGATCTTGGTGGCTCCCGAAGGTTCTCGGATGTCCATTACAAAATGTAACTGGCCGTAGAGAGTGCTACAGCCCTAAAAATCCCAATAATGTGTCTAAAAACAGCAAGAAATGGGTTTATACATGAAATCCCGTGAACAAAATACATTTGATTTTTAAAACGCGCTTTGGAGTTACTCCAGGGTAACCACTTTGTGTAAGCTCACACACAGATGACGCCACAAAATGTTCAACAATATATAATCATTAAGCATTTGCACCAAAAAGAATTGTTTTCAGTGGCAAACCTTCTGACAGTGTCAATCCTACACAGGAACGCACGGAACCAGGCGTTTGGCACTGTTCTAGAACACGACGTTCAAATATATCTTGATTCCTTTTTTTAACTCTACAAGTGAAATGTCATGTAACGTGCTGCTTTACTCTAGTGACATCTGCTGTACTGTTTATTGTTTGAGGCATTAGAGATCCTTGGTGGTAATAACATGCGTCATGTACATCCAGCCATATACAACACAGGGGTATACCACCTGAAACGTTATCGCCTAAGTCATGTGCGTTCCCCATGTGTAATTGTATGTGATCTATATGACATATACCTTGTTTCTGGGATATCTTTCTTAGAAGGCTACCACGAGTTGACTATTAGCTGATTTAATGATAGGTTTGTTTGTAATTAACTTTTACAGTCCATATAAATAAGATTGGCCATCGGGTTGGATTATATGATAGAGGCGCGGGTCTTTCACACAGAAAATGGCTCCACACATGCAAGGATTCCAAGTATAAAGATAAGTGAACATGTCAGTGCCAAACGCATTGAATAGGCAGATATGATTCAGTCCTAATTCATCTAAACAAGGAAATATCCCAGCTGTGAATACTGAGTTAAGTCATGAAAGTGAGACTATAGAGAGATCGAATAAAGAATCATTATATGGGGACAAATCCATTTAAAAAAAAGGTTTAAAAAAGTGCTATTTTTTTTAATAATATTAAATTTTTTTGAAATATGATTTCATTTTTAACATAAAAATATACAATTTGTATAATTATTAAGGTCATATTTAAAAAAGAAAAACACGTTTTGTTTTAGGCACCCTTGGTTAATCCTTGCTTGCTAATCTAATTTTTATTTTGTTCCATTTTGTTTTTTTCCACAGGAAGAATACTCGGTTGTGAAATGCGTTGCCCCAAAGCTCAACAGTATTTGTGTCCTACTTTAGCTTAACAGATATTTTTATCTGTTGCCGCCTACCGTTACCAATGAGAGACTCCACAATGTTTAATGCAGAGGGCAGTGCCTTATTAAAGGCTGTGTGGCAGGGCAAATTCAGACTCACACGTCTCCTGCTGGAGGGGGGAGCCTACATAAATGAAGGGAATGCCCAAGGGGAGACACCACTGATAGCAGCTTGCCTAGCTAAATATGACGACCCTCAGAACAAGTGTCGGATGGTGAAATATCTTTTGGAAAATGGGGCAGACCCCAACATGCCAGACAAAATGGGAAAAACTGCTCTAATGCACGCCTGCTGCAATCTAACTGCGGCGGCTGTAGTTTCTGTGCTGCTTGAGCATGGATCAGACCCTAGTATGAAGGATTACTCCGGTACATCGGCACTCATGTACGCGATTAACAAGGGTGACCGCGAAACCTTAAGAGTTCTCCTCGATGCATGCAAAGCTAGAGGCAAGGAAGTCATCATTATTACCACTGATACGTCTCCGTCTGGAACTAAAAAGACAAAGCAGTATCTTAACTCGCCTCCGTCTCCAGGAATGGACGAAAAACAATCCCTGGCGGTATGCATGTCGCCGTCAGATATAGACATAAAGACATCCCTGTCCCCGGCTAGTGAAAAAGAAGAAGCAAGGGATGTCTTTAACTTCAATATGGGGACCAGGCCCACATGTGCTCCATCCTGCAAACTTGACGTTAAGCCGCCGGATCATCCGCCAACCAAAGGTAGAATGATCAACAAGAAGCAACTAAAGAGGCTCAATTCTGAACCTTGGGGTCTAGTTGCTCCATCAGTGTTGCTGGCATCTCATCTAGCAGTACCCACAGAGAAAATTACAGTTGAAGAAGATGAAGAGAAGATCATTGCAGATGTAAATAATCTGTCCATTAACAAAAGGCCAGTGTTATCCAGACGTCACAGCATTGAAGGACAGGACTCATCTTGCTTCAAAACCGGTGGCCAGTCGCCTGAAGAAGATCCCTCGGCTCCTGACTCTTCATGGGCTGACAAAGTCCATCTCAGCCATCTTCACCAGCCACTATCAAGGCGCAATACAGCACCCGAGGCTCAGGAATCATCAAATGCCACATTGGCTCCTACTGTAGGGACTGCCTTACGTGCAGTTGCCCATCATAAGTTGACTCGCATGGACCACTATGAATCGGATTCCCACCTTTGTCCCGACTCTATCCCAGGTTCCCCAGACTCTGGCCGTGTGTCATTAGAAAGGCGGAAATACAATGCTTCTCCATTGACGCTCTTCACCAGTTCTTCAAGGGAGTCTTTAGAAAGCATTCCCAGCGCCGTTTCACCGATGAGTGTGCGACGCAGAACCCCGGGTCTCTTAGAAAGACGTGGATCTGGAACACTTCTTTTGGACCACATTTCTCACACCAGGCCAGGCTTCTTACCACCACTGAACATAAACCTTAACCCTCCAATTCCAGACATCCGATCTAATGGCAAAGTACCTTCGCCTGTCCACGCAAGCCAGAAGCCACTTATCCCCATGGCCCCGACCTCTCCCAAACACTTTGATGCCAAAGCAAAGAAAAAGCTCATTCGAAGGCATTCTATGCAAACCGAACAGATTAAACAGCTGGTCAGTTTTCAAAATCTATTTGCCCAAAGTGAATCTACAAATTAATTCACAAAAAACCAACATTAACGTTTCCAACTTTGGCCCACATGATCACCAGAACTGATACAATAATTAACTCTTTCATGTTTTTTTTAGCTCCATTAGTCACAATGTGATATGGAAATTTTAACGAGCGTTTAAAGAACGTTTTGGCAAATAATTATTGAATAGGTGATGTTGACCAGATGTAGAGGAATTATACAAACACTTAAATCGTGTATAAATATAAGTTGATATACGCTAAAGTTAATATACCCGACTTTATAATACGACCATGTGACTTACTTTATAGAAATTTATACATTAATATATACATTAATTTACGTTGCCATCTGGTGGCCAATGCAGGGCAAGGTTTGGATGATAATTTAAATGTGTACTGGTGGAGCAACCATGTAAATAGATTTAGCAGCTGCTTACGCCCCCCCCCCACCGCCCCCCCCGCAAGTCTAAGGGTCCCCTCGCAAAAGCTTTTGGGTTGTGTGAAACACATATTCCTTATAATGTTATAATACCTTGTAATGTTTCTTTTTAAAACCAATTGGTTATCTTAAAACCTAGCGCAACATCAGATTGTTCTAATATTGTTAGTTTGTATAATAATATGAAACAAAGTTTCTAAATAAAGGAGCACTTAGAATATTTAACTTAGAATTTCACTTAGAAAAAGTATTAGATATAAATTGAACAAGTTGAAGAGGAGCGTAGAAATTCCAAGAAAAAAGCATATATAAAAAAATATATAAATATATATATATATATATATATATATATATATATAATGTTACATTACACATTTATTTATCTAAACTACCTATAGCTTTTGATTTTTGCATTTCAGACAGAATTTTTTCAGGAGATATTTATAACTTGGTTTAAATTGAGTTCAGTGGCATAGGGTGCCAAACGCAGGAGAGCGCCCTGTTACATGAGTAAATTTAGTGTACTGAACTGTAAATTTAATTTATTAAAGTATGACATACAATTTCATATATATATTTATTTATATATATATATATATAGAATGACTATAATAGTTTTATTTGTGATATAAGTAATTGATTAAATATATATATGAAGATACTTATTATTCTTTTTATGTATATACATATTTATATTCCATTTATACCTGTAACTCTGCTTGCACTTTAGCAAAAGGTGAAATCCCATGGCCCTCTGGGGCCCATCCTTAATTACTAATTTAGCTTAGGAGCATCATGTGATTGAGCTGCATTTCGTATTGAGATGCTTTCCTTTTATAAATTGTTCCCTTTCATCCTGCACCAGCTTTAGGAAGTTATTGATATGTTTCTTTGAGTTCTTTGTGTTTTGGGGTCCTTATAATATTGGCATTGTCAGTGATGTATCTTGGCTGGGGAGTTTCTTCTTCACAGGGAAACTCATGAGCCACCCCCCCCCCCATTACTTACCACCACATCTACTGTCTTCTATTATGATATATAAAATATAGTATGATGTCATATCCCTGCACTCTGCACATTTATCTGTACAGTTCTACATCTAGCCTGGAGGGCCAATGTGGGTTCTGACTGGCTCGCCAATAGCGAAGAAGTGGAAGATGGATCCAAGCTGGGTCACACTTCTCCTCTTCTCAGGATCTTTGGTCCTTGCGAGTATCCATATGGGTTTTTCTTATGTTGAAGGCAAGTCCAGATTGGCTCAATGAGCGTGAAGCTCAGCCACAACCTTAGCTTTAATGACACCACCTGCCTGCTTGCCAACCACTAGTTCTACATGTCAAGTTGTGTTTTCTATAGGGGTTAATCAGGATGATCTGGCATATATCAGTCCCCCAGAAGAACCTGTGTGTGAGGGAAACAAAAATCTTTCCGTCCCGCCACAAGTATCTTTGGCACCTTTCAAATAAGCAATATGGGAATAATATTACGCTGGACATGGACTAATAATTCTAAGGAAACAGCTGACTCTGTAGAGGTTACAGGCTGCTTTTTCTGGCATTGGCTGCTGTCTGCCTTCAGATGTTGATGGGGTAGTGGTCACTTCTCTAGATCAGAAAAGAGATGATCTCATCTGATGACATGTCATAAAAACGTAGCATTTTCATTGCATTATCATCCCGTAGCCGAAAATATAGCTCAGCTTAGCATTTAAGATTTCAGTGCTTAATCAAATAGAATCAGAGTATTGAAAAATGACAAGCCCTCACTGGGTTAACTCTTTACCTATACATCTTGCTAGCCAGTTGGCTAGAGAATATGTTTTAAATCAGCACTAAGCTGGCATCTAAATAAATTAGATAAAAATTGGGAAATGTGTGAAACATGGGCATCCATTGTTCATTAAATAATGCAGTCGACTGTGGAGGAATACCTTTAATGTAATTTAAAGCAAATAACAAAGGAGATGTTTTTAAAATATAATTTCCCCTTTTGTGTAAAAATCTACATTTTAATTGCCATTAAAATATAAAAACTGGTCTGACGTGGCTCTTATAGGCTGAATGGAGACCAGCGAGATAACAACTCACATTGGTTTATTTTTTGATATACATATATATATATATTCTATAGACTCATTAGAATTTAACGTGAGGCAATGGCAGTTAGAATGTTTCTATCTAGGTCATAAAATAAGACTAAATGTAATTAAATCTACTGATATATAAATATACAAAGAGAGGTTGATATATGGGTTTAATAAAAAAAAAATACACAAGATTGTGTATGTGTTAGGTGTATGTATAGCTATAGGTATGTGTCACTGAAGATATACTGTGTGCAGCATAGATATGTATAATGTGAGTATCTACTGTATGTGAATCCGCCAAATGTCTAGATTAGAACCTTTAAATACATTTACTCCTTTTGTACACTAGGTGGCGATGTTGCCTCATATATTTTAGGGCAATTAGGGCAAGTTCTTTATAAATATATAATATGTAAGATTTTTACACAGACTGGGACACGATGCAATAGATAAACCCACATTTACAGTTAATTTAACGAACTGTTAATAAACAGAGCTGTACAGAGCATATGACAAAAAAAAAAAATGACAACGGAGGGATATGGTTGTAATGAAAAAAATGTTGTTTTTTTTTAAATAAACATGGTTTTGGGGTGTTTATTAAGAATATGGTAAAATATGGAAAATACTTTTCTGTTTCTAAGAAAAAAATACTCTAGAGCAATTATTTTCATTACCGGTAATTTGCTTTGATTAATTATTAGTATTATCATTACCAAAAATCTGATGCATTAGGAAAAGTCACAAGTTAGCATTTTTTAGAATGGCCGGCCATTGTCCGTATTGTCCTGGAATTTCCATGCGTAACGTATGATGTGGTTCAGCATGCAAAATGTTCCTTAAAAGTACAAAAATATATATTCTTACCTTCCTAAAACTAAAATTAGCTGATTAAATGTAAAATTTGATCGCTTGTAGTTATTAGAAAAGAATCTCAGTTACTTTAATTCAACCCAATCATTTGTAAAGATGATTAGCTGTTGTACAGCGCTGTGGAATATGATGGCGCTATATAAATCAATAAATAATAATAATATAACTGCTTTACTATTCTAAATTCAGTCTAATGAAATGTTGATGTTACTTCTCATTTATTGCACTTTGGCCAGAAGTCTTTGCCGGTATTGCTAGAGACCAGCCTTTATCAGAAATCACCATTTCTAGAAGCAGGTTAAAGCTAGATTAAGAAGAAATCTATAATAACAGAGCACAATTTATAAAAAAAAATCTGATAGATGTAATATAGATTTTATTAGTCATAAAAATGAACTTCCATGAACCTCGCTAATGGCTTTACCAAAAAGAAACAAATTTTAGGTGTATTTCTGAATGTCCATCAGACTCCGGACTGGGCCGGACTGGCCTTCTGGCACAGTGGGTAAATGCCCGGTGGGCCGCTGGCCAATAGAGCCGCACAGCCAGATCGGCTGCTGCAGAGTGGATATTTCGCCAGCCACGCTCAGGCATCAGGCAGCCGCTGGCCTTAAAGTGCCAGAGCCCCCTCGTCAATGCCATTCCGGCCCTTCTGTGTATTATCATACATATATAATGGTTACTACAAATACTGGCCAAGACTTCTGGTTGATGTTCATAATGATGATGATGTTAGATTTGTTGGAGATAAAGATACATATATATATATATAGATATAGATATATATTAGTTAAGTGTCATTCTTCAAAGGACTGTGAGCGGTAACATTTTGGTCATCGTCTGGAATAGAAGAGTTAAACTTTTTACATTAAGACGCAAAGAAGCATTTTTGTGAGAAACTTTTAGCCGGCTGGGGATGTTATTAAAATATGGATAAAAATGCACTTTTATTCTTAAAAAGGGGACTACATCTCATAATATGACATAATCTGTCTTAATTCTACTGTCGACGCGTCTTACTGAGAAGAACATTCCAAAACGTCCCCACCTTGCAGTCACTAAGGAGTTAATACTGGGACTTGCGTTTAACTCTTTTGCTGCTAAAGGACACAAGGATTAATGTGGTGCAAGTTGGGAATTATTAACCTTTCGCATGCTGGAGAAAGCTGCTATATACACGTTCTGCTAAATGCGAAATGCGTCCTAACAATGTGACCGGTTGAAACAATAACTACGCGCCGTAACGCAATATCAAAGAATCATGAAAACGCTAGCTCAGAGGATTAGACAATCAGGAAATAAAAAACAAAACATAGATATATCAAAACGTGAAATAAAAACAACTGGAAATAATTTCAGGATTAAAGTGTATTTTTTCTTATTGCTGGGTAATGAAGGAGCCAATCAGTAACCAATGGGAGCGCTTCCCCGTCTTTTCTCACACTCAGAATAAACCAACAATTACGTGCCACTATAGTGAAGTGTAGTAAATAAAGGATAAAAAATGAATAGATCAATACATAAAATAATACTTCCCAAAAAGCGACCGCAGCTGCCCAAACGACACTCTTCCTCAAAGTGTAAAAATATGAACGAACCAAAAATGTATGGGGCGCAGGTACATATAAAGGGAAAAAAAGAAACAACACAATATAGTGTAGATGGTATGTTCAATATAGTGGTAAAGTGATATATCTCACTCACAAATAAAGAAGGTGATTCGAACCCATCAGCATGGAATATGTAAAATTCTTTAATGTTCTTTGTATAAAATCTAGAAAACAAACTGAAAATGGTGCAATATCTCAAGGTAAAATACAAGTGTACCAACAAGAATGCACTCACAATTTTTCATGCACAAAAGTGCATATGCAGGCGTTTGGTATAAAAGTTTTCTAGATTTTATACGAACATTAAAGAATTTTACATATTCCATGCTGATGGGTTCGAATCACCTGCTGACCCTCTCATTCCCATCCCATTCCCATCTCATTCCCATCCCATTCCCATCTCATTCCCATCCCGTTCCCCTCCCATTCCCCTCCCATTCCCTGCCCCCTTGCTCACCGCTCTGCATACCGAAGGATTGGCATCTTCATGTCAGTCACACTTCGTATAATGGCTGGGAGAGGCCGTTTACTGCTCCTGCTGCTGCTGGGTAAGTTGGCTGGTGATGTCCTTACCGGAGCGGCGTGCTCTCCTGTCTCCGTAAGCTTCAATCCAAATCGTTATGTGCTGCTCTACTCGCTATGTTCTGTTTACCTGTTGTACAGCGCTGCCGAACATGATGGCGCTATATAAATCGACTTAGTGCCTGCCTAACAGTGGTGCATTCTTGCCTAGGATCTGGGCAGCAGGTCGGGGGGGGGGGGGGCGGGCGTTTGCCCCTTGTGTCTCATAACAGGCAACCTGTAATGCCACTGCTCAATGAGGGGGGGGGGGCACAGATCTCCCCCACCGGGCTATTAACACTTTGGAGGGCCGTGCCGAGTCCATGTCATAGCTTCTGCCCCATGCAGTGCAGTTGACCAGGATGACATCATCGTACCGGGCAAAAGAGAAGATACATGCGACTGTGGCTGTAGCGTGCGGGCAATGTCAGGGAGAATGAGAATGAGAATGGGCTTGGCACAGTATTGGTTCATTCCTTAACATTTTTTCATGCATTTCCCTTTGGAGCCCGACATGAATCTTGATTACTCGTGCTAGATACGTGGATATTGTCACCTTTGACAGGAAGATGATACATGTGTTTTTATATGTATATATAGATCTCATGTTACTAAGGGGTTAACTACATAGTTATGTTAGTTCTGCATGTACATCGCAGTTCTACTGTGGTGGTGGTGGTGGCAGCTTGTTTTATGCTGGGAGTGTTGGGGGTGGCTGGGGTCCGTGGTGGTAGCCTTGTGACAGGTCTGGATGGCGTTTAACCCTTTCACACCACACTCCTATGTCACGGCTTGGCAGCCTAAAGGAGACAATGCCCTGCAGTGTTAAAATGTATCAAAAGCAGCAAACGGTAATCACTTTCTCTTGTAACTATTTGTGGCAAACTAGCTGTCGCAGGTTTGTAACTGTGTGATTTAACCCCTTCCTGTACCCTGGATTTTCAGTACTGTATTTATTTTTGCCACGTTGGGTTAATCATTGTTTGATGTAGCCACACAACTCAGACATCTTTTTTATTTCAGGACAAGTAGGGGTATCTTTTGAAACCACAGAAACACAGCATATGACGCTATGAGCGCTATATACACTGCTCAAAATAATAAAGGGAACACTTAAACAACACAATGTAACTCGAAGTAAATCGCACATCTGTGAAATCACACTGTCCACTCAGGAAGCAACACTGATGGACAATCAATTTCACACGCTGTTGTGCAAATGGAACAGACAACAGGTGGGAATTATAGGCAATTAGCAAGACATCCCCAATAAACGAATGGTTCTGCAGGTGGTGACCACAGACCACTTCTCAGTTCCTATGCTTCCTGGCTGATGTTTTGGTCACTTCTGAATGCTGGCGGTGCTTTCACTCTCGTGGTCGCATGAGACGGAGTCTACAACCCACACAAGGGGCTCAGGTAGTGCAGCTCATCCAGGATGGCACATCAATGCGAGCTGTGGCAAGAAGGTTTGCTGTGTCTGTCAGCGTAGTGTCCAGAGCATGGAGGCGCTACCAGGAGACAGGCCAGTACATCAGGAGACGTGGAGGAGGTCGTAGGAGGGCAACAACCCAGCAGCAGGACCGCTACCTCCGCCTTTGTGCAAGGAGGAGCCCTGCCAGAGCCCTGCAAAATGACCTCCAGCAGGCCACAAATGTGCATGTGTCCACTCAAACTGTCAGAAACGGACTCCATGAGGGTGGTATGAGGGCCCGACGTCCACAGGTGGGGGTTGTGCTTACAGCCCAACACTGTGCAGGACGTTTGGCATTTGCCAGAGAACACCAGGATTGGCATATTCGCCACTGGCGCCCTGTGCTCTTCACAGATGAAAGCAGGTTCACACTGAGCACATGTGACAGACGTGACAGAGTCTGGAGACGCCGTGGAGAACGTTCAGCCGCCTGCAACATCCTCCAGCATTACCGGTTTGGCGGTGGGTCAGTAATGGTGTGGGGTGGCATTTCTTTAGGGGGCCGCACAGCCCTCCATGTGCTTGCCAGAGGTAGCCTGACTGCCATTAGGTACCGAGATGAGATCCTCAGACCCCTTGTGAGACCATATGCTGGTGCGGTTGGCCCTGGGTTCCTCCTAACGCAAGACAATGCTAGACCTCATGTGGCTGGGGTGTGTCAGCAGTTCCTGCAAGAGGAAGGCATTGATGCTATGAACTGGCCCGCCCGTTCCCCAGACCTGAATCCGATTGAGCAGATCTGGGACATCATGTCTCGCTCCATCCACCAACGCCACGTTGCACCACAGACTGTCCAGGAGTTGGCGGATGCTTTAGTCCAGTTTTGGGAGGACATCTCTCAGGAGACCATCCGCAACCTCATCAGGAGCATGCCCAGGCGTTGTAGGGAGGTCATACGGGCACGTGGAGGCCATACACACTACTGAGCCTCATTGTGACTTGTTTAAGGACATTACATCAAAGTTGGATCAGCCTGTAGTGTGGTTTTCCATTTTGATTTTGAGTGCGACTCCATATCCAGACCTCCATGGGTTGATAAATGTGATTTCCATTGAGAATTTTTGTGTGATTTTGTTGTCAGCACATTCAACTATGTAAAGACGCAAGTATATCATGCGATTAGTTCGTTCATTCAGATCTAGGATGTGTAATCTTAGTGTTCCCTTTATTATTTTGAGCAGTGTATAATATAAAAAAAACAACATTCAAAATTTCTGCTAGGCAATTTATGTTCAGCAACACCCATGAGGTCACATCCATCCCATATGTATTACCTCGCGGTGTACTAGTTTTAATACTACTGGTTTAAGAGATTTAGGGGTAGTTAATAGCATGTTGGGTATTTTATATGTTTTTTTTAATCTCTATGTAGTTATTTATTTATTTGTATTTCATTTAATGTACTTATATGCCCTGAATACAGGTACTTACTAAGAGGCATCTTGCCTCAGTTTGGGGGGCACAACTGTGTGTGTTTACTTGTATATATATATATACACACATATGTACACACACACGTATGTGTCATTTGTCCAGGAGTATGAGATGGGAGGCCAGGCTGCCTTATTCATTCAGTGTAACACTAGCAGAAGAGACGGCACCGGTTGCGGTACTCACCACTGCAATTTGTGTCATATCCTGTAGATCTAACACTGCTTTCTTTTTATATTTTTAGTGGTCCTGGTCTCTTTGTTCTGCCTTTCTTCGGGGGCCACCCAGTACATGGCAATTGGCTCGAATATATCTATTTGTGGAACTAAGTGTGGCCCCCAGGACTTAGGGCACAGACTCCAGTTTGGAGACTCAGTTCTTGCCAATATACCGTGTAAGGGCTTTGTCCAATTAGATGACCATTTCAAGTCCAGGACTGAATGCAATCTCCCCAGTGTATGCTGCGTGATCAGAAATGCTCAGAGAAAAGACTCTGGCAGCTATTCCATAACATCAATCAGAGATGACGGGAAGGACGTCGAGATCCTGAATAGTTTGTGTGTTATTCTGGGTAAGTTAATTGAAGAGAGTGTGTGATAGAGAGGCTGCAGGAAGAGGCTTTTAAGGGGAATCCCCCCTTTTTCAAGCTTGACCCCTACAAATATTGTATTGTTATTAAAATAATATATTCATAGAGCTTTAGCAATTTGTAGAGTGCAATTCTGATGCAACGTGACTATTAGAATGTCCCCGCTGGTGCCATGATTTACCAAGTTCTACCAGAACTGCTCTTTACAGGTAACCCCGGGCCCTTTGTATGGCATAAGTTTCCCTGTAGTCTGGTGTAATAAAAACTATCTGCTTCTTCTTTGTCCTGATCAAGATAACATCTCCGGGGTCAGCATCAGAAGCAATAAGTCAGATGTGACCACTTCTCTGCACGTTGTGTTTACTGGGGACAACGCCACAGTCACCTGGACCCGAGATGGAGGAGACCTGCCTGAAAAGCACTGGCTGAGTGGGCAGAACAGGACCCTGAAGGTACAGAACGAGGACGACGGGACATACAGAGCATCGGTGTCTAACCCACTGGGCACGGCCAGTGCAGAGTGCAAGCTCCAGGGTACAAAGAGCTATGCAGGTAAATGCGAGCATCCCCTACAACATCTTACACCCCAAAAAACTCCTGCACATCCCTGGAGTAACAGTCAGGCACACCGTACTTCACAGGGCCTGTAATCCGTGTCATAATCGTGAGAGTCTCAGTTATGTGTTAGAGTGTATGCTGGTGTGGCTGAGAGAGGTATATGTGTTTGTGTGTTAATTAGAGAACTTTGTTTTTTCCCTTTGTTTAGTTATAAATAACTGCTTAGCTGCCAAAATAAACCAATAATAGTCACTACAATCCCTAAACAGGCTGCTCTTTCAGTAACCCTAACATTCTCTGTGGCTGATATCGCCTCTTTCCGTTTTTCCATTCATTTCATTACAAGCTGCCTGAGATCTGTACTTCTGGTGAGTATTGATGCCTTCTCATCAAGGGTCCTTTCATTCCTGAACTCGATATCAAGGAGACATTTCACATGAGCTTTGAGCTCCTGTTCCATATCATTGTTTTTTTTTACTCGTACTTGGAATAATATGTATGCCTCAATGAAAGCTTGTAATTGTGCCTTTTTTGTTACTTGTGCTACGCATGGTGTGAGTAGATCTAAATTCTCTGTGTAGTTTGCTTACTGCATGTCTTTTTATCTTGCGTTCCGTTTTTCTTTTTTTCAGTATTTCTTTTTTTTTACTTTATTTTAATTAATTGGATTTTATTTACCTTCTGTTTACATCAGAATCTCCACATCATCATACAAGACAGTGGGCTATGATTGTGACTGCGATTGCAATACGATTATTGTTGCTGTAACTCTATTTATCGCGATCTTGGTGAGTAATCGGCGAAACAGGGGAACCAATGTATCACTGTAGTTTCAGCTAAAGCTCCTGATGGCAGAGACGGCTTCTACGGTACCCATTCGCCTGCCAACCTGGTGGTGTCATCTGCCAGCTCCATACCCGCGGTGCCCACCTAGGACCCCTAAACGGTAGAACTGGCCTGACTCCTATTATTTTCTGTCTTATTTAATTATGCGTTAAATCAGTTTTATAAAAAGGCCATATTCTTAAGCTGGTATAATATGTGGCCCAAGGCTTCTAAAATACATAGGATGAGGACTACGTAGAAAAACACGGCTATAACATATTTGATGTCCACCTTTCTGGGTTCTATACTGTCATCTTAACTGCTTTTATTTCTTTACTAAACATAAAAACAGGGGCTCATTGACGTGATCTGATACTTTACAACATGCAAGAAACGGCAAACCCAGGCAGTCAAGGTGGCGTATGAAGGTCTATATCCATTCCTGAAGGAAAATAAAAACGACAGATAGAAAGAGCTTTGGATTTCACATGAGCCGTACCGCTTCTCTAAAATTCTCTAAAAAAGAAACATGTTTCTTACGGATGTTTTATTCAATAAAGCGCTATTTGGGTGGATTCATGTATATAAAATGTATGAAATATAAAGTGCGGCAGACAACCACATGTTAATTTACACCATCTTAGCAAGTTCCTATTTTACTTTACCGAATGGGCATTAGATAAGTGGAACCGTCTCCCAACAGAAGTGGTAGATGCCAATACAATAAGAGAATTTGAACATGGATGAGATAGGCATATGGCTCCTTAGTCTAAAACAGGGCCACAGGCTGGCTAAAGTTGAGCTTTTAATGCTGTAATAACAGGCAGACTGGATGGGCTGAAAGAGGAATATCTGCAGATACTTTTTCAAAAGAGTATCAGAACTCCTTGAGGCAGGCAACAGAAAAATTACGGACAAACGCCCAGCTCTGTTAGACAAACGCCCAGCTCTTTAGTCATATGCACAGGATGGAAATACTCACAGCGGAAGAGAATAATGAAGAACGAGAGCAATATTTATTATTTTATTATCCGCCGCTCTCATGGTTTTTTAAGAATTTTAAAGTCTTCTTTTCTGGACGTAGATTTAGAAAACAGGAGGATTGTTTATAGGCTTTGCTACCCAAGTGATATATATTGGTTTATCTGACATGACACCAAACGATATTGACAAATTTCATACCGATGTCCTGAAATGGCTTCATAAGAAGATGCCGGTTCATGACCAGATACCTACAGAAGCAGAACACGTTCTCAATGTCCCTCACAGAGCAGACATATCCTTCAGACGCTTGGAGATATTTCTGGAGGCTTTTCTAAACGTAGTAACTTCTGACATTAGAGACCAACTAGAAGAAGAATTCTATGACTACCAATGTTTGCCAGATTCTGACATCCAGAAAGTCCAACGTGTGCTGCCAAAAAGGCAATGCATAAAACAGGGTACAGGGCTGCACTATCCTCACATTACAGTTCCGCATGACTAATAGAATGCAACGTCAATATGTTTAAAAAACATTACATTAAGCATGAAAAGGCCACTGTACAAGAAGCCAATTCACATCCAGAAGAATAGGAACGTTTCCAGCGTCTCCTTGAGTCAGTATAATGTAAGTTTATCTTTTAACACAGGGCCAAGCCTAGGGTCACTGACACCTGGGTGCAAAAAAACTCCCATCTTTATACATATATATATATATATATATATATATATATACTGATTCTGACAGTGGCATAATAAAACTTCGATCACCGTAACCACAACAGCATAACTCCCATCATTATATCGTGATCCAGACACTGATGGGGTACAGTGTATCTCTTATCATTATAGCAGGACAGACACAGACAGTGGTACAGGTCTCCCTTCACTATATATTGTGCCAGATATTAATGGTGATACACCCTAACTCCCATCACTATATACTGAACCAGATTGTCGCGACCACAGTTGCGTCTTACCTGCGGGAGACTGGAGGGGCACATGCAGCTCCAGCGCGAGGCTTCAGCTCAGACGTCGACGGACTGGCACAAGTGCGCACCGTGCATGCGCACCTACTAATGGTAAGGCGCGCACATGGAACAAAACATGTACACCTACTCCCTCTAACGAGGGAGAAATGATACAAGATCGCCCAAAAATATGAAAGGTTGGCCCATCAGGATGCACAATTAAGAATATGAACATTGCTTAATCACAGGTGAACACATTACATTTTCATGGCGTTAACAAAGTGAGAATCAAAAACCAAACAGAAAACTAGCAAAGTATGATCAATTGGACAACGCACATTAGTATTCCCTGACCCATATAGCAGGCATAGATCATAGATCGCACACCCCAAAGGCCAGCCCTGGCACCCAGATTGCATCCACAGGAATTGCCCCTGCATCCAGATTGTATCCACGGGACTTGCCCAGCACCCAGGTTGCATCCAAACCACTTGAATGTTTTTTTAATTAAAACATCAACAATAAAGTAAGAACATTGAATCTTTTTCCTTTTTTTTTTCCTTGAAGGACACACAGATAGTGCTTTTGTTTGACATTAGTATAGTGAATTATACAGTGTGGCTATGTGCTAATCTCTTGCTTTGGAATCTGCATCCTGTTAAGGTGCGATCGCCTTTCTATGTTTTTGTGCATAGTTGCAGGTTTGGACCAAACCTTAGGGCACAGTTGCCAACAGTCCCAATTAGCTGGGACAACCCCGTTTTTTGGGGTTCTGTCTAGTCAAATTTGGGTATTCACTTTGGGGAGTAAATGGTTATACTCAATCATGTTTTCTGGGGGGGTTTTTGTCTTGGTTTTTCTTTGTTTCACAATAAAAAATATTTTTCATTTTCAGAGAGGTAGATATGTTGTGCAAATCAAATGATACAAACTCCAAACAAATCCATTTGAATTCTAAATTCTAATGCAAGAAAATAGGAACAATGCCAAGGGGGGGTGAATGCTTTTACAGGGCATTGTATATACTGACCGCACAGGACTCCTGCCTGGCAAATAGTTGGGGAGCGTGGAAAATGTATATGGAGGATTCTATAGAATCATCCCAGGTTTTGTAAATGGGGACCATAGAGACATTTAAAGAGACTGTGCAGCTATTGGGGCATTAACGTGCCTTTGGCTTGAGTGGCCCTTTATTAAGCAACATCCAGATGGGAAAACCCAATGGGAATAATGTGCAGATGAGTTGCACTCAGGGCTGGTGCAAGGATTTTTGCCACCCTAGACAAAACATAATTTTGCCGCCCCCTGGCTCCACCCCCACAAGCCCTAACTGGCTGACTCGCTCCCACCCCTCCCCATAGTGAATGACTGTGGCCGGTGGCTTCCGGCTGCAGCCTGCACTGCCCACGCGGCTGCCTGCCTGCCTGCCATCAAGTGACCGCGAACCGCGGCCGCTCTTCTAATGAATGACCGCGGCCGGCAGTTCGCGGCTGTAGGCGCCTACTTTGCCTATAGGTGGTGCCGGCCCTGGTTGCACTGTATATATTTATAGAGGATGTTGGAGAAACAATATGGAAACATTGAACTGGGGATCTCCACAAACGGTAATGTTCTGCTGGGGGGGTCACTATGCACATAACCCTTATATCCTTGTTTTTGCCTCTACAGACTCACCATGTGCCGCAATACGCTGATATTTCCACTGACTGGCATTAGGTGCTTTAATATTCTGGTATTGTGTTCTGGGCAGTGTTTTCCAAATGCCGTAGCCCAGTATTTGGCACAGAGAATCACTATATGCCCTAACATTTGGCAGATGGGGTAATTATCTGTACCTTGCCCTAGGGGTTACCATATAGGTAATGTATTACCCAGTAGCCTGACATTTATTACACATCCCAGGACCCACATATGCGTATCTGGATTGGTGGGGTCACTGCACATCCCCTTATTCTAATTATAACTAGAGACAATTAGAAGCGCGTGCACATCCACTCACGAGCACCTGAGGCGCGCGCACGAACCTCTGGGTACCAATAGGTGGAGCCTGGCCTTTAGCTTAGCCTACGGGGGCGGGGTCGGTTGCCACGTGACAGGCTACTGCTAAGCGCTGACAGTGCGGGGCTCCGTGAGCAGTCCCGGTCGGTGAGTGTACCATCCCCCGGGTGAGGCAGATGGGACCTGGGAGGGGCTCCTAGAGGCGTGGGGCAAATGCCTGCGGAACCCGTGGAGGGGCTTTTTTGGCTGCTGTAACTACGGGCAATGAGTATCTGCTGCTTAGCTGCAGAAGGTCATGAGTGTAACATTGTGATGACTGAAGACTACAACTCCCGGCATGCTGTGCGTGTGAACTACAGGTGCCGGGACGCTTTGCGTTTCATTGCAGTTTCCCAAGCATGGGCGATCATAGGGTTATTTGGTGCCATGTATGTGGTTTTGGAGCTGTCTAGGTCTCCTCTCCAGAACCCAGACACAGTTATTGGGTCTGCACCTTGTGCTTTTCGATCCTTTCTGCTATATTTGGGTTCTGCAATTCTAATGATTAGTATTTAATGGGGGGATTGTTTATTTGTTTAATGCTTATTTTTTGTCCCAGGCAGAAGCCAGTTTAAAGGGCATGGTGGAAATGAGAGCCCAACACCAACAAATAAATGCTAAGAAAAAAGATTTATTTATTCTTCTTTAATCCCAGCCCTGCCAGGATGTCGCGACACCTGAAGTTTATCGCTCGTACAGTCATG
The DNA here is from genome assembly GCA_029215755.1 of Spea hammondii. Taxonomy (NCBI): domain Eukaryota; kingdom Metazoa; phylum Chordata; class Amphibia; order Anura; family Pelobatidae; genus Spea; species Spea hammondii. The sequence continues at coordinate 25,929,497 of JARDYJ010000012.1, read as the reverse complement.
GTTCAGAACGGGAACGTAGACGGAGCCTACAAGATGCTGAATAGGTTAGTAACCTGCCCCAAGCACCCATAGCAAGAAAATCATAGAGGTGAAATCATTTAAATGCGATAGGAAACTGAAACTCCCCAAACCTTACTCAGTCGTTGGTCTCGTGTTAGATTCAGGAGCCGTATCCCTATCCCATGTATATTTAAACCCCCTCACTGTATTAGTCTCTACCACTTCTGCTGGGAGACTGTTCCACTTATCTACCACCCTCTCTGCAGAATTCTGACAGTGGATGGAATCATTGATGAAGCCAAACGTCGCCGTTACTACGAGAAACCATGCGACAAGAGACGGAGAGAAAACTATGAAAACTGCAGGAGGATATACAACACGGAGATGGCGCGCAAGGTTTCGTTTCTAATGCGCAAGAATCGCCCGGATCCTTGGCCCGGATGCTAAGAAGCGGACGGGGACGTTTCATAGTAGTTCCAGGTGTCATGACAGCGTGACGATGACCTCAAACAGAGACTTTGCTTACTTGTGATACAACGTATGGGATAAATAAGGAATTTGAGATGCTCCGCTGTCTAATTTGTGTGATTTATTTTTTTTTAAGCACAAAATATATAATAAATTTATATTCACTAGGTTCAGAATATTTGTATTTCTTGGCTATTAGCAGCACCAAGTTACTAAGTTACTGGTCTTAGAGGGCTCAGGACCGAGTGCTTTTTACCACCTCTTTATATTATTTCATATGATTTTGTATCATATATATGTGGGTGTGTGTAAATATATATCTATATTTATATACACATACACACATGTATATGTTATGTATAAAGGGTGATTCTGGTAGAAATTTTTAAATCTTATCACCGTAGCAACCAATGGCATGGTCCATTCGTCAGGAGCATCCTATTGGTTGCTATGGTGACAAGACCATGTTTCATACTGCATCAAGATCACTTCTTTTACATCATTACCACGTTGCTTTTGAGAAGTTTTTTGACTTAAGGAAGAACTGAACCTAAACAATTCTACACAAGAAGCAAATTATGGCGCCGCTTGTCTCTGGATGTATTGGACAAAGACTGAACCTGTCAGGTTCGGCCCATCTAGTCACCCGTTTCTCTTGCTGTAAAGATAAAACCGTAATCAGTCGTTGGTGTCGTCTTAGATTCAGGAGCCTTATGTCTATCCCATGCATGTTTAAACTCCCCCACTGGATTAGCCTCTACCACTTCTGCTGGGAGGATGTCCCCAATAAGAATTATTATTTACTATATCAATTTTAACAAATGGCGATTGGAGGTATTTAGGCAGTTTGTAACTGGTAATATGATCGGTACCAGTGCCCTACTGATAAAGTTAATTTAAAAAAAAAAGCGTTACCCATGATGCGCCGTGTCCCCTGTCACGTGATGCGTGTTAGTGTGGGCGCCAGGCTGCATGCTAGATCTACTTCCGGTTCCGTCGTAACGTTGGGGCTCCGTTATTCCCGGTTCTTGGAACTGAAAGGAGTTGGGTGGAAATCTAACCAGCCCACGGGTGAGTTGGGGGGCGCGTGTCGCGTGGGATCGCTGTTTTAGGAAGCTCGGGTGTGGGAGGCCGCAGAATCCCCGGCCTGGAGTAGAACTCACTGCGGGGATCCAGCCACTGATGTTATGGAGCGATCAGAAGGCCTCACCGCATAGCTCCCATACATAATCTACGTTACAGATAACCATATATCTACCGAATTAAAGAATTGTTGCCCAGTCTGTGGATGTTTTTAAGCCAATGTGGGGAGTTTCCCTTATATAATGTAGTATTATCTCGTATAACATACATCACTATCTAATATATAATATAACATAAAGCACTAATATATATATAATATAGTCTAATATAACATATAGTATTATCTCATAAGATAGCATTATTTAATATAACAGTATTATTTAATATAGTCATAGATATAATATAGTCATATATATGACATATTATAGTTTAATGTATAATCTAGAATAGTATGACATATAGTATTATTTAAGATAAAACATATAGTATATAAATGTATACTGGCTCAGCACATCTAGGTGATCTAAGGAGTGGACAGGAATAAAGTTAGGGAATGATTCCCGTCTGTCTCGCTCCCTGGCAGGAATTACTCCCCCATAATCCTGATTGCTCCAAGCAAGACTATAAGGTTTTCACAATCTGATGCCTGCTTGGGGCAGGGGGGTATCCCGAATCTGCAGGCACCCACTTGGGACTGTCACCGCAACGCGCTGAATAACCCCCGTGGGGCAGGGAGGAATGTGAGAACGGGGATGCCTACAGGGGGTAGGGAGGCACCCCAAATCTACAGGCACCCGGCTGGTACTGATTCACTCCCATAGGTATAGAAGTACCCCCTGCGGGCGAGCGGCATGCCAGAGGTTAATGTGCTGCCTCCTGTGGTGCTCAGGTAGATTTTGCCTCTTATGTCCCTCACCGGAGGGCTACCTGTTGCTCGCTGCAGATATATGTGCGAACTACTTCATCAGGTCACAAGTTTGCTATTAATCCTCTGTGTATTAAAGAAATCATGATTTTCTGTTTGTAGACATAGAGACCTTAATTATGCCATTACCATGGTAACACAAAGTTTTAATAGAGCATGATACTTGAAGTAGTGATGGTAGTTGAAGTTCTGTATATTTAGATTTTTTTTAAGTAAATTTCTATGTATTTTTTAATGAATTCTCAGACATTAACGCAGTGTATTTACAGTGCAGTCTCTTTAGTTGTTTACACCGAGAGCCGTTTGTGTTTCAGTTTATTGATAGCCGGGTAATCATGTCCCTCTCCAAGCGGGAGCTCGAAGATCTAAAGCCATGGATTGAGAAAACCGTTAAGGGAGTCCTGGGTTTCTCTGAGCCTACGGTGGTCACCACAGCCCTGAACTGCCTCGGAAAAGGAATGGATAAGAAGAAAGCTGCCGGTGAGTGTGCTTGCGGGCCCTGAGAACGGGTAAAACGCGTGTTTGTAGAACACCCCTCGCCCCGGTAATTAGGGGTCACAGCTCTGCTGTCCCTGTGAGGTCATTAGATCCTGTAGACCGAGTACACTGACAGTTCTCCTTAGTCTTTAAAGCCAAGGAAATCTTTCCGCCAGCCTGAGCACAGGAAGTTTGGGTTGGATGGGTTGTCTGATATAATTTGAGTATTTCTGTGACCGTATGGCTTTCTTTTTGTTATTTACGAAGACCATTTGAAGCCGTTCCTGAATGACTCCACGTCACGGTTTGTTGAAAAGCTTTACGATGCTGCGAAGGAGAGCCGCGGTTCAAGACACTCAAGGTCAAGTAGCGACAGGAGTAGCGACCGAAGCAGAAAGCGTGAGCTCAAGGTAAGTTGTTCTTGAAAATGGCCGCGTCGTTGAGGAGCGGGAACGATGCAAGCACCTCATGGATATGTGATGGGCGTGACGATAAAACGATTGCTTTTTGGTGGGGTGATTTTTTTGATGATCCGGTCTTCTTTTGGCTGTGGATGCAGAGGAATACTTCTCTGCGTGCTGGTAATCATAAAATGGGTTTAATAAACCCCTGCAGTATACATTTTGCGGACGTGTCCTCAGATGGACATCTGGCCATCAGGTTTCTGGGAGAAAGGAAACGGGACTCACTTTATCTGCACCTTCTAGTCACTAGAAGTCACTTTATCTGCATCTTCTATCACCTCTTTAAGGAAGTGTTCGGGGAAGACCCAGATCACTCCAAAGATTCCAGTTCCAAGAAGAAGCGGGTGCCTCGGTTTGAGGAAGTAGAGGAAGAGCCTGAAGTGATTCCTGGTCCTCCCTCTGAGAGTCCCGGCATGCTGACCAAGATGCAGGTGTGTTGTGCCTTATGAGCAAGAATTATCGTGCTGTGTTTTGGGCAGAACTATCACCGTTGTGATGAAATCCCGACATATCTGTGCTCTGCTGTTTACCATTCTTAAGAAGACATTAGAATCTGATACACGGATTTATAAATTTGAACCTGTCTTATTCAGCTCGTGCTTTTTTCTTTTGCAGATTAAGCAGATGATGGAAGCTGCGACAAAGCAGATTGAGGAGAGGAAGAAGCAGCTCAGTTTTGTCAGTCCTCCCCCTGTGGTAAGTGACATATGGCTATTTACATAGCGATGACCGTTCTGTTAAGTCTCCTGACTTAGATTGCCAACAGAAATACTTTCCCAAAAGGGAAAATGTGTAGCTCTGAACATCATAATTACAAGCAAATAAAGCAGACTGCCAAATCACGAGTAATAATGAAGAATTAGGAACCAGGTTTGATATGAGAATGTATTCCTGGACGGGGTTTGGGTATTCAGCAGTACCAGATCTACTGAAAGTACTGCTACACCTTTTATGTTTATTTCCATGTTTTGCCATTTTTATAATTAAGGGATATGACTGATGGCTTTAAGTTCTGAAGGCGTTTCAAAAATGTGTGGTGGACTAATAGTTATTATATTCTAAATAGACAAAAGTTCCAGGTACGCAGCAAGACCGGTCCCTGATCGGGAACACAATCCAGCCATCTCAAGCTGCGAGTTTCATGAATGACGCCATTGAGAAGGCCAGGAAGGCAGCTGAGTTACAAGCGCGAATCCAAGCGCAACTGGCTCTGAAACCCGGTCTCATCGGAACCACCAACATGGTTGGCCTCGCCAATCTGCATGCCATGGGGATCGCCCCTCCGTAAGTACCGCGGAACCCGAGCAGCTTCTGGCTGTTTACTTTAGAATTATTTGGGATGCTCTTGTATGAAGGCACTAAATATTTGGAAGCGTAAGTAGAACTGCGTGGAAGTGTCCTCCCTGCCTGGCGAGTCAATAGGTACCATGCTATTTTTTTTCCTTAAGTTTCCTTTCCTTTTTTTTTTTCTTCTAGAAAAGTGGAATTAAGGGACCAGTCCAAACCCACCCCCCTAATCTTGGATGACCAAGGTCGGACAGTAGATGCAACAGGGAAGGAGATAGAGTTGACCCATCGTATGCCGACTTTGAAGGCCAACATCAGAGCTGTAAAGCGGGAGCAGTTCAAACAGCAGCTGAAAGAAAAGCCGTCCGATGATCTGGAGTCAAACACCTTCTTTGACCCCCGTGTTACCATCACCTCAGCACAGCGCCAGAAACGGGGATTCAAGTTTCATGAAAAGGGCAAATTCGAGAAGATTGCTCAGCGGCTGCGGACAAAGGTACCGTTATCACCGGCTCTTCAGAGATTAGCTTCCCAATGCTTTCATCGGAAAGGCTGCGTTCTGTAACTCGGGTTTTGGAATCTAGATGCTGTTAGTTAGTTTAAATCTATGTGACTTTTCGGCATAAAATGCGCTGAATTTAGGGGTATAGGGTTGGGCAGAGCTGCTTTCATGTGCTTTTTTTCCCATTTTTATTTTAACTCGTGCTTTCAGTTCTTACATTTTCTTGAAACTGCATGAGCAGGACAGTTATTTGAGCCGTGGCCACTGGCCTCTGCGTTAAGCATATATGTCTCTGTTCAACAGTCTCAACTGGAGAAACTACAGTCTGAAATCGCACAAGCAGCCAAGAAAACCGGCATCCAGACGTCGACCAGACTGGCTCTTATCGCCCCTAAAAAAGAGGTTAAGGAAGGAGAGATCCCAGAGATTGAGTGGTGGGATTCCTTTATCATCCCCAACGGCACCGAACTGTAAGTCTCCGTTGGCTTGTGAGGTTCTGATAAGCCCTTTAATTCTTAAGACAATGACAGATCTGCTCGCGTTCATTTACAAAACATGTTAGGAACCTCAATAATGTTTTATTAAAGCGGGTATTTCCTTTTCTAGAACGGCGGAAGCCTTATTGAAACGAGAGGAGTTTTACGGTATCACAAACCTTGTGGAGCACCCGGCGCAGCTCAGCCCTCCAGGTAAGGTAGACCTGCTCGGCCGATCGTATGGCCGGACTCCAGTAAGACCTGCTGCGCTCCATTAATTGGCTTGATTTTCTTCTCTAGTTGACAAAGATGCCCCCGTAACTCTGGGGATTTACCTCACCAAGAAAGAGCAGAAAAAGCTCCGGCGTCAGACGAGACGAGAGACTCAGAAAGAGCTCCAGGAGAAAGTGCGCTTGGGGCTAATGCCTCCACCTGAACCCAAAGGCAAGTTTAGCTCTCAGCTTTATTGGTACAATCAGTCGGGTCCTGCAACAAAGGAAGGAAAAGTGTGTGAAATGTGGGGCGTTTTATTTTTCGCACATTTTGTTCTTTAATGGAAATCTATTTTATAGTTTAGTTTGTTTGAACAAAGTGATTTCCAATCCATTGCGATTTTAGAGGCTGCACGTGATCCTGCGGCTGATTAAGTCTGTGCTGAGGATGCGGGGCTCGTATTCAGGGGGGAGACAGTTTATATCACATATCGGGGTCCTAATGGAGCGTGTGCTTTTTTTTTTTTTTTCCCCCCCAGTTCGGATATCAAATTTAATGAGAGTTCTGGGAACAGAGGCAGTCCAGGACCCAACGAAGGTAGAAGCCCACGTGCGAGCCCAGATGGCCAAAAGACAGAAGTAAGTGTGGAGGCTCTGTCCTTTTGTAAAGCAAGTGAAGTGTGGTGGCTTAGTCCATGTGAAGAAAGGACCTCTGAGGTCCTGAAAGCTTATTTGGCTCTACATTTTTGCGTTGGTCCAATAAATACAATGTAGCTTCTGTGAAGATGAAGTAACCCTTTCATGGTGTTAAAATGTTCTTGGATGTGCTATTTCATTTATTAAGCCGTCTCTTGAATTCAGCCTTTTTTAAATACCCCCCCAAACCCTTCTATTTCCAGAGCTCATGAAGAAGCGAATGCAGCGAGGAAACTAACAGCGGAACAGAGAAAAGAGAAAAAAGTTAAAAAGCTGAAGGAAGATACGTCGCAAGGTGTCCACGTAGCTGTATATAGGTATATATAGTACCTTAATAACTTGAAAATGTACTATTTTAATATTTATTACAGCAATGGGGGGGGGGCTTCTGTATTTGTGTTTCAGCAAAAATCCTTTTTTCCTCCTCCAGTATCAGGAACTTAAGTAACCCATCCAAAAAGTTCAAGATCGAAGCCAACGCAGGCCAGCTGTATCTCACAGGAGTTGTCATTCTACACAAAGATGTCAACGTCGTCGTGGTAGAAGGAGGTGGGTATAACTTGTCCACGTGGGTTTCATGTTTAACCCCTTTGCGACTGGTACGTCCTGAATACCTGTGCCAAGAATCCCATTCGCACAACCGGTACGTCCTGATTTCGTTACTGTGGCTGGGACGTCTCTCCAGAGCCATTGGCCTCCTGCTGCCGGATTGTGGGTATCGGTGCTGGCACGCAGTTATATGAGGAATGCCCGATCGGCTGTTCCTTTCCGGTAGATGTCGTTACTGACGTCCTCTGGAAGGTCACTGGAGGGCAGAGTAGCCAGAGCAGTGTACTGAAGGGGTTAAAATACATAGATTGGGATTGTGTACTTTTTCTGGCAACAAAGTATTTGAATGAGTTGCAAATATTTTTCCAGCTCTGCTTTTGGGCCATTTGTTTCTAAACGGTCACAATGAAAGCCAGCTGCCCGTGTGATCATCTCATGTCATTCATTCTTTAGGACCCAAAGCACAGAAGAAATTCAAGCGGCTGATGCTTAGCAGAATAAAATGGGACGAGCAGACGACCAACACCAAGGGAAATGGTGAGTGCGCGGCCTGAATTAAAAGCACTGCATGACGGCATAGACGGGCCGCTAAATGATTCAGTGACGGGCCTTAGCGATGTGATGGTGGATCTCGATAAAGCCATGTGTGATGTTTACTCTCCCTTCTCCATTTAACGTGTTGCAGATGATGATGAATCGGACGAAGAATCGGTTAAAAAGTCAAACAGATGTTTGTTAGTGTGGGAGGTAAGTCCTTGGTCTTGTCTTAGATTCAGGAGCTGTGTTAACCTCCTACCACTTCTGCTGGGAGGCTCTTCCAGTTTTAGCACCATCTCATTAAAACGAGCGGCTCTCTGTTTCACCAGGGCACGGTCAAGGAACGCAGTTTCGGTGAAATGAAATTCAAACAGTGTCCGACCGAGAACATGGCGCGGGAACATTTTAAGAAGAACGGAGCAGAACATTATTGGGACCTGGCACTAAGCCAGTCTGTATTGGAGCCTACAGACTGAGTCCTCCCCGGGCCCTACAGCAAGGATCACTGTTACCCATGCTGCACCACTCGTCGCCAAGAGACAACCTCTGAACACGTCTCTTATCCCGCGAGACGCCCAGAGCATCCTTCTCTTCCAGCAAAACTCGCCCTTTAAATAATTCTGCGGTTTGGATATTACATTCGTCACCCCATTATCTTGAACGATAGCTGCAGACTGGCTCGCTGTTCCTTGATGCCTACTCCAGAATTCTCTGTAGAAAATATACAAATGTAAAACTTTTTTTTTTTAATTTGTCCTTTTTTTTGGTAAAGAATAAGGCTGATTTTTTTTTTTTTTTTTTGACGCTGTCTATTATTAAATCAGTTTATTTTGATGAACCTGAGCCTTATTAGTAACAAGATTTCTTTTTTTTTTCTCATTCCCATTAAAGCTAAAAAAAAAAAAAAAAAAAAAAAGTGGGAGCTAGTGATTGGGTCATAGATGTATTATTATATAGTTATAGTTTATTATAATGATTGGGTTTTTTGGGGGCTTCCTTTTTGACGGCTTCACACTACCCATAATGCTCTGCGCAAGTTCTTCCCTAATGTTCGTGCACAAATCTTTATTGACAGTTAACATTTCTGGGGTTATCTAAGGATGGCTTTGATCATCAAAATGTTTGTAAATAAAGATTTGTATGTGTGAATACATGCCAAGAGGTTTTAAGGAGGCTGCTCTTCTCGGCCAGGCTTAAAGTTGCCGATGTTAGTCGAGTCTCGGTGTATTGATATATTTTATTATTATTTTCATGTAGTGTATGATTACTGTTTGTGGACGGAGGGCCAATATGGGGGACGCCTGTGTATAACAACACCGCTACGCACTGACTCTGACCTTTATAATCCAGTGTAGGAAAAGGGGATTTAGCCCAAATCCTATGACCTAATAAAAAGATTTTCTTTTATGGAAGTTCTGGTTTTTTTAGTTTACTTCTTGGAAGTTAGAAACGGGATGTTTTCTGATAAAGGAGAACTTTTTCTGTTGTGAAATTGAGACCCCCTCGTTGATTTCAGTGGGAAATCCTGCCCCCTCGGCTAAATGCCATGTAGGAGATGTATTAAGCCCAACACATCTCCCTGCAGCCGATATACTTGGCTACAGCATATGGAAAAGCATTCCCACTGATTTCAGGAATAGTTTATACAGAGGGGAGGGGGTTCTGTTGCAGCGGGGCTGCAGCTTCTGGTTCAGACAAGTTTTTTTTTTGTTTTTTTTTTGCCATTTTGGAGCAATGCGTATTGAATAGGGTAAGGGTTAGTTTAATGCCCGCAATAGCTGCCTGCTCCCTTTATATGTTCTGCAAGCAGCCAATCAGTGGCAAGAATTGGACTGCAGCAGATGAGGGCTGGGGCAATAAAAGATTCTTTTTAACGATATTATAAAAGTAGCTTAGAACCGGGGGCCCAGTATCACGGGTGTGACCCCAACTCCTGTCACGCTGAGGATATACTCTATATAACCAACACATTATATAATGGAGATATTCAGTGAAAGTGATTGGCTGGTGATGATTGGTTATGGTCGCAACACTTTATGGAACTTGATGCATTTGATGCAAAAGGCTGAGTTACTTTAGGGGTATTGGTTACCCTTGCTAGGGGATCAGGGCCCATACTGGTTCTAATTGCAATTTGCATATACATATCTCCATTTGTTCAGAACATATAACTGCCATTATATACTATGACTTAATAAAGACATTTTCCACAGTTTCTATGCACATTATTGGGTTTTTAGGGCTGTAGAAGCTGTGATACCCTCACACCCAGCAAACATTCTGAGCTGCTATAAAAGAGGCGGGCGGGCTGGTCACACTAAACGGACAGTTGGCAGGTATAGAAGTCACTCTGGAGTATATATAATGCCATTTATGAGCTGCGTTTGTGTCTCCAGGGGGCGTGCTCGTGACGTACGCGTCCCCGCCTCTGGAGGTGTGCGCGTACGCTCCCCGGACACGCGCTCCCTCCCCTCCTGTTATTTCGATCGGACTGCCTTGCCCCTGGTGGTGACGCATTTTGCCCTCACAGAACCCCCTTTTGCCCCTCTGTTCGCCTGGGTGTGTTTTGCTGGTTCCAGCGGTCGGAGGCAGCTGATTACCGCTCCTTCATGCATTATCTACCTTTCCCCCGGTAATAGACGCTATTAAAGGTTGAGTTCCCACCAGCCCCCGGGAAGGGTCTCGATTTACCCCCTAAAGCCTTCCTGCCCCCTCCAGCACCACACATACCCTAAGCGGGACTCACCCCCACCACCTGCTCTCCGTTAACCCCCTCCCCGTCCGTTCCGGAGCTCGCTGGGGATTGTGGGTAAACATGGCGGCCGGAGGTAGCAGCAAGGCCTCTGTCGGGGCCTTGGAGGCCACCCTGGACCGCAAGCTGCAGACCGTGACCAACACCATGGAGTCCATTCAGAGCCTGTCCTCCTGGTGCATCGAGAACAAGAAGCACCACGGCACCGTCGTGCACTACTGGCTGAAATGGCTGCGGAGATGTGAGTATGAGCCGGGCCGCCGCCATCATTCATCCGGGGGTCATGGGGCAGGGGACAGCGTAGGCTGATGGGAGTGCCGTTTCACTAGGCTCAGAGGTCTCTCGTTCATACTACTCGCAGAAGACGCGTGCATCCATAAGTGTAGAGTCCCGTAGGCTTTTGGGACCTCGGTGTTCTCCTGTTCGTTCCATCTAAAGAAGAGACCACTGAGGTTCTGAAAAGAGTAAAGTCCCATAAACTTTGAGGACCTCAGAGGTCTCTCTATTCTATTTGAAAAAGAGACGTGTGAGCTCCGGAAATCTCCTGTAACTTTCGAAGTCCCCCCCGCACGCTGAGTGCAGATGGTTGCCCCCGTTTCCCTGGCGCTGGCCGGGTCTTTACGGTGTGATTGTGCTCCCGGGTGCGCGGATCACGGTCTGCGTATTACGTGCTTACACCGTGATGTGTGGTTGGCAGTGTATTGGGGGTCTTGGATGTGTCTCAGTGGTTGTTGGGCACACGCGTGTGCTTTGGCAGTTAGCGCGTTGGCAGCTCTCGGGGGTACCCTGTGTTAACCTGTTTTACAGGGGATCGGGGAGGAAAATTGCGTTTGTGTCTCAGATCACCGGTTTTCCGGCAGACTTGTGACAATTCGCTTTTAAAGCGTTTATCTCCCAGGCGGCCACTGGCTTCTTGGCACACGTATGTTATGAGCGAAGTGCATGTGTTCACACGCCGACAACGTGTTCTTCCCTAGGGGCTGCGTTCAGGTTTTTCAGGACCCGTGTGCCATCGGTGGGGCCGCCTGCTGTAAAGCATGACTTACACTACAGAAATGGCCTGCTTATTCCTGTAAATATGGTAACGCCGCACCACCAAAACCCATTCGCATGTTTATATAGAAGAGCATATCCTTTATAGTTATATATATATATAATATACCAGTATATCCTTCAAATCATTAACCGCAGGCATCTGAAATGGAATTCAATGTGTCTTTTGAGAGGGTGGTAGATAAGTGGAACCGCCTCCCAGCAAAAGCCGTAGAGGGTAACTAGTCTGTCCATTGTCAGACCCCTTGAACATATGTATTGTATTAAGCGCTGCATAAACACTTGGCGCTATATACAGAAAAGATAATAATATAGTGAGGGAAGGCACAGGATAGACATACAAGACCAACGGCTGATTAAGGTTTGAGTCTTTACAGTAGGAGGAACAGGCGACTAGATGGCGGTTTGCGTGATGTGTGTGTGTTTTTTTTTCCTGTTCTGATGATTTGGGAGACCCCGGCACACGGGCTTTTCACGCAGCGTTTTGGACTCTAGAGCGCAGAATCTGCTTCCGTGAGGGGACTGGGAATGTGGGTTCTGTTGGTTCTAAAATGCCGCTTTGTGTATATAAGGAAATGAATGCGTCTTAAAACCACGGGAATAATGTGATTTTACTCCCGAAGAAGGTGGCTTTGGTGATGTGTGTTTAATGTTCCCTGTTACGCTCTGCTAGGGGTATCACGGGGCTTTTATCGGGAATGTTTAATAGAATGCGGATTAAGAGAGATGCCTTCGTTCTGCTTCTCTGTACAATCATCTCTTTAGGATGAATTCATGCACCTTCATATTTGCGTTTGTTGCTTACAGTTTTTTGTTTTTTTTTTAGCAGGGGTATTACAGGCTACTCTGTATCTATATATCTGTCTAACAAGTAATTCGACTACAAATAATCCGCTACACATCAGTTCTAGAACACACACATGTATAATATACATTCATGGACACGTAATATATATGATATACATTCACACGCACATACTATACATATATATATAGCTATACATGCCCACACACACATAATGGACAGGAAGAAATATATATCATATAATTTTGGCATCTTGTGCCCCTGCATAGAGTGCTTTTAAATCTCTGGTGGTGCCACAGACTATAGAATCCGTTTTGCTCCCAGAAGACAGACATAAGGGTTAATCATTTTATTCTTTTGACAGCGCGTTTAAGAGTATGAGATATTTATTGTTCCTTTAATGTAAGAGTACTAGATATTTATTTATTATTCCCTCACGGTCCGATACACAGAGTGTAGTTCGGGTTTGTTTGCGGGTAAAGGCTCCCGTACGAAAGATCACAGATAAGTCACCGCAGGAAGCGATGAGAAACGACGGTATTATGTCACACTTGGAACAAATCTATTCCTTTACTCCCTTTCTGCCGCTGCGATACATTTTATCTAAATTGTCTATTTTCAAAACAAACTGACAGATTTGGACAGCTCTGAGCAATATTGTTACATATTATGAAAATATTTACTGTTACGACCCAGAACGAAGCGGGTTGCTGAATATATCCCATAGTACTATTTATTTTTTATAGCCATTAACCTATTTCTGACAGCACTGCGGTGTAATGTTGGCCGAGGGGTTCATTCATCTAGCGATATATATGTAATGGGGGATATACTGTTAGGTGTTCAATGGTAAATTTGGTAGAGTGTAAGCCTGTGAGCCAAGCGCCCTTTACCTAATGTATATATTTTCTAGTACGTTTCCATTGTTTGCACTTTAAGAAGCTCTGCGGAAAGTGTTGGCGCTATATATTATCACACCCTTGATGTGCTGATTTCTGGCAGATGTGTTGGCAGTAATAGGGTAACGTCTGCAATCTGTGGGAACACATTTTGTTGAGTTAACCCCAGCTGTATAACGCTATATTTTGATGGATGTGTTACGGAGATTTGAGATACGAAGCAGAGACCATGATATATATGAGACAATACAGCTAGAACAGGCTTTTCATTTATTTTTAATTAAGAATAAATTCACAGAGCACGTCGTGGGCTTCCTCTTCCCGTGAGGATGCGAGCGGCTCCTGTTCCCTTCCCATAATGTGGAGCAACAGTCTTCCGTTGCGTTGCCTGCATTGCCACCGTTGGCAGGCATTGGCAAGAGTTTTAAGAGCCGTGAAGCAAAACCAGGAAGCTCTATGTAAGATACACAGCGTTTACTCCATGCATTAGGTTGGCTGAGAGTGGTGTGGTTGTACCTTTGTGGCTTGTGGGTAATTGTGTGATCTCTTGTGTATTGTGTCGTCGTAACACTGCTTACTCTTCCTGTGGATGTGGCTTGTAAATGTCACCGTGTCATAGGGAAGCAAACCGTTCCTATTTTAAGTTATCTTAAAAAAATTTTAGATGCGTTTTTACTCCTCTTTGCATTAAACGGGCCCGTCGGAGTAACATCTGTGAAGTTACACAGATTTGTTAAGCTTGTGTATTGTGATCCCTCAGAGCCGTAACGTACTTCTTTAGAGCCGTTCTATAGAACACGGCAGCTTAAGCGTTGGCTTTATTCCTATTAACACAAGTCTTCGTTCTGTTTGCATCTTACATGCAGCGTACCAAATGTAACTGTCAATAAAGATTTGTCTGTTTGAAAACCCAGTTTATTACGCTGTCTGATTAAGCCTCTGAGTTGAATGGCAGTGAAATGTTATAATTGTCGGCTTCCTCCGTGGAATATTGTAGGTTTATCCCCGTTATGCGTGCTGACTTGTTAATATATATAGATGGGAAACTTGCGCCATACAGACTCTCAGGGCCTGAGGCTGAGAGCCATGGCTACTAACGGCTTGCTTTGGGCAACCAGCTTTTGGGTTGATCCCTTCCCGGTAGTTAGTGATGGGTTGCGTAATCCTTTTTAAAGGGCTTTTGTTGCCTTGGGTGCGTTTGGTTGCCGGCGTGGGGTAATCTCTGACCTTGTGTGTGTTCATCACATGGAGGGGTTTAGCGTTGTATGTTAAACTTTCCTAAGAGCCGTAATCGGTTCCTGTTGTCCTGCCGATAGCCGGCGTCGGTGAATTCTGCGTGTCCCCGGGGCTCGTGTCTTTGGGACACAGGATGCTGGTAAAAGGAACCGTTTAAACGCGTGGCTTTCTTCCTTGAGAACGTCTATGTAAAGCCGGTACTGCTTTAGTGTCAGGTGTGACGCTTGATAAAGACAAGACTTATGTGAAGAGGAGGCAATCTCGGATATTAACCCTCCTTTTTCCATTTAGTGGGATATTATTGTTTGATATATCGCCATCGTATTCCGCAGCGCTGTAAAAGCAGTAGTATATAATATGGAATTATTGTATGGATTTAAACGCTTGTAATCGTGTTACTTATCGGCTTCGTATTACTTAATAAACAGGCACAAGGATGTGTGTCCTCAGAAGGGTTGCGTAGGACGCAACCTCCTGTAGTATACGATATATATACTGTATACCACAAATATAATACTACGTATATACTAATCTGTATGATTGCAAAGAGATGTTTGACAAGTAAGTTTCCACGTAGGTTCAGGAAGCTTATGTGGCGGTTAAAGTGAAATACATGTTAGAAATGGCTTTGTCAGATTTAGCTTGCCACAGATGCTCTATTAAACTGAATCTGATGACTGAAGCTCTCCTCTAGTTTGCCGTCTGTCCCATGACTGGCGCTCTCCTCTACTTTGCCGTCTGTCCCATGACTGGCGCGCTCTTCTAGTTTGCCGTCTGTCCCGTGACTGGTGCGCTCTTCTAGTTTGCCGTCTGTCCCGTGACTGGCGCTCTCTTCTAGTTTGCCGTCTGTCCCGTGACTGGCGCTCTCCTCTACTTTGCCGTCTGTCCCGTGACTGGCGCTCTCCTCTACTTTGCCGTCTGTCCCATGACTGGCGCGCTCTTCTATTTTGCCATCTGTCCCATGACTGGTGAGCTCTTCTAGTTTGCCTTCTGTCCCGTGACTGGTGCGCTCTTCTAGTTTGCCTTCTGTCCCGTGACTGGTGCGCTCTTCTAGTTTGCCGTCTGTCCCGTGACTGGCGCGCTCTTCTAGTTTGCCTTCTGTCCCGTGACTGGCGCGCTCTTCTAGTTTGCCTTCAGTCCCGTGACTGGTGCGCTCTTCTAGTTTGCTGTCTGTCCCGTGACTGGCGCGCTCTTCTAGTTTGCCGTCTGTCCCATGACTGGCGTGCACTTCTAGTTTTCCATCTGTCCCGTGAATGGTGCGCTCTTCTAGTTTGCTGTCTTTCCCGTGACTGGCGCGCTCTTCTAGTTTGCCGTCTGTCCCATGACTGGCGTGCACTTCTAGTTTTCCATCTGTCCCGTGACTGGTGCGCTCTTCTAGTTTGCCGTCTGTCCCGTGACTGGTGCGTTCTTCTAGTTTGCTGTCTGTCCCTTGACTGGCGCTCGCCTCTAGATTGCCGTCTGTCCCATGACTGGCGCTCGCCTCTAGATTGCCGTCTGTCCCATGACTGGCGCTCGCCTCTAGATTGCCGTCTGTCCCATGACTGGCGCTCGCCTCTAGATTGCCGTCTGTCCCATGACTGGCGCTCTCCTCTAGATTGCCGTCTGTCCCATGACTGGCGCTCTCCTCTATATTGCCGTCTGTCCCATGACTGGCGCTCTCCTCAAGCTTGCCGTCTGTCCCATGACTGGCGCTCTCCTCAAGCTTGCCGTCTGTCCCATGACTGGCGCTCGCCTCTCGTATGCGGATTTTCCATGATTTTTTTGTTTCTTTCTCAGCGTCCGTCCCCCATCGCCTGAACCTCTTCTATCTAGCGAATGATGTCATACAGAACTGCAAAAGGAAAAATGCAATTGTGTATCGGGAGGCCTTTTCCGAAGCCCTTCCTGAGGCAGCCTCTCTGGTCAGGTGAGTAGATTCCAGCTGTACTTCTGAGCAGAATTCAGAAGACGGCCTAAAGCTTGTCGTTTCTTCTGCTGTGTTTTTATTACTCTTTAAAATGTTTGCTGTGTAATGTAAATGCTTTCATTATACGTTTATATTTATTTATTTTGCGCAGGGACCAGTCCGTGGTGAAAGCTGTAGAGAGAATCTTTAAGATATGGGAGGAGAGGAACGTCTACTCTGAAGACACCATCGCATCGTTCAGATCTGGTTTAAGTAAGTAGCTTCACTTCTTTACAGCCTCATGGATTATTTATTATATATGATGTACTGAGGTAAAGCATTTTATTTGCCAAGTAGTTGGTGATATAGGGGTACTGGGAATACACCTCATCCCGTTCCGATGATCAGGAAGTAGTATTTTGAAGTCATTTACCTATTTATTTTCCAACGTTTTATTGAAACTCCTGCGCGGATGTCTTGTTCTTTAAATAACACGTATATTAAAATGTATTGTTTAAGACACTTCTTTGGAAATGTCCGTCTGTGTCTTTTTTAAAGGTGGAGCATGGGGAAAGCGTGAGAGGAGTGAGAGAAGCCGGAGCTCTCGTGCTCGAGTGGCTGAGAAGGTGACAGAAGGTAAGACAGCCGGGTACGGCAGCCAGGGCACTAATGCTTTTGGTTAGAGCCGACACTTTGGATCAAAAAATGTAACCGGTCTCCCGTACTGGACCTTGCCTTGTCACTGCGCGTTATTGCATCCGTCATGTCGTCTGTTCCCCGTGGTGCTGCGTAAGGCATGACAGATGAAGCTCTGCGGGTTGCTCTGTCCTCTACTTGCGTGCGAGAAAATAGTCATTAAAGTTCTTGCTCTCTTGATGTCCCACAAGTACCGGTGTGACGCTTTTGTTAGTTCTCCTACTTTCCTCTTTTTACTTCAGAAACCTGAAGCTAAAGTTTTATAAGTTAAGAATCTGTAGTAAATGTAATTGTTAATTTAATCGTATTCCACCAATCAGAAATCCCTATCAAGGCCTAATTTTTTTTCTCCTTTTTTCAGCTGTTGCCACAAATAGCAAAGCTGCGCTGAAGTCGAAGATTGTGGCTGAGTTTCGGGTAAGCCTCCAATGTTCATACCATTCTGGTTTGGCTCGAACACCGTTGGTCAATAGAAACCTGCCTTTGAGATCCATGTTCAACAAAAGCACATTTTCCAACCCTTTTTATATTACTTTTTCTTCTGATTACAGCCCCAAAAACTGATTGATGATTTGGCGACATTCAAGCGTTCTGTGGATCACGTTGACCTAAAAGAAAAACAACTTTCTAACATGAGAGTTGATGTGTGCAGCACAGAGACATTGAAACGACTGAAAGGTACGCGCACGCGCTCTCTGTGTGATTGTCATTCTGGCACCGTGTTATCTTCTGGGATGTAGGAGGTAGCTTTAGGTCGCATTAACTGTTCTCTTTTCTCATGTTTGGGTTTAGATAAAGCCGGAGGAAAGAAGTTTTCAAAAGACTTTGAAGAAGCCAGCGCGAAACTCGAAGAGTTTGTCAATATTCTTGACAAGCAAGTGAAAAACGGACCTTCTTTGACAGACGCTTTGGAGAACGCTGGCATATTTTACGAAGCCCAGTACAAGGAAGTTAAAATTGTGGTTAATGTAAGTAACTGGTGATGAAAGACGTTTATGCAACTGCAGAATGGGGTTTTTAGAATGAGGTCTCCTCTGTGTGGGCAGCTTTGTAGGCAGTCAAGATACCACTTAATGGGCTTATACTTTATACCCTGGGCTCGACTGGCTGGCAACATGTCTGTCTGCTAGACCAGATGAGCGCGCGGAGCCTGTAAGCTTAGCATACCCGCTAGTTTCCATCAAAACGGTAAAGCACCCTTACATTGTGGCAGCTGATCTGTTTTATCAACTTGTCGTCGTCCAGGAAATTTGTATGATCTGTACCTACGTGCAGCGACTCGACATTGTCATGTGACAAACGTGATTTAGTACCAACCACGCATTGCTTTTTCTTCTGTTTTTGGTTATTCAGGCCTATAAAACCTTTGCCAATCGGGTTAATAACTTAAAGAAAAAGTTAGAC
Organism: Spea hammondii; assembly: GCA_029215755.1. NCBI lineage: Eukaryota > Metazoa > Chordata > Amphibia > Anura > Pelobatidae > Spea > Spea hammondii. The sequence continues at coordinate 25,911,091 of JARDYJ010000012.1, read as the reverse complement.
CAGCTGAAAGCTAGCCTTCCAGACCCAGAGGAATCCCCAATGCCTTCACCTACAATGGATGCTCCATCTCCAACTGGCTCTGAATCGCCATTCCAAGGCATGGGTGCCGAGAGCCCTTTATCGCCAGAACCAGAGCCCATTCCAGCTGTCTCTCCGGAACCTCCTAAGGACAACCGTGTTGTAGAGGACATGGAGCTGTCGGATGTGGATGCAGATGAAGAAATGCCCAATATTATTAGTAGGTTCTTTGAATTGAAATTACTGCAGAGCATTCACTTGATGGAAACCACATATTTTAGATGTTTTAGTTTAATGTACACTTTTGTGTAATCTAATATTTAATATTCTTTATTTTTCAAGTTGAAGAAAGGAAGGAGACTCCCACTCATCCTGCTTCATCTTCAAAAGCCATCAATAACATCACCGAGGCTTCCAAAACAATTCCCGACTCCACAAATACACCTTCAGTGGCCGCCCTTGCCCCGACTCCCACCTCTGTACCCATCAGCAGCACAGCGTCTGTTCTGGTGTCAACCGCCACACCTGTTTCAACATCCCCACCTACAGCTCAAACCGCGCCGGCAAAACCGGTGACCACGCCGACAATCGCCCCCTCGATGCCCCTTGCGTTGCCAAACCTGCCCAATGTAGACCTGGGGAAGATAAGTTCCATCCTAAGTAGCTTAACCTCTGTTATGAAAAATACAGGTGAGTTATTGGCAGTTTTTGGCTCGCTATTCCAATGTGGCAACATATAGCCTTAAAGAGGTGAAGTACTGAAATCATGTATAATGTTCTGCACATGCTGTTACACCTGCCCATTATGTATAATCTTTAATACTTCGGTGCCATTCAACACTTTAAACTAAAAATAGCATGCATTGTAACGATCTAGAGTAATGTAGCCTACAAAATGCTTCCCTTTTCCCATCTTCCATGATTTGTACTTAACCGATATTGCTTTTTTAGGTGTTAGCCCTGCAGGCAAGCCTTCTCCTGGCACGCCGACAACGCCTACCACAAATCTGGGTGGTGGCTTGAAGCCCCCTGCTCAGGGTCAATCAAACCCGCTGGCAAACATTCTGTCGAAAGTTGAGATAACTCCAGAAAGTATTCTTTCAGTATTGTCTAAAACACAAGTCACATCCACACCATCCTTGCAAGGTAAATGCTGAGAATCAGGAATCTGGTTTTGAATCAATTTATAGTGTTAACAGCAATAAAAGGTTTTTGTTTGTTTTGTTCACCTTCGCCTTGCTATGTTCTTCTGTTTGCTCTCCTTTACATGGTCATGGGGACTACATGAGCCGAATCATTCTTTCTGCTGTCGAATTTTTGTTTTTTTATCCACCTTTGTATGTGTTTTCGGCAACACACGTTCCTGTATAACCTGAATAGTTTTTAAGGACGGTTTGTCTTATGGGCGCTGGTAGTACATATGTGATTGTAATACATTTATTCTGTTTTTCAGGCTTTTCTTCATTTATTCAAAGCGTCGCTATGTCGAGTGGAACCGTAACACACAGCACTTCGACAGCACCAGTGAACAGTGGTTTGTCGACCATGAAAGACAGAACTATCACAACTTCTGTTACTCCTTCTGTCCCTAAAACCTTTGGTTACTCAACACCATCCTCTAACTCAGAATCCTCCTCCTTGCCTGTCGCAAAAACTCCTGTCAGCCATGGCTCAAAACCACAGCTTACCACAATGGCATTTTCATCTCAGCCCCCCATGCCAGCAGAAAAGTCCATAACCCAAGTGCCGCAAACCTCAAAGTCCAGTGATGCGACCGAGCCGTCAAGCCTTGAAATGAAGATTCATAATTTTTTAAAAGGAAATCCAGGTTTCAGTGGTTTAGATCTGAATATCCCTATTCTTACCGGCATAGGTTCCAACACGGTGCCTGAGGCAGCTCCTGAGTTCCACCGCGGCTCCTCTAGCACCTCTCTTGATAATGTAGATGGGACTCCGGTGCGTGATGAAAGAAGTGGTACGCCTACTCAAGATGAGATGATGGACAAACCTGCTTCAAGCAGTGTTGATACTGTGTCACTGTTATCAAAGATAATAAGCCCTGACTCTTCTACACCTAGTAGCACAAGGTCACCTCTTCTGAACAAAGAGAGTGAATTTCAGAAGCTTGCTAGCATGCCTGCATATAGGTCTTTTGGTATGGGAGGAAGTTCTCCTAATGCATATAGGCAGCCTGGAGATAGTATAGAAAAAGCTTTGCAACTTGATTCCTCACTGGGCAAGTTTTATTCAAACACAGTGTTTCCGGAGGATGAAGACTATCGTGACTTTGAGTTTTCCGGTCCACCTCCTTCTGCCATTGGCAGTCTTGAAAAAAGGCCCTCAAAACCCATCATGAAGCCTAATGTCCATTTAGAGTCCTCAGAATATCAGTCAATGCCCCCTGGCTTCGGTCAAAACCAAGACTATGGAAGGCAGCCCTTTCCACAGTCTATGCGTGGTCCTTTCCATTCTGGCGATGGTAGTGGTCCATTGTCTCCTACCTCTGAACTATATGGAAATCGTAATCTAAGAAGAGGTAATCTAGACGTGAATAAGACGCCCTCTCCAAAGAAAGATGAGTCATTTTTCCCTTCCGACAATCATAATTTACCGGTGGCTCGTCCTGTTATGTCACAGTCTCCATACACCAACTCTCCCCACGCTCTGCAAAACAGACCTCATAATTTTGCACCCAAGAATAATCTTCCTTCCGGTTGTGCACCGATGACAAATGTAGAACAACCAGGCTCATCTGTTTCAGCCTCTAGTATGATGGAGTTTAAAAACATGCTTAAAAATGCATCTCACAGACCTGATGAAAACAAGTATGGCCCAACCAGCTTACATGAAGATGTCGGTGGTCCTGGCCATACTGGGATGGCTTCTGAGGAGCGATCGCATCAAGAAGAACATTACCGCATTGAAACAAGAGTTTCGTCATCTTGTGCCAATTTATCAGATGGCACAGAAGAAAAAGGTGCACCTATCGAAACTCTGGGGTATCATAGTGCTGGTAACGTGAGGTTATCAGGGGAGCCTATTAAAACAGTTGAGTCGGTAAGAGTGGGAGTGAAGGGAAATAGAGGTCATGGGATAGATGGAAGTAGAGGGGGTTGGTACGAAATGGGAACCACAGGTAGCTCATTTGATGATGGTCCTTCAAGTAGTGCTGATGATCCACCATCTATTAGTGGAGGATTTAAAACTCAGTATGAAGACCACTTACCACGATTTCCAGATGCTGGTGACTTCAGAGCAAAAAATATGCCACCTTTTGAACATCACTTGCCGCCGCCACCCATGGGTGCACCCATAGAGCATGGTGGTGCTTTTCAAATGGAACGTGCCGGCCCACCTCCTGGGCCACCACCTCCTGATCATGGAAGTCTCTTTGGGAGAGACATTCCTGTAACTGCACGCATGTCCTCTGTGGAACCTCCCAATCCCTTATCTCATGTTGCTCACCCTCCACCTGGAGAACACGTGAATCCATTTCCAGGTCATCTTCCTCCAGAACATGGCAGCATACCATTTTCACCTCCACCACGTCTAGACATGAGAAGTCCATTTACGCAGGATCATGGCACTGTCCACCAAGGTGTAATGAAAGAACATTTTGGAGTGCCCCCAGCTTCAAGAGATCATGGGCCACCATCACACGACCACAATGGTCCACCCCATGGTAGGGTAAATGAAGCAATGGTACCCAATTCTAGGGACCACCATGGACCCCATAGTGGCCCCCCACATCATTTTGTTCCATCTCATAGAGACAATATGAATCCAGGAGGCTTAAGGCCTCAAAGACAGCAGTTCAGGCCCCGGGAACCATATAACAGTTTAAAAAGGCCACGACCACCATTTGGACGGGGCCCCCAGTTCTTCTCCCCTAAACGTCCTTTTTATCCTCCGAGGTACTGAGTTACGATTACAAGATAAATGATCACTTTTGGAACTTTGGCATTAACCTTTTGTGCTTGTCTCTAAGGGTTGTTTTTAGGGTGCAGATACTTGTGCTCAAACAAGTAAGAATAGGGAAAACATTAGTTATTTCACCCTTTTTACCCTTAGAGCAATGCCGTAGGTTAACTACTACTAGAAGCAAAAGAGACTGCTGTGAGGGCCTAAATGCCCCATTCCCTATCAAGTTACCTGTGCAATTTCCCATTCACAAGGTGGCCGACTCAAAGCGATTATTCTGTCCAACTTCTTGAGCGATGTTACTGTTGTCCGAAATGGAATCCCATCTTCACGCCTAAAGTTATTCTTCATCAACCTGTCCGTGGAGCCAAAAAACTGATCAGTTCTGAAGCATAACAAGATCTACCAATTTGCTTTATTTCCAGATAGGTGAGTGGCAGGGGCATGATGGCAAGATCAGTCTCTTCAGCTCAGATTTTTTTTTTTTCTTTAATGAAATGACATTTCTTTCCCAGCCGTCTTACTTATGCAGTACTCCGATACACCTGTTTCCAGCAGAAAGCCAGCACCAAAATGCAGTTGACCAGCTTCATCTTTGCGCCAAGTCCCGGTCCTGGGAGCATAAGGAGCCATGTGAATGCCTGGTGTGGGGCTAATGAAACTCCCAAGTTGTGCCTGTGTTTCCATAGTATGTGTATTTACAGAAGTGAAACCACCTAGATTGTAGGCTCTCTGTTTCTGCGTGTAACATCTCTAAATGACAAAAAAGTGAATTTGAATGCTTTCAGAATTTCAGGCGTAGCCTAATTTTGATTTCTTTGCATAGAGGCGTTTAAATTTAAAGCCGCACTATCTCTTTGGTGGATTTGATTCCGCCTCACCACATTGCTTTACACATTAAAATTCTTGAATTAACAGGAAAGGCATGAAGGGGATTCCTTTCTACATTCACATAATGAAGTACTTGTGTAAATTTGTGTAATATATATATATATATATACAAACAAATACATACAGAGCTTTACTCTTAAATGCAGAGTAGTTGGTAATGACCTTGGCTCTCAGACTGGATGGAAAAATAAAAAACACTTTTTTTTTTTTCTACTCTTTCGCAAAGTGTTTTTGTTTTTTTCTCCTTTCCCAATGCTCATTAACCATTTTACCATGGCTGTTTCCCCAATGACTGTTGAGTTTGCATGCAGTAGAGGTGCATCCCTCTTATAATGCTCATCCATTGCTTTGGTAGTGAGAAAGTTACCATCGTAGAAGAAACTTAAGTTGGCGTCTAACCGTAGGGAAGTATAACAGACAACAAGGGGTTTTTTTTTTCTTTTCTTCTCATTATTCCAAAAAAAAAAAAAAGAAAATAAAGCAAGTTTTTGTTCTGTTTTCCTTGTGCTAATAATTTTGATATGCAGTCATTCTATTTGTTGCAGCTGCTCATCTCAATAATATGCATTCTGGGTACCAATAAAACAGTGGGGCTGGGAATATTTAAGAAAATATAAAATATATATATATATATATATATATATATATATATTGGGAGGTTTATAATGTTGTGTGGAAATGTCACTAGCATACTTGCTTTTCTTAAGATAGATCTATTACCAATGGCCAGGGAAGACTGTTTTCACCATTTACTAGGAGTTATTGTAACCTTGTATATTGCAATACATTGCATGTTAAAATCTCAGATCGTAATAGTGCATTAAAGTTGAGGGCTGTTAACTTAAGCAAAATGCGTACATTTATCTACAGTAAAGTGTCTCCCTTTACAAATTGTTGCATTGTGTGTGTACACTACCATTGAAAAGTTTGGGGTCACTCATACACTACCGTTCAAAAGTTTGGGGACACCTTTTTTTTTTTAAAATCCAGATGTGTCCATTGAAAAAACATGAAATGGATCAGAAATCCACTGCAGACACTGTTAATGTTGTAAATGACTATTGTAGCTGGAAAGAGCTGATTTTTAATGGAATATCTTCATATGCATACAGAGTCCCGTTATCACTCCCATCACTTCTGTGTTCCAATGGCCCTTTATCGCTCCCATCACTCCAGTGTTCCAATGGCCCTTTATCGCTCCCATCACTCCAGTGTTCCAATGGCCCTTTATCGCTCCCATCACTCCAGTGTTCCAATGGCCCTTTATCGCTCCCATCACTCCAGTGTTCCAATGGCCCTTTATCGCTCCCATCACTCCAGTGTTCCAATGGCTTTTTTTTGCTCCCATCACTCCTGTGTTCCAATGGCGCGATGTGTTCACTACAAGTTTAAAGGCTTAACTGTTCATTAGAAAGCCCTTTTGGAATTGTTACAGTTGGAAATGTCCTTGTTTTTGAAACTTTTGAACGATAGTGTGTATATATATATAAAGTATAAAGAGCTATGACATTTTATATGCTAGACACCTGTCCCTAAATTCTTCCTAGACATGTTCATTTTAAGATCTCCTTCATACCAACCCTTTTAACTAACTGCACTCTTAACGTTCTACTATCATTGCATCCGTTTTAAAGCGTTGGTGTTTAATGGGACAGGGAGGTGTCCATCTTCTGTCAACTGTGTTCAACCTATATTAAGATTCTAGGGTTAGGAAAATGAAAAACAGCTGTAAATATTGTGCGCCTGTATCACAACCTGCTTAGTGTTCTGTGTTTCTGTGTGAATGGAAAAAACCCCAAACACTACATTACAGACAGAAACAATAAAGTGAAGGTTGTCTCGTGTTTTCATATAATAAAAAAAAAAATAATATATATATATACATAGTTTGGGTTTTCTCAACATGACTTTTTAGCACTCATTGCAGCTCGGCATTGAATTTGCTTTTTGAACTGATTTGTTCTTTTTTGAGAATCATGTGGCACATAAACAGAATATAATAAGTTAATAACCAGTGAACTAATTATGAAATGTGTGGGGTGGGAGACTGGATATTTGCCCTTTAATCCTGTATTAGCGGGCAAGCTCTATCTGCAATGCACTTTATTTTGTGAATTTCTGGCTAAAAATGAATTAACAAAATAGTCCTCTTGTGCCTTCTATCTGCTTAACTGAGTGAGTTTTATGGGGGAGCTCTGTTCTATATATTTTTCAGAGCACTCCATTTACTATCCAGAAAGCAAATTCCGACGTGTTGCAAGGTGAAGGTCTCTCCAGCGGGCAAGCTTTACATTTGTCCGCCAATTTTTTTACATTTTTTTTTTATTACCCAATCCACATTGAGAGATGTGATAACCGATAAGTTCATTACGTATTCTGTGTAGGCAAAGGGCTCTTCAATATAGAAGTAACCTTATGTATCTGATACCGTGTATGAGCAACCACCAGAACTTTGAGCGCTTGCCTGGGATAATGTATGGAAATTGATTCTGGTGACAAGTGTGAAATGTGGTCTTGTTACCATTATAACCCATGGAATGGTCTAGTAAGCAGGAACATTCCAATGGTTGCTATAGCGATATGACTTTATACTTATTTTTTTTATTATTATTATTTAACTTGGTGTAAAAACTGATTTAACAAACCCCTTTTTTTATGTTTACGTAGAGCAAAGTTCTATATAGTGATACAAACGCAGACACTTTGCATAGGTTCCAAAGTAGATTTAATAATCAGCTGCAAATTTGCCCTTAAATTGCTTATGAACTCTGATATAGTCAAAAGCTGTGCCTAAAACAGCAGTCATATGCAAACGAGGGAGCCCACGTACCATGGGTAGAGAACCAAAAAGTGACATACCTCGGCCCTTAGCCATGCCGTTAATGGCTGTTTTAGTTAGTTTGCGTTAATATGGCACAATGAGTTTCTCCACCCAGGCCCAGTGCTTGTCCAAAGTCCTACTGCTGGAGTGTATTGAAGGGGATCCAAGGCGTTTTGTGGGCCAGATTCTTGTTACAGAAGGATTGGGGAGTGCAGTTTCTTGAAGGAGGAGGGGGCAGTGATTGATACACAGGAGGGTAGAGCAACATGGTGGCCCAATAAATGCTGTAATGCATTTATTTTAATGCAAATAAGCTAACACCACCTTTTAAATCTAAAATGGGAAGACGTGTTAGCACTGACACCAGAAGCTTTTAATTAAAAAGAATAAATTAAGTCCTCGTAGGTAAAAAAAAAAAAAAGCCCCAAATTGCTACATTGTTACCCTAATCACTGCCAGCGATATAGTAAAAAGGTTTCTGGATCCACCTTACGATAAAATTGATAGTAACTCCCAACAGCGCGTTTCACGTTGTTCATGAAACTCTTGGAACTGTAAGAGTGTACGCTCCTGCTGTTTTCTTCACAGCGACTGTAATTATATCCCAACCAATGTATGATATCGGACTGCAGTATGCCCTCGTACGGCCCTCCGAATCTTCTGGAGTTGTGCATGTTAATTTACCATCTTCCGTTATGCCACGTAGTCTTGCAAGCTTCTTAGTATTTGTTAGTGATGAACCCTTCTCTTGTGGGTTGTTGGGAGAAGCTGGAATACCCATAATGCTGTGCACTATACAACTATTCCCAGAAGCAATTTAAAATGAAGATCCTCCAAAGTGACAGAGCCCCCATTATCAAAAGAAAATCTCACAGATAAAGACTCTTGATTAGGAATACAAGTTTTTCAAAAACATTGGTCGTCCCATGCCCTTTCCGAACGAGATGAGCCGCAGGCCATCAGAGGTCATTTGCAGTTCTTGAGTATTTACCTTGTATGATGGTCCCTTGGACCAACAGGGACACTTTTTAGAGACTTAATAATGAAAGCTGTTAACAGAAGTAAGGATATGCTAAAATAGGAATGACCCCTGGCGTGCAAGATTTTCTACAAATGAGTCGAAGAATAAATGTGATCCATATCTTGGATAATTCTCTCTGAACGTGCCGCTGCAATCAGCGTTGCACTATTAAAAGACATACTTAATGGCTACATCCAATTAAATTCTGGTGTAGCCATCCACAAGCTTTTGTCTGGCAGGCCCAGAGCATATTCTCTTTACGTTTGAAACACTTGGCTTACGTTTCATACAGTAAGTCCTGGTCCTTTTGGCTAATTGTGATAATGTGACATAAAATCAATAATCATTATTAGGAGGAAAAAAAATAGGGCAAGTTGTTGCCAAGACAACATTTTAATTTAAAAATGCCTTTTTTGGTGCCGTCACCGTTAACATATAAAGCTTTGTGTTTTCCGTACAACATTTATTTTTTTTTCTTAGAACCAAGCATTTAACCAAGACGTAGACTGAATCCACAAGAAAAATTTTATATGGCGGCAAATTACTAATTTTATCTGCCTGTGTTTTCTGTACACATTATCTTGGCATTAATCTTTCAGAACGCCACCACATAAGCTGGAAAGCTCTGCGATTGGAGGTTCCTACATCCAATTCTATAAATGAACCTCAGTAATTCTAAGCCCTCGTAGATACCTGTTCCCAGGTAACTACACCCAGTAGGCTTCCGGATCCTAATGTAATCCGTTGCCTCTCTAAAACCTTCCAAAGTTTCACATTGTCTGTCGTATTCTAAAAATTGCCAACCCAAGAATTTACGAGGTATTATTTCTTGGTTCTGGGCTAATTTCCCCTTTTCAGTAAATGTTAAGACATTTTGCTCTTTCTCCCAAGGTTCCATTGTCAAGAAGTTCCTTTTGATCGTCTGCTTAAAGCTTGATTTGCAAGTTTATTTTCCCCCAAATGCACAACCTTACATTTGTTTGTGTTGAATTTTAGAAAAGGGGAGACACCATAATCGAAATCTTTCTGGAAGTCGAGTCTTCTCTCTCAGACAGTAATTCACATTATATAGCACCAACATGTTCTGCAGCGCTGTATTATGCACATTCTACCACTGTTTTATCCTAGTGAGTTACTATAAACCAAAGAAATATTTTATATTATAGTATCAAATACTAGTAATTATAAAGTACTTTTCCCTATATTTATTTTGTAGGGATATGTAAAGATTTAATTACTTGGTTTCTTGTTTTATTTTTCTTAGCTGAAAATAGTATAAAGTAACCATAGGATAACAAAACTTGTTTTCATGTATTTTGTCTTATTTATTCTGTTTGGTTTATGTTTTTGTGGTAAATAATCAAACAATGCCTTTATTGATGTATGCTTTTACCAAATGCATTCTGTTGGTCATCAGATATACATTTAATTCAAAGCAGCAATTTACTTTTATTAATGTAGAAAATTTTAAACCAATAAGCGTACAGATTTTCATAATATATATGATATATAATATAAAATCCTTTCAAACATCTTTTTTTTTTCCCCCCTTAGGTTATAAGGCTTTAGTATGGGAGAAAATACTTTATAAAAGCTATTTTTGGGATTTTAGTTTGAAGAGTCCTTAGTCAAAGCTGATACTTTTTTATTGGGCCAACATAGAAAAATTATGTTTTGGGATCTCTCCTTCCTTCTAAGGACTTCATTTATATTTTAGGGTAACTCACCCTAAATGCATTTTACAGAATATACGAATCTCACCAAGAATCACATATGATGATTTTAATTTTGGGGAAATAAAAGAAATTATGACATGTTTCTAAATGTTCTAATAGTTTTAAAGACCCACAATAGTTTGAGCCAAGGAGGTATTTTATTGGGATTGTGGAGCTGGTAATGGTCACCATACCTGTGTTGTACCTGAACAACAAGTTTATTGCCATTATGCTTTGGGGTTTTTTTCTTCAGGATTTTACTTTTCAAATGTTAAAGCATTTAAAACGATATTTCTGTTGGAGGACATTTGGGAGTACTAGATGTGTAGTATGTTTTATATATTGCAGTTTTTCTTTTATAATGTCTGTGTACCATGCATTAAGATGCATGTTTGGGACTGACTTACTGGAGTAACTGTCTAGCGGCTGCAGTCCGTTATTTTTGGGGTCAAGGAATGTTATTAGCACGTATGTTTTTGTGGTTTATTGTTGTGTTCTTTTTTTACTCTGATCTGGCCATCACTTTTGGATGCGAGATGTTTGGGTATTACTCTTAGTCGCTATATCATATCGTGTTATGTTTTAATGCATGTTGGAGTCAATTGTGCATGGACTCATTTTACTGTCTTCAGATGGACAATATATTCTTTTAATCGTTGGGGTTAGAAAATTAGACTTTTGTTCTCATTTAATTTATTTTAGCTCCTCTCCTGGCTGCCTCTACTAAAACCAGTAGCACTGCCATTTGTCACTGGTCACTGAAGCAGTGGCTAATCGCATGTGTTTGGTTGTGGGGGCTTGGTTCACATAGGTTCTACTAGAGTTCTACTGAGCATGTGCGAGAAGCATACTGCATGCTCTCAGTAGAGGCAGCTGGGGTGGAGTTAAGTAAGACAGACGTCTCTTAAATTATATGAGGTGGATTCAAATCAGTATAAAGCTGCAAAATATGTTTTTATCCATCGCAAGGTTTAAGGTTCTTTAGATCATAACGTTATTTTAGAACAAAATGGTAAATTGTGAAAACTTGGTATAGTTAATACCCAAGTACTTTTTTTTTTCACTAAAAAAAGTATCCATGCAGAACCTTTGTGGGGAGGCTTCCACCTGGACATGCCTAGCTTTTAGTCAGTGCCGGCTTTCATGAGTTCTTTTGGCTTCGTTATGTATTCTGTGAATATGATGAATAGTCACAAAATACTTGGGGGTCATTTCTGGACTCCATTCAGCTGAGTCTTTAACAGTAGAGTCCAACCTGAATATGTATTGGAAGGACAGATTACCAAATGTTTACTTTAAAAAAAAAAAGTGTGCCAGTTTATTTTAACACCAGATGGCAGCATCGTATTACATATTCATATGATTAAAAAGCCATCTCTTTAACTATTTTTATTCAGTGTAATATATTTAGCGTTTTAATACCCAACCCGGTGGGAAACACATTTGGAGTTAAGCATAGATAGTAATCCTAGTGCAGAGTTTGAAAACAGGTCTTGTTTTCTGTTGATAGGGCCACTCCATTGGTTGCTATGGCAACAGGGCCACCACATCAGAATTTCTTTATTTCTTTTTTTATACACCTTTTCCATCCATCCTAAAGCAGTATAAGAACCCAGGGGTAGCTGTTTATAGCATCTTATTATCTGGCTGTATAGACATCTGGGGATTGCGGTATCCGAATGCACAGGTTAAACCGTTCATGTGCTAGAATGTTACTGCAGCAGGGAGTGTGGCTTGCCTCTGGTCATCATTCTGGCATCAGAGGGGTTAATGCAGTGAAACCTGTCAGTTCCTGTGTGTTACATGACAGTGACGCTCGTTTAGGCTTTAGACACACACGGCAGCCAGCTTTACAGCCCATAGACGCAGAGGAGAGCGCCTGCGGAACTATCCCAAGACAGCTCGGTTTGCTGCCGGGAGAGTAAGAACAGTGGGGGAGGTGGGAGGGGTTTCGGAAGCCAGTCAAATGGCAGCCTCCCTGTGGTTGGCACGGTGCGGGGGCGTGGCTCGCACTGTCATGGCGGCTCTGTGTGTAGAAGGGGACATGTGATGGTTGCAGAGATCTGTGCATTATGAAGCTGTTGGCTCTTGTAAAGAGGGGGTCTCTGTTCAGGGGGCCGCGTGTCGGTGCCGTGCTTTGCAGGGTCGGTGTTCTGCTTGTCTCCCTCCCCCGGGTCACACTGTATTTTCATCTTTTATGTATCTGGAGGAAGTGACCTTAGTGAATATTATTTTCTAAATCATAATGTATTTATGAAAGTTTTGCTTCTGCTGTAACATATTCCATTGTATATTATAGTGAGTAAAGATGGGGTATTATGTTTACTGAGAGGGTGGTAGATACACAGAACAGCCTCCCAGCATTAGTGGTAGAGGTTATTACAGGGATGGAAGTCAAACACGCATAGGACATGCATATGGCTCCTGAATCTAAGATGAGACTGATTAAGGGTTTTAGTCTTTATTGGAGTAAATAGGGGCTGACTAGACGGGCCGATCTGCCGGCAGATTCTTTTGCGTTAGAACCGGCTTGTGTTTAAAGTGACTTGTTGAGAATATTCTATAAGCCTGTTGGCAGATGTATTCCGAGAGGAATGAAGTGAGTGATGCTTTGTTGTTGTTCTGTTTTAGAGCTGCTCAGAAGGCATCCCGCAGACAGATAACACAAAACAGCGTCGGAATGGAAAGCAGCCTCCAGACACCCAGGTACGTTGTGGAATAACACCTCAAACGTCATGAAACAAGTTAGAAAAAACGAATCTAGTAATTACGCTGCCAGACGGCTTCGTTTGGATGTATGCTGAGGAATATAAAATAATGCTAAACCCCAAACCATTTACTAACTTCTCGTATAAGATTGTTTGTTCCCTGTTTATTATTATTGATCCTATTTTTATTATTATTGTTGTTGTTATTGTTATAGATTCTATTATGATCATTATTTCTATTGTTTCTATTATTATTGTTTCTGTTATTGTTAGATTCTATTATCATTGTTATAAATATTTAATCGATTATTGTTTCTATTATTTAATCTATTATTGTTATAGATTTGATTATTATCATTGTTATTTATGATTCATTTATATTTTTGACAGCCCACCGCTTTGCCTGGTTTCATCAACGAACGCCTGCGATACTTTGAGAAGCTGCAGATTCTTCATGACGAGAGACTGTCTCAGAGGGTGCTGAAGGAGAGCTGCCCCATTAACATCTCTTTGCCCGACGGCAGGGAACTCCACGGGGCGTCGTGGAAAACCACACCTTATGACGTGGCCTCGCAGCTTTGGTAAGACAGGTCCTTGGAGATAAAAGACGGCCGATGTCTCGCTGAGGTCATTTACAAAGTGAGCATAGTCGGTCGTGGTTTTTGGGGATCTTTAAGGCTTGTTTAACCCCTTAGTCCATCTAGGTGTTTGATAACTTCCGGGGACTGTTGGTCCATCGGGATGGCACAGAATGTCTGTGCGTGCAGACAAAGTGTCCTCAGGGTTTACCCCTTCTGCTCCCACATACAGGGGGCATCCGAAACAACCTTGGCTTCTTCCTCCCTAGCTGTACATCTCTGGGGTGACAATTGCTTCAACTATCACTCTAAAAATATTTAATTTTGTGAATTGAATTTTTCTTTAATTGGTTGTTTAGAAGTTATTACAGTGGCATCACAATCCATTGTTTTTTCAGGCCAGACATGGCATACAACGCAGTAGCAGCCAGAGTGAACGGAGCTGTGCATGACCTGACTCGACCTCTAGAAGAAGACTCGCTGGTTGAATTCCTGACGTTTGACTCCAGTGATGGGCAGTCTGTGAGTTCCTCTGAATACTACGTTATACGCGATTATTACATGGGTTATATTACACGGGTTATAGTCTGTGCTACTGATCCCATATACTCCTCTGCAGTGGACCATGTCCTCTACTCCGCTGAATGTGCTGGTGTTCTTGTTGGGCATCAATCCCAGTGGACCAGCACCATTAATTAATAGGTTCAGGAGAATTGGTGGGGGTTTGATTAGAAACACAGTGGGACTGTTCTGTCATTCCCTGAGGGAGATGGGTGGTTTCCTGAAAATAATGTACCATTTTATGGAGTGTTGGCAGACGCTGTGACCGAGCTTCTCCTTGCAGGTATTCTGGCACTCCTCAGCTCATGTTTTGGGAGCGGCTCTGGAGCAGTTCTATGGGGGTCTCTTATGCCATGGTCCTAGCACTGAAGATGGATTTTTCTATGATATCCACCTACCGACCAGGTAATGAGAAACCTTTAGCGGCGTCTGTCACTTCTCCAAAACCTACAGCTGTCTCGGTATACTTTATTGCAAACCCGGTAGAGAACTAAGTGCCTCTGTCTTATGGATGAAGCCGGCCGAGAGGAAGGAGTCCCGGATAGTAAATAGTTTTCTTGGTTTTGAGAGCAGCTGTCCCATAAGCCATCTTTACTTTGGTAAAATAGTCCCAACGGCAGCTATTTTTTCATCTTTTTTTTTAATTTAGATCTAATAAGCGCAGCTGTGTGTTGAGAAATCTCAGAGTGGACAGGAATCCCTGTGACAAAAATACTCGCCTGCAACTTTTCTGTTAAATAAGCAAATAAACCCAAAAGTCAAAGGGGCATAATGTCAGCGTGGAGACACGCGTTCTCTAAGAGGAAACCAAATGTCAAATAGCTGAATCTGAGGTTTGGGTGCGATAAGAGCTGTCTTGATGGCAGTGGCGCTTTACCCTTTGATGTTTCTACATAGTTATCACTGCGAGTGTATTATTATTTATAATATACAAACGTGTTAAGAAATTCTAAATCCGGTGTACCAGCACTAATGTCCAACAAATATGGAGCCCCAAACCCTGTGACGCTTGCTTCCTCTCTGGTTTAGTACTGTGCTGGGCAGTGACCTTCCTGCTCTGGAAAACATCTGCAAAGGTATCATGAAACAGAAACTTCCATTCCAAAGAATCGAGGTGACACGGGATGACCTTCTGGAGCTCTTCAAGGTAAAGATTCCGGGTCTACCTGCTAGATCCAACTGAGACTGTATGTTTCCAAATGTCCAAGACAAGCCAAGGCTTTCTTCGTCTCATGTTAATTCTTAATGCTTCTTCCTTTAAACTTTACCCCACGGAAGGGCAAAGTATAATTCCGTGAAATAATTTCAGCAAAATAATTAGGTTATTCTATTGGCGTTCCGGACACAAAGTTAGCCCACGGACCCCTGGTATTGCTAGCAGCCGTTTAGGAGCAGAGTTGATGGTTACTTTTTGGGGTTCCTTTGGCCCACTGACTCTTGAGATTGCCAGTAGCCATTTAGTAGCAGCCGGTAGTTATTTATTGTGATGACTTTGGAGCTGTACAAGGGCCTGTTATCAGGAGCAGCTCAGAACTTTGACCTGCCTTGAAAATTAATGTATTCCAACCCATGTCCATTTGTATTAAGATGTAGCGTGGCCAGTAATCCTAACCTGGCAAACTAATTTGTTGTTGTTCTCCTTTCAGTGCGTCAGCCTAGACCGTCCATTGAGATATTATGGACGTCTGTCCATTTGACCGCTTGTCCTTCTTTTTATGTGACTATTTGGACACTTTTTTTTCATTTTACAGATTTTTATCTTGTTAAATCTCCATGTTTCTCTGTCTTTCTTCTTCACATAGTAAACCATGTATATTTGTAAATTATTCTTTATCCACAGTACAACAAATTTAAAACACGGATCATCGAGGAGAAGGTGAAAGCATCTACGACCGTTTACAGGTACCTTAGCGACGATTCAGGGTTCCTGCGAGGGGCAAACATTTCCAGGTTGCTTTTTATGCCTGTGCACATAGAGATTGTCGTGTCAATGATGAAGTAACTCCTCGGTCAACATGTACCATTATCACAACATGTATTTTGTGATATTTATCTTTCCAACAAGTACCCTACACGATCATAATCAACATGGACACTGCTTTACACCCCATGATCAAACAGATCGGGACACCGGTTTGCCTTGGGCCCAAAGATAATCTCAAAACCTACAGGTTACATTGTGTCCTGCAAACAGTAAAAGCCCAGCTTGTGCTTGTTTGAGAACATGTAGCATCTAGTCAAACAATAGTCTATCCGGAGGAGAAGGAGATCACAGCCTCTTCTGCCATACTAGGCTGCGATATAGGGTGAGAATATAACTACAAGGGTGCATCGCAGCCCAGCTCTGGGCATCTGTGATCCCAATTGATGTTGTATGTTGATTAAACAGGAGGCGTATTTAGGAGACTACTTTGCCTCAAAAGAGAAACAGAAGAGTGTTCTATGTGTGTTTTTAGCAGTAGAAATGTTAATGCGTATTGCGGGGTCGCAGTTTTTTACATGACGTGATCCTCAGCAGTGGAACAGGACACGGCTGATGTGTGAGACTGTTGCATAACTGAGCCGGTATGTTCATATATATATCCCGTGTTGAGAGGATGATGGGAGCTATAGTCCAGTGCCAGGTGGAGAGTCTGTTTTTAGAGGAAAAATTTAATTTAAGCAACAATGTAAATTATGTCACCTTATGCAATGATGCAAAAAGTAAAACCACGACCCTTTTTGCGCAATGGCTCATTGTTGCCCTGTGTTTGCCTTTCAGGTGCGGCACATTAGTAGACCTTTGCCAGGGGCCACATGTGAGGCACACGGGCCAAGTCAAAGCAATGACACTTCTTAAGGTTAGCTGGAGCACATCAAGGTGATATGAAAAATGTCTTGAAAGTCTGTGCAGCTTGGCCAGGTTCACGCTGACTACCTCCGCTATGTGTTTATGCAAGGAAGTGATTCTATTTAATGGCGTCCTTGTAAAAGCTGCCTCCTGCTTTAATGACATCGCCCCCTGTGTCGCCTTCTAACAGAACTCTTCTGCCTTTTGGAGAGGAGATCCCGCGCAGGAAACTTTGCAGAGAGTCTATGGAATTTCTTTCCCAGATACGAAACGGTTGAAAGAATGGGAACGAGCCCAGGAGGAGGCAAAGAACCGGGACCACCGGAAAATCGGGAAGGTGAGTTCATTTTTCCTAGAAGAATCCTCTTGGATTTGCTCTTGAGTATCGAGTGCAGGATTTCCTCCACTTTTTGTTTTTTGTGGTTTGATCGCGCCTTTTAACCAGGATGCCAGCACCGTACATGTAATATTTCACATCAAAACCATGTAATCCTTTGTGGCCCTTGCTAATTTTTGTATTCCTTTTCTTTTCCAGGACCAGAATTTATTCTTCTTCCATGATCTCAGTCCCGGAAGCTGTTTTTTTCTGCCCAGAGGAGCTCATATTTACAACGTCTTAATAGATTTCATAAAGGTATTTATCGAATGTTCCTCCACCGTATGACGTACGCCATTTAAGTATTAAACACTCCACCAAGCTGAATAAAGATTCCATGACTTCAGAATTAGATGATTTGTCCTGCGCTGACCTAAATTCTTTAACTCATCACATTTGACTTATTAATGACTCAACCCTTAAGCGAGTCACCAAAATGTGGACGAGGGGAAAGCCAGCCATTTATTATCCGTCATTTTGGTCAATGCTTTGTGCCCTATTGCAAATGGATGGGGCCTAATATCATGGAGGTCACCCCTTTTCCCATTCAGTCTTAAAACGTTGACCCTTTTTAGTTCAGTTTGTATTAATGATCCATACATTTAGTTATCAAAGCTTGTTTTAAATCTAGGCCGCCACGCTTGTTTACGTAATCTGAATCTTTTCTAGTTACTCAAGTAAAGCTGTGTTAGGAACAGAAGTCTGTCCCATGTTATTTTTTAGGATTTTTAACTATAGCAAGATCCAAGCAGTGACACCCTGTAATTGTTACTCAGTAGCCAACCTCTCCCTTAATATTGTGTAATAGGAAATTTTGCAGGGAGCCCACAAGGGAAAGTCATCTTCCAGGATTACTAGAAACAATTGTGTTTCCCCAGTGATCTGCTGGCTACGTATAAACTCCATCCTCCTGAACTGCGTGCTCCGTGTCCCCTAACAGACTATAGGAGACCTACATTCAGTAACAAAAACTACCGATAGCGCATGCTTATTGTTATTGAACCAGTGTAATTGTTCTGAATATACACATTTTACCCCCAAATAACTAAGATCATTGGCATCCTGTGGCAGAACTGGCATTATCTAATTAATTTCCTGTCCTGAAGTTCTCTCCCTTCTCCTTCTCTTAACAAAGGGTGCCTGAACCAATCGGTAACAATCAGCACTTTAACAATAAGGCAGAGATCAATTAACGGGTGGAGGATATTCACCAATATAAGTTTAAACAAAATACTGAAGTTTTGACACGTACAGATTACCTGTCTAGTTTGCGTTCCCTTGGGAACACCTAAACATGTCAATGACGCGGGCAATGAGACGATGTCTGGGTCACTGGATGCCATCATGTGTTTGAAATATTATAATGCTATGGTAATGGTGTTTGTGTCTTAAAAAGCTCTGTAACATAAAGTAAGGCTGAGTAGTGATTCACATTGGCATGGTGCCATTCTACGCCACAGCAGTTGATTTCACCATCGCCACATCTGAGTCATGAAACCATGGCTTTCCTTTAAGGCCCTAGTGCGTAAGAATCCAACCAGATTTATTGTGCAATCGTCCCATACCCGACCCTCTGACTCTCACCCACTGCTCCCCTTCTGCAGGGCGAATACAGGAAGCGAGGTTTCACTGAAGTGATCACCCCGAACATGTACAACAACAAGCTGTGGGAGATATCTGGCCACTGGGAGCACTATGCCAAGAATATGTTCTCCTTTACCGTGGAAGAAGACACCTTTTCTCTGAAGCCAATGAACTGTCCCGGTCACTGGTGAGCTTGGCATATGTGTACTGCGCTACCGTCTATGCGCTCTGGTTCTTAGTGTTAAATTACATTGATATAGTATTATTAAACTAGGAACAATGTTCCTGAAAGGTTTCCTCAGTTGGCCCAAAAACCTTCAACTGAAGACTTCACCTTGACCATCCTTTCCATCCCTCTTGTAAACGTTTCAGTCTGATGTACGATCACAGACCACGGTCATGGAGGGAGCTTCCTCTGAGGCTGGCAGACTTTGGGGTGCTGCACAGGAACGAGCTATCCGGAGCCTTGTCGGGACTAACCCGGGTCCGACGCTTCCAGCAAGACGATGCCCATATATTTTGCTCAATGGATCAGGTGAGTCCGCCAAGGTCACCAAAGATGGGGTGATAATTGGTAGGGAGAATCTTTTCATAAGTACCCAAGATGAAGTCATATTCTTGTAATGTTATGTAGTTCTAGAATGTTGGTCACAAAAATATTTTCTCTGTTTTTCCAACCAGCTTGAAAGTGAAATCAGCGGCTGCTTGGACTTTGTCCGCGCTGTGTACTCCGTGTTTGGATTTACATTCAAGTTCTACCTCTCTACGCGGCCAGAGCAGTTTATGGGAGAGCTGGAAGTCTGGGAGGAAGCTGAAGCAGTAAATTCACTTCTTTGCTTATCAATATCATCTAGCTTGGCACATGCAAAACAGATAAAACCTTGGGAAAAAAAACTTTATTGTTATTGCAACCTATTGCAGATATCATATAGCACATTAGAGTTATCATAGTCCGCAGCATCAATGTGCGATGTGGTCTGTTCTTCCGTGTCCTTTAAAACCCCTTTTTTTAACACAGGAACTTAAGAAAAGTCTTGATGAGTTTGGCCTCCCATGGGAGCTGAACCCAGGGGATGGAGCTTTTTATGGTCCAAAGGTAAGAATTAATAAACCGAATTTAAGTTGTTGCCTGTGGGGCGCTGGTCATTTATGTATTTTCCTTTTCACATGGCATGACGCCAAATCTCTCCAGCCTGTTCATTGTGGCACGGCTAAATTAGTGTCCTCTACGAATCGGGTTAACGTTTTTTTTTTTTGTTTTTTTTTTCCTGCTTTAACTGTATTTCCTTTTTCACTTGGTAAAACTTGCACATTACCCAATCACTCACCGCACAATCCAAACCGGGATTAAGTAACATTGAGAAAGTTAGAAATTCCGTCTTCTTTGGGAACGCTGGCAGCTTCTATCCAGATTGGGTCACTTCTAAAAAAATAAAATAAAATCTGTCTGCTTTAATTTTTTTGAGAACATCTTCAGTGCCCCAGGCTGTCTCCGTTTCCAGGACAGCCCCACCTTCTCCCAGACATTGCTTAACGGAAGCTGGATAGATTGGCGGCTCTTTCTTGGAAACTATTAACATATTCATGCTGGCAAAATAATATCCGTGGTAGAAAGTGCAATCCTGCTTTATGACAAATTTTAGAAAGGTGTAATCCCTGCTTTTCCTGTAATCCACTCGTGAGTTTGCTTTATTGTCCTCTTTTTGATAACTTCCCTCAATCTTGCGTCATCCTTTTATTTCTTGCAATGTGTGAAATCTTGAATCGTGTTTAATTTACTAGTCCCAGTTGCAGTGTCAGCAGGCTGCTGTCATAGGCAGGTGATTTGAAACAATAATTCGGCAGCCGTTTCCTATCCCCGGCAGTACTAAACTCGCTTGCTATGATTGAGTTCTGTTCCACGTTAAACGCTGGAATTCTGTATCTGATTGTCTGGTTTCATTCACTGCAGATTGACATCCAGATACAGGATGCTATGGGTCGTTATCACCAATGTGCCACAATCCAGCTGGACTTCCAGCTGCCAATTCGCTTCGACCTCAGCTACGCGGGGTACGTGGCATGCCGCACGTGGCTTCTCTTACGTTCTTTTCTTATTTGCAAAATATGGCTTGTTAGATTTTCCGAGCTAGAGCTTCAGGTGGTGGCAGATAACATCCAACACACCTGTACGGTCTGCAAATTCCCTACCTGTTCCTATCCCTCATATACTTATCCCTGAACAGCCTCAAATCTCTCCGGATGCCTCTGAAATCCTCAATGTTCCTTTCGCTTCCTTTGCCAGCTTGATGGCTTAATTTTTTCTAAGTAATTCCATCGCATATTATCTCAGATTGTTTCAGCCTCGAATAGTGCGCGTTCTTGGACTTTACGCTTCAGCTTAAAGCTTTCAGAAATAATTTGGCTCAAGTAGCGTGTAGGAAAACAACGAGGAACGATTTCGACAACAACCCTACTTTACCAGGTTTCTGGGAGATAGAACGCCCCGAGGTTAAGACCTCTTACGGTTTGGATTAGATATGATGCTTCACCAAAATATCTTCCGAAGCTCGTGACTTCTAGACATTTATAAGAAGTGTAGGATTAAACCTAAGATGAAGAAAGGACTTTTTTTTTTTTTTTTTTTTTTAAGGAATTTTGTCCCAGAATATCAGAAGACAACTTTTTCATCTTTTCTCCAAGTTTGTAGAAACAAAGAAACTTTGTTCTTGTTGAACTGTAATTAAGTGGCTTTCTAATCTTCTGTTCTTGCTCTGCATGTAAATGATCTTTGTACAGATAATATTTACTGAAGGTGTATTTATAATTATATAACACGTGTGTGTATTCGTTAAGTTCCGTGCTTGATATGTCGGGTTCGTGTTTTCCGCAGGAAGCTGGAAGGCAGCGTTGAGAGGCCGGTGATGATCCATCGTGCTGTTTTGGGATCAGTGGAGAGGATGTTGGCTGTTCTGGTTGAAAACTACGCCGGGAAGTGGTAAGCGTATGCCCGTCAGCTTTTACCGATATACGCGTCAACCTGCTGACTCTTTCCTGGCTGGAAATCCACCAATACTATACCCAACAGGAAGCGGCCAGCCAGATATTGTCCACCAAGAGATATGCAGTTGAGTTCTCAGCGGTAAAAAATAGTGAAACTTGCTATTTATCAATTTTACTTTTTGCAGGCCGTTTTGGCTCTCCCCATTCCAGGTAATGGTGATACCTATAGGACCCAGCGTTGAGAGTTATGCCAACGAGGTAAGATCATCCTATCCCAGGTAACACGGTTAAACAGTTCCCCTTCCTTCTCATTCATTGTTGAAATCAGTAAAAAAGTTGTCAAATAACCCTGGGTGACGTGGTTGCCAAGGATTTGGCTTATTTTGATGGAAAAAAAAAACGAGTATGAAATGGTGCTTTTTGAAAAATAAAAAGTGTTTCTAAATGTATGCATTCCACAAAATACTTAAAGATCAAAAATGAGTTTGTTTTTTTTCTCCTGGATTGCCTTTATCATTTGTTCTAATTCCCTACTAGGTACGACAGGCAATTCACGAATGTGGTTTTATGGCTGACGTGGACATTGACCAAGGGACCACTTTGAACAAAAAGATTCGCAAGGCCCAGCTGGCACAGTATAACTT
This sequence comes from Spea hammondii, assembly GCA_029215755.1. Taxonomy (NCBI): domain Eukaryota; kingdom Metazoa; phylum Chordata; class Amphibia; order Anura; family Pelobatidae; genus Spea; species Spea hammondii. The sequence continues at coordinate 25,888,441 of JARDYJ010000012.1, read as the reverse complement.
CATTCTTGGTATGGAACCTTGATATATATATATATATAAGTTAATACGATGTTTTATTGGTACTATGTATAAAATAACCCCCTTTGGATTGTCTACCAGCAAAATAAAGGCCCGTAGGCTGCTCGGAGGCCATCGTAACTCTTACATAAGTCTTGACATAAAGCCAGAAGAGTTTTCCATAACACTCGTGCATCATCTTTCTTTGCATAGCCTTGTTTCTATCAAGCTGACCTTATTTATTTCCGTGCTGGAAGGAAGGACGGTCCGGAAGTGATAAGTAGCTGTTCCTCTGGGTCCTTTTTGAATAACACATGATAAAGACACACAACAATGCTAGATCAGTGAAACAATATCAGTCCTGACCAGCGTCCAGACAATAGCCCAGGGAGCCCGCGGTCAAAATATCAAGAAGCTTCTGTGAAGCTGGAGGATTTTTTTTTTTTTTTACTATACATATTGTTTATAAATACCATAACCAGGAAATGTAAATTGCAAGTGATCTGTAGTTGGATGATTTTAGCCACCACCGGAACATTCAGGAAGTGGGAATGTTACAGTGACCAAAACTCTCCTTTAACGAGCTTTCCTGACTTTCCCATTTGTAGCGTCCAAGTCGTCGTAATATGTCGTTAGTTGTGTCAGTTTTTGCTACGCGGGTATTCCTTGGCTAATGCCTGATCCTCGCCTGCAGTGCTGTGACATGAGAAGGCACAGAGTGGAATATTTTAACCAACTCACGTGATGGGTTCCTGGAAGTATGTCATTAATTTAGTTGGAACTGTCCCAGATGTTCTGCTGATGTGATGAGTGGCCGCGTCTCTCTCGTTTTAAGCGTTGGGTGATTCACTCGTATGACCTACATTGGTTGGATAACTGATGAACTCAATCACTAATGTTTCCATTATTGTTGTGTGTTTAAGACTTTTGTTCTCCCCCTTTACCACTTTTTACCACTTTTACTAATAAGCTTTCACGACCTCTGAGGTCACTTTAGATGTGAATCAAAAGGGGGATACAAGACGTTTACATCTGAAGAAAAGCCCTTTGAGGTCTTCAAAGCTCCGTGAGAATACATATATGTGGAAGCTGGTCTTCAAAAATTATGAGTAACTTTTTGTACCGCCTTCTCATACAGAAATAAAAACATGTTTTGTCAATCATCATTGTGTTAAGGATTTGTTCTTTACGTTCCAGTGGCTGGGGAGAAAGAAAGGCAAAACAGTACAGTGAATGTGCGGACAAGAGACAACAAGCAGCATGGGGAGCGCAACCTGGCAGAGCTAATTGGGAGACTGGCAGAGCTTCGAGACTCGCGTGTCAGGAACGCTGAGGAGATATTCTGAAGCTCCAGATTCCTGAGGGGCGCCTGGGGGATCGCTCCAGATTCCAGCTCTCCCTCTCCTGTAGGGAGTTTGGCCAAATGGTGGTTGACATATCCATGACAACATTGCTGTCTGCACTTCTAAGGTGTGTTCACAGGACCTGCTATTATTCTTTACAGCAAACGGTGGCAAATCATTCTCTACACTTGAATTTTTTATGGATCCACATTAAGATGTGAATACATGATGAGGACTCAATGCCATTCTTGGACTTTGGATGGACCAGAAGCATCACAGCTCATAGAATGTGACATAGCAGCAATTAACACCCCCCCCCCCCAGACAACATGCTGTCAACATCATGAGAATGAACAAGTCTTGCTGAAGAAGACCTGTGAGCTCCACCGCTTTCGACACCATTAAAATATTTATAGAAACTCCACTATGTGCTTTTTGTTTGTTTTAAGCAATAACATTAATTTGAAATAGGCTGTAAACAAGTTGCTTTATAAAACAATAAACTTTATAATAACTTAAGTATTGTTATCTCATAAAGAGTGTAATCATAAACAGACCACCATACAGGCAAACAATACAAAATATTTAGTAAACAGTATTGCTTCTTTCAGACTTGTGGTGACCTCTATGATCGTATAGGTGGGGGTGGCCTCTTTGGAACATCAGCTGCCATGAGTTTTGACTTGCCTGACCTTCAGAGGGACAGCGCTAACAAAAGTCCAAAAATAAATTACATTTTGGTATGTACATGGAGACAATTGTCAACAGAAGGGGCCATAAAATAAATATCTTTTAGATAGGAAGTAGTTTTGGTACAAATATGCGGCGCATGACCAGATATGGCAGCACGAGAAAGCGCTAGGCCGCCTCCTTTTGTGTACAGGAGTGTCGTGGACCGGTGGTAAGAGACGCTACAATCTGCCCCATTGTGGAATCCCACCGTGCACAGAGCTGTCAGGATGTAAGGTAAAGTGCCGTGTATTAGGCATAATCTTAAAGCATGTCTACCTTTTCCAAAATCTTAAATGTAATTGTTTAACATTACCCCATAGATCCATGTATAATTACTATTTATTACTATTATACAGGGGGTAGCACGGGATGTATGGGAGAAGGTTCCAGCTTTGCCTGTAGCCTGTGTGTGTTCGTGTCGGCACAGGGCATCCTACAATAAACCTCATGCGTATGCAATGTTTGTGTTCAGATTACTGGCAGTGGCACACGGTTACGTGGTGTGTGTATATGATGGCGGTGAAACGAGCTCTGTGATTGGGTGATACGGAGCATCCCACCCTTTCCTTGAGAAAATAATTTCTTTGTTACGGTGGAATGCATTCGATCGGGCTGTATTACTGCTTGTATGGGTCACAAGAAAGCTGTTTGTTTTGATTTGGCAAATACACCAAATTCCTGTCTATCCCAAACTAGCCTGGCTAGTGCAACCCTTACCGAGCCGCCATGTTTCCATCAGTTTGCGGGCTATATCGCCACACAGTCCCCAGCACGGCAGGCTGTTAGGGGTCAGCGACTGGTGGCGGAATAATAACGGAGGCCCCCAGACGGAAAGAGATTGCCATGTATCTTACCCAGGTGGCCACGTAAGCAGACACTGGCGTCCCATGAATGTTTTTGCAGCGCCTGCTGTGAATAACTATATATTATATGAGCAGCAGCCCATCACTCTTTCAACCCACAGACTGTAGTTGCCCTCAGGCGTTGGAAAAAAATTCAGAAAAAAATCCAGTTTTTTTGTATTCTTTTGAAAAGTTTGGGAAGGAATGGTAATGAGCTCTACCAACATGAAAATTCTGTGACCGTCAATACGAGGTTTCCTCAGCATCAGCACAGGGGACGATCCAAAATCAACATATGCTGAAACCAGCTGATCACGAGACTACAGTATTGAGTGTACCGTGGGGGGGAGTGACTGCAGGCCGGTGAGTCACACACAGGGGTGTGGAAAGAACTGTTTAAAGGCTTGGGAAACCCCAAGCGAAGGCAGACAGAAGCAGAGAAATCCAGCATTGCAATCCCAAACATCATGGATCGGTTATTCGTGTGGATAATAACTCTGCAGCTGTCATTCCTGGTGGTGCATGCAGGTAAGCCTCTTAATATCAAAACCTCAGCAGGAGAGGAGACGGGATCTAGGAAAAGTGTAGTGGATTCGTGGAATCACTTTCCAGTAGAGGGGAACCTGAGCAATCACCAGAATAGTGCTCCAGCTGTCGACAACTCCTATGATGTTCTTCTGCACTTTATTATCATTTTGGATGAGCGTAGTAAGAATTGGTGTTCCACATTCAAGATCAGATTTGGGATTTCCAGATTTCCAGCGACTGAACGAAATGTGATAAAAGGTCCCATTAATTACGCAGTGATTTTGATAGAGACAGCTAGTGTGGAATATTATAGCTAAAAGGAAATCGCTTTACGTGGGATCATTGGTGCTGGGGGTGTGGTAGCCATCAGATTTTCGGAGCTCTCGTCTTTTTAAACTCTTTGCATGTCAGAAGAGTCCCCACAACCGTGTTTTTAGTTCACAGTATACACTGCCTTTAAATCCGTATGACCTGATTTTATCTCCTTGTTGCTGATTTGGGGCAAGAAGCCAAAGGACTATTTGTGATTAAATATAAGGCTCCGATTCCATAGCGTAGACTCGTCGACTCTCGTAATGAAATAACCCACCAGTTCTTGATCTCTGTAGCCCATTTACCATCGCATCTCTTCAGATTAATAGTGGAATATGCGTCTAACGTAGGGCTAGGCATTTACTGGGTCTGTGGTGGACAATTTAATGATGTTCTATAGACCTTCACAAACCTCGCCACGGACACTGGTGTCCTTATACAGATACTTCGCCTATCCCTGATCCCATATGTTCCTATGATCTAATATACATTTATCTGTGTGCCCTCCGATTCTCCAAATATCACTAGAACTCTCAGACTAGTAACAATGTGTGAAGGGCTAACAGTGCTAGATTGGGACATTCCCACAATTTCTAATAACATGTTCTGATGTGTTGTTTTTGCACCTTAATCTAATTTAACCCTTCTAGTGCAAGGGAGTCAGCCACTCCAATATTAGAAAGGTTAACTATTGCATTGAATTTAAGTACGGGGTATATGAATTTGCTGCATTAAGCAGGGATAGTGTTTTAAGTCATTTTTGCTTACTTTGGTTTTATAGCTGAATTTTTGTATAAACTTCTACAGCATTCTAGAGCCGAGTCATGTGAAAACCCGCTTTGTGACTAGATTTCTCCTTTTACTTCCCTAAAAGCGAAAAAAAACCCTCATCCCAACACATTATAAACCTGCATGTGCTGCCGTTGGATCGTTCTAGAGCAGATGTTGCTTTTAGCTTTGGACTCATGTCCTGTTTGCTGTGCCAGCCATTGCATTGAAGCACAGTTGCCAAACTGGTGTTGTACTGGAAACACAACTTTAAGGTGCTTGGAAACCATATGCGTTAAGGGCAGATTGTGGGAAGGTGTCAGTTTATTAACGGAATCAAAGTCAGAACTTAACAAAACACTCTAATCATTCTAAAATTAGAATCCCAGATTCCTGCCTTCATTGAGACTAAACTCAAGATGTACAAGGCCGTCCTGGAGACTACTGGCGCTACATCTGGGAGCGTTGGAATCCCAGGGACAGTATGTTGATGCTTAATGCAGCTTAGAAAAGAATTGCATAAGACTGCTTTGTCTGAAGAGTAGAAAAGGGAGAGGCTGCTGGTTGTTTTGTCTGGAAAGGGAATCCCTATTTATTATTGGTGGGTGAGATGGTCTTCTTTGTCCTCTGTGCTGAAGACCAGATTCTGCTGCATAAACACATAGAAACCAATCTGAACTCGTTTGCCCCTCGCAGGCGTCCTGAATGTTTGTGTTAAAGGTCAGAGTTACAGTGTCATCCACTTCAGAACTGTAAATTTACCGTTTTTTAAGCAATATTGCAGATTTCCAGAGATATGGCCAATTTTGGCTTGTTTTTGTATATTGTTGATATAAAATATTTGGCGTTTTGGTATCTGTAAACTGCTTGTGCAGATGTAAACAGGCAGAATTCCTTGTTCTTCGCTTTTCAGCTGGTTTCCATTTAAATCCAGATTTTTGCTTTCCTGGGGCCAAATACACCTTTTACTTTTTAAATATTGTTGAAACAATTAATCCTGTTTACTAGATTAGTATTGAGTCCCCTATAGTGTTAGAGTGTGTATGTGTAACATATGTATGTATGTTTGTATAAAACATATGTTAAAGCCGTATTTACTGGAGAGGCATTGCTGTGCGCCAGCACACAGACTCACTCTCTTTTTCGGGAGAATCCCATAATTTGTCCTGATGCCAGGCATTTCCCCACTCCGTTTTACGGAATCTTTCCACCGCAGCAAGATGGAAGTAATCCTGAAACGTTTCCAAATGTCAGCTTTAAATGCAAGATCCGGTCCTCCTTCCAACACGGCTGGAAATACCTGCACTACCTCCATACAATGTGCGCGCAGTGACCCTGATACAGAAGGGTTAATAGAAACTAATCTGATTTTTATTAAGTCTTGGATGAAAGCTTCATCCATAGCATAGTTAAATGGTCTATAATGTGTATGTGATTATTTATTAATTTATATGGCACCATCATACTCCGTAGCGCTGTGCTATGATACGCGTTCTTCGGATTTTCACGCGTGACTTAATTTCATGCGCTCTGTGTTTTTCCCAGTTACTGATGATGGGAACATGTATCAGAGGGAAGTCCTCCCGGAGCTGCCCATGCAGATGCAGAGAGAAGGTAACAATGGTTTGCTTAGTATTGTGTATAAAGCTTTTATCACAGAGAGGCTCCGGTCACCTCTGATATCCCTCCTTCGTAAGCAGTCTCACTGTTTCTGTATATTCTACCTGGAATAAAACCAACGCGTGACTTCTTTCCTTTCCATTTTTCCCCAGTTACCGATGATTGGAACATGTATCAGAGGGAAGTCCTCCCGGAGATGCCCATTCAGGAGCAGAGAGAAGGTAAACATGGTTTCGCAGCTATTATCATAGAGCAGATCCGTGTAACTACTAGGATGTCCCGTCTCGGTGGCAAAATGCTTCAAGAATATTTGACCACTGGTAGTTTATTGAGTTATCTTTCCACCAGTCCAGTACTTTTATCAGCACACCTCTTGCCCCTTATAAAATAAATATATCATTCTTATTGTCCTACATTTTTTCTTTTATCTTTATGAAATTATCTTGATTATGTTCAACCAATGGAGAAGACGCTTTAACTTTGCTTTTTTCATGTTAAGCCCTTCGTATCAGTAAAAATAGTTTCTCAGACACTGAAGACCAGGACAATGCATCTACTTCCTGCATCATGGAGAGCTGGACCTCTTGGTGGGCTGAGATAAGCTCTCGCTTTGCTGCTTGAATTCATATCCAAGAGCTAAAATAGCTTTACCCTTATTAAAACTATTGGAATTCCACAAAATTAAAACATAAGGGCAGACTTTATGAGAAATTACCAGCAGCTTTCTTACTTTGTGATAAATACGGGTGAATTTCTGCCCTCAGCCAACCTCTGGCACTTGGCCCAGGGTGCCTTTATAATTAATTTAAGCAGCATTTTCTGTTTGCATTATGGGTGAGGTCAAATCCAGAAGACCACATGCCGTGCTCACATTCCATTATACGCACACTTTGCTGTTACATGTTTTATTTGTAATGGCAAATAGTTTTGCCTTAAGTGCCAGGCGCCCACAGGGCCATCTTAAAATGTACAGAGCACATTAATTAACTTGCCGTTAGTTTTATGTAACTTTGTGACATTGTCGTTGCAGTTCGTTTTCCTCTTCCCCATCATGGTGAACCTGTCATGAGTCCACGTGGCCACAGACCCGTAGCTGGGCGCATCTCGTCTATAGGCAGCAATGTGAAGGATTTCCCTCCTGGAAGGCCAGATCGGAGCAATATCGGTAATATCTGCAATATGAACCGGCCCATCACCGGCTACGGTCCACACAACCTTCCACAGACTGGGTTCTCCCACCTCAGCCGCCAAGGAGAAGCCATGAACAACATGGAAAATGGATATGCAAGATGCTGCCGGCAGGCTGACAAACTGCACTGTGCGGTGCAAGTGGTGAGTGGGGTTTTTATAACTGAAACCTGATCTGAATGGCGATGGCACCCTCATAGGATATAGCGAATCCACCAAATATTGGTCTAGTGTTTAAGTGGTAGAATCTCCATAGATATTTGTAAACAAAATATGAACATTTCACTTTATAAGGACGATAAGTTTCAACTATTCTGAGAATTTGTTCTTTTTGGTACATAGTATTCTGATGAATCTTATTATGGTTCTTGCATCTGCACCTCAACAGGGCTTCCAGTGAAGAGTTATTTGCCCTTCACTAAATTTTAAGATTGCATTTCCTTCGGCCAAAGAAGTAGAACAGGATTTTTGTACGTACTGGCTTTGTTGCTACCTCATCCCTAATTCAGTACATAGGTTGAAAAACCAATGCCTTGAGATTACTCATATCTATAGGGTCCATGTTAACCAAACTTTATCTGCTGACTGAGGACCAAGCTTGTTATCTGGGGACCACTGAAGCTTAACTTGGCTTTGAAACTGTGCAGCTATGCCAAGTTTGTCAGATGTGTTCCATTGACAGTTGAAGGCGCGTGAAACTTGTCTTAACTTGCTGAGTTTGGCTCCTGAGGACAACTTTCAGTGATTTTTCTGTTGATCTTGGCATGTTGGTCAAGGTTCTACTGATGAGGAGACTGAGTGAAAATTGGTAGTAGTGATGTTTAAAGATTAAATTCTGATGATTTACTCTCTTCCAGTGGAAGAACAGCCTGGAGACGTTTTGTGATGTAGAGTTTTCAATAAAGACCCGTCATTACCATTGCTGTTGGATGCAAGGATCCGAGAGAGAAGCTTGCTTCGCGTCTGAAGCTCCCAATCCCAGATACGTCTTTCCTTCAGTGCCAGTTGCCTTGCAAGAAATAGGCAGCGCTGACGTACCATCTCTAGGAAGCTCCAGAGGCATCATATCCGGTAGATCACGGAAAGTCCAAAAACACAGCACACACGGGCTACCTGATCTGTCCTTCCCACCAGGAGAACCCAGGTCTAGCAACATCCAGAACATCTGCAAGCTGAGGAAGTTCAGGCCAATCTACAACCAAGACATGCTGCCCCAGAGCGGCTTTGGATTCTATGTGCGTCAGGCCAAAACAATCAATCGTTTGGAGAGCGAGTTCAAGAAGTGCTGCAAAGATGAAAATGTGGTGTGCGCTCACACTGCGGTGAGTGTCCAACTTTACCCAGGGGACTATTTCAGTCCCTGACTCTTCTTATAGTTGTTTTGTAAAACACAGTACTTCATTTACAATGCTGTTTCTGGGATAACTGTAAAAGTGCACAAGGGCTGTTGAATATTCAGCATTTAAGTAACTTTGGTAGTTTCTGTTTGTAGATATTAATGTCTGTAGCACTAATCCCAACGTCTTCTTTTGTTTTCCGTGACATGCAGTGGGACAAAGTACTGGCCAAGTTCTGTCTGCAGGAGCGAACCGTCAAAACCAAGCGCCACGAATGCTGCGCAAAACGGGACCGGCCCGGCATGTTCAGCTGCTTTGCCAAAAGTGCCCCTTACCCTGAGTATGACCGGGAGGTGGAGACTATGAACTTGAGCAATGTGACTGTGGAGGATCTGCAGATCTTATGCGGAGAGAACAAGCTACTCACCAAGCAGTGAGTACAACCCATAACGCTCATCACTGATGCATTCCCTAAAAGATGCTCAATTCTTTAGTTCTTTGTATTAAAGAAATATTTTAAACACTTAAACCGCTTAGTTAAACACATGGAGCTCCTGGCTACAACCAGAAATTAAAAACATCACTTCTAGAAAGGCGATCTAGAATTGTCCACGAGATTTATCTCAGCTCATAGATTACATCTGATGTCACAGATCCACTAGTAGTAGTATTTGTTGTTGTTTAAAGTTATTAAGAGTATCTGATATCCTCCAGGCTCCAGCTTCTGCAGTCCTGGGTGTAAATGCAAGGACTCCATATCGCTATGTAAAACTATTGCACGTATAGCAAGAAAGACAATGTTCCATCAGTGGATTAGTAGTGATCCTCCAGCCATGGGTTTTATTGCACACAAATACATTTCTTGTATATAGAATGTAGAATCTTAGTCAATAAATTATTTCATATTTAATATTTAAATCCTTCTAAAGCTCGTGTGGTTTCCTTAAAATTCTGAATGTAGCAATTTTTTTGTCTTTTGGGCTTTTGTGAAAGTTGCCTGCCCTTTAAACGTTAGAAAACATCGCTCTCTGCTGGCCAGAATTGATATGGTCAGTCACAGTTATTTCAGGAGAAGGGGACTAGGAGCCTTTCAAGGAAGTAAAGGCCTGCTTATGTCAGACTGGTCAAAGGCCCTGACAGAGAGTCCCAGTTGTGGAGCAGAAGTTTGGACAAATTGATGGGGATGAAGCAATGACAATTTCCCGAATATTCAAACAACCTGCATCTCCAACTCGGGCCGTCCAAGGCTGATTCTTGCTCGTAGGCATCTCTCCAGGTTGCTGAGCAAGTAGGAGTTTTCACATGGACCAGCAACGTTTGTGGAAGGAGGACCCCTATTGCTTCCGGCCACCATACCAAGGGTGGTGGAACATAGCATGAACCCAGGAATCTGGGCTATGGAAATGTGGTTTCTGCTCCTGCGGGAAGCACTAGCCACGGCTGCCAATTTGTTACATTAATATGCTGAGTGGTATTTTTTCACAGTGGCTCCTCAACCACTGACCATGACTCTCTAAAGGTCTTCATTCTGTAATCTTAAATGGGGATTCTGGTGTTAGTAGTGCAACCACCATAGCAACCCATGGAATATTCTGCTTTGTCCAGTTTGTACTAGTACTTTGTGCTAGTATTTCAACATAAAACTAGATCCTGCAAAATTCCATTGATTCCAACAGCAGGCATCATTACTCACATTGCTTTTTATTTACCCAACAGTAAGCAGATCCCGTTGCTGGTGTCCAGCCTGAAAGAGTCCTGCTGTGGTCTGCTTCCAAATGCCACGCTGGAGTGTGTGGAGACGCAGGTGAGTGTGTAACAGATAAACGTGGACCAAATATTTCCAGACATGGCAAACATGAGGTATGGTTAAATAGATGAGGGGGATGACTTTAAGAACACCCAACATCACCTAAACATTATACAAAACCTACGTGGTCAGCGAGATGAAATGCCTTTATTCTGCGTAGACATTAACCAGATCAGGCTGTCTGATCACTGCGCTTCCAGGGTAACAATATCTCCGCTGGACAGACCCTCTATTCCGGCTTATTTTCCCTATACGCTTTCAAACCTTGGCTTGGATTAGTAGAGGTTTTATTTAGAAGCTTGATCAGTACAGACATAGTACATAATGCACTTTGCTTGATCTTCTTGGTCGGACAGAGAGACTAACACCCTTTCTTCTTCACACAGAAAGAGAAGTTTATCGAGACACTGTGCACCGTCAAGAAAAACTCGTGGAAGGATTCTGAGAGCTGTTGTAAGAAGGAGACACCGGAAAGAGACGAGTGCTTCACTTCCTACCTGCAGGATGTGTCTGTCGCCGTATCTCACAGAAAGCAGACAGACTGAGACTTTCACAGAGAGATACCGCAAATGCACATTTGTGGTTTGCGGTTGCGGGGTGGTTTTATTTTTGTGCACCTTGATTTTTTTTCCTTATGTTTAGGAGATCTACTCTCTCCAACACAGATACAGATGGCGCAAGTGTGGTGTGTTAACCACTAATAAGCTAACTCACACTTCTTGTTAAACTTCTAGTCGTAATAAACCCAGCATTATCTACCTACCTTCACAGCACCATCCCGAGTATCACATGGAGGCAGGAACGGTAGGGGCTGGAAGAGCACACAGCTTATGTAGGCATTGGGGTAGAAAATAATTACAAGCCCAATTGGCCAAGCAATCATAGCTCTTAAAATTTTATTCCTGATGGCAGGCATTATCTCAGAAATATATATACAGAGGTCACAATATGCACTAGGAAGAAAGTTTGCTTTACTTCTTATATGTTGAGAATATCACGCGTATAGCTCTGTATAGCGCCACGTTTGATTTTTAGTAACTGAAAAGAATGTGTATACAGCCTAAAAACTAATCAAGATATTTCAGTGTTCAAAGAAATATTATTTTTTTTTAGGTAGAAACTAACTTTTGTATATGTATATATGCAGTTTGTTTCAATAAAACCATATACAAACAACCCTTAATACAATGTGCCTTATTAATTGGTGCAACATTGTATATTACTGTTACAGCAAAGGATTTGTGAGGCTGACAGTGTCGTGTCGGTGCATTTAATGGTCCATAGTTACCACGTCCCACAGCCAGCGAGTAATGCCCTTGGAATGAATACCCTCATATCTAGATTTGTGGGTTTAAGATTTCAGTGTAAAACATTGTGTCTGGGAAACACTCACCAGAGATACTAAGCCCCAAGCCCACTGCGTGCAGCGGTACACAGTCCACAGGCCTACAGTGCCAAGGCCACCACTGGGTTCAATCCTGAGCCTGGAAGCTAGCATAGAACGCACTCGGGGTGTGTGTTTGAGCGTTTGTTCAGATGCCCAGTGCTGGTATGTGATGACAGGGCTGATGCAGTCTACACTCTGTTTGAAGAATGTCCTGTGAAACAGCACCAAGAATGAGAGATGTCATAAGGGCAGGTGAGATGTGACACTGGGTTCCAGCTGACATCCAAAGATTTCTCTGTTGATCCCTGGTGACACTACGGATAGACTCCTCCTCCGTTCCTGAGATAGGGCAGGACTCAAACACTTAAAAGCCCCTCCCAGATAGCCCCGTTGGCTATTTTAAACAGCTCTAGGTTGAGCCGACTTCCTGGGCTAAGCCCTGTTGTTTGGGGGATGCCGTCTGCACCATAGCCTGTTGGCTGGTGCCACAATGCCTGACGCCACTTACCTTTCTTCTCCGTTTAGCGCCTCTTCTCAGGCGGCGCGGGTGTTTTGTAGGGTCGGGATCTGTAACGGCATCCTCCATGACGATCCCCTTACCTCCGGTCAAGAGCGTTATGCACTTCCGGTAGTGCGTTTCGTTTCAGATGATTTTGAAAACCTTCGCTGCTGTGGCCTGGAACTTGATTGCTGACTATATAAGCGGCTGGGTGAGTAGGATACTGTTTCCGCTGGTTTGTTCTGTGTGGTGCTGTTGCATCCTAATTTAGCTGATAACTCTAAGCCCCCTTCTGTTGAGGACAAGCCCAAGAAAGCTTTAACGAAGACTCTAAGCATGTGCAATGATCTGGTTGCCACAAATCCTTACAAGATTCCATAAAGAAGCTTAGCCCCACTTGCCTGAAGTCGGAGGCGGACTCTGATGGGACAGGGGGATGCAGTCTACCTTCTCTGCCTTTCGTCAGTAAGCTGTCCCTGCGTCTTCTTTCCTTCACCTCCCTGCGGTGCATGATCCCGCTCTCCTGGTTTGCTAGCCTCCCCAGTTTTCGGACGCCATTACCTTGAGGTGGCGGAGGTTTCTTCTGAAGAAGGTGAAGTCCAGGAAGACAGTTCTTTTATTTTTCCGGTGGAGATGATAGATACCCTTACCTCCGCTGCGAGGTGTGCTATGTATCTGGAGGAAAACGCAGAAGTGTCACCCCATTTTTTTCCAGCTTTTCCAAACGTAATGTCTCTTTTCCAGGTTATCCTGCTCTGTCTGATATCGTCAAGCAGTAATGGCATCACCCAGAATAATGGGTTAACCTATCTAGGCGTGTTAAGCGTCTGTTTCCCAGTTCTGTGCTACTCCTTTGGTGGATACCATTGTTGCCTCTTGAGGATGGTTCCCATTTTTCTGACCTTATGGAGAAGAAAGCCTCTGCTTTAGTTTTTAAGCCAGGCATTGCGTCGGCCTTAGTGTCCAGAGCAGTTAAGGTCTGGGTTTCAAAGATTGAAGAGGATATTGGTGCCAAAACATCTAGGGACATGATCCTCAAGAACGTCGCTGCTGTTAAGCTGCCTGTGGATTTTCTATGTGACGCATCTATTGAGGCCATCCGAATGACAGCCAGGGCTTCTGCTCTCCCAGTTGCTGTCAGGTGAGCCTTATGGCTAAAAGCTTGGGCCGCCAATAATGCCTCTAAAAACAGACTGCTTAATATCCCCTTTAAGGCCAAATCTCTGTTCTGTGAAGAACCTGAGTCCCTGTTGGAGAAGACTACAGGGGACAAGCACTGGATGTCGCAGCGAAGACCAGCTTCCGGAAGAAGGCTTCAGTCCTTCAGGCAATACTTTCCAGGGCAGTCCAGAGGCTATGGTTCCAGATTTCCTTGCTCTTTACGGGAAGAAGGCTTTAGAAGCAGACCTCTTCGAAAGAATGGAAGATTTGACAGATTCTCCTTCCCCAAAACGCCTTATGACCCTGAGTGTTTGACATGACACCAATCGCATTCCTGTGACAGGAAGGCTCAAGTTCTTCAGGGACAGCTGGTTGACCATCACTCGAGACCTCTGGGTGATACGCATCATAACAGATGGGTATCGTTTACAGTTTCTTTTTAGACCTCGAGATCTTTCCCACCTTCCTCAGGACCAGACGAGGTGTGCCTTTCTGCTGTCTGCCATTGATCAGTTCAGAGAGCTGCAGTCACTGGTTCATGTCCCTCCTCCCTAACAAGGACTGGGGGTTTATTCTCCTGTCTTCTTGGCGTCAAAGGCCTCAGGAGGATTCCGTTTGATTATAGACTTGTGCTTCCTAAACAGTCTCCTCCAATATGTCCGGTTCAAGATGGAAACTATAACATCCACTCTCGACACCTTACGCCTCCACAACTTCTTGGTCTCTAGACCTGAAAGATGCGTATCTTCATGTTCCTATCCATCCATCTCATCAAAGGTTCCTATGAATAGCCAACCCTTGGGATTCAAGCATACAACATTTCTAGTTTCAGGCCCTTCCGTTTGGTCTGTCAGCAGCACCCAGGGTCTCCACGAAACTCCTGGCAGTAGTGACAGCTCACTTCAGGCTTCAAGGGATTTCAGTCATCTCTTACCTGGATGACTGGCTTAACCATGCCGTCCACCTTCCAAGATAGATGGCATTTGTTCGCTCTATAAGGACTTGTATGTCCCTGCTGGGCATGATGGCCTCCACAAGGTACGCAGTTCCTTGGGCTCTGGCCCACCTGAGGATTCTCCAGAATTTTCTTTTGCATCATTGGACAAGCTCATCTGCGTCCCTTCTCATGTCAGATCATCTCTCACCTTGTGGCTTCGAAGGAATATCCTAGCTCCAGGGAAATTGTGGTCCTTATTGGCCAAAGAAATTCTGACCACCGATGCAAGCATCAGAGGATGGGGAGCCACCTATCAAGACCGATTTGTTCAAGGCCTCTGTGTTCTTCTCATTCTAACTGCCAGGGGAAACACCCTGCGTCATTGGGAACCTCTGCTGTTGGGCAAAAACATCCTGCTATGCTTCGGCAATCGGTCAGTAGTGGTGGGTATTAACAAGTAAGGGGGTACCAGGAGTGCTCTTCTGCTTCGCATATCTTTTAGGATCCCCTTCTGGGTAGAAGCCTGTTCTATTACCCTGACTGTGATTCACTTAAAATGGTCATTAAACACTCAGGCGGATTTCTTAGGCAGAGCTCCTGTCCTGGGAGGCGAGTGGTCACTAAATCCTGCGGCCTTTAGGTTTATTGTCCTCGAATGGGGACTGCCCGATATCAACCTGATGGCTTCCAGATGCAATGCTCAGGCCCAGACCTTCTTTTCCCTTGATCCAAAGGACCATCCTTTGGCTGTGGACACTTTTGCTCAGACCTAGAAGGTTTAGTCAGTCTTCCACAAGAACCAGTAGATTGTATTACTGACCTTTTTTCATCTCCCTGATCTTCTGAGGAAGAGGCCCTACACTCTTGACCTTAATAGATGCCTCACCATCTATCTAGAACAAACTCTGCCCCTGAGGAAGTCATCTCACCTGTTTGTGGCCTCATCCGGTCCTAACAGGGGATTGAGCATTTCTAAGTTCTCCATTGCCAAGTGGATTGTATCTGCCGTATTCTGCAGCCGGTCAGTTTCCCCCAGCGGGGATCCGGGCCCACTTTACTTGTGCAGTATCCACCTCCTGGGCTGAACGATGTCTCATTTCTCCTGACCAGATCTGTAGGACTGCAACCTGGGCAAGTCTCCATACCTTTGCCTAGCTTTGCAGACTTGATAGTATGGCTAAGGAAGACTCGCTTTTTGGCCAGAAGGTTTTGGATGCCGTTTTTATTTCCCACCCTTCAGCGTTGGTATATCTATCCACAGAGTCTCCTGGAATGGCGGGAAACAGTAAGTTCTACTTAGCGAGACCTTCCTATTCCTTGAATAGATTTGTTGCATTATGTTTTTTGTTTCTTGTGTGGTCTTTTCTATTCACCGCTGCTATCTGTTAAAGGATTTTAGGTGTTTTGAGTCCTGCCCTATCTCAGGTACGGAGAAGGAGTCTATCTGTAGTGTCACCAGGGATCGGCAGGGAAAAGAAGCTCTCGGTAAGTAGAACTTACTGTTTCTGAGTAGATTTCTTATTGTCATACTACGCTTTGGCCACTAGATGTTCTCAGCTCTTTTGCTATGAACTATTTACAGCACAGTACAAGATTTACTGATCTTGTTTAAGTTGAAGTATAATATAAAAAAATAGATATATCATTGGAAGTCTGGGCCAAAATCAACTACTTAAAATATTTTAGTCATTTAAACCCCAAAAGTTACACCTATTATTTATGAATGTGTTGGCATTTTTTAACTTCATTATGTATTTTTATATTATTTCTAAATTATATACCTATTTCATTTATGCAGGTAATTTCTTGCCAAGGAAACATAGAATAAGTTATATTAAACTCAATCGTCCGTGCCTAATTAACCTCTTCTAAATGATGGCACATGTTGCCATTTTTGGCCACCACCGGGTTATGTCAGCATATCACATCTTTCAGTATGTGATAAATAAATCATAAGTTGCCTCCTACATAAAACTATAAATATACACAGCCTGGGGATGGAAACTATACACTTTTAATAAAAAACAAATATGGGGCGGTACCCCATTGTACAGCGCTGTGGAATATGATGGTCCTATGTAAGTCAATAAACAATTTACGATCCCTTAGGTAGCAAACACCTACCAATCAGTGCCACAGAAACACAGAGAATTCATTCACCACCCTAATCCAATAAACCTGCGTTGGTTGTCAGCACAGACCTAACTTCTAATGTTTGGCTTCTTGTCTACCTTCAGAAGCAAAGTGCTTGTCCTAACAATCGGTTTATCACTAGGGGGGAAAAAAACTAACAATGTACCCTTTAACACACTCACTATAGGAAGATCCCAAAATACATAAGTTTCCACTACACTAAACGTCCTCATGGGAACGCGTGGAGAAACAAGATAAGACACAACCTATTTATACCCGGCAACTTTTGGTTTTATGCGGCAGAGAACACACAATTAACTGTACAATTCTCTAAAAAGATATTCTAGCTACAATAAATATGTTACTGCAATGATGTCATCAGGAGATCGGAAAGCACCAAGAAGTTATATTACAAACAGAGGCTGTTATATAAACAACCCGGGTCTGAACTTAGTGCTGAAATGTGTTTCGTTTTAAATCTCTATGATCTGGAATGTTTTTAAAATAAAACTTTGCAAGGAAGTAACTTAAATATTATTTTGGATCTCACACAGTGATATACTTACAGACATTGTAACATATTTACACACACTAACACTTAGTCATATCCTGGTGCTAAAGGGAACGCGGCTCTCGGGCCCAGCGGGATGCACGGCTCAGGGGTAGGGTTCTGACGGGGCTGTGGAGGCCTCATCAGGGCCGGCCCAAGGCAAAATGCCGCCTGGGGCGAATTTTAAAATGCCGCCCCCCCCTTATCTACCCTTCCTCTCCCTCCGTCCCTGCCGCCCCCCCCCATTATCTACCCTTCCTCTCCCTCCGTCCCCCCTCCCCCCTTGTACTTACCTTTCAGCA
This sequence comes from Spea hammondii, assembly GCA_029215755.1. Classification (NCBI taxonomy): domain Eukaryota; kingdom Metazoa; phylum Chordata; class Amphibia; order Anura; family Pelobatidae; genus Spea; species Spea hammondii. The sequence goes on along the minus strand of JARDYJ010000012.1, from coordinate 25,870,998 downwards.
GTCCTGCGGCAAATCTCCCTGTTCGGTCTCGGCTTGTAATGCTGAGCGCCGGAAATCTTCCGAACAGGGAGACTCGCCGCAGAGGAGAGAGGGGCGCCGAGCGGGTACTGACAAATTGGTAAGCGAAAACCACTCGGCGCCCCTTTCTCTCTTTCGCTTTTTTATAAAAAATAAAAAAAAGGGCTTGGGGCGGCAAAGTGCCGCCCCTTCAAAAGTGCCGCCTTGAGCGGTTGCCCCACTTGGCTCCATTGTTGGGCCGGCCCTGGGCCTTATTACACCAGTGAGGAAGTTTATTTAAAAGGAGATGAAGTGTTATAACAAGGGGCCACAATTTAAAACCAGAGGGTCAGAAGCTTAGATGGAATATAAGAAAGGTGTCATTTAAACTTCACTCCAGGAAATATTACATTACGGAGAGGGTGGTAGATAAGTGGGACATCCTTCCAACAGAAGTGGTAGAGAGTAATACAGTGAGGGAATTTAAACATGCATGGGATAGGCATATGGATCCTGAATCTAAGACGAGAGCAACGACTGATTGAGGTTCGAGTCTTTAAAACAACTAGCCAACTGGGTAGGTTATCTAAATAAAAAGGTTCTTAAAATTAACATAAAGATTATTTTATCCTGCGAATTCTGCTGTTATTTTCCTAGTAAGTTGGACAAATGAGGATATGGATGAAAAGTCTGATCTCTCGGGCAAAATAATATGCGTTGACCTGGAAAACCCAGCGGCTGAGGGACACCGGAGCGCAAAAACTCTAAAAAATAAATAAACATCTTGCAAGTAATATAAAGTAAAGAACGACCAATTACAGAGTGAGTGTGTGAGGGGATCCAAAGGATACCAAGTGTCCGTATTGAATTAGTTGTAACTAACATTCTATAATGAGTAGGTTACACAATATTTCATGGTTTCGGTCAATAGATTGTGGTAACTAAAGAACGTCACCCATCTGTAAAATCTTACTTTACTGAGAAGGTGTAGACAAGTAGGCTCTTCTGCCGATGTGGCCAAGAGATGTTATCACAAAGATACCATCATCATGGCCAACCTTTTAATTTCTGATACGGTAATCATTCTTTATAAAGGAAGAGCCCCAGTGCCTAAAGCATGTGAAGGTCACCATCACAAGACACACATTATACCTTCATACATGTTTATAGGTCGGAGAAAGGAAATAGAATATGTTACTATGGCTGGAAACAATTCCTTGGTGACTATGGTTTGTCCCTATTAATCTATCTTTACGCATTCTGAGCTATTCCGAGAGCTCTAAATATTTATAAATATATTGTTCCAGGCCACAATAGCATCTATCCGCCTGGTATACTGTTCTAGTGTTAAATAGATGTAGTAGGTTATGGAAGCCTGATTAAGGTAGGATTCCAAAAGCAAACTTCCTTAGAGCTGCGGAATAATACTCAACACAAGTAAAGTGGAACTGTTACTTATACTATCACTTTTTGCATCAATACAGCTGGTTTTTGTGCACGTTTATAAAATATTGGAAGGTTCGAAAGCAAAGATCATCAAATCCTATTATTCTATGTATTCCAGATATCCCTACATGGATAGGGTCATATTTTTAACACGGATTACACTCTGGCCACACAGGAGCCTATCCTGGCTGAGATTTATTGGGTTTGACACGTGAATCCATTGTTAGGGCTCTGGGATTATGGCCCTGGAATTAACCACGCTCTAACCTGACATGGCCTGACTGTCACTGTAACGTTACGCTGAGGTCAAGCTCCCAGCTTCGTGTCACTGGCTTTCTGGTATCTGAGGGATCTACCCCGCTCAGCACAGCGGCACAGGTCATCAAGCTGTACAAAACAGAGGGGCTGGAAAAACATTTCTCGTTCTTTAATGTTGCCCCCTAGATAAGAATGACTACAGAAGGCTTCAAAGTACATAATAACTGCTGGGGAGCAAGACAAACGACATACAGTGTATATTAGAACCCATATCATACAACTTTTCATCCCTAAGACCGTTCTGGGGTTCCAAGTCCATTTTGTATTAAATACTAATAATAAGTATTATTCCGATCTGGTACCTTCACCCTTAGACCTGCACAGGGTCATGGATACATCTCTCTACCTGGCAGGTCGGCCACGGACACTATTATTCTGCTATGTAACACAGCATCCAGAATCCGCAGAACCCTAAGTCAAGCCACGGCTCGGCACTTACGCTGCCAAGAAAAGCATGGCTGGTGTGGGTTTTGTGGTTACTTTGTGGCTGACCACAGCTGGCTTTCCAAGTCCAGCCACCACAGGCCGGGAGAACAGAAGCCGCTTGTTAGCCTGAGGCCGGTTCGGGATTAGCAAGGACTCCATTCTCCTCCCTGGCGTATCAGCTCACAAATCATCCTAAGGGCTGTGGCAGGGGAAGAAAACAGAACTGGTTTTGAGGGTTTCTTCTCCCTGTTTTGTTTGAAGGAACGCCAGTTGTAAGGAGCTATTAAACCATTTCCCTGATTTATAAACCTGAGCATATAAAAAAGTTTTTATTTTTTTTTTGTTATTGAAGCCGAAGCTTTGCATGAAACTCAGTATGTGTGTAAGAAATTGGGAAAAAACCTTCCACAAACTACCCACTAAAACCATGTATAACACCAGAGGATATAGAGGCAAGACACTACATAGTTGCCCCCAGCATCACATTTACAGGGGCAGTCCCAACAGCAGGAATTATGCCCTAAACATTGTCCGGAGATTTAGAATTTTTTTGGTGGGGGGGATTCTATATCATGACACCATGCAGCCCCCACTGCATGCTGGATTTACACTGTACTAAACATCATTTATATTACAGTATTACAGGCTCTATTTAAATAAATGTCTGAACCATCGCAAGGAGTCACAGGGCAGTCACTGGCGCATGTTTACCATAGTCTTAGTGCATCTAATTACACTGGACATGTCCGCACAGGCTGGCGGTGCTAGGCTCGGCTGAGTGAGATGCAGGTTACTAATGCATGTGAAAAGTCTTCAAAGCAGCAATAATGATGCCTGATTTACCAAAGAGGGTTCTCCAAAGGGGCAGTGATGCCAGCAGGGTCTGGGTACCGCTGGTCACTTGCCCCGTGGCCATAAATAGCAATTATGCATTGACATTGGCAAAAGATCATATGTCAACATATACAGTTTGGTATATACACAAAGGGGTTAAAGTATATATGATATATATATATGTTGTTAAATTTACATATGTCACAAAAAGCAAATATAACATTTGATTAAATGGCGTCTGGGAGCAGAATGTGTCCTTACCTGCAAAGTATCCACACTCAGGACAGGCCCTTTTCCTCCCCTGATGCCCTTCTTGTATAAGAGCTTGGAATGTTCGCTGGGTATGAGGGTATCGCAGGGTTCTACAGCCCTAAAAGCCCCAATAATGTGTATAGAAACAGCAAGAAATGGCTTTATAAATGTAACTATGTAAATAAAATACATTAATCTTCTTACTTCTGAATACAGAAATATTTAAAACTGGAGATCCTAATTACTACTGATAGTAAATTAACGCACGCAGGTGGGTTTATACTGTCTTGACTATCGCAAAAAAAAGGGGTTTGTTTAAGGTAACGGGCTCCCACGACCTCGGGATATGCAGAAAAACAGGAGTGCTGTTCCGCAAAAGCAGGCCAAATGGTTACACTGGAGACATTATCCACTTTTGTGGCAGAAACCCGCTGTTTATCTGCTGTTTTAAGTGCCTGCAACACCTTTCCCAGGAAGTTATTTCTGGCGGCGGCCGATAGAGTTTCTGAACCTGGCTTGTGACTGCTGCATGGTAAGCAGGGTTACGGAGCGGGGCCGTGCTGTGATTCCCCGTCAACCTGATCCTGAGGCTTGGGCGGATACTGATCTGGGATAATAGATCAGCAGCTCTTTATTGTCGGGCTCCGATACTTCAGGAGCAGCAGCTTGAACCATCATGGACTGTGTCGACAGCACAGATATGTGATCTAAAGACCCTTTACCATACCTCTCAAAACCTCATATGGCCAACATGGGGCACTTTCTATTTAGTTTGTGTGGTTAGGGTTGTGTGGCCGTGGGAGCTGTTTTACCAAGAAATTCTAATGTGCCTTTGCGACCTATTAATGTAACATTTTATGAACAGAGTTTAATTTATAAAGCCATTTAATGCTGTTTCTGTAGAACCCTCATCAGCTTGGCAGGACCCAGTTAAGGTATGTGGACTGAACGGGAAAACAAACCGCAAACGTGGGACCCTCCAGGTGAAATTCTGAACAGTGATAACTTAGTGATGCAAATATTTCCATGGAATGCATGTTCAAGTTTGATGATTCTTCTACCACAAAGAAGGCCAATCAATGCAAAGCACATTTTATATTAATATATAATAGCAACAAACGCCCGTGTTATTGTTAATGAGGTATATTGCCTCCATAGGAGGTCTATAAATAACATTTTATGTAATACCTTTTCTTTGGTTTCTCGTATATAAACCCAGTTGATTAGATCTTTTGTAACATTTTATGGTTTTTTTTAAGGTGTGAGCTGGCTGCCAGGAGAGTGATTTTTGGGGGAGACAGAGAGTAGGAGAAAGAAAACGAAAGCGAGACAGAGAGAAAGCTACAGAGAAAGCGAGAATGACAACGCAGACATTCAATACGTAACGGCCAAGATAAGTAAACTCGTTACACTGTACAAAACACCAACATTTAGACACTAGAAACCTTACCGGGTTATAAATATAAAAAGAAAAATACTCCTGACATAAAATGTATCCAATGCATCGCCACAGGAGCTAATTCCAGACACCCTTATTTAATGTGTCTAGATTTTTGGGCTACAACGCATCTCTTAAAAACATAAATCACATTTATACAGGGTAGAAAAATACGAAACTACAAGATTCATCTCTAAAACATTTAGCATTTCCGAATAGGTACTGCACCGACAGATTAATGAAATACGGTTCCTCTAAAATAATGTTCCTACCCGCCGCTCCCGAGGCAGGCGGTGGGGACGTACGGAAGTCAGGGATAGAGACACCAATTGTACTTAGTATTACTATTCGGAGGTGTGAAGGTGCTACATTACACAATACAGGGAGGAGGAAGCAAGCTGTTCTTACAAGGAAACATGTTTAAGAACTCTTGAACGCACATAAAGGTTTATATAATGTGGACATTTCCATACCTTTGGAGTCTTGAAATCAAACGCGTTTTTCTGTGGGTTGGCGGAAATCTCTTCATCCTGTACTTTTTATTCTTTCTTCCTGCATTCATGGCGTCGAGCAGAGAATTATTTTCTGAAACGTTCAAATGGGGATCCTTTGTGACCATTGTTGCACAGGAAACATTCACAGAATCACATTAAGGAGAAACGCCAGAATGATGCTACTTTCTAGTAATAATTCATAATCATAGTCATCCTAAAATTTATGAAAATGTATTATTAATTGTACTGAGGATTCCGTCGATTTGTTAGATTACGGAACCTTTCATCTGATAAGCACCCTACAGGTCCCTTTCTCACACCAGCTATCTGAAGGCAACAATGCTAAGGCTCCTTTAACGGCTGTCTCTAAAAATTGTAATATTTAATTCCAGAGACCTCGTTTATTGTAAGAATACAATTATTCCTATAGGTTCTCCACAGGGTTTCTGTTGATGTAAGAGACCGCAGCGTAATAAGCTATACTGAAAACATATATGTGGCTCCGAGGAAAATTAGGAGCTCTGGTGGCTTTCCCCACAATGTTTGTATATTAAAAAAAAAGCAATACATATTGATAGAGAAGATTTGGAGGTAACATCTCTTTGGATGGAGAAATGGATATTTGTTCTGGTTTTTCCATGGCACTATACTACATTTTCCACATATTCTTCCATGCATCTAATATTCCTAGATAATGAATCATTCTGTCTATGACTAGTGGAATGCTTGTGTTATCTGCGCAATTCCGCACCTTCCTCCCCAAACTATCCGTGATTATCACAATGAACTTGAAAAAGAAAGAATGGGCTGCAACGTGGAGCCCTAATGTACTTTCTGGCAAACTTAGTTTCAAATATAGATTCTCTTTCCGAATAAACAAAGATGGGCGAGGACCACAAACACGTCGATGTTTCAGAGTAACACTAAACATATCGCTTGGAAGGAAAGTCAACTAGTTATAGATATACTGCAGTTCTGGCAGTTATTATGGCCCTCAAGGACAGAGGTAGACAGGCTTGGCTTACAGCAGAAGTACACAGAGGTTGGCACCAGTTGAGGTTTACTTTAATCAGATATAGTCATCCATGATACATCCAGATGAGTCAGGCCTGTAGTCCCCAGTTTTCTAGTAACTTCTTACCTGGCCATTACAATGCCATGATGTCCTCAGGATGCTGCCAGACTTCTCAAAGTGGAGGCATGCAACAAACTCAACGCGCATGTTTAACGATCATTTTCCAGGAAAGGAACACTTTAGGACAAGGCAACTTTTTGGGATGCCATTTTCTTACCCCGTGCAGTAAGTTACAGCCGCATGCGCCTCATCCGTCACAACGTGGTTAATGGAAAAAGTTAGCGTTCGAACACTTGTTATTATAAACAAGGCTTTCTCTGAGTCATTCGTGAACCATAGGAATACAACGTAAGGATCATAACACGAACAGCTCATACTAGCATCGCAACAATAAACAATTAGAACATCCACAGATAAATAGATTTATTAGTATGAATATTCGGCGTGTTTAACACCGAGCGTGTTTGTCATGAGTCTGAGATAACATTAATCGTCCTTTTGGAGGCTGGGAAGGTTTTAGGGACCATAATCACATTTACATTTTCAGCCAAATCTTAACTGTTCACTAAATAAAAGGCCACATAGGATGTGGAAAAAGCAAGCAACATTTTTACACAAAGATCTTCGGCCATAATAGGCTAGATTTTTTTCACAATTTTTTTAGCTGATCCTCCAGAATTTCTTGACATCCGTATTGCTCTTTAATTAGCACAGGTGTAAAAGACACATACTGATTGGTCAACCTGTGTCCATACAAGGGGATCCTGAAAACTTCCTCAGCTGCAGCGACCTGAGGGTCCAACTCTGAGAAGCTCTGCTTGGGCTACCGGACTCTTTGGCTACTACTATTGCAATTTTTGCATATTTTCACCCCATTTGCGTGCTCGCTGGTCCATGCCAAGAAAGAGTAATTTCAAGTGGGAAGTCTCCAGGTTTGACCCAACTTCTCTTGGAGACGTCCTGCTTCCTCGCGTCTCCGGAACAGTTTTTGTCCTTCTCTGGGCAGCCATGTTTGATCATGCCCACTCCTCACCCACTAAAGCGTTTTCTGGGGCTAGCCCTGCCCCTACACACTGCTAGTCCCACCCTTTGCCAAAGCCCAGAAGATGGCGCACTTTGGGTAGCCTACTACGGAAAGCTCCTAGGTATGGCAATGGGATTAAGCTAGGCCAGGGGTCATCAGTTCCAGATACATGGCTGCACATTCTTTCTTAGCTGTTCCTTAATGCTTCCAACACAAGGGAAGTTTTTCTTATTGTATCAGCTGCTGGTTTGGATCTGGTCGGCACCTTTTTTTTCTCATACTTGTCTGATGACATATCTAAAACCCCTCCAGCTGTTCTAAGTTGTGCCGAGGAACAAACAAGGAAGCAGTTGTCTGATTCCCCTTCTCCTGGGGCTAACATCTTGATTGCCGAGAACAGATCAGTCATAGCTTTCACTATCCGGTCTGTCTAAATGCCACAGAAGAATAGAAGGGAGTACGTGACACAGATCTCTATCCAGAAGCCTTCTCTATACATAATTAAAAACAATGTATACAATGTAAACAATGTATACAGTTCTAGATACACGGCTTCACCAAATTCACTGCCAATGTCTCATCGAGTAATAACGCTACGTGCTATTAAAGAGATAGCATACTGTCCCGTGCAGTATACAAACAGATTCCCTGGAACGGTCGCAAGCCATCACTGGAGCAGGTTGCATCAATTCCCGGCTGGGGAAATATTGCTTTATGTCTATGTGACCGGTACAGCGATGTACAATGGTACATTTGTCCAATACAGTCCTACAACCCTGACACCCTCACACGTCACCAGGTTACAGCCATGATAATATATGTCAGGATTAGTACAGCGTGCGAGGGCTCTCTCCCAGATACGAGTAATGTATATGGTCCCAGGCAAACCAGCCTTGACATATAGTGAAACACTTGTACTCACGGCCCAGAACCCTAATGGAAACATTTCTAAATGTTAAGACCATAAGGAACACACAGCATGAGACTTAAAACAAATCTCGGTCTTATTTATGTTTTATATATACATTTTCTATACACACAGATACCAAGGGAAAAAAGTCATGTCCTATTCAGGCAGACCGAGTCTTTAAGAAGTCAGTATTCAGTGATTTATGTTGGGTTTACCCATTTGTATAGTTTATCTTTTTTATAGTTTTTAATCAAGCGCTCCTCGGACTTTGAAACAAAGGGAGAAGAAAATTAATAGGGAGAACATACAGTTAAAACAAGCTATACCTTAAAGGGTCCGTCTAGTTGATAAAGAATGTATATTTTAGTACTTTGTAATCACTTTAATATGTATTCTTTACACTTAAGAAAAAAAAGGACTTTATAGGAGGCTACTGCTCCAGTGTTCCGTTATCTGTGCCGGTTTTAGCTGCTTAAAGCAGTCAATAATGGCGGAAAGAAAGAGTTTTCTGCAGGAGAGATCTTCTGGAAATCTCACATAATCCGGAAAAAAAACCTTCTTGTGCAAACCAAGAAGCAAAGGCATAGAAGAGGGGTTCCAAAAATCTCTTTATGCATTTGTAGTGGAAAAAGCGTTGAAGTGAGGCTCAGCTACTAAGTGCATTAAAGTACATATGGTGGCTGGATTGTCCCTTTATACAAGCATTTCCTAATGATTACAGGTTATTGGCTATAAATCCTAATATGTACACTTGGCCTAAGGTGTCATTGCGTGTAACAAAAATCATTTTTTTGCCTTTCTCTTTCACGTTTCCGTAGACGGTTGGAGCCTCTCTCTGCTTGTGTGCCGTGATCAGTGGCATAGAGAATCGTCTCCTAAATCCATTCAGGTTCAATGCATGAGAATCTTACCCTGCTCAGAGCTGGCATCCCACAAATTGGGACAGCTGGTAGCTTTTGTTATAGAAAACGAGCCTTGACTACTGGTTAGCTGTGCAAACATACAAAACATCAAGATACTCGTTACAGAATATCTCAACAGCAAACACCCATTTGGGGTAAAGGGCTCTCCTGTGGCAGGGCTCTTTCAGCAGATACATCACGTTGAACTTTTAGCTCCGAGTCCTCCCTTGTTTATAAGAGAAATCAAGAAAATAATTTATACCACAGACGATGCGAGGTGACGTTACACATCGGGTATGTGCTTAATTTGTGATAGAATCCTATCTGTGCTTTCTCATACTAAACTACAGTGAAAAATAATCAGTGCTTCTTATATAACAATTCCCCTTCTAACATTTTCAGGTCAAAAATAAGCTGCGTCAGCAGTTAATTGACGCGCATGGCCTCATCTTCCATGTTTGCCAAGTAACACTAATCTACCAAGAATTTAAGAAAACCAGTGGTTTTGTGTACAGTTTAAGCACGGCTGATATCTGTGAGCTCACAGTTACATAATAACTGTATATATTAATATTGTAAATTAACAAGTAGAACTCGTGATGTTCTCGATATTCTAAATCAGCAGAGGACATAATAAGCCACATATATGTCAATATCGTCTTCACTAGATATCATATGCCCACCCCAAAAAATTCCCGGTTCCATGAGCCTCTTGTTACCCATGGGGTAGACAAATAACAAGCTTTCAAATCTTCAGCATCAGATCAGGAATGTTAACCACATGTAGGTTGTGTCCAGATGGCCCTTGCTGAAGAGCCTCACCAAATTGTCTTGCTTATTGTAACGCTGGCACTGAAGCTTGTAACGCGGGCTGCTGAAAACATGACTTGACAAATTTGGATCCTCAAAACTCCTCGATGGCCTAGTTTCTCATTTGACCGCATTCCTCCCAGCCCTCTCTCAAGAGAAAAGCTATCTCTGAACGCTCTCCCTCTGCCAAACGCTTTCCTAATTCGATCACCGCTAAAGGGCCAGGTTTTTTTTCTCTCTTTTAAATCAGAATTTCCAGAACCGTTTCCGATGTGCCAGGAACTTCGTCCCAATACGGGGATGTCACACTTCTGGCAGGAGGTAGCTTGTATCCCTGCCTGGATTTACATTATTTCGGGTGAGGCTTTAAAGGTTTGGCTCCCATAGTCACTGGCTTGATTTCCCTAGCGGTATCCGAATAACTCAGAGTGGGTAATTACACATAATTAAGACATTTTCAGTTGGCACCTGTGTCCGTTTCACAGTTCATTATCACCCTTTAGCTGCGGAATACTGAATGTTATGTGCGGACAATGTAGTTTTAAGTGCTTGCCAAATGGCAAGCAAAATTAAAACACAGTACGACTTACAGTGTGTAATACTTGCAAATGGGGCAATTTCTTGGTTGGGAGAAATGTATTAATAAAAAGAGCTTAGAACGGCCTCTGAGGCTGTCTAAGACGGGACTAAGGACTGATTAAGGTCAATAAAGACTAAACGTGCCGAAAGGGGCTGATTTGCCGACAGATTCTATGTTTCTATGGCCAGTGGATCAAAGAATGCGGTCAATGAAGATTTATAAAAAATCTGTTATATCGATAAAGGTCCAATCTGGATCACAATAATCTTCTTTACTGTTGACTCTTTTCAGCTTTCATTTTGATTCCAGGACCACCATAGAACACGAAACCCCAAAGCACTGTCGACATTTTATGGGTCGAGAAACTCCGGCTTCTGTACTTCTGGTACTGTAACTGGCCACAGGCACGCGCTGTTTAGCTGGAGACCAATGCAAAATATGGTCGGCTTTTTTTTATATGAAACAAGATTTAATAGATGATCTTTTTGTTGTGCAAAATTAGAGCACTTATTTGGGTAAATGTCATACAGAAGATACCTTTTCCATTGTCCATTTTGGTTCTGATAGAACTCATCTCTAAAGTACTAAATCAAATTAGCTACAATAGGTGCAGACTGGGATCAAGGAACATGATGTAACAATGGAGTTAATAAGGGAAAGCCATGAACGATGTTTTCGTTGTACATAAAGTACTTTGCAAGCAGATATAAATTATGCCGAGAGCCGTGGATATAATAAACAGTATTCACGCCGATCAATGTAATGTTTGTAGCATGAGAACATTAGAGAAACAGGAAAACAATAGGGGGGAGTAGAAATAATAAGAAAAAAATAACAGAAAGGAACGCTAATTTTGTCGTATAAGATACATTCATGGGTTTTATTTAATAAACCACCAGTGCCAAGAGTGTGTGCAGTCACCAATAGATTGTAAGCTCACAGAGGCAGGACCCTCTTCTCCTCCTGTACCTGTGTTAAGGTTATAGTCAAATTTGTGTATCATCAATCGTGTTTTTTTCATTCTTTCACTGTAATAGCTCTTCATTTCCTTGAGTTTTTGGGGGTTCAGTAATTCCTGATTTCAAGGGAAACCACGACCCATGGAAACCACGACCCATGGAAACGTCATTTGGGAAGGTCACAGAAGCACTCAATGTGTTTAGACGAGACTCCTCAGGGTGTGACGTTGAACGAGACCTTGAAATATTTCAACCATCAGAAGGGCAGAGTTTGCCCTTGAATCACATCCAGGGACATCAAAAGTTTAACATTTAAAGGCCCAATCCGTCCTTAATGAACGGTCCCTGCGGCTAATTGTTGACATTTTGCAAAATGTTTCTTGACATAGTATCAGGTATTTCAAACTCCTGTGTCGGGAGTCCTTTCCAGCCAAGGAGGACATTAGAAGTGTTACAATAAAGTAATTTCCCCTATCTTCACAAAATAATAGATGAATAAAATAATAACCTGCTCTGGGATGATGAAATTAACCACTTAAAACAGGGTGGTGTCATGTTTTTTGTTAACTTGACATTCCTTATTCCCTACGTTCTAGAAAAAAACTATAATAACGTCATTCAAGACTACCACTCAACACACTACAATATACCTTGTCAAGGACACTGTAAACACCATCTTTTACAGTGAAAGCATGTCCAGTGCACCCAACCTTAACCACAATGACAAAAGCCTAAACCTACGACAGTTTTGCGAATTAGAGGTGTTTGGAAGCCCTTGATGCTGTTACTCGCAAATTAGGACAAATATGCTAAGACTTGTTCAATATACCGGAGGTTAACATTGGTTGGCGGAATCCAATCATTTCATTAACTTTTATTTGTCCAGGAACAGATGTCCAGTCCTAAAAGGTTGAAGAGCGCAGACCAAATTTAAATTGTTTTGACTGATTAGCACATTTTTTCCCATTAGTGATGCTGACCTGTCACTTATTTAACCCCTTAAGGACCGGGCTCATTTTTCGTTTTGTACCCTGTGGGACCGAGGCTGTTTTGACACTTTTGTGGTGCTTGTGTTCAGCTGTAATTTTCTCCTCACCCATTTAGTGTACCCACATAAGTTATATATTGTTTTTTTCAGGACAAGATGGGCTTTCTTCAGATACCATTATTTTGATCGTATCATCTTATTTACTATAAAAAAAAATAAAAAAACATGGTGAAAAATTGAAAAAAAAACACATTTTATGACTTTTATTTGAAAAATCTTTTACTCACCTAAAAAAGCAAGTAAAAAAACTAGCTAAATAGATTCTACTACTTGTCCTGAGTTTAGAAATACCCAATGTTTTTATGTTTTTTTGCTGTTTTTTGTAAGTTATAGGGCAATAAGTACAAGCAGCGTTTTATGATTTCCAAATCTTTTTTAACAAATCTGGTCAGTCTGCCTCCATCTCCTCTTTGGAACATCTTTGAAGCCGGTTAACTCAATTTAACCCATTCAAACCATATATTTTTGAAAACAAGACACCCCAGGGTATTCCAAATGCTGTTATTTTAACCCTTTCCATGCACCAATTATACAACTACACTTTGTCAAACTTTGTAATAGTAATTTTTTTTATTTTTTTTTCCACACAAATTGTACTTTAGTTATAGATATACAGGTGCTGGTATATGTCACTGTCAAACAACACCCCAATATGTGTTCAGCAACATCTCCTGAGTACAGCGATACCCCACATGCATGGGTTTGTCAGATTGTTTGGCTGATAAAAGGCTACTTTTGGGGCATGCGTAATTCAGGTGGTCATTTGGTCATTGTGCCTCCCTCTCCTCTTTGGAATATCTTTGAAGCCGGTTAACTCAATTTAACCCATTCAAACCATATATTTTTGAAAACTAGACACCCCAGGGTATTCCAAATGCTGTTATTTTAACCCTTTCCATGCACCAATTATAGAACTACACTTTGTCAAACTTTGTAATAGTAATTTTTTTTATTTTTTTTTCACACAAATTGTACTTTAGTTATAGATATACAGGTCCTGGTATATGCCACTGTCAAACAACACGCCAATGTGTGTTCAGGAACATCTCCTGAGTGCAGTGATACCCGACATGCATGGGTTTGTCGGGTTGTTTCAGATTTAAAATGCCACATTTGGGAAGTGCGCTTTTTTTCGCCATTTTGGTCAGTCTGTACCTATGCCCTATCTTTGAGCTAGGCCACTCCAATTTACCCCATCAGCCATTTTTTTTATATATTAGACACCCCTTGGGTATTTGAAGTGCTTTTATTTTAACTCTTTGTTGAGATTTTTGAGAAATTTTAGCACTTGCTCAAAATAATAAACTTTATTTTTTAATTTTATTTTATTTTTTTAATACTTTTTTTATATTTTTTTAAACACATTTTGCTGGTACTGGATGGTTCATCTAGTGACATCACTGCATAATTATTTTTAAATGTTAGCACATTTTTTTTAAATTTTTTTTTCCATTTTTTATTTATTTTTTTTGAATATTTTACTAATCACATAGTGATTAGAAAGCTGGGCTCCATTGACTTGCATGGTTGAATGCAGTACCTGTATTCAACCAGCAAGTGGAGCCAGTTCTCTAGAGGGTCTGGAGACCCTCTAGCGAACTTTTTCGTCTTTATTGTTTTATTTCCCGGGCCGCCGCCATCTTGCTTGATGGCGAAGATCACCGGCAGCGGCGGCTGTGACCGCTCTCCGGAGCGGTCACAGCCCACCCAGAGGTAAGTGTTTGGTGTCGCTGGATGCCTCCTGATCGAGGCATTCCAGCGACACCATTTAAGTTTAGGAGGCGATCGTTGATCGCCTCCTAAACGCTTTTAAAACGGGCGTCCGCCGCCATACAATGTATGGCGGCTGTTGACGCCCCGGGAAGGGGCCAGACATGGCCCCCGATGCCGATCTCGGCCTTGCTGAATGCCTCGACATCGAGGCATTGCAGCAAGGCCGTTTAAGCGAAGAAAGTGATCCTTTATCACTTTCTAAGCTTATTTAATTTTTTGACGGTTCAGGACCGTCAAAGGTCATTTAGTGACCTTCTTGTTATGACGGTCCTGAACCGGCAAAGGTCGCGAAGGGGTTAAGAATGAAGGAAGTATTTAGTCTAATAAATACAATCTACACAAAAGACCCCGGGGGCACGGTGGTCTTATAAATAAGGAGTTAAACACCCTTATATATTTTATTTAGTTGAAATAAGACAATATAGAAACTGAGTCGGCATAGCATGTGACATGTAATAATATGCACCCAGATTCCACATAAAGCCCAGCGAGATGCAGGAATGGTTACGTAATATTTGTACAGTTATAGTACACTACAAAATTTTGACAGGTGTTAGCGTGAGCTGCCATCTTTCAACATAAAAACGGTTCCACTCAATCTAACTTCATACCAGTAGATGAAGGTGCCCTCATAGGATTGACATAATTTTGGAACAAAGAAGTAGAAATTAGAACAGGTTAGACAGAATAGCCTGGGACATACCACCCAGAACCTTCCATAAGAACCTGTCTCCAGGGATTGTAGATCCCTGTAGAGATGAGCAAATATGAGTCCATGCTCACTTCTGTTGGAAATCCTTACTTGCCATGTCCTCTGCGTTTAGATGCACTGAACATCTGGAAATAAGACTGATGACCTCAGCATGGTTTCTGGTGTCAGCTGACAGTCTGCCTTGATAAATACCAAAACTGCTAAGTCTGAAAATTATAACTCAATAATTACCATGTACTGTATGAATTCTTTCTTGACCTAACAGACACAAAGGGCCTTAGAAGTGTCCATCTGGACACAAAAGATGATCCCCCCCAGTCCTCCAGTCTCATCCAGATCTACCATCAGGCCCTGGTGTTATCATTTCTTCCACAGTAGAATATTAGTGGTTTCTCGTCGATTTTCAGCTTTGTTCAGAAGTCCAAAACATCAATGTTCACGTAATCGTAAACAAGATAATTCCCCCAACTGCATCTGAAGCACCCATAACTTATAAAACCTGCAGGCTAGCAGCTTATTCTGAGGTTTCATCCTCCGACACGTCTCTCTGCCCCGACTCCATCTGGACGTGCATCTTGGCACTATCCTTTTTTTTAGCTGGAAGTGTTTGGCACTGGCCCTGCAAAACCATGTGTTAATCCACCCGTGTGAAAATAAAAACACACCCACACACCCTCATGCCGTTCCAGATCATGCATAGCAACAGTTGTGTTGTGTGCCTACAATTGTAAAAGCACAAACACTGTATAATACAACAAAGTGAGACAAAATTAAGAAACAAGTATATGTCAAAGATGAAATGCAGGGAAAGTACACAGCAAGGGAAATTTACCTGATGCCTCCACTACAAAAATGGTTTCCAGCCTAATTACTGTTCAGTGCACCTCAGGGACTCTGTTGACCTTTCAAGGTGGACTTCAATATGAAGTTGATAATCTGAGTGTTATAGGATAGTCATACGTGGCATCAAAGGGCAACAATACAGATAGCATTTGGCCCATGAGACATTTTAACGGATTTCCTAGTGAACCCAGTAAAATCACAGGTGGTATGGGACCTCACCATCTCTGAACAGAGATTTGATGGGGATGTACGATAAAACGCTGAGAACTGAAAAAAATATAGTGTAATGAATCAAAGCCAAACCAAGCCTATGAAAAATTAAACGGACAGTCTACACTCCAAAACTGTTTTCTTATGAGAATAGTAGTCGATTTTGCATGGAAATCAGAGCATATATTCTTTAATTATTAGAGGCAGATAATGAGAAATATGCAGCATTTCTTTTTTTTTATTTACATTTTTTTATGCAAACTGGTTTTGTCTAAAGACCAGGCTTCTTCATTGCCAGGAATGTAACAACCAGCACTTCTCTGCTACAGTGGAATGAAGGATGATTACAAATGATTATGAGTTATTAGTCAGCGCACCTCTTGACATCATCTTGTTATAGGTAAATCAACAAATTGCACAGGTCTTAATGGACCACGGAATGTGTTTTAAGCACTTACAGCTTCATCAAACTTGATATGGAAGTTAAAAGGCTGGAACAACGCCATATTTAATCATCCTGTTTGTTATAATATTGGTCAACGCGACAGCTGTGTTAAGTCAGCAGTTGCAAAAGGCCCATTTAAACTAAGCAGCTTTTTGTGATGTGGTCATGCTTAGCTGATCCTAATGGGGTTGTACTGATCACATATAGACAAGAAAAAGTTAAGACAGCCCTAGGCAGGCTATTCTCCCTTTTTCTAAATAACCTAAGAGTAGCTGATATATAAAACCGCCATGGGAGAAAAAAACTATGCACGTACAACGGCAGAAGCGATAAATTAAAAACAGACTCTCACCCAGAACAGGTTGTAAAAATAAAATTGATTTGATGTCCTGAATCTCTTCACTAAAAACAAATAATGATTTAGACCGTAACCCAAGCAGAGCCTACGAAATGCCAACGAAAATACCCCCTACGAAGGGGATTTATTAGAACCAAAAATGTAGCGGCTGGCAAGCCCTTCTTGGCTGGGAAGGCTGGGAGTTATAAACCATTGACAACTTGATTAAGGGCCATATATGTCTACAGGGACACCTAAATGTTCTTAAAAAGTAACACCACTGATTTTACATGGAACCTAAGCTAACGTTGAGCTTTCCAAAAAGGTTTCTTGCTTTTCCCACTGTTCACTGTCTATGCTCCATTTTAGAATGTATTTGATCATGGAAGGAAGTGAATTAAAACCAGGGTGAAATGCTGGCGTTTTTAACACATTATCAAATATAACAAGTAACAGTTAAGCTGCATAAACATTATGTCCCGGCAGAACTCTTAGAGGAGCTGCGTTCTGTCTCTGTCTTGGCAGACATGCCAACGTCCAACAGCCTGAAATAATATTGGCGTGATTATCCTGTTTAAAGCTCGCTCCCACTTTGTGATCTCTACGTACATGCGCCTTGGTTTTTCTGATTAAACAGGACCATCTAGGAGTCAGAGGTTGTGGTGGCCATAGAGGAAGGCCATAGGTGGCCCCAAGATGCTTTGGAGAAAGGTAATTAGGTTCAAGTGAAACTTTTCACAGCAATATCCATTGGCTATAGTTTCAAGGCTTAAAAATGCACCCTCATGCCCACAACTTTAAACCTGTAGTAACCTCACACCAGCCAATGCTGTCCAGGTATATCAAATGTAACAAAATCATTGGAACTCTCAGTCTTGTAGCTGCCGTTGCTTCACCCGATTGTAAATATTAGCAAGCAAAAAAAAGTTTAGATTGTCGAAGTTAACAAGACCTCGGAGAGTTGTACGTTTTATTAAGATGTAAAATTGTTATAGTTTTATTTTAAGAGCACAGGTGACAGGCGACGTATAATGTTCTGCGTGACCGGATGATGAACCTCTACGTTTTTCCAGGAAACTGTAAAACAAATTGATGGGGGTAAATGCTCGTGAGCTATCAGATCTCTGCTGTTCACAAGAACCGCTGCATATCCCGCAGGATGGTGCCATCTTGATAAAGCTTCCTCCAAACGATCCGGGTGAATTAAATTGACCTTCAGAGCAGGAAGGTTAAAGCCACGCAGCAGAATTCACACATCCGTTCAGATGACAACCTCAGAAATACTTCATATGCATGAAATGTCTGTACATGCGTATAAAACTCAGAACACAGGCTTTTATCACCAACGCTACATAAAACTTGAGAAAGAAAGTTGATAAATACGGCTCAGCAAGAGTGGATGCAAAATGCAACCTCATTAGTCTCTATAAGCTAAAGAGGACCAACTCAATTCTATATAAGATCTAGCATTAAGGCGTCTGATCGCTCCAGTCCACTAAAGGGAAAATACAAAGTCCACTTAACCCCCATCAACCAAAAAAAGTTGGGTAAAAAGGAATTGACCATTTTGGCAAGATCACCGATGTCCCGCATGATAGGGGCTTCTTTTTAATAAGTGGTTAAAGTAGACCATTGATCAGATCTTTACAGTCAAGTTCCGGTTTCTTCCTTGTGGCTTTAAAATTTAGACTGTTCTTCAATGGTTTGACAATTCCAAAACCTAATGGAACCATGAATGCATAAAGTAGTATTTTAGAACTCTGTAGCTTTTATGTAGAACCTTGAACAATAAATTAAGAAAGATGACTTCAAAATAAGTTTGGATTCTACTACAATTTGTCAATCTCTGAGAGGTACACATGCCATGGTGTATTATCATCATGCAACTCTTTACACCAGAAGGTTTATAAGTAAATAAAGGGGTCAGGAAAAGTGTGTCCCAGTCTTATTTTCACAACTGGTCTTGCTGTTTGTACTGTCTGGATTCCTGCGGCGAATAGATTAAGAAAAAAAGAAATCCTGGCTGACATCACAGGACAGGCAGAGGCGTCAAAAGCGGGCTCAGACATCACATCACTTGAGCAAGAGGCCAATGCAGATATGAGTCGGACAAAACAATAGGACAGCGACCGCTTGGCTAAATTAAGCTTTGCTATCAATAACACAATGTTCTTGACAGCCGGTCTTATCCGTCGGCATAGAATCAAAATGGTTTATCTGGTTTTAATAAGGTTAAAGACGTGTGATTTGAAGAAATAGGAGTCCAAATACTAAACAATGGATTGACGTAGACTTTCCTACGTGTCTTCACATTCTTGAGGCTAAGGCTAAGGGCAGGAGAGGGATAGGTCAATGCCCATACATAAACTCCTTGACTTCACTGAGATTTCTTCAAAGCCTCCTCATCCATTGAATTATGCATTAAACAGGGCCAGCTCAGCCCTTCTTGGTTTCAGTGTTGGTTCTTCACAATGAGCAGTGAAGTGAGAGTTAAAATCACAATTAGCGAATTAACCCCACAGAGCTGGCTTTAAATGGATGCAAACGCATGCATAACAAAGGCTGTCCATTTACCAAGAAAATGTAATATATGCCTCTACTGTTTTTCCATCTAAAAGGTCAGCACAATGTCGGGCAGCCCAACATGACACTGGCATCATGCAAGGGAACCAGTCGTATTTTTCGTAAAATCTGGAGGGCATCCGTAGTTACCACCTCTTGTGGGGACAACTTCCCGATGCTTTGGCCTAATACGGACTTCAAATAAAGTACAAAGAGTAGAAGAACAAAGAGAAGGTCTACATAACAGGAAGGAGGAATGAGAGGTTATGCACGCAGGGGAAAGTTCTGGGCAGTGCACGCATGGAAAGAGATGACTTTCTGAAGCATTTAAATTCTTAGGGCTCTTCATAAGTTGGTTAAAAAGTAATGGGGAAAAAATAGGACTCAGTGAAACTGTGTTGAAGTATTTCCAGCTGCTTTTATTACCTGTCAGATCACAGTAACTAATTGTGAACTCTATTGTGAAGAGAATGGGGCAATTAAATTCTCTTTAAAGTCTATGAAGTGTGGTGCGCAGGGTGTGGGGTCATCGAGGTTTCATATGTTTCCAACTCTCGGCCTGTGTCAAGAACCAGGTTCCCGATAGGTCTCCGTGCCAAATTAAGAATGCCTTATTCGTCGGAAAAACCTTCCGCTCAGCAGGTGTGGATTTTGCGGCTCCTCTTTAAAGTTGACAAAATAAAATTGTTTCAGGTTATCACCTTCCATCGCAGCTTGCACCCGCATTAAGATGTCTTAAGAAGGCAGCCGCTCCTTGGAACAATCAGCTCAGCCAACCTGAACAAGATGACGTTTCCCGCTCGATCAAACATCTCGCTAGTAGTTAATTGTGAAAAAATATTTGCAAAAACATTGAGGTAGGAACCAACACAATGTATAAATATTTTAATGTCATATTTTAATGTCATATAAATATATACTCTTGTAGATTGTAAGCCCCTTTGAGCAGGGTCCTCCTTACCTTTTGGATATGTAAATCCCCCCAAAAACTCTGCTATAACTCGTCCTGTATTTCTCCAAATTCACATATTATACATATAGAGGGTTAAATCGTATTAGAATCTTGGAAAATGTTCTTGGCATATATTTGAAGAATTCCTGTGAGGGGTAATGTGGCTCAGAATACCTACTCAGGAGTTAACTACTGTGGCTGACTGCATCCTCGCGCCCAGCCGTGCCACACGCAAGATGGCCGGAGAGGCCTGAATAGAGTGACGTCATCTGCTTTTTGAATTTTGGTGCCAAATTCTAATTTTTGGCGCCCCCTTACTCCTTAGTCCATATTACTATTTAAACCACCAGAGGACCACCACACCTTGTCCTCTAATGGTCTTACATATGTTCCTCATACTGTATTCTGTCCTAGAGGATTTTACTGCTATTTCTGTCCTATGCTTGACCCGGCTTGATCCTGATTACCCTGGACTCCGACTCCCTGACCTCAACACAACTATTCTGAACTCCGACTCCCTGATCTCGGGTTGTTATACAGATTTCCTGGTTACCCCTTCCTGTGTGCACCCCTGGAGTTTGTCCCCGGTCTTGGAAGATCATCACAAAGTCCCATGGCCACTCGAATCCCAAAAGGCCATCCCGGTTGGAGGGCGAACAACTCCTCTAATGGCCTGGCCGACGGGCTTCCTCCCGTGGGCACACCCCGTCCTACCCTGCACCAGCGCCTCCTCTACTATGCTGTGTGTGACAGATAATCAATGATTTTCCCTCAAAAACAATACATGCACATAATACATTTATTCTAGAACAATAGCCGTGTACTTTTAAAAAGCAAATTTATGTAGTAATAAGTAATGTTAAGTAATATATAGGGTACAAATGTGTATATTTACCCTATATATATATATTACTTGACAGGTGAATATATAATGAGACCCCTGACACATGTAAATATCAGAAACATAATTTAACTGATGTGACTGAATAGAATTAGCTATTTTCCATAAATTACCACAAAGCATGTAAATATCCAGCCATTCAAAGTGACCCAAATTGTGTGTGACAAATATATCCAATTTTGGCACTTTAAAAAAAATGAACATTTTTAGTCATGTGTTTAATCTGGAACTCCAGTCTATACTAGACAACTGTGAGCAACTGCCTCAGCATGATGGGAGTTGCAGTCCGTTATTCTTCCATAGACTTCAATTAAAAGCCTTGTTATACAGGAAAATAAATATGTATTATTTAGGAACCATAATTGCATTAATATATATATATATATAATTACATAATGACTATGAAGTTAATTTTACTGACTAGGGGACTTATTTAATTGAAAAGCACATGGATTATACATATATATATTATGTTATATCTATATATTATTTTACTCACAGGAACCATTGGTCCCGGTGTCAGTTTTCTGTCCCTTTTTCCCTTTTCCTCACAGAAAGCTCCAGAGTACCGCCAGGGTGTTTAGCGCACTGTGATTGGCTGCTACGACCCACGTGATTCGCAGGCAAAGACTTCTGGGAGTTGTAGTATTAGGCGAATGCCAGGCTTTTTAATTGCTCTGTACACAGTGCTGATTATTTAATATTTTTTCTATTTTTTTCTTTATTTTATATAGAATCATATATATGTATATTATAATAATATACTGTATATGTTGTAAAGCCCTTAGAATTTTTTTTTTAATAAAATTATAAAAATAACATGTTTTTTGGTGAGATATAATAGGACACTTGTGGTACACATTTACTAATTATTTATATGTTGTCAAAAAGAGCTTCACTGCCACCTAAAATATGAGCAACTCCAGAGGTAGCAGGGAACCAATCAGCGTAAGCACAGTTTTGCACCATCGCCACCAATAAGAGGAACAGAAGAACCGATTTGCCGAGGGCAACATTGCGCCATCCCAAATAATGATTAAAATCACGAGAGCAGACATGCTCCATCCCTAAAAATAGGCAGAATTGAGGAACCCCTTCTCATGGAAGCATTACAAAATCACCCAGTGCCGTTGTGGTATTGCTCCATTCTCAACCGAAGACCACGACCAAGGACCACACAGTGTTTCCACAATATAGCGTGGAAATAAGTAACCACGGAAGGAAAACATCTTTTTTAAGATTACTATGGAAACCACACAGCCTGGGATAATGGCAAAAACATACCGTTTCCAAGCACTGCTGGATTATTGCCCCCATTATCTCTTTCTTCATGGTTAAATTACTGATGGTTGTTGATTGGTTCAGGTAGCTTTTGTAAGGGTAGGGAAAGAAGACGGACAAGAACTTCAGAGAGGAGATGCATTGCTATGCTAATTAATTTCCACCCAGCCTTTTTATAATAACATTTTGTATTCTGTTTTAAAATAACAATAGTTTTCACTTTTGCTACATGTGTGTTATCCTAGCTTGATCTACTGGACAAGTATACCACGTCCTTTTCACACTGCCTTGTCTCGGTCTATATAACCCAGTAGGACCATCTGACTAAGGAAAGTCTATGGAGGAAAGGACTTCATTAGCATTGCCATAAAGCATCAGCTCAGTGTGGTGTTTGTATTTGAATTGTTACCAAAGCATTACAAGTGTCTATGCTGGAAAGGCTGGGCTGTCTATCTACGGGAAGAAGAAGAGGACGGGGCAGCATTCATAGCAGGATGCGTGGTTATTGGGTTCCCACAACTAGACCGATAACCTCTCTTGTCTTTTATAAAAAGGAGTCGGTTACATCTCAGGGTTATCGAGAAAAGTGGGAGCGTAGCGTGGAAAACAAACAAAAACAGACGCTAAGCAGAAACGCTGAACGTGTATCATCGAGGTTAATATTAGCATCCTCCTGCCATTTGCAGTATCCGGACGCCAGCAAAGAGGAAAGAGAATAGGATGAGTCAGTGAGAGCCACGGGACAGGGACATTTGTTATTGTTTGTGGATCAAACCAGACAATATCAGAATGACCAGGTGCCAAATAATCTAGATTATGACATCCAGACCCATACACAGATATTGATGGCGGCCCTGGTTAATAGTGCCTCATCTATGTTTATTTTTACTGCATTATTTCTACATTATAGATTATATCAGCAGTTGTGATCACATAGATAATTTTTTTTATTCACAGTTTTTCAATAACATTTATAAGAAATGCAAATCACTCGAAACCTCAGCAAAATTTCCAGTTAAATTAACGTTAAATTACGTGTAAATACAATTTGCCTTAAGCCAAACCTTTGACCCTGGATTGTTCTGTGCAGTGTAATAACGTAATTACACATATTCAGGATTCTGTGCTTTCGGCCACATTTGCCCGGAGTAAAAATATTTCTGTTTCCGTAAACCTTAATGGTAGCTTTTGGCATTATCAACCCTGTTATCAATCAACATTGTTGTAGCTGATGAATATCAAACAGCAATACACAAAAAGAAGAATTGGCTGAAACCTTTCTTTGTTCTCTTTCAGTTTAAGCAATGAAGGGATAGTCCAACCATCATATGCGCATTAGTGCATGTGCTAGCTGATGTCCCCCCCTTTTAAATGCAAGGGGCTATTCTGCAGACCCACCCATATGCATTTGCCCCTTTCCTCACCCCCAGCTATTTGCTGTTCAGGAGATGCATTTCTTGCCACGTGATATACTTACCGCCAGTCGGCTCCAGTGCTGGTTTGGCAAGCGTTCTGGGGTCTAATTATTTCAATGGGAGTGCTTTAAGCCTGTCAATGAAGGGTGGGGAAGCGTTGGGCCGCAGAGGAGGCTGGAGCTGCAGCTTCTTCTAAAAGTAAGTGATTTTATATTTGCCCATTTTTGCACAGAGCTTCTAACTCAATTAACTGTTTTCAAGTGTTGCAACACAATAAATCTCCCGCAGAGGTGAGGGCTTGTAGGGGAAGTCAACGAAGCTGTCTTGGAAACCAGCCAAAGGAAAATGTAAAATGTTTCTGAACTCTCACCCCCCAGGAGACAAGCACTTGGGTCGTCCAGCTAAACTTTCTAAGAGTGGCTCTCTATAGTAAGCTTTTCATTATTCCTCGGGCAGTCTCTTAAAGTGCCTTCTTTTAATGTCACCCAGAATGAGTGAATTGTTTACTTAACCCCTCTCCCCCAGTAGTGGACCTCTCTAGGTCTTATGTCGAAATGACTTCCCAATAGCTCCAGGGTAGAGGATCCTGAGACTGCACGTTTTGGAATGTTAGAGAAAGTTCCATTATGTCTGGGACAGAGTTCTAGCGAGTGTTAAGCTCCCTGCTGTGCCTACATTACGCATTCTATTAACATTAACTAAAACAATGACATCCAGACCACAGAGCGTAAAATATTAAACTTCAGATGTTAGATCGCCTTCGTGTAAAGGGCCTTGTAGATGCACGGTACCTCCATAGCTAGATTATGAGATTTGGGGAGCAATATGACATGTTTCTAATTGATCAGGAACTGATGGCAGGTCCATTGTCTTGATTACTGTCTTGATTCTATGAAAGATTTCCAGACACCTGGTCTCTCTGGCATCCAAGTAGCAGAAGAAGAGATACATGCAACCACCAAAGGAGGTCCACTTCCTTCTGAATAGGAGTTGACCCCCAAATGTTCAAGTCTTGTGGACCCTCCACCGCTATGTTCTAAATTTTTCTGGTGTAGGTTGGCAGAGCTCAGTCAGAACTAAGATTTGAAGACCTCTGCCTGTAACATTGAATACATTTATGAAATATGCTAGACCTACCAAGAAGAATTATAAGTAACATAACAAAGATATTTCCCTAGATAAACACTTCCAACATTTCCTCCTTTCTGCTTCTGGCAAAGCTACAGTATTGGCTTCAAATGACATCTGAGAACTGGTAACATTGTAAAAGCTTTCTTCTTTGATTCCCCGGGAACCATATATCCAAAAACACCTACATTTGGGTTGTTACAGAAATATACAAAAGGTGGAGAAAAGACATTGCGTAAAATGCTTTAATTTTGGTCTGGTACAAGTTCCAGGTTCATTGCACAAATACACTGGCTGTGGTCTGGTGCTGTAACAGTTAATACTGTGCTTAAAAAGAAATTTGAAATTAGAATATTCCACAAAGTCCCTAAAGGGCTAATATATGTATAAAAAAAATATAAAAATTCTCAGCAAAGCTGTAGTAATCTGTCAACCACACAAAGCAGGGATATTGCCGAGACATACAATAATACTATGCTTGGCAAAAAAATCACATATTTTGAATAGTTTCATGTAGTTCCACTAGAAAATACCCCAAAAATAATCACAAGCACATTCAGGTGACTAAAGTCACAGGTTAAGTTCTCACGGGACATTTTGACCTTGCTGAAGACCTACCGACATTTACATTTTTGATAATTTTTCTCTTGTCTTCAACATTCTTTTTTCTCTTTTTTGGAAATGTTCCTTTTAAAGTATAATTCTTTAGCAAATCCAAGGGACGTTCTAAATAAATCTTTTGTTTCTGTATTTTTTTTTTTTTTTAAGTTTTAGTACGAAAACCTAAAACATAGGTCTCCGGATGTTTTTCACACGCACATTCATGCTGGGGGACATGTCGGGGTAATCTCAACCGAGGCAGAGAAAGGTCATGGGGAAGGGATGCCCCTAGGCCTTATACTAGGGTAGATGACTCTCTGTTGTGTGGTAGCTCTCAACGGGCTACTTGGGGGCACCAGAAATCTGTGTAGACCTTCAAATTATTGTTTCAGGTTTTTATTGCGTTCTATATTGTTCTTTTTTGGAACACTCCCTAATTAGTCTTGAGTGTACAATGAGGGCCGCGAGTGCATTCCAATGGGCAGGGAACTGTGGTTATGTTAACACTCAACTAAGTTATTGTCTGGGTTCTTATCTCTACCACCCTAATTAATGCTAAGTGATGCCTGTTAATTCTGCTGGGAGGTCCTGGGTGTAAAAGTGATCTGGAAAACATAACTTTTGAGTATGTAGATATGAAAGCTGCGAGGCACTGGCCATTTCAATTGGAAGTACTACTTGATAATTAAACACGGCTTATCTATGGGTTTTTCATAAATCCCTTTGGTTAGAGGTGCTAAGAGTCCGAGTTGGGCCTAAGTACATTTTTAAGGTAGTGCTAATTCACTCGCACCAATTTAGGAGTTAAATGGTGGAAGATCTCTCATAGCCTGGCCTTGTCTATTGGGTCATGTGAACTCATGAACTTGTGAAGGTGTCAAAGCCAGGTCAAGATGAGTATATCCATTTATACTCTAGCTGGAAACATTTATCTACCCAACTTGGTCGCCATTTTGTACTTTTCACTTCATCTATTTTAATATAGGTGATTTTTGGTGGTTGCTGTGGTGGACAGGTAGAGGTTCATACTCATACTCACCTTGTATCTATCTTTTGCAGTTAGTGAATAGTAGATGTGGGAAAAAACATTATTCGAAAAAGAGTTTGTGCAGCCATGACATATGCTTGTAGGTAGTAAGTAGATGTTCATTCAGGAGATATTTGAGGTTTCAGTTCTAATTGAACAGGTGTTGTGTTCCAGTGGCAGGTTTTTACGAAAACTAGAGAAGTAACAAAGACTTTTGGGAATATTCCTGCAGGGAGACATCCAGTTCTAGTGAAAAGTCCCTCTATGTCCCACCATAAATGTTTAAAATGCTTTCTGAAGAATTTTAACCAAGGCCACGGGTTGCAAAATGCAATTAAGAACGAGCGAGAGAGATTTTGTTTCTTACAGTGTGCTTGGACTCTGCTCTGCCGCAGCCATATAAGGTGTGTTTAGAAATAATTGCTACCCTACGCTATGTTTAATATCCTTTTTTTAGAAAGAGAATTTCAGAACAGCTTGGCCCATCCAGTCTCAACATTCCCCTTATCTGATTAAATACCATGGACCTTTTAAATTCTTGGTCTCCTTCAGACCCTATAAAAATGACTTTTAAATTATATTTCCCTAACACTCCCTGTTTTAACCCATACAAGATATTATTGTATGGTGGAGGTGGGCCATACCATTCACCGAAATCATGGAAAATTCCACATTTCTTACTGAAAAAAATGCTTCTGCTTTGGGTTCCGGTGGCCAGTTACATCACATACGACACACACAACATTTCAGGAAGCAAAATCTAATTTCAGCTACCAATGTTATGAAGTTTCTGCAGTACCTCCACATGTATCAGAATTCCATTGGAGGGTTTTGCTAAAAGTTTCAAAATATTCGCAACTAATTCTCGTTGGAGAAATAAATCATTTTTGGCTTAGATCTAAGTTGGACACCCTTATTGATAAAATTGATGACATGGAACCCCATATAGACATTACGGCTTTTTTAGCTAGCGTCTCACATTTGGAGAAGGTTCTACTCGATGACTTTGTAATCGTGAACTGTGATCAATGAATTACACCTTTGTCTTATCTACCCTGTTTTTGCTTTGGACGGCAATGTTGATGAGCTCACGGTAATTATACGATGGTTGTGTTTGATCCAGTAATTAAAACCAACCCCTGAGGCAGTAAATTTTAATTGTAACAGTGTCAACATTCTGACTTTATTTAGCTTAGTCAGCTAAACAGGAAATGAAATGTGAGGTCCCACTGCCATTAAAACCACGTGACACCAAATTATAATTAAACCCAGTGCCGGACGAACTCAGGTGGAACTCTTGGCCATAAAGTCTTGGCCTGAGAAATGGAACACCTGGGAGGTATGGGATTGTTCCTTGATGATGAGGACATGTGGTCAGCCCTTACAATTTTCTGGGTCCATCTTTGTTTTTGTAGTTATATTTGAAATATGTAGTGGTCATCTCCTTCCACCCAGGTCTGCTGGTTAATAGTAATGTGGCAGGGGTAGTTGGCTCAAAAAGTTGGGTCTCAAGATCAGAGGTCAACTCCCCAATGTAATAAGATCACTTGGTATATAAATGTACATTTCTAGTCATATAATCTTTGTAGCCAAGGCTTCTGGCCAACTAATAAATCCGGGGGATTTAAGAAATACAGTTGATCCTCCTAAATTATTTGTATAAATGAAAGAAATGCAATTTATTTCTCATCCCTCAAGGTCATCCAGGGACCAATTCATTTTATCTCTTTCAGACTAAAGACAACAAGAAGACGTCTCTAATTCACTGTCGTATTTTATTACTTAGTTTTATATTATTGGTAATACAATAACTGTTCTTTAACCTTTGTGCAACACTGTGTTATAGGTTTGCTCTTCAGTTTTACTTACATCCCTACATTTGAAAAGGGAAACCAGGGGATGAAAAATTAATAAAGATTTTGGGCCCAAAGAGGGACTGTCTCTCCTATACAGGGATACTTGAGAGGTATGGCATAAATTTGGTATAATGGACAATGTTTGGCTTTAGGAATAGCCAGTACCTTTATACTGTGTTCGTGGAGCATATTTTCTGTATTTTTCAATAATCTTTCTATAATTCAGTTTTTCTATTTAAATTTTTTCTAGAGTAACGTCGGAAAAAGATTTGTTTTATGTTGAAACATATACCACGGTGCATCATAAACAAACGCTTTTTCAAGATTTTTCATCTATACAATGTTAATAGAATTATAATATTAAGAAATCAGTAAAGCAATAAAGTTGTCAAGAACCATGAAGCAATACATTGGCATTGCTAAAAATGCAATTTTTTTATCCTATAAAATATATATTTTGGCCGCGTGCACAAAGCATTCCGATAGACCTGTTTGGAAGTGATTTCCTTGAATCTGGGTCTGTTTGAAATAAAAATGTGTTTTCCTGGTATTTTATGTGAGTTGCAATAGATTTATTACTTGGATTCCTATCTGTTTGGACTGTTTGATGAGTTCTGGTCCAATTTATAATGGATGTTTGATTTGGACAGTAGAAGGTCAGTTTTGGAAGCAGTTAAGCCTGAATAGTACAGCGCTACAGAATCTGATGGTGCTTTATAAAATAAATAATAATAATAACAAACCTAAATTATCAAAAGTATTGTTTTTATTTAGAAATCATTTGTAGCTACTCGACAGTGTCTGTGTTATTCAGAGACATGGAGACAATGCCCTTGAGGTTGGGTAGAATTGTTCTGCAGGGTCTTCCTTAGGACAGGACGAAAGGGGTAGGTGCAGTGGCGTAACCTAAAATCCAAGGGTCCCCTCCCCATGTATGTATTTTGTGTTTTATCTAAATGTCGTGCTCACGTATGTTCTCCTATATTTTGGAGCAAATCCATACACTGATGTGTTAACAAACACCCCATGTATGCTCAGTAATAAAGGACCCACTTCTGGACCAAGGAGCCTTCTGAGACATGGCCTCCTTGCACTGCAGGGTCCGTAAGGGCCTGTGACATGATCCTAGGTAGGTGCTCAGAGGCACATACATTCCTCAGGGGTCCACAGGGTTGTCCAGAAATGGAGGTGGTGGGTTTGAAAGACTTTTGAGGACCAACAAGGTGAGGTTTATCAAGGCCGCTACCCATAACAAAGATTGCCTTGTACATGTGCTAAAGGATCCCTGTGATGTCACATCTCCATTTACCACCTACTGATGGGGAACGAGAAAAGGATGCCTACTCCAGAACGCTATGTGGATGTATACCCTCAGGTTTCTGAAGACAAACAGTGCTGATGCTCCCCTACACCTTCGAAGAAACCACAAACAGAATTCTGGCTTCGGTGTCAAATTCCATCGCTGATTGCAACAATATGTTGAATGCGACACGGATCCTTGAAGAAACCTCACAGATGGAGCATATGGCAAAATTTGCAACAAGTGACATGGTGCTCAGCACACGTATCTCCCACTCGAGCAGTTCAGGGCTCGCTCTGACATACACGTGTGGACGGAACTTTTGGAAAATATTTAACAACTTGCAGTGAAACTACTGTCAGGGTGTTAAAGACCACCCGTGATGAGATGATTCTGGACATTTATCTCGGAGGGTAGTGGTGAGGAATCTGGGGTTAAGAGGTCACCAAACTACAATATGTACCAGCAAGTGATGTGCCATCAAAAGCTGGACATTAGGCTATAACAAAATTGTTCCTATATATTGAATGTGATTTTCAATCCATTGCCGTCTATGGTGGCAATTCTTTTTAACTCATGTTATCTAACACACCAACCATTTTTTTCAGTTTTTTTCTTTCAGCTCTAGAGGGTGGTAGATGAATGGAACATCCTCCCAGCAGACGTTGTAAAGGTTAATACAGTGAGGGTATTAAACATGCATGGGATAGGCATATGGCTCCTGAATCTAAGACGAGACCAACGACAGGGAAAATGGCGACTAGGTGGGGGATTGGGTCAGATCTGCCTGCAAATTCTTTCTTTCTCTAAAATTCTATACATTTTATATGTTTAAATTAACAAAGTTAACTGAATTTGCAGTTGTGTTTCTTCTAAAAAACTTAAAGTAAAAAAGTAAATCGACCACACTGTATTTTTGATTAAGGAAGGGCTTCTCTTTATGTCTACTCAGACTTCAAAACATTTAATAAAGAGGCATCACCTATAGATAAAATGTACACATAAACCATTTAAGAGCCAGTAAATACAATTTATCATATTTGTAATAGAGACATTGAATCCATTTAGTCCCAAGAATACCATTTTGGTCATTGACAACATTGTTTTGATGAAAAATGTTGTAATTAGTGCTTAACCTCTCTGTTAAAGACATAATTAAAATGCTTTGGAAGGATGTGGAAAGTATATTCAAATTTATGCATCTAAATCGTGAGTTTTAGATTGTATTATTCATTGGGTATTAATTACATGTTATTGTGTATTATTATATTATAACATTGATTATTATATTAAGTGACACACTGGGAATGAGAAAGTGGCTTCAGCCAATGGGAGATATTATTTCTGCCCAGCTGATCTCTCATTGGCTAATTTAGAACAGAAGGAGACTCTTCCACTTATTATATATATATATATATATATATATATATTATAATATATTTTAAAATTCTTTTTTGTACTCTCTGTAGCAGTGCAGGAGTTAATCTTCCGCCACAACTTCACATAATCCCCCTGAAAAGCGCAGCCTAGCTTATGACATGCATTCCTTTCAAGTTCCTTAAAGAAGTTAAAAGTTTCCCAAATAAAGTTACTAAGCACAGCAAGTTCATTCACAAGCCGCAGTAATGGGGGCTGGTAGGGGAATGATGGGGGTCACATCTAAATAAAGGACGAGGGGTCAGCAATGGGACCCGCCTGAAAACAATCAGGAATTGGTGTTGATTTGTCTCTTTTAAGTCCTGAAAGGGAACAGACACACAGGATCTATTGTCACAGGCTAGCGGCTCCAGTCTATGATGGCAGCTCTGGGGTACCACACAATGCCTTGGGATCCAGACGTCGTTCGTCATCCGTTACTTTGACATGTAACTGGTTTTACTTTTATAAACATTCCAACTTAGATTGTAAACTCTTCAAGAAATCATGGTCGGCGGC
This sequence comes from Spea hammondii, assembly GCA_029215755.1. Taxonomy (NCBI): domain Eukaryota; kingdom Metazoa; phylum Chordata; class Amphibia; order Anura; family Pelobatidae; genus Spea; species Spea hammondii. The sequence goes on along the minus strand of JARDYJ010000012.1, from coordinate 25,839,208 downwards.
GCACTGGTGCAGCAGAACGCTTTCGTTGAGTTGCATCGATTTACTTTATAATCCCTGCAGTAAATGTGCAAAAAATATTATTTTTGTTAGTTGAAATGAACGATTTAACAATAATTCTGCAGTGATGACATCATAAAATCATTTCTGCATTCAGGAAGCGAGGTAACTCTTTCCTTAAATGTTTTTTTTTTCCCCTGAGAACAGTGCAGCGGACAAAGGTCCACATTTATAAAGAGCTATTCTAGGAGTCGGCAGGATAAGTGCATTGGTTGCTATAGCAGCTACCCCATATTTAGAACTCAGAATGTGGCTGAAAGCAGGGCTGGACGGGCGATCACGAGGCCCGCGGATGCCTGATGACATAGTTGCGGCCAACAGCTGTAGCAGAAGCTTGGGTGTGCCAAGTGGGCATTCTGAATGTTACTTCTACCCCTTCAGGAACACTTACCTGGTGACATGAACCCTTCATTGAATGATGCCAATCCTACTTGGCCTGTTAGCCTGGGCAGGGTGCCGACATCAGCAAAAGAAGAGGAATCACGTGCTGGACAGAAATGCACTATATGGTAACCTGGAATGCAGTGGCATAACTAGAAACCACAGGGGGTGAAAATTGCCCCAGGGCCCCCAACTTCACCAAGCAACATGTCCCACAGTGCCACCTTTGCCCCAAACAGCTTATGGTGCCACCTTTTGCCCCAAGCAGTTTATCAGTGCCATTCTAACTCCCAAACAGCCCTGTCTGTGCCATCATTGCCCGTTGCCCCCCAACATACACTCTGGCACACGTATGTAAAAACACTTACACAAATTTACACATGCTAACACACTTACTCATACTCACTAACACAGTTGTACACATTCATTCTAACACAGACACTCGCTTTCAAACCACTTATGCTAGCACACACTCCATCTCACACCATTTACACATCCATGCTCACATACACTTATACATAGACATTAATGCTCACACACACACATGTATACCTAGACGTACATGCTTACATACATACAAATATACAGACTAATTATCAGGGCACCAGGTTAGGGATCCACTTTTAGTGGCTTCACTAAGCACGTGCAATTACTGTGGCCCCTGTGAGTGTGATATGCCATTGGAAAATGATTATTGTACAGCACTGCAGAATATGATGGTGCTATACAAATCAATAAACATTAGCAAATTAATAATAATTAGATAGCATGTAATGGGCATTTTAAAAAGTACATGATATATATTTCTGTTGCAGATGTGAATCCCTAAACGTTTACGTTTTTGTTTATAATATAACTTTTAACTTATACATTTGCTTCAAAACCGATGACAGATGCAATAATAATAAAACATACATATTGTAATATCATGGGGGATTTGATATTTTATTTTGGGCAATTGCAACTAATAGGTATGAATTACCCGGTGATTAGTGTGCCAGCCAGATTTATAGCTTTCTCATTTTCACCTATACACTTGCTAGCAAATAGACTAGTTATCTGTATAGGGGAAATGACCCTACGAAGACATTGAAGATGTACTCTTGGACTTCCTTATTGATTTGGGGTGCCCAGTGCATTTTGCAAGACTACCAGCTTTCTGAAAACACCTTTATTCGAGTGACATTTGGTGCAGGAATGCAGGTGAGGTGTATATGTGTGTCTGTGTATGTGTATGTGCATGTGTGTATATGTGTATGTGTTGTGTGTATGTTTTGTCTGTATGTATGTGTGTGTGTCTGTGTGTGTATGTGTTGTGGGCATGTGTGTGTCTGTGTGGTGTGTCTGTGCGAACCACATGGAAGGGGGGTGTGAGCAGCCCAGGGAAAGTTGCAAGTTGCATGTCAGAGGTGCTGTCACCAGTGGGGAGGGGCCACACATTCTACTCCAGAAACCCTTAAGCAAAGAACAGGAGATCATCGGAGAGAGAAGGAACCATGGAGGAATCTGGCAAGGAGCTGAATTAAGGTTTGCATTCCAAAGGAACAAGGGGAAGCGATCAGTTTGGGTAAGGAGGAGGCGCCTGCTCTGGCATTGATACATTGTAACAGCCTGTAGCAACTCTGCTTACACTGGGATTTCATGGACTTCCATGGGGCAGGGGGTGCAGGGGCTCTGTGTTTCAAATTGCAGAAGAGGTTTCGAATTAAGTCACTAAAGGTGCAGAAGATCCGTCAGACCCAGCAAATGCATGGCCAGATGCCAATCAGCTCTTAGGGTTTGGGAATTAGAAGCTAAGGGCTTGAAGTCTTACTTTTATTTTACTCTTTTATTCAGGACAGTAAGTGGGAATTGCAGACTAAAAAAATACTTAAATTCTCCTCTGCCGCGAGTCGGATTCTTTTTTTGTCCACAAGCTGATAACAGAGTTCTAAACACCTTTTTGCTGGATGTTTGCTTGGTGCTTTCTTTAAAATTAGGTAAGTCACTATTTTTTGTATTACAGAACCCATGTGTTTTACATTGATTTCTATACCTCTGCCCCTTGGAATAGGCAGAGACACCACAGGAGTTTGGTTGTTAATATGAGGTATTATTCTTTATTATTAGTTATTATTATTGTTGTTATTGTTATTAATGGCACTATGGCATGAAAATAATTGACTTAACCCGTTGGCATAACTGCTATCCTGGACTACAACCCCCATCACACCCACCAAAAGTGACAGATTTACAGTGATAGCGGTTATAATTCACAGGACAGTGAGAATACGCCTAGACCCCTCATTGGCGGAAAAGTGGCTTAGCATCATAGGAGTTGTAGCTCACCTGCAATGCCAGACTAGAATTTACACAACCTGGCTACAGGCTAACTTAGAACACAACAGTTGGATTGTAAGAATATGCCTTCCTCAGCTTGTGCATGATGGGACTTGAAGCCTTTCGTGGGAACTGGAATGGTAGAATTGCCCACATGTTGCCTGTCTAAAGGTTGATGAGCAGATTGGGAGTTGTAGTCTGCATGAGGGGAGAATCGTAGCCCTGGTTAGATAAAAACCCCTGCAATTGCTTATGATTGTCTGCTTAAGCGTTGTTGAATGATGATGGGAGTTGTAATCTCAGAGGATGAGAACGCTGAATGCAGAAATGATTTTTTTTAATGATATAGTTTACTTGGCTTCTGGGAGACGGCTGCCTACAAGAATCCTTTAACACTTCATTCCTGCCCTATTTAGTTAATGCGTTACTGAGTTATGGTTTACCCTGCTCCATCAACAGTTAATCTGTTTAACCCCTGACTGCCCAGTACACAGCTGATCTGCTGTAATCTAGTTTTTCCCCCCAGATTTTTACTTTTACAGCCCGTCTAATTAGAACAATGAGTCCATTCCGCATATTAAACTCTTATCAGCTGTACCTGGTTTGAGGGCTGTGAAGTTATCTCATTAGAAAGCCTTCATGATGTTCGTTATACCGCACAGACTGTAAAGGTTATGAAACTTAAAAGTATTATTATTGTACGTTATTTATATAAAAGCATAGAACCCGCCGGCAGATCGGCCCCATTCAGCCCGTCTAGCCAGTCCTTTCCCCTGCTGTAAAGACTCAAACCTTAATAAGTCATTGGTCTCGTCTTAGATTCAGGAGCCGTGTGTCTATCCCATGCATGTTTAATCCCCTCACTGTATTAGCCTCTACCACTTCTGCTGGGAGGCTGTTCCACTTCTCTACCACCCTCTCATTAAAGAACATTTTCCTTGCATCCTGTATAAGCCTCAGACCCTCTAGTTTTAGATGATGGTCTCTTGTTCTAACATTTCTCCTCCGTTGAGGTGTCTCTCTCCCATCCCCTCTCTCTCCTCTTCCCCAATCTAGACATATTGAGACCCTTTAAAGTTTCCTGATAATTTTCGTATGAGAAATGCCTGCATATTCCTCTATTCCTTGGAATGGTGACAATGTTCAAGAATTTAAGTCATTCTGTTTCGAGCCGAGCCGCTATCAGTCAATCAAAGGTAGTCTTACTTGCCTTAGGGCATCCTCCATCCTACCGTGAAATACCATCTACCTTACTGAACAGCATGTTCCTCATTATACAGGGAGGGCCATTTGTGGCATTCTCTGGTTGACAACTCCTATGAATCTCAGCCACCTGCAAGTAGTAACTATTATAATATTGTAGAGTTGGCCTGTCGGAGTTAAGATTCACCTGCAGACCTGCGGGAGCTCTGTCATGATCCGCTTGGCAAACTTATGCAGGTAGCACCTGAAGTCTTTGATATTTCGAGCGTGGGTAATTGTGTTGTCCTCTGGCAGAAAACGTTACATTTTCAACCCCTTAAATGGATGGGTGGGAGAGGTGGAGAGACGGTTCTTATGAAACCAGCAGTATTTGCAATAATTTTAGATGATTAGCTCAAAGATAAGCTAAAAAGTGTTCAGAATATAATTGTCAGGTTTTTTTTCTCGTTGATATATTATTAAGACTCAATCATATTCTTATACACGGTGACTTGTAAAACAAAAATGCAGATACAAGTGTATACAGGTTCTGAAGGATATATCTCTCGTACAACCTCTCGTTTTCATTTTAAATGTTGCGGCACAGAAGCGGTTAACCCCCTTTTTAGTTTCATGGTTGGAATACAGATTATGAGATAAGATGATTCCGCTTGTAACTCTTGGCTATGAATCATGAGAATTATAGTTCAACAATAAGGAGAATGCTATGCGTTGCGACCCCAAGGAGAAATATGAAATGTTACTTTAAGGGTGGATTCATGGAATAGCCTTCCAGTAGAGGTGGTTTGGCCAAATAAATCAATGCTCTGGAAATGCAAACTATTTTTTTGGAATCTTTCCATTAATTCAAATGAGGGTTTTACCCATTTGGCAGAAGTTCAGACAGCACAATGGAACTTTCCAGCTATTTGCTCCACAGGCTGGGAGGTTTGGCTGTTCAGGCGCGTGGAGGAAGCAGAGCTGTAGCCTCGGGGTTAAAATCAATCCCTTGGTGACCGCCAGTGAGTTCTGAACTTCCTGCAGCTCAGGTATGATCACTAGGGGACTCCTGAGCTCTCTCGCATTCCAATCTACGTGAAGATCCTGCGCTGGATCTTAACGCTCTCGGGCTTCGGCAAAGCGGGTCTCTAACTTTCCTCAAAGTTCTGCCCTGCTTTGGTGGCTTCTGGGTTTCAGGGAGTAGTTGAGATGGAGACCGAGGAGAGAGTAAGGTTGCATCAGTGCAGGAAACGGTTAAGCTAGTTCTGCCACCTTTTGCCACTGAGCTCGGTTTGCCTTTAAAGGTCCTCTCCCAACCTACTCTGAGGAATGTGGCACTTTTATGACTAAATGCAGTGTTGGCGTACCTGGAAACTCTCCAAATGAGCTGACCCTGAGACTCTGGAAATTAACCCTTTCATAGCCCATCATGAAAATTCTATGCAGGGACTCGCCAAATGTGTTAACCTAATGGCGCTAACCCTGATTCTCACGGAAACCTGACTTGCCGTTATATAAAGATGCGCTTAATTGAGTTACCTGCGTTCAAGCAGGGATATCCACCATGATATATTACGTCAAATGCACCAATTGGGAGTCTTATATGTGAACAGCAGGATAGACTAGGATAACCCCGAGAATCTGCCCATTCACTCTGAGATTGGGGCAAAAGCCCTGAGACTCCGGGTCAAACCCTGAGAGGTCCCAGGTATGAGCATTAGAAACATAATTCCTAGAACTATTGAATGCCCTTGAAACATGCCTGCCAACTGTCTCGATTTTGGCATTCTATTCTGCTGTGCGGACGAAAACCCCTTCCTACGTGCACAGATCTTTATTTACTAAAGAATGTAGCCTAGAAAAAGGCTAAGTGTTACATTTGCCACTAAATACAATGCGATTGATATTATCAAATTACATTTTGTTCTAAATAATCGGGATTCTCTTGAGCTTTTAACCCCGTGATTGATGCCAGCTGAGAGTGTATGTAAAATACAGCATGGATAGGACTGATTGGAATGCATTCTTCTCATTTCTTTGATGTGTGGGTCACGCGTTTAAGATAAATGGTCACCTACGCAGCTTTAAGTATTAACAAAAGTATTTACTTTACTATAACCTGTGCCCCCCCCATTTTACTTTGTTAAAGCTTACATCAGAGATTGCTCTTGACTAAGCTAATGTAATTACTTACCCCCTTGCTCATCAGTTTCTTTATAATATATATATATATATATATATATATATATATTATAATGTGTGTGTGTATACTGAATTGTAAGCAAACCTCTACCGGCCAGCATGCTGAGAGAACAGTTAGTAACTTCTAAAGTATAAGCTGCTTTCTCAAATCGTCTTTTATAATTTTCCGGAAAGAAAATATTTAATTTGTTACTTTGTTACTAGCTTTAATATCTATAAATAAAATACCTCCATATATGTCAATAAGCCATGGTTAGTACTGAAATGCAACCGCCCTCCAACCATACTGAGGTTCTTCCAGGTGTAGGCTACCCATAGCTCTCCCTCTTTTGGGAGCGGTGGCATTACCGACGAGGAAGGGCTTGGAGAGGGCATATTGCACCCGCCCCCCCCCCCCCGCCCATAGGAAGAAGAACCTAACCCGAATCCGGGTTAAACCTGGCAAGCTTCAATGGATGCCTCCAACCCTAAAGCCATCAATATCCTTTGTGATGTGTTGCGATACCAACCATGCATTAAAATGTTTGGCAGCATTAAAATGTTATACATATTTTAAGCCAGCCCTAAACATATTCTTCAATCTTGACATTTTTAAAGTCCCCTTTGATCTTTTACGATATTCCTGGCCAACAAGGATTTTTTTTTTTGTATGATACCCATCTTGGACGGAGAACCAGTTGGTCATATTGCGATAAATTTACTCTTCTCTGGCCATCTAAGTTGGGCTTCTCTGTGATGTTTGATCTTTTGCTCTAAAATAATTAAAAAAAATTTAAAATTGATTAAAAAAATAAAAATACAGTGTTTTATTACCACCTAAAAATGACACACGTGTGTAAAAAAAAAAGTTTACATAGGCCGTGTGGACGGCTTTTTTTACTACCACGGCAGGCGCTTCCTCTCTGATGGAACGAGAGACGTGCAAATGTTTACTAACAAGTCGTGTCAGTGTAAACTCTGAACTTGGAACCGGTCCATGGAGGAACCTGTGCCAAATAATATCTGGCCTCCTGGAATAGCCGTGAAGGTCAAGGGAAGTCCCCGTACGATATTAGGAGTGAGCAAACTGCACAGATATGGGGCTGGGGTGCATATTTCAGAAGGGGTGAGGCACATTAACAGCTGGTTTTAGTATCTGCCAAAGGGAGTTCACTTCAAAAGCCAGCGAGACCCTTTGAAATAACTTTGGCTTCTCTGATAGGACCCAAGGTTACTTATATTTGCTGGTGGAATCTCCAGAAGAAGAGAATCTCCAGAAGTTGAGATTCACCGCATTCTCTGTAGCTGTCCAACAGCCGATAGACTACAGGTGCGTGTTGATGATGTCAGCAGCTTTCCCAGCCAATCAACAGAGGCTGGATGCTAATGGAGCGACCTTCTCTACTGTGTTGAGGAACTCTCGTTTCAGCTTGACTATGTTGAGCCAGACTGTAAATAAAAAATCACAGATGTGTTCTCATTGAAAAAAGAAATGGTAATATATATTATTCACTTTTCAATGACAAGAAGTAGAGTAGGAAGCATTAATGTCTAAGGCTGTTGGGTGGACTAGTAAATCTTCCTCCTGGCTTCTTACTTCTTCTCCTAATATGCAAACCTTTTAATGTTCCATGTTTGTGTACATATGTATTTAGAAGTGTGGTGGTTACAATCTTTATCCTGCCCGGAAGCTGGGAGATTTTAAATATATAGACAGGGTTACTATTTATCTGTTTCTTCCGGGGAGGAAATTATGGGGTAGGTGGCAGGTGAAGAGTTATATTAATTGATGGCAGGCGGTCTATTGAGTTTTGGCTGTTTTAATCTGAAGGTATGTATAGTGGGTATCATTGTGAATATGTGTTTGCAGGGAGTCATGAAACTGTCCTAATCCGCCCGCATGGCTCATCCATTCTCAATTCCTCGATTGTTTTAACATCATCTGGGGTTATGGCCAGGTTATGATCTCATCTGCTTACTGCTATCCAATCTGCAAGGATACTGATCTCATATTGAAGGTGAAATACCACAAAAAAAAAAAATCTGTCATTGTTTTGGATAATATGATCATAAGGTGGCTAAAGGTAATCAGCCATGTGTGGAATCTCATAGGAACCAACCTGTTGTACTAGAGGTAGGGTGTCTAGATTTTATATGTGTAATAGACAGAAGACGAAATGGAGATTAGACAGATTTATTGGGCTCTTGCATGGTCGTCCGTTCCTGAAACCTTCTACCATGGCCAATTGAAGCTTTGTCGCATGTCTGTGTTCTGGATGTCCTTGTGTTGGGTGCCTATCCACCAAGTGCTTCGACGGTTGAGGAACGCTAAGCACACCACACTATGCTAGCTTAGAATGTCATACTGCAGAAACATTCCATTAAAACATGTGCTTCTTGTTCTTAGCACCCTACATACAGTGCCCACTAGCCATGGAATATTTCCGTAAGCTGTATTGGACGTCCCTGCCTAACTTGGCTCTCTTGATTTCCTTGTTCCTTTTCTCTTGGTCGATTTTGAAAGTTATTATTTGGCAGGAAAGTTGGCACCATAAGATCTTTGACCTCATTTTCTCCATGCCCGCCAATTAAATCTTCGCCCCGTTTAATCTTTTAAAACTCTTGATCACCGTATTCTGATGTTATTGTTGAGTGTGAAAGCCTCCATAGTGGTCACCGGCCAAAATCACTGTGCTCATGGTTAGTAATTTATGTCCATTGGCATATGGTAGCAAGTGTTCTCCAGCCAGGGAATTCCAGAATATGATATCACGCATTAGTTCCCAGCCATCTTTTCTATGGGTCATCTTTTTTGGCTATTTATTTCAGTATTTTATATTAAAGGGAATTTATCACCTTATTCAGCTGAGTAATAACATGTTACGTGACATATTCGTGGAATGCTGTTAAACGTTACTTTTATTGTAGTAAGAATATTCTTTGTTTATATTTTGCCATTTGTTGCGTAGAGCAAGGCTGGATTTACTTTAGATGTTCCTTGGCACTTCCAACTTCCTAAAATACTGTAAATAAAAATATTGGCAATCATTTTAGAACTTTGAAGTTGTGTACTAGATACGTAGGTAGAGCAAAAACAGAAATAGCTGGTATCTGGTATAGATGGGTGACGAGTGCATGGAGGTGCGATGACACCAAGAACGAAGGTCTCCTAGAAAGTGGTACTCAAAGCTATTGGTCAGTCTCTTTACTGGGTTATTTGAAAGTGTTCTTGTCAAGAACAAAGAACTAACCCATTCTTTTCCACACTTTTGGATCTACCTTAAGAGGTCAGAATAAAGGCACAATTAATAGTGTGTCTAAGTGGGGCAGTGGAGCAGCATATGAGGTCTACAACTCTCTTATTTACTTATGAAGCCATGAAATAAATCTTACATGAGCCATAGCATTATAAATTCTAATTATCTCCAATTTACAGCAATTTACAGCTAGTTTATCTCTTATCTCCTACTTTCCACTTCTCATCCTTTATCTCAAAACACAACCCATCTTGTGCCATCTCATGCCTTCACCTGTCTCCCCAGAACCTTCTGCTTCTGTCTTCAAGACTTCTCTAAAGCTTGTGCCAACAATTAGGGTGATCTTCAGAGCTTCGAGCTCTCCTAGAAACCTCAGCTGTCCAAGATTTACCTTCTAGACCCCTGTGAGATGTTGACATGCTGTGGGCACTGTTCCCCTTTGCTTATGACCTATGTCTCTCTCATGACCTTGTTCTTTTTATAATAACCCCTATGACCTTGTTCATTCTAGAATACTTTTCAAGTGTCCCTTTTTGGAAAGACATTCCCTTTTTGAGTCCATCATTCCTGTCCTTACTCTGTATCAGTGGCTATCCCCTCTAGCGATAATATTATGTCTGTTAAACAACAAGTAATGAGTTTATTAGCATTGTTCCCAAAGCAAACAAATCATATTGAATATTGAAGTTTCTTTTTCTTTATAGAGGAAACATCTTCCCAGTGGCTTATGTCTTCATTAACATGATTAACTCTCATAATTATGTTAAACCTTTTGTATACCTCACCTGTTTTGAGGACCAAAACATGTGAGATGTGAATATATAAGTGATAAGACTGACATCATGGAATGTTTGTAACAGTAGAGACCAGGAGCTATAACGTAACCAGTGTATAGGGTTCATCACCCCACAAGGCTAGCTGGATCTCTTTAGCAACTGCTAGCACATCATTACAAATTGCAATGTTGCCTCCATAGACTCTGCTAATTTCGGCCGAGCTCAAGCTTTTCATTTTTCCCTGGCCTTGATGTCTTTTAAACTCATTATATTAAACTTATTCTTCGACTTTGCATACATTGTTTCTTTGGATGTTTTTAAATGTAAAACCTAATATTTTTAAACATTATGTATCAACATAGTACTTTGTTACAATACAACTTATAATGTAGAACTGAGCCTTTTATAATTCATTGGTGGGGGGGTTAGGTTGTTTTAAAAGGTTTGGATGGAATGTTTTATGATCGATTTTAAATATTTTAGAAAATTATTAGCACAATTAGTTAAATGATGCAAAATGGTTCGCTTTAAAAATCAGGAGCCATATGCCTATCCCACACATGTTTAAATTACTGTATTAAGTGCATTCAGATATTTTAGCGAAACTTGCCAATTTTCTCAATTCGGATAAATGTCCAAAAACGAGGAAGGAGCCCAACGAAACAAAGGAAAAAGAAGCAGAGAGTTTTGAGGCCTCATTTACAGGGAACCAGATGAAGAAAGAAGAGGTAAAAGAAGAAAGGGAACTGCAGGAAAGGAGACAAGGACTTGGAAACGTTCAGCAGAGAGAAAGTGAATGAGAGTGTATGTGAGAGAATGAGGGGCAGTGTTAGGGAGTGATGAATGTGAGTGACAAAGAATTTTGTTTCTGAATGCAATAGCCCTTCAAGATTCATGCGGCCTGAAAGGGCAGAAAACATAATTTGTTGCACGAAAACGAATGTGCCAAAATCGAAACAAAAAATGTGTCCATTTTTCTTGCATTTTCTACAAGTTAAGTATTGACCTCTTCCACTTCTTCTGGAAGGCTTTTTCACTTATGAACCACCCTCTCAGTTGCCAATTTCTGAAGCCAGAGGTTTGACTTTGTACATTATAAATAATACATTTTAGGGTAAAAACTGCAATAGGTTGGGCAAAACAAACACAGTGATTCCTAGTGCCAGAAAAACATCCACATTTCACGGGCACGCTGCCTAGAACCATATTGTTGACACCCAGATATTAAAGCCATTAAATCAGTTACATCCTGCAAATAAAAGCCCCTGTCCTTGCTTGACTTCACTAGAATAATCTGGTGACCTTACCTGCACCCGCAAATATTCCTTAAAACAGTCGTGTGTTTTCTTTATAGTAAGCAGAATGAATCACTATGTTGGATCAAGTCCCTATAACTCAAGGAGAACTGACGTGTCTTGAGATTTTACTACCGAGGACAGATCAAGGTGCCAGAAACGTGCTTTAATTGTGTTCTTGACACATGGACTATCCTTCTGACCTCAGACTCATTGTGTTAGTATGTCAAATGTATTGATATTGTGTTGCTGGTTTTAATTAAAGCATTACGCTGTATATGCTTTCTGCTCTCAGGATTTGTGTGATCCTCCCCATTAAATGATCTCTATCATACAGGTCCAGTGATAAAAGTTTAATAACTCCTTTTATGCCCACTCCCTTTTTAGTTACTCCAGTCTCCCTCGGCCTGGAGGGACTGCTGTTAGGGATAGGGTTTCAAGCCACACTTTACTGAGATAAAATCAGTTTTTGGGGTAGGAATGCAATTATACTTCTTCCTGAGCATTCTATCAGAACACAAAAAGAAGCATGCAGTTTAATAAGATCCTATAGTTCTACAGAGCTTGCAATCTGTTATACTGTGTGTGTGTGGGGGGGGGGCAGTTTATCCAAGGTGCCGTTTCACATTAAATGGGGGGCTTGTATGCTCACAGGGTTAATGTGGCTTTCTATGCCTGGGGGCATTCATCGCAGAGGTACGGAGGGAATACCCGGATTAGGTATCTTTGTCAGCGATTGTGTATGAATGCATTCCATGTGTGTGAGCTGTTACAGTGCGTCGCTGGGGGACTGGGATGGGTTAGAAACAGGACATATGGGGGCAATTATGTTCAGCCCCTTCTGTAGTGTTACTTTGGTTTATGTCCCCCCAAAAAAGACATATGTAATAGATTAACTGTATATGAACACGGCATCAAAAGCAAGGATCCTAAAAGGTAACTTTTTGCCTACTTTTTTTGATACAGAAACAATGAGTCCTTCAGCCATGTATTAAAAGCCTCTCTCATTTTTAAAGTGCACCTGTCATTAACTTTGTAGCAGGGACAACTTTTGACCTATACATTGTGTTACCCAATGGGCTAGGAACTGTATGGGTAAAAGTTAAATTCCTCCATTCGCCATTAAGCATCACCAAACATTAACGGGTAAAAGATAAATCTGCAGAGTTGGCTCGAGATTATAACCAGGTTGGGCTGCTCAATGCGACCGATCACCATGCAGGGAAGCCTCCCATTAAAATCAATGGGGGGCGCATGTAAATCTTTGATCTTTTTTTTGTGAAGTTCCATCCTGATACCCAGAAGTTATTGCAGATTTCACGCGCTGCTCATACCGGTCTTTTTATACAGAAATGGTTTATTTTCACTCTGGTAAGGTCAACAACTCCTTGAAGACCCCGTGGAAGGAGGTACGTATGAAGTCAGTTGGGGTGGAGTATAAGAGAGTTTATTTCTGATGACATGGAACCCAATAAACCTTCTCTACTGGCAGAGGGAGCTACATACCAATGCCTGCCAAGTCCATAATAACTGGATGCTGTAACCGAGGACGGCCATTAACACGTCTCACGATCCAGTGGTTAAGGGGAACCGCTACGGCCTCAAGCAGCCAACTCGGTCTTTGCTCTCGCAGCTGTAAGCCGTCCGGCTTGCCAGATGCGTTTGGAATTTATAGCCACGTTATGGAACGCGTACTCCATGCCAACAGGGCAGTAATAATGGAGTCTAAAGTCTCCTCCGTTCCAAAATATACAGACCTTGGTATCGGCCGACACCAATTTTATCACCCCTTTTTTTTTTAAAGGGGAGGTGGGCATCGTTATTATTTGTCACCCGGTCCTCCCCGACTTGCTGTGAGCTTCTATTTATGGCCCAGTAACACGTCTGTAAATGGGAAGAATATTAAAATAAAGAGAATAATATTAAATTATTTACATTTCTAAGGACATGAAATCAGGAAAAATGTATCGTCCTATTAATATCAACGTTTGTTTTATTGGCTGCGGGTGTGATTTATTTATTTAAGTTGACGATAAATCATCCATGAAATGAGGTCATCGTGGAGAACGGTCACTTCAAGAGCTTCTCTAACCCGGGGATAATATGGTTGGTCTCTACATGCTTTAGGATACTTGACACATCACGACAGCCCTTAAAACGTATTTTTATGTCTTAGCTTGAGTTTGGTCAATCCCGTCTACTAATCACCATCCGACCTATTAGCACCATCTCTCTAAACATTAACCCATCAAGAGACAATTCCAAGCTTTTCTCTGTTGATAACTTTGGCATGTTCCAAATTTGCTGCCTTTGTTTTGAGGAACGTGACATTTACAGACCGGCAAACCCAGGTTCATCGCAGAAATTAAGAATGTTTTTTTGGACTTGCTGCTTCTCCAGTTTGGAGTTGAGGAGAACAACATTTGGTTCGAAAGTGTCCTGCAAGAAAATTATTTCTTGTCTGTTTCATCTTCAATCTTTTGGACGAGATTTAGAAGGTTATTTTTAAGCAAAAGGTTATTTTGACCTCAAGTCCGTTTGGCTCGTTGATTTACACCAGATTCATTTACTCTTCAGTTTCAATTTGTGGTCCAGTTCAAGGGCCTCCACAAACAGACCTGTGAAGTAGTAATTAAGTTTGTCTGTTTTTTATATTAATAAACCAATCTTTCTTTTCTCACTTTCACACCAGCATTCGATAGCCCGGTTTCCTGAGGGCCCGCGTTGCGATGACAGCTTATGTCATTTTGCATTGTTGCTAAAATGTTACCCACCCTTCTTTGCAGAGAGAGCGCAGCCCTAGATCTGCTCGGTCTCTGCACGGCATTGCAGCTCTTACAATTATCCGCAAGGTGGTTTGAGCGATAAAAAAACAAACCGCCTTCAGATATATGACTGCCAGTTCCTATTTTTATAGCGTGTCACTTGAACAATGCACGAAGAATTAATTTCTTCCTTATTTTTCATTGTGAACACAAATTGTTCTCATCAAGGTCACTAAAAGGACATGTTGGGGCCTAAACTAAGGTCTCCTCCTAAAGCTCTTTATCATAACCCTTCCCACCAGACTTCTACACTTCTTGGGTTCTCCATGTATCGTAGACTGAAAGTCCCATCACTCTCCCAAGGCTGCTGGTTACAGTGAACAGGACTTGGGAGTTTTAGTGGTACCCACAACTCCATCCCTTCCAGGTATCCCTGTTTAGAAGCCACTTTAAGATACCTCCTGCCACAGCTCAGCCTGAGTAACTTCCAAGTTTGCATATGCAGGTTGCCTCCTTATTTTCTTTTCTGGTTATCTTTAACATTGATGTTCTAAATTCCATAAGGATCAAGACCTCAATGCTTTTCCCTTGGTGATGAGTTAATGGAGAATTGACGGGAGAAGATTCCGCTCCTTCAGAAGAGCGTTAAGAACATTGCAGACCTCTTCTTTTTATTACTAACCCATGCTAGGATTATTTCTGTAACCTATCACTTCATTCATATTTTTCTCTGGCCCTGATTAATACTACACATAAGTCATGTGATACAAAGTAAAGGTTCTAAAAGTCCTTAAAAAAAAAAATATATATATGTCTAAGCAGAACAACCTCTAAGACCCCTATGAGGCACACCTTTATTTAAAAGTCTGATGCCGTAAGAAAATTGATGAGCTTGGATCAAACAGAGGCCGTGGGCTAATTATCCCATGCCTATACTGCGCCAGTTCTGAATAGAGAGCTCATTGTAGGACGTTTAAATCCCAGGCAGGGAGTGGATTTCTGTTTAATATTTACAGGTTATTAGTGAGCGTTCAGAGCTCTGGGCACTGACCGTGTTAACAAAGGCTTTTTTTATTTCAGAAATGGCCAAATCCCTTTCCTTTCCCAGTATTTGCTTAGTTACAGAGAGTTTACTTAGCCCGCGTAGGGCTATTTGCTAGGGAACCAATACATTGTCCCACTTCCAAAATACACCCTTCCATAGCCTTCAGATGTTTAAATGACCCTAGATTTTGATCCAAGTTAGTCCTGGCATCTCCAACGACAAACCTTGGCTCCCCAACATTAATTATTTCTTACTCATAAATGCAGTATTTATCGTAAATCAAAGCTCTGCTTATTTCATCCAGAGATTTTACCCATCAAAGTGAGTAAAATGTGGATTCGCAATCCAATTTCTGTGATTAAAGGGCAATTTTCACCTTCTCTGTTTATTTATTTTTTAGAACCCCTATGTGGCTATGAGTTTTATTTTTGTGTGGCATGTTCTACAGTTGTAGGGAATATTATCCATCCCACGCTTTATGACTCGAAGGACTGTTCGCTCCATAGACGGTAAACAGATATTGCTTATAGATAAGAAAGGTTTCGAGACAAAATAGAATCTAATCTAATTATTAATCTGGTGCTGTCAAGCTGAAGACCCATACTTTGGCTTTGGGTCAAAACTTGGATTGCCAACTAGTCACAATTTTACCAATAGGCTGGTAAAACCAAATGTTGTTAAAAACAAAGCTATTTCAGTGGAATTTATGGAATACGTTTTCTAGGAAAAATGGCAGCTGTATCTGTACTGGCTCTCCTTTGGCGCCAAGTGACACCAGATTCTCACAACCAGGGTTGATCCACCCAGAAGTCCACCTGAACCTGATGGCTTCCTTGAGAGCATAGTTGGTCTGGACGTTTTTTTGAACTAAGCCACGCCAGATAGTTATTTTAATGGAGAAGTTCCACCAAAATCCTGTTTTACCAAGGAGGATACCAAGAGTTGAAGGGTTGTCCCTTAATTAGTAAAATATTTAAATGTTCCCAAGTCATTATACATCTCTATTGTATTCTCAGTTAAGGAAATAAGATATAGACAGCACAGTAGTATCCGTGCCGTACATTGTGCGTACATAGCAAGAAGCCCCACATCTCCAACACCCTACTCACCAAGAATGTTTGCTTAGAACTAAATACTGTTATGATCTACCTACTTAAATGTATTTGAAAACCAAGAAGTCCATAGAACACCGGGTCCCTGGACTGAGGAGGCATAACAGTGCACTTTCAGATCTTGTTGATACAATACACACGCATTCTTCATTGCCACCAAATGTCTTTTGATATAAGATAACCCTCTCCTTTATTTAAGTAAACCTTGCAATTAATCATCATATTGAAAAGTAGGTGGAAAGGTGTCCTCCAAGATCAGAAGACTTGTTCATACCACGTGTGTGTTTAGTAAACAGAGAAATGTTTCTTGGAAGGTGAACTTTGAACTTCCCTTTTTTATGTCTGTTTCTTACAGAGCTGCAAACCAAGAATACTACGTGTCTACCAGCAAGTCGCACAAGAAATAACTAACTTGCAACAAAAAGGATTTTCTCTTACACAAACCATAAGTCCTACGTTGGAGAAGGTGAGATATATATCCGGCTTGTACAATTATATTACGTTAAATTCCGTAGCGCTATTACAATCAGGAGTTGTAAACAATTATTAAAACAAGACCAACCGTATTAAATACTTTATTATTGGTTTAGAGTTAGAATACATTAATATATGACACACCGTTAGAAGACATTATGAAGGCAGGTATCCCACCTGAAGAAGTTCAAGATGATGCAGCGTTTGCTTGATTCTGGTCAGGAAGTAGCTGTCCTTGGGTACCAACCAAAAAATTATAGTCTTGGTTGGTCCAATGCCCTGACTTCTAGTTTGTGCTGTGGTGAGCCTAGGGTTAGTGCCACTTGAGTTGAGTTTTTCTTCAATGCTACCTCTGTAACTGAAACACACGCGCACACTAACAAACTCTCATGCACTCACTCTAACACCATACATTTAAACATACAGTCACAGGTTATCTCCCTTTCTTGCACCGCTAACCCTAGACTGACAAACACATAACACCATGCAATAACACGCAAACACACTCTACTATCATACACTTGCATTCACTCACTCTAACACCATACAGTTACACATACATATACATACTCTCTCTCAACAGCTCTCCCTACCACTCCCTCTTACCTTACACGGAGCCCTATCTTCATTGCAGCTCACTACCATCCTACTACCGCAAGGTCACGTAAGGCTCATTACAAGACCCCGCAGGGCGCCTTGGTTACTGGTGCAGCTGGGTGCCGTGTAAATCCCTGAGTTTTTGCATGTTTTCAGGCAGCTGAATATTAGACATTTCTATGTGTTCTAGCTCTATTAGCTAAGCACAACCTAGAAAACACTCTGGACTCCTTATAACATCGTGTTGTGGTAAACATTAGAATGGCTCAGTCCACATCACCCAGCTGGACTCTGACTAAAGAAAGTCTATGGAGGGACAGACTTCATTTAAATTGCCATAGAGAATCTATCTATAGAGAAAAACTATTTATTATAACAGAATAATGAGGAGAAATAAATGCAGATCCCAAGAACTATAAGATCGATGAAGGCACGCAGTAGTTTGAGTTGAGTTAATGCTTTTGAGATTCTTAATTGAATAATTTGTTTCAATTTCTTGTTAGTGGTTTTTTTCCCCCCAAACGGTAAAGTGTTTTTACACAACGCCAGCTGTGTTTATCTGCTGTCATGAGTGCGTATGTGTGTGTATTTGTGCTTCGGAAATAATAGCGGATGTGCAGTGAAAATATTCATCTGTGGACTCCCTAAATCCTCAGTGACCAGTATAAACATGTAAAGGGACAGGGGTTTTATTTAGATTTGTACAGAGGGGTCCCCTGGTCGCTGACCTTTAACCTCTGTCAGACTTATGGGCATTAACAGAATACCAGCTTCTGGAAATCTCATTCAAGACCATTGCCGGTGACATATTTTACACCACCCATGTAATCCGAGCTGCCCGTAAAGTGAATAATGACTTCAAGCCACAAGGCTTACACAAGAGCTGTCACTTAGCATAGCCGCATGTTTATTCATCTTAACCTTTTAAACACCGTGGTTAAACGGCGTTGTGTAATACAAAGTTTTAAAATACCATCAGTTCCCCCTTACAGATTGTTAAAATTGTCTACTAAACCTCCTGACGAGAAGGAACTATGGATCCTTTGGCTTGTAGTTGTGTTGCCCTTATTCCATTTTTCTTCCAAGTTATACATATTTTGGTCGTTTTTCTATTTTACGTGATAAGTTTAACCTGGATCAGTATAGAAACGCAGGTGTTAATTTTTGTTTCCTAATTGTCCTTCTGGTCTCAAGAAAATGTATATTGGTCAATGGCCCTCGTTTGGTCAGGATTTGTCCATGGACAAATACCAATGGCCCTCCACCCATTGGACCTTCGTTTTCTTTAAAGTATAGGAGGGTTAGCACTCATAGACTGGGGTTGAAATGATTAATTTGCTTGCTGTGGCCCTCGAGAGCACCACTGCTATTGCCATGGGTTGCAAGCAGCAACGTACAGGGCCGTGTGGATGATCCTGGCTGTCCAAAGACTTTCAGAAATGCGTTAAACAGTCAATGTGCAAGAATGTGTGGTCAGGGCAGGGCGAAGGCGTCTCGGAAGGTGTCCATGCCAATTTCTTTTTCTATTGTTTAATACCCTAAGCACATTTTAGCTTTGTGGACCTTGATGACTGAAATCCCACATCCCCAAATTAGCCCATTTTTAATGATATCAAGCTAGTGGAAGTAATGCTGTGTGGCAGAATCAAGCAGATAGAGATATTGATTCTAAAATTACTATATATATATATATATATATATTTTTTTTTTTTTTTTTCCTATTTCCTTGTCGTTTTGCATCAGAACATGAATTTTGTGTAGCAATAATCTGTGATTCAGCCTCTGACTAACGCCCTTGTTTTTGTTATTTCCAAGAAGCCCTTATTTAGTATCCTTTATGTGTTGAAATTTCCTTTGCTACTTCTACTTTCTGGATCCTTAGACACGCAAGCTGGTCACGACTGTGGTGGGTCTCCGTGAGATGTTAAACTTAGTCTTTCATATGCCGTACATCAAAATAAAAAAAGAGGATTGTGGGGGGACGTGTAGCCCACCCGGATGCCACATTTCTAGCTTTTATCTCTATGCTTGCTTTGAATAATCTTTTACCTATACATTTCATAGCACAATGTATAGGTAAAAACTTACCTACAAAGTGACACCTTGCCGTATTTCAATGACAGGTGCACTTTAAATCTCACCAAATACAAAGTATCCTTCCTGCTTCATTGCCTGGAATTCAATGGGATCCTATGAGGGCCACGGGGCCAATGAAGGAGTTCCTATCAGGCCAGGGTGGTCGTGCCCCCTTGTTTGCCTGGGTCCAATTCACAGGTCCTGGTTGTACCACCCTGATGGTAGCCCTGATAATAATACCACCTTCTACAAACCTCGTACACAAATTCTCTTGCCCTTTTGATCTTTAGATGCCCTGGAATTCGTGACTCAATACATTTTATGCCAGAGCAGAGTTTGTGATCGTTATGCCCTTGGAATCTGCTATTATTTTATCTATATTAGGAATATGGAACGTTCAGAAGGATCTTGCCAAACGCTGGGCTATGCTATTAACACGATATTAAAGGCAGGAGCAGCCTTACAAGGTTATGGGCACATCCTTCTTACAATATTTTTGTGTAATTTATGGTTAAATCACTCACTTTTTAATCCTCTAGTTTTATGGAAGTTCTATTTTCAGTTTTTTAACGTTCGCTTTGCAAAATAGTGCAAGTATATTATATCAATGTAAATAATGTGTGTCTTTAGATGAAATGGCCTTAAAGGCACCGTGCAATCTGTAATATAAGTTACAATTAAACATTACATCAAATCACAGCAGCTTTACAAAAGTGTGTGTTTGTATGTATGTGTGTGTGTATGTGTGTGATTGTATGTATGCGTGTATGTAGAGTCTTAGTCTGTACAGTGGGTGAGCTTTCAGGAAATCTCTTCTTCTTGGATGATGGGGATTGTAGTGAAGCACGAGTGCTATGGTGACCCCTGACTTGGTGTGTGATCAGACAGTAACCGATTTTTTATGAAAACATCAATGTTCTAATGATTTTTTTAAATTTTGTTTTAACAGGATGTCCAGTTTCTGGTCCGTCCTCCTCAGTCTTGTGGCTGCTCAACTCTGCAGTGGCATTGAAAAGGTGAGTAGGTTACATTGTAATGTGAAGCACCTTAACTCTGTCGTTACCTTCTGCAGAATCCCCCATGCAATTGGGACACCACATACAGTTAAAGGGGCCACTCAGCTATTGTATGCATTAACGTGCTGACGTTGGCTGATGGCTTTGAGTGTCCCTTTAATTGTATTATTAAACCTCTGGTAACTGTGTCATCCCGAGAAAATACATCCTTCCAATGATCTAATTTACATCCACATAGGGGAAGTGTCATTGTATCAAATTCCCTGCTGTTCAGGAAAGAAGAGCTTATTGAATTCATTATGTGCTTTTACACAATGGAGGGAATTTGATTCTATTGCCACAGTGAACGAAGCGGTAGGATAATGACAGTTTTTATCTCTTGCGCCTTCCTGCTGAGCTAGGAGGTGGGCTCTGACTATGTCCATTTAATCCGCTTTCTCTACAATATATGGTCCGTTGACCCCATTAGGTCATTATTCTCTTGACTTCATTGATGACCTTCCCTTTTAGTATTCTGGTACAATAACATTACCAAAACCAGCCAAGCGGGACCTGATTCTACAATAACCATGGCCAAAAAACAGAGATTTAACCCCTTCACAAAAAAACTTTTTTCTAACGCACTAATATATTCTGCTCTTCTCAATGACTTGGGTCTTGTTATGCTTGAAGCAGCCATTCATTGTCAGGAAAGCGCCACCATTGAAATCAATGCGAGAACATTGTGTCCGTGTGCACGGGGGTCTCCTTAGACCCCTCCGAACGGTCGCCCAGCCAGCACTGGTGCGGACCGGTGGAGAGTCTGTCACGTGAGTGCAGGTCGCAGGAGACGTGTTCATCCAAATGTTGAGTGTGTTAAGCTCAGTACTCGTATCCTTTCTGCTGGTTCCAGAACATCTCTCTCTATTCACATCTATTCCATTCCACTATATAACCTTATCCTTTTCTGTAAGCATTTCTTCCTCGTTATCCGTCTTTCTAACGAGTTCTCCTCTTTGTCTTCCGTCCACTGTGCGGTTACTGTCTGAGCGCATCGTCCAACCTTTCCTTGGTACGATGGAATTGAATGACTGTGACCGATCAGTGGTCACGCTGGTGGAGATGTGGAATGTCGCAGCTAAAAAAAATAAGATTTTATGTGCGTGTTTGTATGTATATCTTATAAAGATCAATCAATAAAGACTAAACATACAATAAAGAATTTTCAAGGAATTATTACAGGCTCTGCGAACCCAAACTGGTCCCAGTATAAAGCACGGCCCAAATGCAGGCAGTGTATATACTATTAGTATGCTACTATCGAAGGCTATACCATTAAATTATAGTATTAGACGTGCCTAGTTTGTCTACAAAGCAAGGAAAAAATAACGGTGTACAATCAGATACGAGGGATTCCCGTTGTGCCCTTGTTAGAAGCCTGATGACAGCACATGCCATTGTTTTTGGGGTGGGGGTATGGAGCTATTTCTGTCTTGGCAGCTCTCCCTCAGCCTTCCGCTAGCTTTTGTCAAACACAACCCCTTTTTAAGAGGAGACTGATCCCAATCCAGATAGAACACGGAACATTAAAGTGTTTCTTGTGTGCGGTCGTACTTATCTTTCTGTTGTTTAAAATGATCCTTTGATAAACAAAACTAAGCCGTGATGAATGTTGCCGATATGCTGAGACAGCTTTGTAGATGTATCCCAGTTTTTACTCCTATCTCGGGGTGGATGGGAAATGGGTAATTATAATTACCCTCTATCTTGCTCTCTTGTTTGTTACTCGTTCAGAGCATGACTTGGGATGGATATACATGATTCCTTTTAGACATTTATCGGAAATGATTAGACTCCTCAAAATTGTCACGCTTTGGCAATTTGAAAGCAAATGCATTATCCGATATAGAATATTCACAATCCTCTTGTATTAACTGTATTTTGTTACATTCTGAAATGCGCTGAACATTTATGAAACACATTTCGTATTTCACCTAATTTTATCCGCTGTTTGTGTTTTCTAGTTACCTCAAAGGACTCCTCGGCAGGCCTTGGATGAGGGAGCAGCTGGGAATAAAATCCCTGGAACATGGAGTACTTGGGGACCTTGGTCCTCCTGCTCTCAGACCTGTGGTTCAGGTGTTATAGAAAGGAGTCGTAGCTGTTTATCTCCGTATCAGCAAGTTCCTTGGGTGGCAGGGGCGCAACCAGCTCCTCCAATAGTTCAAACCTATCCGCAGCCTCCGTATCCAGATGAAAGAGCCAATTCTTACTCCTTTGTGGGAGCAAGGCCATCATACCCTCTTCATTCCGATGGGGAAGTTGCAGCACCTTTTACTGATCCTTACATTCCAAGAAACCCATCCTCATCTCGATATAATCCATTTAACCGTCATACCCGGCAAGAGACTGTACCTAGTGAATCACAACCAATATTTCAAAGGCGAGACCAGCTGCCCTATCAAAGATCAACTTCAAACCGCGGGCGATCAGCTGGACGCCAACCACAGTCACAATGGCAGCCAGCACCAATTGATGCCCCCCACAGGCAGGAGGAAATACAAGTTTCCGATCCTGTCTCTTCCCAGAGGAACCTCCACCAAGATGTCCGTTCATCATCAAGAAGTAACATCTCCAGACATGACGATTCTTCTCGTTCATGGCCATTCTTCCCAGATTCCATTCCACTCCTGAAACCGGATAGTTGGGAAGATCGGAACCCTGATCCAATTTCACCAGTACTGTCTCCAACTAAAGAATCTCGCTTCTCAAGAAGGTACAAATCTTTGTATCATTGATGCCAACACTTTGGCAGAATTTGTGCAAAGATTTTTAAAAGATGAATAAAGGGGGGTGTTCATAGGTCTTCTTGATAAGTAGTGTTATCAGACAGTTTACAAAAACAGGTTTAGACTGGTAGACAACGTACAATGTTTTTCTCGCACCTGTTAGTCCTAGATTTTAACCCACTTGTGTTGCGACAGGGGCACCTATAACATCTGGACTCATCAAAGGTCCTCAAGGACTAGTTTGAGAATCAGTGTGGTAGGGATTTAAAACTCCAATTAGATTCTTTTGACAAACAGAATTGAGAAAGTGCTCAAAAATACAAATTTACAATTTGATTATTACTTTGATGCTCAACAAAGTTATTCATCTGTTATTCAGTATAAACAGCTTTCTAGTGATCTATTCACCAAGTGGTCTCTACCAATGACATAGGGTCCTCAATTGAGACTTGAGGAAAGGAGATTTCAGCATCGGCATAGGAAAGGGTTCTTCACAGTAAGAACAATAAGAATATGGAATTCTCTGTGTAAGGATGTTATATTATCTAACTCTGTGGATATCTTTAAGAAAAGTCTGGATGCTTTCCTGGTTAAGCATAACATAAAGGACAGTAGTAATAGAAAGTTGATCCAGGGAGTAATCTGAAGTGGTTATGTATAAAAGGTTGAACTTGATGGCCTGAAGTATTTTTTCAACCTACTAAACTGTACTATTTTATAAAAAACATACTTTCCTCCAAAGATCTTTCACTACAATGTACACATCATAGGGGGCTGGGGGGCTGATGGATTTTAATTTCTCTTTCCATCCTTTATAAAATCATAGAAATAGAAAGCCGAGGCGTGACGCAACCCTTGATACCTCAACCTACCAAGTACCAAATGCCCTCAAGCTCCCTGTGGTCTAGGAGTAGAAGCACTGAAATGTTTTTAGCGCTAAAACTGCTACAGTCCAGATCCACCAAAAAAGTGCCTGGAAAATGTTTTCAGGCAAAAGCTAAATTTTATATCTTGATTTTTTTTTTTTACACTAGCCATGGCCCCCATATTGTAAATCTGCCTTAAAATGAATAAGCCATTATATCATTTTTTGGAATAAACCCTTTTTGTCCAATTCTAATATCGCCTGGCATAATTTACAAGAAAATGTTAGTTTTTGTGGCTTTTTTTCTAATACAGCAGATGTGATTTTTTTTTGGACTGTGTAGCCAAGACAATCAAGTATTTGGATACTAAAATTGTTTATTTAAACAAAAAAAAAAAAGAAAAGTGCTGGAAATGTATACTCCAACAGACTTTTTATATTCTGTACAGAGGGAAGTCAGTTTAAACCAATTAAGTGTTTTAATGGGCTTGCTGCTTTCTCAATGCCATGTATGGACAGCTTTTTTTAGGGAATCTGTTCAATCTTCTGTTGTGTAACTTGTGCCAAGAGTTACAGTGGAAGAGGAAGGGGATTTTGTTCTTTTTAACTCTGATGATAATGCATTTGGTTTGTACTGCAGTGTTATGAAACCATTTAAGTTAGAGATTACTTTTAGAAAAATAAGCATTCTGTATAAAACTTGTTGAATTATTGTTTATTTCAAGAAATGTTTAACTTGTTCATGAGCTTAGACATCCTTTCGGGTCTTTAAATTACTTTTTTTTGTTGCTCCCTGTAGATCTCATGTTCGAAACTCAATAAAACCAGGCAAGTACGGTTACGGCAGAGTGCCTTTTGCTCTGCCCCTCCATAGAGACAAAGAAGAATCACAGCGTTTTAAGAGACATCACGGTTCCTTGGCTGATAAGACCACTCGAGCACCTTCAAAAGCAAAAAGAAGGGATGTACAGCCAACAATGGCTTCACCAACTGAAGGCATGCAATCTCTTAGTGTAGAGCTTCAAGATCCAGATTTGGAATGGCTGGCAAGTCTCTCAAAACATAGAAAGTTATCTGAAGTAAAGCCAAAAGACTTTGTCCAAGCTGAACATCCTCTTAGGCCTGACAATATACGTAATGCTTCTAGAATAAGAAGGCTTGCTGAGTTCCAAGAAAGAGAACTTCAAGGTGATTCTTCCGAACATGAGTCTTACATGGATGAGTATATGGATTTTATGGCAGGAGATCACGAGCAAAGACTTGGTAGCAAAAAGACAGACTTAAACCTTAGTCCCAGTCTTTTTTCTTTGATCCATCCCAGAGAACCTTTGCAAAATGGTCACGCCAGTGACCTTAACCCAACATCGGAAGAGGAAGATGATGAAGCCCAGCCATACAATGATTTTCGGAAGAAAGCAAAGGGTCATACATCTAACACTAGGCTCTTGGGTCCAACTGAGGAGTCCTCCTTTGGCCAACAATACATGCAAGATGAGAAGATACCTTCCACGTGGACATCAGCTATGAATCATTCTGAAAAGACTAGATCCGTTAGGGCAACGCCAGAAAGCTACATGATGTCTAGCAGTCGGCTCTACACAGGAAAAAAACCAGAAGCCAGAATGATAAACAAAGGGAAGGGATTCGGCACGGCAAAGCCTACTCAAAAGAGACTTGGAAGCCACAGAGGAGATACATCTGGGAAAACATCAGCCAGTAATTACCAAACTGACACTGAGATGAAAAATCAGAATAGACATTACCCAGACAAAACAATTCCTAAAGAACACGTGGCACGATCCCATACCAGGAGAACCAGACCGTTAGTAGATCCTGAAGTAATCAGTAGTCATATCCCAGAAGATGAAAAGGATCAGCATGGTAAACAACATCTCTCCCAGGCGGACTCATCTAAACTACCTAGGTCCCGTAGCCAAAGACAGAGCTTATACAGGCAACAAACAGATAGCAACAGAATGTTCCAAAATCTTTTCAAAGACAATCCGTCCATCCATACACAACAGAATGCGGATCCTTGGTCGCCTCTTGGAAGTAATCCGGCTGCGCCTTATGAAAGGGAACGGGAGACAAGACCAGGCTTACATCACAGCTCTGATCTTCCTCAGTTCAATTTATATCATCCAGGGAGTGAGGAATTCCACTGTGAAGGAGAGCAAAAGCAGTACAAAGCATGTGGGCAAGAGGTATGTCAACAATGTACACCCCATGGAAACGGTTGATTGCTGTAGGGTTAAAAAAGCTTCACACCTAGTTATCCTGCCCCAGTGGTGGTTTTAAGTGCAACAACTCATCAGCATACACAATCACTTTCTTAATGAAATGTTAAAACGTATGGAATTCCCATTTTAAAAAGAAACGTAGACGTGACATGTTTCGGCTTTTTGATTTACGGGATGAAAAAACAATGAGGTGGAAATGCCATATGGTGCACCTTGGTTTTCAATGGCTTATATGTTAAACCCTTGGGTTTACAGAGGCACCGCTACTAATTATACGTTATTGTTCAGAAAAAAATGTTTGTTTTTGAATATAGCCACATATCCACCAATGGGTTTGACTGACGGATAAAGAAGAAAACATTAAACAAGAATAGTCCTTGTTTTGGCAGCTCAGGCTTACAGCATTGTTTAAACAAGTTTAATTATATTTCACTTTTGGCATGTTTGTCTTTCTTTTATACTGTGCCACGATTTAACGGGGAGAGAGTCTACCTCCTGTCACTTTTAAGCAGTTTACATAAGTCTTGGCTGTTTTTAGATTCACGCGGAGGCTCAAGTAGGCTCAAGGCATCCGCTGAGATGAAATAAGATCGCTGCATTAGTTCATCCACCACGCCATAGCCTTTTATTGCCTATTTTACCTTTTTTTTTAATGTTAAAATATTTTCACAGTCTGGAGAAC
The DNA here is from genome assembly GCA_029215755.1 of Spea hammondii. Lineage (NCBI taxonomy): Eukaryota > Metazoa > Chordata > Amphibia > Anura > Pelobatidae > Spea > Spea hammondii. Next base: position 25,812,120 of record JARDYJ010000012.1, on the reverse strand, counting down.
ATCGAGAGATCAACGGGGCAGGTAAATTAAAGGAGACCCATCAGTGTCTATATTTTACATCAATGCTTTTAAGAGCAGACATTTTAATAAAATGTTTGAACTTCAGCTTTCTCTTTTGTTTAGAGCATATCTCCCATCACGTATCAGTTCTTTTCATTCAGATTGGCTGTCTGTTATTACCCCCCCAATTCTTAATTATCCATTCTCCATTCTCCATCGGAAAGTAAGGTGGATGATATCAGTTGCTGTTTACAGCACCTTATACCTTTTCTATTAAATCACTGCTTGTTGTTGATTGGTTCGAGCAGCCTTCAGACTGGAAGTTCCAGACAGGAAGTTGATTAGGTAATGCTGGCTCTGCCACAGGCTGCCGCTCATCTCATCCTCCCTGAGGTTAATGTTTAAACATCTATAAAACATTTACTTTTTAGCAAATGGAAAACAAAAGCTTTAAGTAGCTGCGACATTGACAGTTCCTCTTTAAGCCGCTCTATAGTATAGCTGCGTTAATTAGATTAATAAATGTGTTTATGGTCATCAATAGACAGATCTGTTTATAGTATACCACATATTCATCTGCCTCGTCTGCTGTCCTTGTGTCCCCAGCCATGCCCAGCCAGCCAGCCTGATGCCAGATCCGTGCAATGCGCAACCTTCAACAACCAGGAGTTTATGGGTCGGCTCTACCAATGGGAGGCATTCACCGAAGGTAAGGAGGCAGAGTCTCTTATAACACGGGTCTACGCTTTGATGGAAATGGGAAATGTGTGTATTTGTGTCCTAACTGATGGAAAAAGGTGGTAAATTAGTGATCAGTTTGGAATTCGGAGCGATTCTTATCTCTATGTCCCAAGCCTTAGATTCTTAGATTGACCCCCAAAGAAAACAGTCAAAAAACACAAGGGTTTGAGGTGGTTTCTAAACGGCCACCTATCAGTGCTTTGAATATTTAATAATAATTCGGTGGCAGATATGTTCTTGAAGGACTAGGGGAGGACACCTGTTAAAATGACTTTCCTTCAAAGAAGACTATTGGCATGTTCAGCATACATGCCAGAAACCCAGCTGTGAAATATATCTAATCACCTCCTTGTGTCTCCAAATACACGTTCTCCTCTTTCCTCCCCTGATGCCCCTTTTTCCCAGGAGCTCAGAATGTTTGCTTGGTATGAGGGTATCACAGGGTTCTACAGCCCTAAAAGCCCCAATAATGCATAGAAACAGCAGGAGATCATACATTAAAAAGGTGTAAATAAAATATAATCTTCCTTTTAATGACTTACTTACAAAAGAAAGGTATCAAAAGGTCTTTTGAGGTAAAGCCCTGGCCCCTAGCTACCCCCCTAAAACAAGTGTCCCTTTTTGGCCATATAAAACTCGTGCACTAATCGTAAAAATGCTTGGTGCCTTATCTGTGTGATGCACATGGATTGCGTTTAAAGTAACACCAGAGGAAGGATGCCGGATAGATCCCCCGGACAAGTCAAGCTATTCTAGGTGAATGTGTCCAGGATCTGGATACAGTTACCCAGCTGGTGGCAGTTTCCATATTCTGCCGTGGCAGTTTCCATATTCTGCCGTGCCCAAAGCCTTTTACTAATTTCCTTTATTGCTCCCTGTGGTACGGCTCCTGAATCTAAGACGAGACCAACAACTGATTAAAGTTTGAGTCTTTACAGCAGGAGAAATGGGCCGACTAGACGGGCCAGATGAGTCTGATCTGCAGGCACAGTCTATGTCTCCATGTAACAGAAAACTGGAATGGCACATGTGGCCGGCATGGTGTGCAGTGATACATACAGAGCAGAATTTAATAGTCATCAGGACGGAGCGAGTTCACAGCTTAGGGCTTCTCCCGAGGGGTCACTGGAAGCCCCTTCGTCCGCCTCTTGGTCTGTTTGTTTTGCCGGGTTAGGCAGATGTCACCTTTTGTTGCGATGCTCGTTCTCATGGCCGGTGGTCTGAGTAATAATGGGCAAATGATATCATTGTCACGGTCCATGCGTTAATTGTGTAAATGTTATTGCAGCAATTGTTACTGTCTCAGTTTTCAGGCTCGTGCAAAGCATTGTGGGAAACACAGAGACTCCACTTACACATGGATGTTATCAGTGTCCCTTTGTCCTTGTGGACTCTTCAAACCCTGAGGAATTAACCCTTCCATGGAAGTAAAACACAGAAACATAAAACTTGAGGGCCCATCTAGTCTGCCAGTAAAAACCAGAGGGCTGCCATCACTGTCAGTCATGTGATATTCTGGGTGACCTTCCCTGCACAAACACCACACTGAGCTGATGCCTTATGGCAATGTTAATGAAGTCCGTTCCTCCATAGACTTTCTTAAGTCAGAGTGTCCTGCTGGATGATTAAGACTGAGCCGTTCTATTCTTTCCCACAGGCAGTATAATAAGGAGTCGAGGTGTTTGTCTAGTAGATTGGCGCTCAGATAACAAGAAGTCATAGAAATGGCTGATATGCAGCTGCCTGAAAACATTATATTAGGGGCAAAAACTACACCTTGTACATTTTCTACCAACATTTTTAATCCTATACTAGTGATAAAACATGGCGAGAGTTCCCCTTTAAATAGACACTTGGAGCGCTCGGATTTCTTGTTACTTTTAATTCTTGGTTTGAAACCTAATATCTCTCCTACTTTATTTTTGTAACATTGAATTATTTACAGAGAACAGGAATATTTTAGTCTGCAAACGTTCCTGCAGCTTGGCTTCGATGTGGCGGGCCGTTGCCAGCGTACATATCAGCCTGGCGCTTTGATGTAGCTTTGTGTGACCTTTATCTGCTGTTACCGCCGAGTGATCTGTCTCTATTGGCCACAACAGATATCTATGTTCCCGGGATTAGTCTGGGCTTCAGGTGATGTTGCCGAATTTGTGTTTTTAACCAGTATATTCATGAATTCCACGTATCCACGCTCTGATTACATGTCTTTTATTAGAGTATTATTATTTAAGATGTCGGAGTTGCCTTCTTCATATGTAAACGAGGGAAGAAGAGACCTCGGAGGTCTCCAAAGCGTATGTGACTCAATCTGTTAACGTCAAAGGCTTTATAAATGAAACCGTGCAATAAACAATATTCTGCTAAAAGTGTTACTCGGTTACATAAACAGCTATAAGTAGGTCATATTGTCATGTAAGAAAGTCCAGGTAAAGCCATCACACCTGGCCAAGCAGAGCTGGGTGCGAGGAGATGCGAGTTGAAGTCCATACATATTTGAGCAGAAGTACCGTTGCAATTGTGGGTTGGAGGGCAAGTCTCTGACCACAACATTATATTGCCGTGTTGGACTTTGTACCAAGGACAATGAATGCTTTGTATTGTCTCTGTAGAACTTCTGACATCATGATCAAACACATCATCGTTACAAGGTTTTAATAGATCACTAATGTGTACAACACGGATCCATCAGCCCTCTGTTCATGGGAACAATATTCTCTTGTTGGCCAGTTTTAACCTAAATAAGATACTAAAAAAGATTTTGTAAATGTATCGGATAGGATAGTACTTTGTAGCAGTCTGATATGAGACATTGGACCAGTGTCTGATTCCTCTCTGCTGAATATCTCACATTATGGCTTTGTTTCTGCCGAGGGCTTACCATAAGTGAGTGGGGTTTAAATAAATAAAGGACCATGTTGAGCAGTTAATAGGAAAAGTATTTTGGTTTCTATGGTGGTTGCCCTACATTTAAAAAAACGACTATAAGTTATGGAAGACTGTCTTTTCTTCTGGCCATTCAGGTCCATGATTAAGAAATTAAACATGGGGTCACGTTTATGGGTAATGTTCTGTAAAACATAGTATTTTGGCCTACAAAAATTACAAAAATAACCAAACATTAATAATGTATGATTTAGAAAAAGAAAAAGAAAATATTCCCCAAAACTGTGAACTAGACTAGACCATCACAGCTGGTGCAGAAGAGCCAACTGGACCCTTTGTCGCATAGAAAGTAAAGAGTATTAAACAGAATAGTAGCGGTGCCCTAAAGGCTCAGACCCGTGTTTCGAGACTCATCCCCGCCTCTCGGCACTTAAAAAGCCTGTGTCACATTCCACGCCAGAACACAAGTGTGATAAAACGGATCCCTGCTGCTCCTAATATTTACAAAATAATTTGAGTTTGATTGAACATTCTCAAGGGAAAGTGCACAGCCCCATTAAGGTCCCGGAGTGATCCGACATTAATAAGGGGGGGCTATAAATTGCGAATGAAAAGACTTTTCAACATGAACAGCGAGACACTGGGATAAGGTTATATAACGAGTTGGTAGAACAGCAAGAATATCGGCACAAACCTTGTTTGTTTAACTCCTCTTGACTTATGGAGCTATCAGCTTATATTGTTTTTAAGTTGGTAATAAAGTACGGGTCACTGAAGGACATAATAACCTGGACCTGGAACCAGAACTTTTTGAATTATTTAGGGCTGTACAACTTCAGTACTTGTCGGGCGCGAACAGGCCACAATTTAAAAAAAATAAAAATTAAACAACTTGTTTTCAAGCAGGGATACACAGAGTTCTTGGTCTGTCTTTGGCCCTTGAGGACCAGAGTTGTTCAGCCCTGGTTTAAAGCTTTTTCCAGGCATGTACTTGGCCTCTTTTCCAGACTGGTTGCTTGTTTTGTATCTTTCTTTTGCATCTTTTGGGGTTAATTCAATAACTGGCAGGGGGAGCTGTGTTTTGCTGCACAGCCTGCCTTCCCCTTGAAACGCGAGGCTAGCCCTGCCCCTGCGGAGCACTTTTCCCTCCCCTGCTTATAGACACCTTTGAGTACTTATAATAATAATAATTGGAACCTTTGAGTACTTATAATAATGCCTGGGTTTGACCACATGGTCACTTGAAAATCAAATTCAAGGCAATAAACATACTCCACTAATTTATTGTCTTATAGGCTACAGCCTACCAATCAAATATGGCCTCCAGCCTGCCCAAGAGCTATAAAGGTTTTCCTGTAAAAGGTAACGTTGCCTGCATAAGAATGCATAGACTCCAGTTTCCATGAGATTTGTGGAGTCTTAACCCCTACAAACCCTTCATCATTGTGTGATGACAAAACATGGAGCATGTCCTGAGCCTCAGCCTGTTGGGTAATAACATGAGAAATGCTCTTCTTGTCCCATCAAGGGGAGGGTTAGCTCGGAGATTGTATGGAGCAAGTTCAATGTATAGTCAGCTCCCATTTTGAAGGAACAGGTGCTATACCAGATAGAGTTACAATCCACAAAGAACCCTTCTGTCCCACTATTGAACTTGGAACATGAAACACAGGACGTGAGGTCAATGTTCCAGCAGGTACCCTGCAAAGAAAAAGCACTTCCATGTATCACCGATTTAACTAGCAGGCAAACAGAAAAGCAGGCTATTCATACAGGACTTGTTAAGGGGAAATTACAATGAAGCATTTTTTTAAAATGTGACCTATTGATGGCTTTTTATGTAACTGTGTAAAACATTTAGAAGAAAATGTATTTAGTTTACGAACCCACTGCCTGCTGCTTCTATACACATTATGGAACCCTGAGATACCCTCATACCCAACAAACATTCTGAGCTCCCAGAGAAAAGGGGCTCCAGGGTTTGACAGAGGGTTTTGGGACCCAGAGAGGGTCTGGCTAAACAAAAACAGGGACACTTAGGAGATAAGATGTTGATTCCCATACTGTTAGAGAATGGTCCCCTCTTCCAATGTACAAAGCTTCATTTTTCTTGGAGAAAGATCTGTTTTAAGTCTTATAAACAGACAGGATCTGCTGTGTTCCATCGCCCAAAGCCTCTGTGTTTTTGCAGCGCTGAGTACTCTGATACAGAGTCAAACTAAACGTCCTTGAAGGTGCGATCTTACTGTGAATGTAAACATCCATCTTTTCCTGGCACACGAACTGCGGTAAAAATTCTCTCCTTTTATGTTAACCTCACCCAGTTTGCCCCCCTCCCATTTCTAAACTAACTGGCACAGGCTGCGTCGATTCTGGACACCTGCTGAAGGGCACCTCTTAATCCACCAAGTGGAAGGAAATAAAGCAAGAGAGACCTAAAAGGAGGGAGATATTTGTAGAGTTCCTTGAAAATGTCAAATATCTTCATTCAGCACAGAGCAGCCGTGTTTTATCATTCATGTTGGGGTCTTTGGTGACTTCATACAAATCCTCTATTTAATTGCCTCTTGGGATCTGTTTATTTCTTTTGCATCTGTTGCTGTCATGCTATGAAATTAATTAGCCTCTTGTGTGTTCTTTCTGTTTTTGAAATGTCCTAAAAAAATGTTTAAATGTCCCCTTCGATACATAGCGGTCCTCTGAGTTCTAATGACGCCAGATCTCATCTCAATATAACAAAGAAGACATGTGAGTTCACCTAGACATGTAATAAACCTGCTGGCTTTCATTAAGCAAGAAATGCCATTCAGCCAAACCTTTCATGACTGGTTCCCATTGGGGTCAGATGCTAAACTAGACTGGTATTAGTGGACATCCCAGTGTTTATAGATTTACCCTGTGAAGTTAATGGCTCAATGGGTGGGAAGTAAGTACTTTTATAATATTTATGAGAAGATACATTGGTGCCATTGGCATATCAACCTGCTATAGACTAAGGACTCAGCTGAGAGAAAGGAGACATTAAGCCTACCCAACAAGTCTATTTGGTTAGTGACCATAGAGATTGTGACTCTTTTTGGCATTGAGCGCAAATCTTTTTGGCTACGAACCTTAGGGAATGTGAATCATTTTGGTTGGGGACGGTAAATCTTTTTGGTTAGGGGTCTACCACCTCTCTTAGATACCTACTAAGGGCGTTAAAATTCTAACTGCTTCTTTGAACATAAAACTCAATGTATATGCCGCTGGAAAACATGTACCTCGTGAGACAGTTTAATTTTTAACTCCTGACTTCTGTGTGGCTTGTAGTTTACACTCCACATGACATGTCATGCTCCACAAGGAGCCTAGAGGAGAAGTTGCAAAGCAATACATGCCAAACACTTAGAACATACATCTTGAATGGTTAGAAGTACTGAATAGTGTGAGGTTTGATGGACAATGTGTCGGAAAAAGAAAGAGAAATAGAAGCATATCTCGTGATTAGAAGAGATCCTGGATTTCTCATCTGCAATTGTGTAGTCAAAGAGACCAAAGGTTTCCTCCAAGCCGCAATCACCCACTATGGACAACTTTCCCAGTAGCGAGACACAGTGAACTTAGGCCATAAAATGTAGCTAAGCACAAAACTAGAAGTTCTCTTAATAACTGTTAAAAGTCTCAAAAGTGATCATTCCCCTTTTATATTTACATAACTGCAGAATTTGTAATGGATTCTTCCATTTCCTCGGAATAGAATTGTATTTTCCGGAGGTCAGTGTAACATTCTAACCTTCGATTTTATGTTATGGGAATTTGTTTTTTGGATATAAGCCTCGAGTGCATCATTTTGCTTTTAAATCCGATTTTATTATTATTTTAAACAGGAATTTTTTGCAAAACATTACACATAAAATATTTATTTTGCATTAAAACAGCTATTAAAACAACATCATCTTAGCTAATAGACAATCTGGCTGGTGTTCTATCGCCATTATTTCATTGAGACTTTTGCAAACCCAAAGAAGGAAGCACTTAAAGTTTTTTTTCACAAAACCTTTTTGTGGTTATTTGAAGCTAAAATTTATCTTCAAAATGTGGGATTTGACATTTTTTTAAGGGGGGACGACGACAATATCATGATTAACTTTTTGGCACATGAGGTGACCAATGCGTTGCATTGAAGATGAGGTATCGAGGTTCTCCAAGCCAAAAAAATGAGGATCACACTGAAATATCCTATATTGTGAAAAAGATGGGTAAATTCAAAGCAGGATATGGCTGAAAATTGGGAAGTTTTACAGTTTACTTTAACGGAGAGAGTTTTGCAGATAAAAGGTTTCAGCACCAATTCATGGCCAGCTGATGTTTATAGATATAAACCCTCAGGATTAATGTTGTTCATTTTTCAAGGGAGTGTTATTCGCTCGTCCATGCTCTTAGGGCGTGTGGGAGAATGGCTTCAAACTGTAAATTTATAATCAAACTAGCAATGCTTTAAGATAAATCACTCTTAACTATACATACGGTATCTTTATAGCGTGATTGTGGCAACTCCGTGTGTTGCATTGGTTAATAGTAGAACAGAGGCTGATCCATCACTGTAGATAATAGTGAGGGTTCTATGATGTGATCTTTCTGTCTTTAATAATATTAATCTTTTTGTTGTACATCTTAGAAATTGATCATGGAGATGAATGGATCATAGATTGTAAGATCAAATCCACGGTGTAGGGATATGAAACTTCTCTCCATAAAGACCAGTCTTTGGAGCCCAAAGATCTGTTCTCCTCGGAAGTGGTGGTTATGACCTGGAGCAGAGATCTTTTAAACCCATCCTTTCTTTCATAATTTTTGCCTTATGTTGTGTGTAAGTTTGCGTCTGTCCAGGCCGTGCCACAGGCCAGCTCATCAATCTCTAGATATACCCAACGTGTCCATCACTTAATGTGTTAGGTGTCGCCAAGGTCCCATTCATGGGGCGCTTACACATGGTGTTCATGGAAGGTCAGTGGTTTTCATCATCCGTTCTACTGTAAAAAAATAAAATGACCTGACCCTGTTCTAGAACTTTGTCATATTAGCGTTTTCAAAATGAGTTGGATATACCTAACTTTGGTTTGAAACATCTGGCTACATTTTTGAGAGGTGGAACAAAAAACCTGACTAGCTTTACACCTTCAGAGACGGAAAGTATTTCTTATCCCACTTGGCTTTCCGAATGCTTCTTCTTTCAGTCACAGCCACCTTATATTAAACATTTTTGTTTTGTTTTTGTCTTAAGAAAAAGTAGTATATATTCAACATAATGTTTTGATCTATACCTATCAGATACCAATAACTTGAGGGGTACTACCCATGCCACAAAGATCCTAGCATTTGGACATTCTAGTTGAAGATGCTTGTCAAGTATATGGTCTGAGTTGAATGAGTGGATTTATTTTTTACCGTGTCTCTATTTGTACTTGGCGTAGTATGTGTTCCATTCATTTTGGAATTAGCACTTTGACCCTGCCCGCTGCAGATATTTCTAAAGATATATGTTCTGGCTAATGTTAGCCCTTCTGATGATTCACAATGACATTTGTAGCTCACTTAAGCAAAGAGGCGTTGGCTTCTGATATTTGCATTTTTGGAAGGGCCCTGCCCGGCCAAGTGGATGACTACAGAGATGAGATCTTATTTGGGGAAGAGCTAAGCCTCTTACGAGGTTCTCTGATAACAAACATGGCACCAGCTCAGTATTTACTGAGACATACCACTTACCAATGTGATGTTGGTAAAACTATTATACGCAGCATTCTATTTATACTCAGACATTCCATGGAGTTTTAATCTGATTTTAAAATAATTTATCCACAAGAAAATGTGTCTTGATTTCCTATTAAGATGAATAATATATTTAATTGTATAAGTGTGTATGCGTGTGTATTTATGTACATAGAACTCAAAGTCTGTTTTATTTCTATATTTCTGGTAATATTTAGAATCCAACTCAGTAATATGTGAGTGGCAGACTGTGAAAGCTGCATTTTGGGAAACTGAAATATTATAATTAAGAAATGTAAACTTTTTTTAAAATGTTATCTTTATATTTTTGTTTCAAATATTGTACTTTGTATTTTAAAGCCTTTTAAAAAAAAAAAAAAAAGGGCCAAAAGGACTCTTTGAAACATAGGTTTCGGAGAGAAAGTATTTTACTAATGAATGCGAACTGACATGTGAACCTTCCAAAAGTCAGATGGATTCCAGTTCTGGAACCAATAACCGTAACGTTACCCCCTTGTCGTGGAGGGTTACCATGCTTGTCCCATCTCCCAGCTGTTCTTAGCTGGTGAAGAAGGCTTCTGTTCTGAGATCTACAATATTTGATGCATGTCAGCGGGCTGAGGGACTGGGGGCTTGGCCAAAGTCAATGATTTGTGTGATCTCTACATATACTGTAAGTCAAGTCGGCAAATAGCGAGTTTAAGGTGCTGTTCCACTTAGACAAAACATAAATTGCATTGGAGCTTTCACCGTATTCTTTCCTCTGCAGGTTTAATCGCATAAGAACCTGTTGGTACCTGACAATTAAATGTTCCCAGCAAAAAAAACAAACACTTGGAATATTTTTTTTTCCGGGAAAGGGTTTGGTTATTCAACAGTACTAGGTGTCTAGTTACTAATTTCTAATGCTGCAATTTAGTTACAAAAAGTTGGTAGGGAAGCGCTTTTTTTTATCTTTTTGGATTACTTTTTACGGTTTTAAAAAGCTACCCATTATTAATCTGGATTACCCTTCCATTGATCTCTGACATGTGCCCTGTTTAGGGGGCCATGGGGGGGTATGGTTTTACCTTTTTGTTTAATGTGGTTATACTATCTGTAGCCACATGACATCATAATATTCAATTTGTGCACAAATTGTTACGTCTGTTAATTTTAACCAATTTAAAACAAGTCTTTTCCTTACTCCAACATTCCTGAATCCGTCTTGCTGTTGAGGTTGTGGGTTGGGTGGTATAAGAGTTCTCCGAGCAGATTGTGAATAGTTTCCTGTACAGCCTCAATTAAGCCGTTAAATCAAGAGGCCCAGTGCCAGCGAGTGGTTAACATGCTTCCATCACACACTCGGCCCTTTGTTTTGAGCGAGTATAAGACATATTACAGCAGCGAACACTGCACGGGAATGAAGACCAGAATCAGCGAGGGGGGGGGAGACTTCTCACTGTTTGTTTATTTATTAAAAAATAATTTTTAAATAAAAGTTGTGTTTTTTTAAGTTATCAGACATTAAACGCTGGTGACGTAGGATTTCATGGCGCCCGTGCCAGGGCTGTGTCATCACCCTCTCATTTGCAGAAGCTCGTTGTCTGTCAGCAAAGCTTGTGTGGGGTAAACATTAGAAACCCCTGGGGCTGTTCCTGTTACCCCTCTGACTTTTTTTATTATTATTTTATTATTATACCGACTTGAATCAACCAGTTCAACTTTCTTCTTATTTGGTGAAAACACAGGATCTCGGGGATTAACATTATCATTAAATGTTGGCAACTACTTATTTAGGGCAGGAAATAAAATGTCAAATAATGGGCATTTTTATTCATATTGTATTTGAACTTGACACATAGACGATTGGAGGAGCTTTACACCAATAAAAAAAGTGTTTAGCCAATAGCAAATGAAGCTCTGCTCTGCTTAAACCTTATTGGCTGTCTTGTGTTCTAAATTAGAATTTGCAGACTTCAAATCACAGCTTGGCAAAAAAAAAAAAAACTGCCAACGGGGGAAGCACACAAAGGGTTAATGCCTTACTACAAATGAAAGCCAATAATAAACTCTTTGGTTGCCAAACGTAAGCAAGAGTGCCGCCCTGGCTTAGTCGGCGACACACGGGTTTAACTAGGCAAACTCAGATCTTAAAATGCGTCTCGGATTAATAGCCAGTTTTATTTGTTTCTTTCCCAGAAATTTATAATAAAACCAAAGTATGCCCGAATCCTGCTGTCCCGTCGAGCTCTACCTCTGTCTCGAAAAGTAGGACAAAGCTAGGGTAGATTGGTAAAATTGGAACAGTTGGGAGGCATGCTCCATTAATGGATCGGTAGCACCTCATTAATGAGGCCTGGTGGAAGCTGAAACTTTAGTTTTTTTGTTCATTCGGAGGCTAGAGCTCTGTTAATGACTACATTTTGGGAGTTTTCTTTTTTCTTGACCCGCTAGCCTCCGCCATATCCTGCTCCCATATGCCGTGTGTGTGTACAGGTGCGGTGGGTTAGAGGTCTACTCAGGGGAGCCGTGCCTTCACCGGCTTACAGCTACCACGGCCGTGGGTGAACAAGGATTCGGTGGAAAAACAAAATAGAATTGAGCTTTTGTTACCAATGCTTTGCTCCTTGGATTATACGAGACTCTAGTGTTCCAGCTCTGCAGGATAAACAAACAGACCTCAACAAAATCGCATAAGTGGTTAAGCAAACTGGGGGAAAGAACTCTTTGTGTACATATGTTGGGCCCAAGTCTGTCTGGTCTCCCTGGGACAAGGTCCGTCTGTCCTACTCAAAGTAAATCATACAATGCAATTCATTTGGGTCCTTGGATCAATCCAGGCCATCAGAACTAGCAATCCGCATGAAAAAAATAAAGATTTTTCAAGCACAGTGGTAACCGGCTCTTTTTCCAAGATTTCTAGACTATGTATATTAAGTGAGTCTTGTATGTCTTCCATGTGAGGAGTCGTCTTGACTTCCTGTTCTGAGGATCTGCAAGATTATTCTCCACCATTATCTCCCTTACTGCTAAGTTGCTGAGTGTTTCTGGTTGGTTAAGGCAGGCTTTGTACATTTGGGTTAGAAAAAGGAAAGAATTTCTGGACAGGAAATTAATTCGGTAATGCTAGGTTTGACACCTTTTGCCCCCTTAGGTAAAATAACTTATTTTGACCAGGGATTTAAAAAAAATGTATTAATTGAAAAATAAAATAACAAATTGCAGGTATTAAAAAATATATATATATTCAGTTATACTATACACAGCAGCTCTTCAATCCACGCAGAATGGAATTTGCAGCATCTTGCGGGAAATTCGGACTTGAATTTTAATTATTAGGATTATTTTGAAGATTCATTCTTTAAAACACAAATGTTTTGCTCCCCCGTCCCCACAACATCAGAGGGAAACACAGGAAGTTAAAATATTGTTTTGCCCATAGGGAATTCTTATGAGCATTCCTACAATTTATTGTGCTACCCAAAGACGTCATTCTTTAAGCTTTATACGCAAATGTTAAGACTTTGGTAATGAAGGAATATCTTTGTCTATTCTGTCTACCTCCATTGTTAACCCATTGTACAGTTTCCACTCTTTTAGGAAGATTTATGTGGGAATTTTTGGCCATTCATCCAGTATTTGTAAGGTCAGACAGTGATGTTGGACATGTCAACTGGAAAAACTTATAATCTGAAAAAATAAATGAATTTATAAACAAATTAAATGTGTTTAAATAAAAAACATTTGCTGAACAGATATGGTACAGTATGACTCTTTTCACTATCTACTGAGCCAGACATTGACAGTGGTACAGCATAATTCATATCACTATATAATGAGCCAGGCATTGACAGTGGTACAGCATAACTCTTATCACTATATAATGAGCCAGACATTGACAGTTATACAGCATAACTCATATCACTATATAATGAGCCAGACATTGACAGTGGTACAGTATAACTCATATCACTATATAATGAGCCAGACATTGACAGTGGGACAGCATAACTCATATCACTATATAATGAGCCAGACATTGACAGTGAGACAGCTTAACTCATATTACTATATACTGAGACCGAGATTGATGGTGGTACAGCATCACACTTTATAATGCACAGTGATATCAGAGTTGAGATACTCAGCTCTTCTACAAGCTCCCTCTTTAGTGAATAGATATGTGATAGAAGGTTAGACCCTCTTAAAATTAGATTTGAATAACTTTGATGACATACTCATGCTGACTCAGAATACGTCAAGCCATCTTATGGTTACCAACATTATTAACCCCACAATTCTTTGCTGGTATTTAGTTGACCATATTATAAGAACTGATTGGCTGTTGCCATAGAAACAAAAAGGTTGCATGAAACCTTCTGTTCGTCTGTGAAACGGTCATAGGAAGGAAAAAAGGACAGCGAGTGACTCCCCATGGTATAGAATTCATGTCCAGTATGTGTGGTTTTATTTAATGTCATATACGATATCCGCATCAAACACATCTTATACATTAAGCAAAGAGGGCTTTCCCGGGAGCACTGAAAACCACTGCCGAGGGTCATCTTTTATGTAGCCCACATTTTCTTTACTGGTCCCTACTGGTTACATGATCAGACCTAGCTGTATCCACTTACTTTCAGCCGGAAACAATGAAACCAAAAAGTAGGTCCATATGAGCATCAAAGCTGACCCTTATCATACATTATCACCAGAGACGAGGAGAAGCTCAGAGTAACAGATACAACCATTTATCTCTGGGTACAAAGCAACTCGCCGTAATATACTCAGCACAACAGTGATGTCCACACCCGTACTGACATGTCCTAACGTACAGATGCCGATACTCATATACAACATTATTAACTAGAAAACACAAGCTAAGGCTGAATTTTAGACTCCGACACAGATCCAAGCACTCTTTGTTTAGAGAATTCTGCAATTCTTTGGGCTTTCAAACAAAGCATTGATGGATTGTGCACTGATCTTGGGTGAGCCCTGAGAGCTGGAGGGTTCCTTCCAAATTCACCTTCCAAGCTTTTAACGTGTACCAGATATAACGTTCATGTTTTTTTGTCCACTCTGGACAAATCTGGGGCTTGTTGTGCTTCATAAAATTTTACATTGCTGGACTCTTGCTGTGTAAAAAAGGCACGTTATACTAAGGAATTATGTTTTTTTACCTTTCTTTCTCTAATTTCACAAGTACATACAAATATTAACATTTTAGAAATGTATATAAAGGTTGAAGACTTTGAAGAGAACCTGCTCACCCATGACGCAACTTAAACTCTGTCTCAACTGAATGCCTCCTGGGACAAGTTGGTTAGAGTCCTGTTTTTGGTTCTGTCTTTCTTGACATTTAAAATCCAGCCCTCTCCTGTTTCCCATAAAGACTTTTCATTTCTTCAAGAGCTGTGTTTGCCCAAGATGATTAAGACGACCGACTCCTTAAAAGAAAACACATTTAAAAAAAAAAAGACTCTAAAGTTAATGAGCTTTTCCATAAAAGCACTATTGTCTCCCATAATGACCTCTTTTTGACATGGGCACCAGTATTGCTCATTTATGTATTAATAATCTGAAAAAAGTGGTCAGGGGTTATTAATGAAAGAACTGGCATGTGCAACAGTTCCATGGATTCCGTTGAATCTTTTTATAATAGAATGCTTATATAATTAGTTTGAAAAATTATGTTTTGCTAAAAGAATGTGTTGGTTAAAAAGAAGAAAAAATATAACTTTATGGAAAATAGTTTTGTGTACAGTTTAATAAGCAAATAAGCACTTCTATGCACATATTTCACTAAGTAATCCTACTTAATTTGCATACAGGGTTGCATAGTGATATCAGAAAGGGACATTGTTTTCATGATAGGTTTAATTGCAATTTTTGATTACACCATTAATCTTTCTATATTCAAGCATCTGCCCCAAATCCTTAAGTGTATCCCATGGGAGCAGCCATATTAACTTCATGTTCTCGGGGTCTGAATGTTTATTCCTCCCTATTAGGTTATTTCTCCCCAGTCGTTGATTGGTTCAGGCAGCCTTTCTATGGATGAGTTGATGATAGGAAATGGATTAGAAAATTCGAATTACTAAAATTAAAATAGCCCATTTTTAAACCAAATACATACTTTTCCAGATTTTAAAGCGTTTTCCTTATACTCAACCCAGTCGACCTGCATTTTCTTAAACGTATCTCAAAGCCTCTTTGGCTCGTGTGTTCAAACCATATTAAACGCGTGGTCTGCAATACCACTTATTTAATAAATGTATGGTATTGTTTCCAGCACTTGCCAATTCCCAGTAATTTCCTGTGACCCAAAGGGTCTGATATATTTACCATTCCAACCCCTTCTCAGAGCATGGTAAAATCATTTTGGTATTGCCTAAACGTATTGAACAAAGATATCTAAACATTAAAGCTAGAATAATGTATGCGACTAATGTAGGCTTTTAGGGTTCTAACAAAACTAATAAATGATTAGAAATTGTATCAGGGATCAAGGTTTCAGACTTTTTTGGCCTGCTGAGGTTGGACCTCGTTGTCCTTCCATTTGGAGAATGGTTGAGGAACATGGCTTTGAATTTGAACCTCAACGTGGTACTCCATGCCACGTTAGACTTTTATGATACAAGAGGCTGATATTGATACGACTCTTAAAGAATAGACACCAGAAACTGAAAAACTTTTGGAATGTAAGATGATTAGGAACAAAGATAGTGTTGATGCTGGTAGGGTTTCCCACCCATGTGAGTGGCGTGAAATTAGCACACAAGTAAGTTTTTCTCTTTTTCCCTCTCTGGATCAGCTGTTTCTTCTCTTCACACTGAAGTCAGCCAGTTGTCAGGCCAGATATCAATACTGTAAAACATAGTATGATCTTGTGGGGATTTAAATCTGGCCCGAGTTATCAACTCCAACAGCCAGATGTCTTCCAGCTGCATTCATTCCTCAGCTCTCTGGGCAGAGATCGGAGACATTTCTGCTTTCTATCTGCTCTCTGAAGATTGCCCTGCTGGAAATTATCTACAGAAGCCAGGGAGGTCTCACGTTGCAAAGGGAACAGCTCTCATCTTAACAAATCCTCAAATATTTAATAACCTCGATATTCCATAAAACAAAAAATTGCAGCGCACTAGAACCTCTGTGAGTTACCAGTCTAAAAAAAAATACCCTTATAAGCACTAATAGACCCCAAAAATAATTTTGCTAATAATAAGGAATACGTTTATTTGAGAAAGAACTTCATACCCATATTATCAAATGAATATATAAATAAATGTAACAAACGTGTAGGTTTAGCATGTGTAGGTTATTCTAGCACTTATGTCTGGAAAACTGGTGTTGCATCGGTCCCAGAAGATATCATCTCCTTAATAATGAGATAACTTATTCACAGATGGTGATGATCAGGTAACATCTTAAGGACTCAGAGGACCTTTCTACAGAAATAAAGACAAATCTTGATGCTTTTTTTGACTCTGTCTTCGGTTAATATTTTGGCCCTTCAATGCTACTAAAAGCATTCTATTTTTGATGTAACAAACTGATGTAAAAATATGATATTAAATGTCATTAAAAAGAGGAAAATATGTGCTGATATTCTAAGTTTTAAGCATAAGTGGAACTATATCATCGCAGTTATTGTCCAAATGTATGTGGACTAATTCTACGTAACCTAAAAGTTGTAAAGCGAAATTCCGATGATATAATGTACATATAGATGGAAGCGATGGAACGACATTGATTATTTGTTCATGTAATAAAGTTCTATTGTTCTGTACGGCTGAACTACGGGTGAATTGAATGAAGCACAGCATATGGTCATTTTGAAAAGCACTCTCGCTTTTCGGAGAGAGGGGTCACGAGCTATAATCCAAGCTGAGCAGATGTTAACCAAAGTTTAAGAGAAGTTTTTGTTTTTTACTTCCATCATGAGGAAATCCTGCTTCGAGTATCTTGTGAAACAAAACACATGCTTATTAAAACTGTAACCGTACACAGGCTGTCAATGGCCACTCATAAATTCAACAGTAACCATTATCTTCCAAGTATTAGGTCATCGGTCGACCTACTGATGCGATAAAAGGGGAATGGGAATGCGAAATCTGTTGGATAATCATATAAAACTTCCCTTTTTTATTTAATCCCATGAGATAGACCGTGTCCCTCATGGTCGTGGAATGTCAGAAATCACTACAAATTGTTCAATTTATAAACTGAGGATTTGTAGGATTGAGTTTACTCTCCTGGTTGATGCACATTAGGCAGCTGCTTTGGCAGGTACCGGGCTCCAAGTGTCCCCGGCATCTGTCAGCTGTGTTTTGAAAGGATAAGAAAAATATATATATCAAAACAAAAAGTTGTTGGTTGTCACTGTGGCAACCTGGAGTGGTTGAGGAAGGAACAGTTTGTCAAACGTGGTTCTGTGTTTATTTAAACAATTCTCGTAAAACTCCATTGCTTAGCGATTGTCATTTTTTTAAATTGTATTTGTTTCTTTTTGTGTGCAGTTAGCGGTGACCAGAGATGTGCATTGAACTGCCGGCCCATCGGCTATCGGTTTTACGTACGTCATACTGAGAAGGTCCAAGACGGAACCCCATGTGAACTTGGATCTAGTGACATCTGCGTTGGCGGCCAGTGCTTGGTGAGTGAGAATAAATTCTTGATCTTATGTGATACACCTGCTTTCATGCAAGTAATCATTTAAAACTACAAGAAAGCATGAAAATAAACCAATTTCCATGCATTTGATGGTGTGCTTAAGCATTGCCATCTGCTCAGTAGGCCAGTGTATGCCTACTATCTGTCCTTGGGAACATTGGTTCCACCTTCTGTTATCCTTAGAGATTTCAGGTTATATTTTGTGACAATAAAATATGTCTAGCTGATAGGCCCTGGGTTACATTTGATATTTTTCTCCCCATATAGAGAATTGTAGCAGTGTTTCCATGTGCATTTATTGGGTAGTGGGAAATCTAAATAACTTTGAGGGCATGGGACAGAAAAGAGGGAGAATGAGGCAATGGGTAAAGGAGTAAGAGAGGACAGAGGGACAGATGCTAGAGAGAGGAATGGACAAGACAATCGGTAGAGATAACAGAGAAGGAAACAGAGGGCAAGTTGGGGAGTTGACAGACCACCAGAGTCATAGTGAGTAAGGGAAATGGGGCAGGAGAAGGTAGAGACAGTAAGGCAAACTCATCATTCTGTTCAGTCTTGAAAATAAGGCTCAACTATGAAGTAGTAAATCGTCCATCTTGTTGATGTAACGCCCTATGTGTATAGCTAACTGCCCTTTTATATTGTACCCAAAGATACTTACTCCCCGTCTTTAATGTTGCATACACACTATGATGTGATCCCTCCCTCCTAAAAAACTAACAAAATAGAAAAACACATTAAATCATGAGATTATAAAGTGGTTCAATGTACACAAATCTTCCTATTCTTGGTCAGCTGGGTGACTTGGTGCTACTGAGTTTCTTACAAAGACAGATAACCCATCGGAGACAAAATTTTGGTTGTTGCATTACTGGCTCCCTCGTGTTTCACCAGATTGTTTTAGGCAACCCAGCAATGGGTTAAGCGCATTGGCCCTGGTGAAGAACTTCCACTTTCACAAACTGTGTTGTTACAAATGGAGGATACAAATGGACTGGCCATGTCATTTCTCAAGTACACAATCCATTCGGCGTTCAGTGCAGCTGCACGGTACAGAAGTTAAAGGAACTTTCTTTTGCAGCCCTTGGAAGGAGTGTTCAAATGGCGGCTGTCCATGTCATAGTCACAAGTTGTGAATTTCATTACTTTGGAGTCTGGCCTGGGGTCACAGTGCGGGAAGGCGCTGGAAATCAAAGAAATCTTCGTTGCCATTATTTCGGCACCCATTACCTGAGAAATTAGTCTTCAGTCCAAACAGCTGATTAATATTATGCTTTACCCTTTTAAAATAATTGCTTATTTTATTTCTGTTTTCATCCATTTCACATGCCAAATGGAATCACACAATAGACTTTCATTCCTGAGGAATTATAACCATAATCTTATTCCCTTGATCCCACTCAGAACACAGTGAGCTAAACTAGATTAAACCCCTATATGTAATGGTTTCAAGGCACACTGTCCACCCACAGAGAATTGTTTGCTGACTGTAATAATGTACTCTTTCTCTTAATCTTTAACCTCAGCAAAAAAAAGAGGTTCAGGCTGCATTACCTGGTTGCCAATGTGGGAATTTAGCCATAGTACATAGGCATTGAGTGGTTTTGGCCATCTCTTTGATCATCACTGGCCTTGAGTGGTTTTGGTCATCTCTTTGGTCATCACTGGCCTTGAATGGTTTTGGTCATCTCTTTGGTCGTCACTGGCCTTGAGTGGTTTGTGTCATCTCTTTGGTCATCACTGGCCTTGAGTGGTTTTGGCCATCCCATTGGTCATCACTGGCCTTGAGTGGTTTGTGTCATCTCTTTGGTCATCACTGGCCTTGAGTGGTTTGTGTCATCTCTTTGGTCATCACTGGCATTGAGTGGTTTTGGCCATCTCTTTGATCATCACTGGCCTTGAGTGGTTTTGGTCATCTCTTTGGTCATCACTGGCCTTGAGTAGTTTTGGTCACCACTGGCCTTGAGTGGTTTTGGTCACCACTGGCCTTGAGTGGTTTTGGTCATCACTGGCCTTGAGCACTTTAAGGTAGAATCAGCATTGTGCTGGCAGGCCACCCTTCTCCATCCATAGACCCTAACGATGGGATGTCGGAGGTTAATTACCTATACCTCAGTGCATTAAAACTCAATTTTAAATATATAGATATTGAGTTAATTCCTGCATTATGTATAATGTTTGATATAACAAATGTCGTAGGAACTTTGAAGCGTTAAAGACGGATGTGGGAAACCGGCCGTGCTACAATAATAAAAAATGTAAATTAATACAGCCGAAGAAGGGGCACATGCTAAAACCTGCAAAGTTTCAGCAATTGAGGCTATTTTTAAAGATGCAACGTGGATATTCGCTGATTACTCTACCTGCTGGGTGTAAGGGATCTTTTTTTTGAAGCGGAGTGAATAAAATCCTAAATCCTTGGAAACAGCCATAACAAATACACATAGAAGATTTCTTGTATGCTAAAGATTTCACATAGGACTAGATTTGTCTGGAAGGAGAATGCAGTAGGAAAATAGGCTTAACCCTTCCACTCTCAGGAACCCTGCCAGATATTTAAAGGAACAGTAAGCCTGAGCTTTAATGAATATGAAACCATAATTTCCAGGGTTGATGCGCTCTATAATTTCTGATTTCTTCTCTTTTCCATATGGATGTTTTCAGGCCAGATCATATGTTTTTAAATCCAGCTCTGCAATTGGCTCATGAAATCAGCTGTGACCCTTCTGCATCCTTAAACCATATGTGATACATCTGTAGTCAATTACACCTTGACATGCCGTGTACAGCTTCTGCCTGGGTTTTATTGGCAGGGAGCTCTTTCTTTAACTATAAAATTACAGGGCAAAGCACACAAGGACCTATCCTTGTCCTTATTATACCCCAAGGAATAACCCTTTATGACCCACTGTTTTTTCCGGAATCAATTAGTTGGAAGACCACGACTGTACATTAGTTGTGAAGAACAGGAATGTATTACTCATAAGAGCCTGCAATCTAAAATAGAGGACTACCAATTTGAGAGCCTTATAAAATGTGTTATGTTTTTTTATGAAAATACATTTGATCAACCTAACTGGTTTTCCCAGTCCATGTCTGAAACCACAGAAGCTAAATTAACTTATTAAATTTAAATTCAGTAAAAATGAGTTTGTTTAAAAGGTAAAGTAATTGGTTAGAATAATTAACCAGTGTCGTCTTTTAAAATATTAGGCACCATCAATTTGCTGGAAAGCTCTTCCCCCCGTGTATAAGACCCACTTATTCTATGCGGTATCTTTCAGAGAAAGTCTCTTCTGTTGTTGACTTCTTAACAAATCTGATAAGAGTTGTACAGAGTTGTATGTTTTGATTTTTCCAAAGCCACAGTAGGAACTTTGAAGCATTCTACGGGAGTAAAGTAAGGGAAACACTCAAAGTTCCTACAAAGAATTCTGTATTTGTTACATTCAAAGGGCCCCAGCCTCTTAATCGTCGGACTTGGACCACAACACGAACTTAGCAGCCTCCGGAGACGTAGGGTTTGGAGCCTTGTTTTGCATGTTCCTTGCTTACATTTTAAAGAAGCTTATAAAAGACGTCCCTCAGGGCTGCAAGTCCTGACTTCCAACCACCACAACAATCTCGCTCAACTCATAGCCAGAAGGCAGGGAGGTGTTACCGAGACTCCGCATGTAACTGTCAGCGTCTGTCAAAACAAAAACTGCTTGAATAAATCACACTTAACTCTCCCAGCTCCGTGTCTCAGGCCTTGCACATGTCTTGATAATATTATAGTAAAAGAACCGCAATGTTCAATCATCTGAAGGACTATCGAAAATCTCTGAGGAGGCTGCAGGTCTTTGTAAGTTGTGCTGACAAGTCTTAAAACAGTGATACTTTGTAACAGGCTACGGAACATTAAGGAAAGCGTGTTATTCTAGAAGGCCACTAAGAGCCACATCTGGTCACATCATCTCCAGCTACAGACTGTCCACACAGCGATGGTCCTAGTGTAATAGTAACATCTAAATCTTTGTGGTGGGCTTTCGCGTCCTGGCTTAGATATTTCTCTCATACTGTTACCTTTCCGCTAATGTTTTATACACAGTTGTGTAGAAGGTTCTTTCTTAGTAAAAACCCCTCGTTGACCGATCATTCCGTGGGCTAGTAGCCTCTGAGGAGAACCTCATTAAGACCATTTCGGAAATTTGCCCATAAGGGGTGACATA
The DNA here is from genome assembly GCA_029215755.1 of Spea hammondii. Lineage (NCBI taxonomy): Eukaryota > Metazoa > Chordata > Amphibia > Anura > Pelobatidae > Spea > Spea hammondii. The sequence goes on along the minus strand of JARDYJ010000012.1, from coordinate 25,789,876 downwards.
GGATTGGCAAAATATCTAGTTTAATCATATAATATGGTCAATGGAATAACACAGAAGGAATTGTGGAGCAAATAATATTAGTGACCATAAGATTGCTTGGCAACTCCCTAATATCACTATACATTATAAAGTGTGAACCCTGGTGAATATCTCTTACAGGAAAAGCCAAGCCGGCCCTGTATAATGCATAGATAATGGGAGATAGTTCCTACTATCCTTGCCAATTTAACTTTTAGTTTATACAAAGCCTTCTGAGCCCTTCATCTTGGAGGTGATGCTCTCTGGGGTTGGGTGTAATCAAAGAGTTGAAATGCTCAACACCCAGTTTAGTGAATACATCCCAGTATCTTGCGGGGGGGCCCTTCATATATATGAATTTGCAAACAAAAGCAGTAGAAATTGACAAGTTGGCCCGTTGAATCATTGTTTCTTCTCAAATACTGATAACAACTAAAATCCTTCAGGAGTCGTCTGGTTGGGCCCCGGAGCTAGATGTGAACTCTCGATAAACCCTTTGTGGGAATCCCACAAAATATATATAAAAAATGTATTAAAAATGAAGATTTATTAAAGCTTATTGGCTTTAAACTAAATTATTTATTAACCTTAAAACAGTAGCTTTTCAAAGAATTCGCTAATAAAATACGGGGGCCTCTGGAAACAGACTTGTGAGAGGGAATTGGGCAATTAAGTCTTGAGCTGGAGGCTGGAATGAAACTTGTCGGTGACACGGTGCCAGCCCGATGTATGAGACAACAAAATCATATTCAGACGTGCAAAGCAAGACGGTACAAATTGTCTGCGGCAACTATCGAGACCACATGCGTTTTCTCTTGGTTTTTATTTCTCAAACTAGACCTCTGGTCTTATGATCTGCAGCCAGGGGACTGGTAACTTTCCAGCAAAAACTTTACTGTACTGAAAGACAATGGGATACTTCGCAGCAGCCAAAAGACTATCCAAGATAATATCCAAAATGGGTACGTTTGGCTCATTCACCTGTTATAATATATGGAATAAGCTAAGAGTTCTGAGAATACTTATACAGTACACAACATGAATTTTTCTAGATTTTTCTGCAATTGCCCCAATAATACCCCACGGCAATCACCCATACACCCCTTCTGCCAGGACAAATTCTACAACAGGGGCAGAATAATTCCACAAGGGTTGGAGAATCATTTGCAGATTTGGCCATGATGGCTTTCAGCGACATGTTTAGAAAGCAATGGATCCATCACATACATCTATTCATGATAAAACTAGGAAAGAACCTCCATACCACAGATTTGTGGCTCATTTACACAGGGAAATATGATGGCAGTAGGACCGATATTGTTGAATACAGATGTTTGGAAACCAATTATAATAATAATTTTCTCTACTTGGAGGCGTTTAGATGTTTCCATGAGTCTACTATTTTTTACTGCACCTTTTATAGTAATTGTTTTTTTTTTTTATTGAAGTGTTTCTTATGACCACCATGGCTGTCTTCAGTCTTTACTATTGAGTTGGACAGAGCTAGGGGTGTAATAAGGGCCTAAGTCTGGTACCCAGACCCCTTGGCTTATACCCCTGTGCTCAAGTGTCTAATCCGTGCCAGGAGACAGCAAGTCTGCTTCGCTCGTACTGACGGCATTTCAATTCCAATGATTTTGTCTGGCATTGAAATCTTTTAGAGTTCGTATTATGTATATATCCAGGCCTGGCTTAATTCACAGAAACATCTCTCGGTGAGAAGGCTTGGGCTTCACATCTAAAAAACGAAAAGAAAAAAAATCAACCATGTGGTGGACTTTTTAGAGTCTTCTCTAAGTTGGTATCAGCTGTAGAAATATCAGCTCTGTTTTAAGCTTTCCTCTGCTCTCGTTCCCTCTGCAGAGCCCGGGTTGCGATGGGATCCTGGGGTCTAACAGCACCCTGGACACTTGCGGGGTTTGTGGTGGTGATAGCGCAACCTGCAAGTTCATCACAGGGACCTTCAAAGAGACCAACGTCCCTATTGGCTACCATAAAATCCTAGAGATTCCCAAAGGAGCGACACAGATCAGTATCCGGGAGCTAACGTGGAGCCCCAATTACCTGGGTGAGTGGACCTTTAATTATCTCAGCAGGCGTTGTAAGAACCAACTGTAGCCATCTGCTTCAGACAATTACGATCAAGTTTATTTCTATAATATATATATTAAAAAAAACATTCCTACACAAAACTTTTAAAACATTCTTAATTTGTACAGAAAGAACAAAAGCATGAGTGTGATCTCTACATTTTGTTTTAAGCTTTAAGGAGCAGAACAGGGAAATCTATCATCAACGGTAACTGGGCCATAGATCCACCAGGAAGATACGAGGCTGGGGGCACGGCTTTCACCTACACCCAGCCGGGACGGGAAGAACAGGAAGGGGAAAGCTTCCTCGCTGCAGGACCTACCACAGAAGCATTGGATGTATATGTAAGTACAGCTCCCATAAACACACGTACCTTATAGTCAGTAATCCAAAAGGACAAAAACCTAATCCCAGATAAACATTTTATCCAACAAATTACTATGTTTGTCAACATAGAAGGCATTTTTCACTATAACAGGTAAAAATTTGTCCCTGTTTGTCCTCCGCCTTGTGGTTAATGAATGGGCAACTATGGCTTTCCATTTAAACGTCGGAATGAAATAGTTATGGGTTGGCTACAAGTCAGGTCTGACCCCTTAATGGATACTCTACTTGTGTCATACGGTGTTCCATCAGACAAGAACACGTGAATTCAATTTCTGTCCCTCTGGCTAATGATGTCAATTCACTTTAACGTCTGTAATTTTGCTAGAGATTTGTCAGATTTTGTGAAGCGCACAAGCATCTAATAAACCTAACTAGCAATATTTCATACATTGTATACATTTAGATTTACCAAGTATTATGAGCTCTGAGAAAAGAAGGCCGCTTGGGAAAGCCACAGTTTGAAAGTGGGGTTTTAGAGACAGTAGTCTTAGTCTTTATACGGAGGCAGCACTTACTCATGAGTTTTTGACCTGTGTTCTAGTTGGTACGAATTCAGCGTCGCATCTCCCGCATTCATGACCTCATTGATTCATATCCTCTGACTCATGAACTAACCCAGCTTACGGAAAGTGTGACTTGTCCTACAAATAACCTCTCCCTATAAAGCCCTTTGTTCCCTGTTGGAAAAAAACAGTGTGTGCACGCAAGCCCTGACACCAGGTGTGTACACAGATCTTTAAAGCCTATCACCATTCCATCTTTACCATCATCCATGATAGAAGGAGAAACACAATTGTAGAAAGGAATCTGATTATGCTCTTGGCTATTGTAACGATCATTCATTCCAATAATATTGTGTACTTTCCTTTTTTGTCTTCCATTATGTTGTCTATTATGTAAAGCCCCTGTAATAACACTGGGTTGTGTCCAATTATTGGACCGTAATAATATTAATTCTGTTAGCGTGATGGAGATCCGCAGCTGAATTACATGCCAATGGTGGCATTGTTTTTAATGGATTTTGTATCCTCCATAGATGATATTTCAACAGGACAACCCTGGAGTCTCCTTTCAATTTTTCATTTCCAACCCACCCAGCCTGGATAATGCTGCCGCTGCCCCCAACCCACCAAAGCAGGAATATGGTGAGAACCTACCCAAGACGAATGTTGGAGAAACCAAAATGTGTTCTCCGAATATTCTGATTATTACTGTGTTGCATTTGGGTTATTGCGTACTTTCAAATGCAACACTAATGTTTTGTAACAAAATATTTTCTCAGGGTCTTTACGGTCAGTCCCTGCCAGCGATGCTCTTCCGGTCCCAAGCTCCAGAATTCATCCGGTAGAAGACAGACTTCCTGTATCTCCACCTCAAGCAAGGCCACCACCGCCGCCAAGACCGGCCGGTACCCTACAACGTAACATTCGGATCCCCCCGTTACCTCCACCCCCAGTTCATTACTGGCCAGAACAGCCACAGTTCTTCTGGAAAAGAGTGGGGAACACACCATGCTCTGTTACCTGTGGGAAAGGTGAGAGGGTCCTCTACATGGAACAATTATCAATGAACAACTAGAATAAAGCCTTAGGTGGTATGTTGCTCCATCCGACATAGAACATCTGTCTACCTACGAGGGTTGGCATAAGTTGAGTCCAAACGTTATGCGGATGATTACAAGAGGGTCCTCTTGTTTTTTCCTAACCTATACTAAGAGTTGTTATAGTCTTTGATCCAAGGAAACATATGTCTGATAATCTAATGTATGTCCTACAAACAGATTTTGTGTCCTTTTGCATAACACCCTTACATATTGTGTGTACTTTGTCTGTTCCGTACTCCAGGCTCTTGGTACCCCATCTTCCAGTGCGTCTCCAGGAGCACCCTAGAAGAGGTCGGGGAGGAAGAGTGTGATACTTCCAGCAAGCCGTTCCCGCAAGAGGAGGCTTGCAATACCCAGCCGTGCCCTGCCTTGTAAGCACAGACATTTTGTCATATTGGACAAATCCACCCTAATGTGTTGTAGTAATATGTACCCTATGTAGTTACTTGCTTAGCACAGAAACGGTTGTCGGGACAGTAAAACCAATCAGCTATTTTCTAAAGGAGAAGTGATCTAATCTTTCTAAAGAATCTAAACACGTTTGGTACTCATAGTCTGGCCTCTAATTGTGATGAATACTTATGGCACCCAGACAGTTAAAATGTTGGCCTTCTTAGGAACATTAGGTGTTCGCGCATTCTAGACCAGGAACCGTGTTTCAACAACTCCCTCTAGTGTTCTATTTAATACTTGGTTACTGTACACAAGATACCCAAACACTGCTGGTATTAATTATGATGGTAGCTAAGGTTAAGGAAGTTCATGATGGTCCAGTAAGTATCGTATGGGATTTCTGATCACCTGCTTGCGTATGAAAGCTCAGACTGGGCACCTTTGGTAAGAAGAACAGTTTTAATGTTTCCTCTTCCTACCCCCAGCTGGGATGTGGGTAACTGGTCAGTCTGCAGCCGGACGTGCGGCAGCGGTATACAGCATCGACAGGTCCTTTGCCGGCAGATGTACGCCAACAGAACCACCATGGTTCACCCCCAGAGATGCAGCCATCTGGTGAAACCCAACGTCACCCAGACTTGCCAGCTACGCATCTGCAGCCACTGGGAGGTTCAGAGCAACTGGACTGCGGTAAGCAATGAGCAAATGTTTTCGTGGGATTAAACCTTCAGATGAAGCAGATCGGCCAGCGTTCCCTTGCTTAACATACTTTGGGTTTCCTTTCCCATGACCAGTGCTTTGTTTGTACTTTTGGATATACAGTGTTCGGTCATGTGCGGCATCGGTCAGAAAACCCGGCACGTGAGATGCATCAGTAACCAAGGTGATATCGTGAGCGAGGGAGAATGCAGTAACCGCTTGCGTCCTAGAACCAACGAGGTCTGTGACATGGGTCCATGTGTCCGCAGCTGGTTCCACAATGATTGGAGCTCCTCGGTACGTACCCAAAACATTAAGGGGCCTTCCTGTCCCTTGATTTTCACACTTGCTTTAAATTCTGATAAAATGGTGAATTGGTTGTTTTTACACATTGTTTCGGCAGTTCTTTCAGGGGACTCTCCTCTCCCACTTTGACCTTACCCATAGTCATCTCCTTAGACATTGTTGGCCTGTCAGTCGACACCTTTCGAGTAAAGAAAGAAACATGTACACAACCGATGGAGTGTAGGTTGTTGGTATTTGTCCTTTTTGCGTGCCCTTGACACATGCTGTGATTGTTAGTGTTCTGCGGAGTGCGGGCCGGGAATTCAGCGCCGCAGTGTCCTCTGCCTCTCCAGTTCCGCCACCGATGAGTCACGAGAGATCTGTACGGGAACCAAACCTTCCGACATGCGCGTATGTAACAGCAGACCCTGCAAGCGAATCGTGCATTGGTATACAGGACCCTGGTCACAGGTAGGTACCAAGTAGTATTTCTTTAGAACATTTAAGATGACGTGTATTTACGGGTAAAATGATCTCCAACATAGCTCAGCCCCCTAATGCTGTTAAGTATATGGGATTCCATAAGGACACTTTATATAAATTGTCAGGGTCCATCCGACTAACACAGCAGTATAGAATGCAATATATATAGAATGTAATATACATAAAGGGGCAGAATGTTCCCTAATGTTTCAGGGGGCTGTTTTCCTATAGTGTTCTGCGGATTGCGACGAGGGGTCCCAGAGACGTGATGTGATTTGTGTGAGTAAGCAGGGAGCAGAATTCAACATCACAGACCCGTCCGAGTGTTCCCACCTGGAAAAGCCACCCTCCCTCCAGTCCTGCAATGGCGGACCATGCGGCTCCCGATGGTTCACAACGCCTTGGAGCACGGTGAGTGTCACCCACATGGACAAGATAAACAGCCTGATTGGGATCGCTTAACCTATACTATAACGTGGGGACAATAAGGAATTGGATCATAAAGGGATCCCTAATCACGTTTATTTTGGATTATTACTATTTAAATCCCCTCTGTTATTTCCTGTTGTGTTTATGTGGCGGTTGCCATCTTACCGCTTACCAACTTACCCTCAGCCTGGGCCAGGATATCTATGTGTCTTCACTGACAGATCATGGGAAATGGCTACTCCTTAAGAAGAGCTGGGAAATATTAATCTGAATAATTCAAACGTGGGACATTTATTAAAAATAATAAGAGAAATGACAGGTGGCTTTTAGCGGTGAAACGCGTGGTAGTTTGAACTCTGGTGTGGCAGTTCCCATCGCTTAATGCTCCAACGCATTAGACAAGCCGAGAGCCTTCAGCCTTTAATGAACTGCAGCTCCCATTAACATTCAGCAGCCTGAGGTTTTACAGCTGTTCCCGAACTGTAAATCCTTAGGGGACCATGAAAATTCCATCACGACGTTCACCAAGAATCGGGCTGCTCGGGAGGAAGAGGCAGAAACTCCTTTTTTCTGTTCTGTGGGAATTTTTGCACCTGTGCTGCCAATGTTCTGCTTTTTTCACATATTTTGCCAATGCGTGCTAGACAAGATGACACGCAAAGAATTATCTGCAAAAAAATATAATTTTTACTTGTTTTTTTTGCAGTGACACCTATCACCTTCCTCCATCTATACCAGTGATAGGTTAGAGGGATGATCGATGCCCTGTTACTCTATAATGCTGACATTAACTCTTTCTCTGCTTGTCTCACTTTCAGTGTTCCCAGTCATGTCTCGGAGGCCTTCAGACAAGAGAGGTTCGGTGTCTGGCAGCCGACAACAGCTACAGTCACCTCTGTGACCTGGATACCAAGCCAGACGAGAAGAGAGTGTGTAACACGCATCCCTGCTCCGCCGTACTAGGTGAGGAGAGCGCCGATACCAGCCGGGACTCAACCTCTATTGTAGTGCAGTCCTCTCCAGCAACAAAGAGGTTAATAACCATAGACAAATATTGTGTGCAGTGAAAAATAAGCCGTTTATGGCCAAATATTAACTACTAATAAACAAAAGTACTAACGGTTTTTGTATTATCCTTTGGAAGCTGGGTGGCTGAAAAGTAAAGCCCCTTTTAATGATAGCCTGAGATGGACGCTCTGGGTATCTGGCTAGGGCTTGTCTGTCACATATTGGTCCTTTAATAATAACCCCTAGCCAGATGCCCATGGTGCCCATCTCAGACACTTAATGGTCCTTTAACAAAAGCCTTTTACTTAGACATTCCCTACCAGCCGATTATAACTACCAATTGTGCTCAAAGACCATCCTGAGCCTCCCAAACTAACTTATTAAATAGTATAATGTTACTATTATATCCTCCTCCTATAAATTAGTGTCAAGTTTCGGCCCTGGGCCGAGCCAAGCACATCTGAAAAACCAAAAGGTCGTTCGCTTTATGAAGTCTTATCCAACAAACGGAAAGGGACTTTATAGAAAGAAGTGAGCATGGAAAGGATACGGATTTAGTGCATCACCACCTAAAGCCCCCGGTGGCCTTATCTGGAACTGCATGTACAATGCACCAAAACAAAACTTTGGTGGCACAGTTTCTCCTTGCCATCTTCATGGACTTTGTTAAAACTCCTGATGTGTTTTTAAGTCTGCCTGTGTGTGTTTAAGATGCTGTCATAACATTTTGGTCACTCAAGAATTTTGTTTATTATGTGTATCTTTCTTTACCAGATGAGAACTGCCGGGATCGGTATCACAACTGCGCGGTGGTGGTACAGGCTCGGCTCTGCGTCTACGCCTATTACAAGCAGGCCTGCTGCTCCTCGTGCTCCCACTCCCTGCAGCGGACGGCAGACAGCCGATAGGAATCCAACAGCCCCCTCACCAGATTTGTATAGTTTATATACTCGGATAACACAGTATTTATTTCACCTCTCTGGTGCCATCACGGCACGCTGTCTCTTTTATTTGCAAACACAATATCCTCGTGAGCCCTGCCGGCCGCGGAGAGGCGTTAGAAAGACTCAAATGTATATTTGCTTTTAAAGTGGACCTGGCAGGTCACAGCTCGGGGTAAAAACAGGTGAATTTTGCCCCGAATCTTCTACGGTGCTAAATAACAGAACATATTTAACCCTTCATGTTTCACTGTGATGTATGCAACAGATCCTGACATATATAGTCAAGTAAGCCTTGCGTGAAATAAGGTATTATGTTATAGGAAACGCATATTAAATACATTGCCAGAAATATTCTGCTAGGGGTGAAAAGATATCGGATTACAGCCAAACCTTGTTTCAACCAGGACTGGCTTTTGAGCCATGGGGCACCCTTGGGCTGGAATGGCACTTCGGCTACTGGGGTATATAGTCCCTATAATGCATCACAGAATCAAAGTACCTGTGAATACAAGTTAAGGGCAATTAAGAAACATCTACCTCGCCCCAAGCACATTGGGTCTACAGAAACTATCTGGACTAGGGCTTCCCTTCTACCGGAAAAAATCCTTTAGGCCAGCAATGGCTAACCTTCGGCACTCCAGCTGGCATTATGTACACTGCAGTGTCCAACGACCAAAGTCTTGGCCCACGAGGCCATTTTTTGTTCTTGATGTGGATGTTGGATAATTCAGATTCGTAGCAATATGTTTCTGGCAAAGTATTCTGTGCGCTACTGAATTTTATCAGAAACTCGCAGCCCGCAAAGTTACTTTAACTCCACTGCAGGTCAACAAAACTTTGAAACCTACGATGGCTTAAACTTTCCACTTTCTGCGTTTGTCGTGTTCGTACGTAACCTCAGGCTCTTATAAGAACCTATACACCATTGTGTGTAAAGGTATTTACCCCATCTGATTTTCATTCCAAAACTTTAAGTTAATTGTTCTTTAGCCGTTATGGTGTTGTAGACTTGCTTGGGTGTTTCCTATTATTGTTTCCCTGTATGACCCGGTTGTGCTTCAGGTGATGGATGGATTGCCTGGCATTCTACTGTAGAATTCTTTAAATGATGGAAGGTTGTCCAGATCCTACAACCTACCAAACCAAGACGCTGCCAGCAGCAAGTGATTTAATGTGGAATTCCATTTTTCCTTTTTCCCCAGACATAATTGGGCCCCAAATAACTCATGTTCTTCTTAGACAGTAGTGGCTTTCTGCTACCATGTTTGCCCAGTGTCCTTATGATGGTGGGGTCATGAACACTGACCTTCACTCAAGAAAGGCCCAAAGATCCTTTGAAGTGGTTCTAGGGTCTTTGTGAGTTCCCAGATGATCTTAGGTGATGCTTTCTGACTTAGGTAGGATGGTCACTCCTGTCCCCAACCTTATTCATTAGGTCTATGTGGACACCGAGCTGTAGAAGTGGCCTCAAGTCTTCAGTAATATCTTTGAAACGTTGTATGTGGATAGCTTCTATGGGATGGCAAGGGCTAAAGCTAGATTTATATTGTTTATAATGTTTAGGAAGGTCTTGAAACGCCTTTAATAATCCCTTTCATTGGGAAAACAAAAGCTTTAATTCACAAATTTATTTACCTAGCACATCAAATATACACCAAACTTTCTTCTGACTTCATTGTTATATTACTACAACCCACAAGATTATCAGACCAAAATCAAGGAGAGAAATACCCAACAAAGCAGAACATCAGATGGGGCGAGTACTTTTTCACGTAACTCTATCTCATTTATATGTGTATCATTCCCTTATAGTGTGGCTAAGACGCCTTGCTCTAAATAAACTGCCTAGATGGAACACCAGCCGGCCCCCAATTCTCAGATATTCACCATATGCTGTCAGTGTTTTCTCTACTTTGACCAATACCTCGAGCCCGGCTCGGCTTGTACATGGTGCACTGGAAAACTGACCGTAACTCGGGCCACCCATCTTTTAATACAAATAATTGACTTAAAAACATTTTTATCCAGAAAATACCTGTTTTTTTATTTTTACATGGTGCTAGACGCCTATTGGTAGTGTCTCTGCAGTATGGAGGAAGCGTAAGCTTCATTAAGGAATTCCTTTACTTCTGCGGAGAGTTCCCATGTAGGGTTATTGTATCAAGATGGTGCTTCCTATGGTAATATGGGATTTTGTGAGTTTAGGATATGACCCTTATGCTTAGGAGCAAAGAATCTTGCATTGTGATTTAGTCAAAACAGCCGGAATTGGTGCAGAAACCAACGACACCACTTTCTACAGCTATACACATCGTTGGATCTTTTTTTGCTTTCTATCTGACACCCTGGCGGTGGCAGATGCTTTCTGGAGCACATTGCTTCATTTACAGTTGCAAGCTATTAGAGCTTGTCATGAATTAACAAACCTAACAACATATTTCACTTTCTCTGTTAGCTCATATGCATGGGATGGGGCGGGGGGCTAATGGCGCAGTTGTTTTAAAGAATGCTTTTGAGCCCCAAACAATATTTGGTAACATAGGAAATCATGTTGCGCTGCAGTTTTATTTCAGTCTCACAAAATCATTAAGTTTAACAAAACGGAAATAAAAATGTATTTGTAAGCTTTGTCCAGAGACCTAAAAAAGGATATATTTCAACTGCTCTATATCTTGTTGGTTTAATTGTAAATCTTAATTTATTTTTTAAGAATGAAGATTTTATCATGTTTTCTTTTTTTCGTAAAGAGATTGTTAAAAAAAAATATATATATTATTAAACTTCTTTTTTGGAATATTCCCGGTTTGAGTTTCTTTATGTCGCAGGGAGATGGGTACAAATATGGTTGCACATAATCGACTATGCTGGTGTTCAGGGCCGGGCTGGAGATACCTGGGAGCTATTTGGGTTTTCGCCTGTTGCGTTGGGCATGTCCCACTCCCCACTTGGGGAGTATGTCCCGCGACACAGTGATTTACCCACTTTACCTAATGCATAATTTGTCTTAATCCATCAGTTCTAGTCTTGCCAGACCATTTGAATGTAGGGACTGTAAATCTGAAATTGATGGCTCTTTATAAATAAAATATAATGATAATAATTTCACAAAGTTGTAGTACTGTAATATGACCACTAGGGGACACACCGAATCAACACATTTACAATATAAAAGCACCAGCGGTTTTACTACAGTAAATTACAATATTACAAAGAACAAAACAAGGTTATGAATTTTACAAAAACAAAATCAGCACAAAGCTATTTAGAAATATTTTCAGCAGTGGAATCAGTTATATTTTCCTGCAAACAGTACATGCTGTTCTAGAACTCTGTACGCACATTTTAAATCCATCCATCCATATATCACTATAACTCATATAAAACCAATGAACATTGCAGGAACCAAATGAACATGACGGATTTATGACATATCTCCAAAAGTAAGTAAAAAATAAGTAAAATGACATTTTATTGTAGCATGTTTGTGAAGTAAACCAAGAGGGCCCAATGCATTTGCTCAAGAGGACAGGTGGAGGTCAGAGGTTACTGTAAATCCAATCAATTCCTGCAAATGACTCGAGTAACATCTGCTTCACAAAACAAGAAAGAGCAGACTTATCACAACTTGCCTTCGCCCAGACATCCAACGTAAAGGGTTAATATATTACAGGTGACTAGATATATATTTATTTTTTATATTTATTTTTTACTCTGGGTATGTTACTGTGTGTGTTTTGGTACGTTATTGCAAGTATTTGAGTGTGTAAGTATGTTATTGTGTATAGGTGTGTGTTTGGGTATGTTAGTGTGAGTATTTGAGTATGATAGTGTGTATGTTTGGGTATGTTATTGCACGTGTTTGATTGTGTATGTTATACTCTGTATGCGTGTTTGTTTATGTTAGTGTGTGTGTTTGGGCATGTGACTGTGTGTTTGTGTGGGTAGATTAGTGTGTGTGTTTGGGTATGTCATTGAAAGTGTGTTAGTGTGTATCGGTGTGTTTGGGTATGTTGGTGTGTGTGTTTGGGTATATTAGTATTAGTATTTGGGTATGTTATTGCAAGTGTTTAAGTGTGTAGGTATATTGCTGTGTATGGATGTGTGTTTGGGAAAGTTAGTGTGAGTATTTGTCTGTGTATGTTACTGTGTGTTTGGATATGTTATTACAAGTGTTTGAATGTAAAAGGTATGTTAGTGTGTATTTGGGTATGCTAATGTGTGTTTGTCTGGGTATGTCACTGTGTATGTTTGGGTATGTTTTTGCAAGTATGTTAGTGTGTAGGTATGTTTGTGTGTATGGGTGGGTGTTTGGGTATGTTAGTGTGTGTGTGTGTTTGTCTGGATATGTGACTGTGTGTGTTTGTCAGGGTATGTTTCTAGGTGTGTTTGGGTATGTTAGTGTGTATGGGTGTATAGCTTGGCGTGTCAGTTGTCTTAGATGGTGCCTTCAATACCTTGTAGTAGTAAATGTGTTTGGGTGTTTAATGGCAGCTCCTGTGGGTGTTCAGTGACAGGTCCCGCTGGCGTGCAATGACCTTCGTAGCGGCAGAAGATTGTGATCTACAATGTTCATTATGCAGTTTCCAGTTCATTGAAGAAATGTAGACATGCAACAAATGAGAACTCCGATAGAAAATTGGTTGGCTTATGGGCTAATGAGATGATTCTTAAAATACAGCACATTTATATGCCTTGTTGATTGAATAAGTGGTGGTTTCTTTTATGTGATGGGTCCACTAGTGTTCCAAGTGGCTTATCTCAGCATATCCAAGCAGCATGTACCAATCTGTGCACGTTTCTAACATATCGTATGGCTCGCAAAGATGATTTTAAAAATCATCTCTCGTTGTAGAATGGTTAGCTGATCTGCCCTTGGTATGTCTTACTAAAACCTTCATTCCAGGTTCCTCTTGGAATTCAACCAAGACTCTTCACTGTTTAATTGTAGACTTGTTTAAAGTTCAATATAGGTAAGTATTTCTATTTTAATATTTAAAGTATGTAAGCAATCCCCCTGCCATCAAATGCATCAAAGATGTTTGCATTGTCCTTATAGACATACTCAAGGAACAGATACGGTCAACTAGAACGCAAGGTCAATAGTTACCCTAGAGATTATTAAATCACAATAGAAACCACTAAATGTTGCTAAGAGACCTACAAACATATATGAGAACATGTCAAATAAGACACAGAAGCTATTTTTTTGCTGATGGTAAAACATCAATTCTGGTTGTTTCAGAAAGTCCCCCAACATTCTCTGACATTTGTCATGAAAGTCCCTTGAATTACAACATATAGACTCAATCTGGAACATGTTCAAAACCAGAATTAAAGCAGATTTAAACATATTAATCATGACCACCAACAGGGGATTTCTCCTAATGAAAAATTTACTTGTTTAACCAAAATGTTAATTTTTTTTATTTTGATTTTTCATTTTTGTTTGATATTTATCATACTGTATTCTCTTCTTTGACAATCAAGACTGGAAGTGATTTTGTGTTTTATTTTATATTTATCTTTATTGAATTTATTTGGAATTGTGGTGGCCACCTGTCATGACCCAGGTAAGCAGGTCGGGTAGGAGCCCAGTAGCAGGGGATACAAAGGGTTCCGTTTGTACCCCACGATGCATGACAGTAAGTGGGGTGGTACGGACAGGCGCAATAAAACACAGTACAAAGACGTGGAAAGGTCCTGTATTAATATAGGTGATATGACCAGCAAGTAAAGGCAGAAAGTCTCTAGGCAGGATGCCCACTGGCAGGGCTGACGGGTACGGAGGCCCACTGGCAGGGCTGACGGCAGGTACAGGCAGGTAGCTCACGGTACAGGCAGGATGCAGGTACAAGGCCAAAGCAGAGCGGTCATCACACTACAATGCAAAGGCCCTGACTGCAGGCTGGGCAGGCTTATAAAGGCTGAGCTAATTAGATTGCAAGGTGCACCTGGACATGATAATCAGCCAGAGAGGTCCTGAGTGGCAAGGGCGGCCACTAGTGGTTGACAACGGGAATGAGCCACACAAAGTAAGAACAAGTACAGCCAGCGAAGGGTGAAAACGTGACACCACCATGCCTACAAGGGTTATGGTGATTTCAAACCATACGCAGTCGGTTGTTTAAAAAATGGCTTCTGTCGGGGGAAACAATTGTTCTGCTGTGGTATTCAAAAGGTACTTTTCTTAGAACTTTATTATTATTTGTTGATTTTTATAGCTCCTTCATATTCCGCAGCACTGTGCAATGTTAACATTGTTTGAGGAATCGAGGAACATCTTGGAACTTTTTGGCAAACTAAAGATGAGCTGTTCCGATCTTCTTAAGAGCAGATGTTTGCCAAGTGTCTTCCTGATGATGGAATAAGCAATAATGTCTTTAGATGATATGAGAGAGGTCCACAGATTCCTGAATGACGTTCTAGGGTCCTTTGTAACTTCCTCAATGAGGTTCTAGGGTCTTTGTGAATAGGTTGCCACCAGGCACAGCCGGTAGTCAGCTTTTTAAAGCTGGTGCCAGTATAGGTGAAGTACCCACAATGTCAGTATTTTATGCGCCCGACAAGCAGCTGTAGCCTGCAGGACCGGTTAGGGAGCGCAAGGTTTTTTAGACCTCAATTTCTGTGTTCCTTATGTGACAGAACCCTCCATCACTGGGGCCCCTGGAGAGGCCTGAGAGCCAGCCTCCTCCCTATCGACTATGGGCCCAGGCCTTGTAGAGACTTCTGTGTGTGGATACAGGGGTTCAGTCTGCTGATGTACCCCATGTTTTAGCACTCAGAGTATCAGAACTGTAACGTCAGCTGGACATCCTGTGGTAGGAAGAAGGCTGATTGTCTGTGTATTGTTAATTGTATAAGTGTGAAGTGTTTCCCCTGGTATTGTGAGTTAGCCCTTGTCTTAAGACCCCCTGTAGGTATGACTAGGTGTCACTGCTGCATACCTAATTATCAATTACACAACAGGTAGCTGTTAATCCTGTGAGCTCCTGTTATCCCTGTGTCCTGGCCATTGTCTGTCTTAAGCCAATTATATGTCTATCGTCATTCCACGTCTACGTCCCCAATTAATGTAATTATTTACGTCTCATGTCATTCTGTCCTTCCCCCGGATATTGTGTTGCAGGATTTGATCTAATTACTTCCTTCCTGCCATGGTAATTAGATCATGTGATATTTGTCTTGCCCCTTTTCTTACTTGTGTATATATAGCTCTGTCTTTGGTTTTAATAAATGAGTCCTGCTTTCACCTCAACATGAGTGTTGCCTGATGTTTGGGGTGGGCTGTAGCCACACTGTGTAGCTAAGCTTCGGATAGCCACAGTGCCAATGCGGCTTCGGTGCAGCGACGTCCCTCCTTCTATCTACAACGCTGGTTCTGCCCGGTGCTGAAGGGGTTACTTGTTGGTGTCCCGTCAGGAGGAAGCAACGTTTGGCGGGAGTACCCAGTCGGGGTACAGGTCGGTCCCGTCACATTGGTGGCAGCGGTGGGGTGGGGGAGTGCTGCTCTTGGAGGGGCAGATTATTTGGGGCACCAGTTTCGGGAGGGCATTGATGGGCTAAGTGAACTAACTGACTACGGAGTCAACCCGTTTGGGGTTTCCTCCTGTGTCAGTCCTATTTGGAAGGGGGAGAAGTGTGACAGAACCCTCCATCACTGGGGCCCCTGGAGAGGCCTGAGAGCCAGCCTCCTCCCTATCGACTATGGGCCCAGGCCTTGTAGAGACTTCTGTGTGTGGATACAGGGGTTCAGTCTGCTGATGTACCCCATGTTTTAGCACTCAGAGTATCAGAACTGTAACGTCAGCTGGACATCCTGTGGTAGGAAGAAGGCTGATTGTCTGTGTATTGTTAATTGTATAAGTGTGAAGTGTTTCCCCTGGTATTGTGAGTTAGCCCTTGTCTTAAGACCCCCTGTAGGTATGACTAGGTGTCACTGCTGCATACCTAATTATCAATTACACAACAGGTAGCTGTTAATCCTGTGAGCTCCTGTTATCCCTGTGTCCTGGCCATTGTCTGTCTTAAGCCAATTATATGTCTATCGTCATTCCACGTCTACGTCCCCAATTAATGTAATTATTTACGTCTCATGTCATTCTGTCCTTCCCCCGGATATTGTGTTGCAGGATTTGATCTAATTACTTCCTTCCTGCCATGGTAATTAGATCATGTGATATTTGTCTTGCCCCTTTTCTTACTTGTGTATATATAGCTCTGTCTTTGGTTTTAATAAATGAGTCCTGCTTTCACCTCAACATGAGTGTTGCCTGATGTTTGGGGTGGGCTGTAGCCACACTGTGTAGCTAAGCTTCAGATAGCCACAGTGCCAATGCGGCTTCGGTGCAGCGACGTCCCTCCTTCTATCTACAACGCTGGTTCTGCCCGGTGCTGAAGGGGTTACTTGTTGGTGTCCCGTCAGGAGGAAGCAACGTTTGGCGGGAGTACCCAGTCGGGGTACAGGTCGGTCCCGTCACATTGGTGGCAAGCGGTGGGATGCTTCCTTAAAGAAATTTGTTATGGTCTGATTTCCGGGGCCGGAAGTTTCCTCTTTCACACCGGAGCGGGGACATCCAAAGCACCAGGATTGGTCACCCTTCGGGCAGAGAAGGAGCAACGCCAGGATCCTCAGCTATGGAACTGGAGTTCAGACGGCGTATGCAGGAGGCACGGGCCCAACCCGATGGACCTGTATCCGCTGAGGACGAGCTGCGGTGGAGGGATCATATCCGTCGGCAACTCTGGTGGGAGACTCTGCGATGGGAACAGGAATACTTGGGTAAGTGCCTCCCAACCAGCGAGGACATTTACTGGTTCCAGCTGGAGGCACGAATGCCGTTGCTGGGAAAGCAGCCCAGGGAGGAATGGGTGTCCGAGTTAGACGGGCTGGTCCAAACCGAGATGATGTGGGATGACGGATACAGGGCGTTACGATGGTATGCAGCCGAGGCGGGTTGGTGCCTGGAAGGTACAGAGCCCACGGAGGGCTATGACTTTGGCGGCCTAGGATTGTTATGGGATAGTCTTCAGGAGGACCTGGATTTCGGCAGTACAGTGGAGTGGCGGATTATGGACATCCGAGATTTCAGGGAATTGGACCTCCCAGGTGCACTGAGAGGTGATTTTGACTTTTTAACTACACAGGAGTGGGAACTGGAAAAAGCATATAAAAAACTGTTTGACCGTGTTCACCAGTATGCCCCAGTGTCCATGGATTTTGTCGATTATTCATCCGAGGATGTTAACCCAGGATGGGGGGATGAGGCTGCGGTCTTCCCACCGGGGTCCTCCGAATGCTGGGTAGTTCGCTCAGATCCACAACCCCCAGCTGAAGCGCCGACAACAGGGTGGGGAGCCCCTGGCCTCTGCCCCGTATCTGGAACAACAACAGGAATCCAGGGAGATGCGGTAGCTAGCCCACATCCCCAGCGGCAGCAGGAGCACGAGGGAGTGGAGGGTGCTGTCCCTCCTCCCCAGCGGCTGTTGGATAACCCGGGAGACAGCGCAGTCGGGTCATCTCCCCAGCGGCAGATGGAGAACCAGGGAGGGGATGCAGGCGGCATCACTCCCCAGCGGGTGGGCGAGTGTCCAGGAGATGGTGGAGCCGGCCAGTCTCCCCAGTGGCAGCTCACAACTCTGGGAGCGGAGGAACCTGTTCTCCCTCCCCAGCGGCAGATCCCAGTTGAGGGAGCTGAGAGTGTCGTCCCTCCTCCCCAGCGGCTGACAGATGAACTGGAAGACGGCGCAGCCGGCTCATCTCCCCAGCGGCAGATCCCAATCGATGGAGCCGAGGGTGTCGTCCCTCCTCCCCAGCGGCTGACGGATGACCCGGGAGACGGCACAGCCGGCCCATGTTCCCAGCAGCAGAAGGAGCATCAAGGAGGGGGTGCAGGTGGCATCACTCCCCAGCGGTCAAGTGAGTGCACAGGAGATGGCGCAGACGGCCAGTCTCCCCAGCAGCAGCTCACAGATTCGGAAGTGGAGGAACCTGTCCTCCCTTCCCAGCCACAGATCCCAGTTCAGGGAGCCGAGGGTGTCTTCCCTCCTCCCCAGTGGCGGGCAGATGACCTGGGAGATGGCGCTGCCAACCCATCACCACAGCGACAACAGGAGCCCCAGGGAGAAGATGCAGGCATCATCACTCCCCAGCGACTGGGAAGATTCCAGAGAGAAGGTGCTGTAGGCACTTCTCTCCAGCGGCAGTTGTATTTTTCTGGAGAGTCAGAGGTGGGGCGGGGGAGTGCTGCTCTTGGAGGGGCAGATTATTTGGGGCACCAGTTTCGGGAGGGCATTGATGGGCTAAGTGAACTAACTGACTACGGAGTCAACCCGTTTGGGGTTTCCTCCTGTGTCAGTCCTATTTGGAAGGGGGAGAAGTGTGACAGAACCCTCCATCACTGGGGCCCCTGGAGAGGCCTGAGAGCCAGCCTCCTCCCTATCGACTATGGGCCCAGGCCTTGTAGAGACTTCTGTGTGTGGATACAGGGGTTCAGTCTGCTGATGTACCCCATGTTTTAGCACTCAGAGTATCAGAACTGTAACGTCAGCTGGACATCCTGTGGTAGGAAGAAGGCTGATTGTCTGTGTATTGTTAATTGTATAAGTGTGAAGTGTTTCCCCTGGTATTGTGAGTTAGCCCTTGTCTTAAGACCCCCTGTAGGTATGACTAGGTGTCACTGCTGCATACCTAATTATCAATTACACAACAGGTAGCTGTTAATCCTGTGAGCTCCTGTTATCCCTGTGTCCTGGCCATTGTCTGTCTTAAGCCAATTATATGTCTATCGTCATTCCACGTCTACGTCCCCAATTAATGTAATTATTTACGTCTCATGTCATTCTGTCCTTCCCCCGGATATTGTGTTGCAGGATTTGATCTAATTACTTCCTTCCTGCCATGGTAATTAGATCATGTGATATTTGTCTTGCCCCTTTTCTTACTTGTGTATATATAGCTCTGTCTTTGGTTTTAATAAATGAGTCCTGCTTTCACCTCAACATGAGTGTTGCCTGATGTTTGGGGTGGGCTGTAGCCACACTGTGTAGCTAAGCTTCGGATAGCCACAGTGCCAATGCGGCTTCGGTGCAGCGACGTCCCTCCTTCTATCTACAACGCTGGTTCTGCCCGGTGCTGAAGGGGTTACTTGTTGGTGTCCCGTCAGGAGGAAGCAACGTTTGGCGGGAGTACCCAGTCGGGGTACAGGTCGGTCCCGTCACACCTTATAACTGCATGCCAGCATTTGATGCAGGGCGCCAGGATATGACGTCATATCCCAGTGCTTAGTCTCAATTGCTGTGAGCACTGCCAGGGAACAGCAAATGGCAGACCTTGGGCTCCCATGACTCATGACAAGAGTAAAGAAGGAAGAAGGAGAGGAAGAGAAGGTGAAGAAAGTAGAAAGGAAGAGGAGAAAGGTAAGAGATGGGAAGAAAAGGGTTTATCTGATGGGACGAAAGGGGATAGATGATGAGAAAGAGTGGGTAGGTGAGGAGAAAAGGGGGTGGATTAGGAGGAAAAAGGGGAGTAGATGATAAGGAGAAAGTGGTGTATCTGATGGGGAGAAAGGAGGGTAGATGAGGGGAAAGGAGTGCTTTAAGAGCATATGTAACACAGTATGTGTGTATGGGCAGCAATACTAGAGAAATAATACAAAAGAAGAGAAGGCAAGAGATGAAGTGGAGATTGGGTAAAGGAGACAGGAACTTGAACCAGTCAACGGAGAAGGTAGGGAGACACTGAGTGAGAGGGAGTGAGTGAGAGTGCGAGAAAGTAAGAGAGAGCATGGGTAAGAGTAAGTGAGAGTGAAAAATCAGTAAAAAAGAATGATGTGCTGTACCACTCTCAGTGCTTGGCTCAGTATATAGTGATGGGAGTTATGCTGTACCACCTTCAATGTCTGGCTCAGTTCTTAGTGGTGGCAGTTATACTATACCACCATTGGCGTTTGCCTTGCTATTTAATGATAGGAGTTGTGCTGTACCACTACTACGACTGCAGGAGGACAACGCATATTAAAGGTGCGTGTTAGGAGAATTCAACCCCAGAGGAAGAAATTGGGACATCATGGCAAGGGTGCAGTTCATGTAGATCAATATTTCACCGTATTCCATTTATAGATCCGAGTTAGCTTCTCGGCATAACTTAGAGTGCATGAAACATTGACAAGGTCTGCATAACACTGATTGATGGCCCAAGCTGTCCCTGGCCGGCACCTAACATAACAGCTCTGCAAGAAAATGAGAATGAGTCAGGGCATAGATGATAGTTGTTACTGTACTTTACCCTGCAGTTTGCTTTATTACGGCCACGTCTTCCATCAGCTGATTGTGGCCTTTGAACTGATGTATCAGGGGCTCAGGACACTGACACAGGGCAAACTCCCCATACAAAATGCCTAGTATTGGTGTTACTGCCTGTTCCTTATCTGTATATACTTGATCGTGAATGCCGGGCTAGCCTCACTTGACTTCTAGGCAGCAGTTTGCGTGAGCCTCATCAAGTCCAAGTGGAAGATAACCAGAATACAATTTCATCAAATGCACCAAGAGCCCTCGATTACGACACAGCATTGAGACTTCACCATGAAGCAAGGCAAAAAAATAAGTGATAAGTTCAGTCCACTTAGAATAACCTCCACAGACTTCCAGGTACAGCAAGACTGGCCCAGGAACCAATCTCTTGTCAGTGAATAACATCGCAGACTCAAAAAAAAGCAGAAGAGAGAGAATTCTTGTTCAAGTCGTTTCAGATATTCTCTGTTTAGCTTTGGGGGAATCTGAATAACATTTCTGTTTTGTTTCTCTGAAGCCACAGAAGAAGTTTCCGTCTTTATCACAAACATTTGTGGAATGTTCAGCCACAAAAGCCTCTTAACAATGTATCGCAGACACAATAGGGCAGTCATGGAGAACAAGGGATTGATTTAGTGACTGCATAACATAATCAAACCAAAAACAAAAAGCCTGGCGTTCTAAACAATACCATTTTACGGTACAGCCAGGATTATACAACTTGTTTGCCTTCTTAATGTCGCTCTGACCACAGAAAACCCCAAGATACACAACTGTGACATTCTCTCTGGATGTGTAGGCTTATACCTGGGAACTGGGTTTTTGCCCCAATCTCAGGGAGAAGGGGCACCCAGTCTCGAGCCGACTCCTTCCTATTCTCCCCCTCTGTGACCATATCTAAGCCTCCCAGCTTTTGCTCCCAGTATGTTTATTGAGTCTCCTCCATATCAAACATAAGTCTTTAAATAACAACAAGTCAAGGTTTCCATGAGCATTGGTATTAAAGCCATTTGGTTAGCGGAGTCACTACATAGAATCTTCATGATGAGCTATTATTAGGGTTATCATCATGAGTATTGCAGAAAGCTCAGTAAGAAAGTTCCATGGTATGGATATGCACAGGGGCGGCGCTGCCTATAGGTAAGGTAGGTGCCAGCCTAGAGAGCAGATCTACATGGGTGCGCCTCTTCTGCCATGGACGAGGCAGTCAGGTCCTTTGCAGAGGAGGCGCCCCACGTAGATCCACTGGAGCAGCAGGGCCGCTGGGGGAGATCATTGATCTCCCTCAAACCATCCCCCATTGAAAGGAGCGTGGGGTCTGTTCAGACCTCCGTCTGACTGCTCCCTTGTGATCCTGCCAGCACCAGCATTCATTGGCTGATATTGGAGAATCAACCTCCCCACGACCCTGCAGCAGAAACAAGCTGGAGTAAGTCAGCTGCATGCATGTGCGTAGGTATGCATGTGTGTGTCTGCCTGGGTATGTATGTTAGTGCATCTGGATATGCATGTGTGTCTGGGTATGTATGTTAGTCTCCGGGTATGCATGTGTGTCTGTCTGGATATGTTAGAGTGTCTGGATATGTATGTGTATCTGGGTATGTATGTTAGTGTCCGGGTATGCATGTGTGTCGGTCTGGGTATAGTATTGTGTGTGTCGGTCTGGGTATGTTAGTGTGTGTCTACCTGGGTATAGTATTGTGTGTGTCGGTCTGGGTATGTTAGTGTGTGTCTACCTGGGTATAGTATTGTGTGTGTGTCGGTCTGGGTATGTTAGTGTGTGTCTGCCTGGGCATAGTATTGTGTGTGTCGGTCTGGGTATGTTAGTGTGTGTCTGCCTGGGTATAGTATTGTGTGTGTCGGTCTGGGTATGTTAGTGTGGCTGTCTAGGTATGTAGGCATAAGAGGCTGTAATGCTCGTCTGAGTATAAAAGCGCAGTAACAGTAACTGACCAGGAGGTGGTGGTAATGGAGTGGACCATGGTAATGGAATGTTGCTGTATAATGTAATAATAAAGAAACTGTATCATATTTGGAATTCTCCAACTTACTGTGCTGTAAAACCTCTCACACATTTACTTACTGAACATGATCTTTTAAAAAGATGTTGCTCCGAGCATGGAATCGAAATATATATCTATCTCACAGATACGGATTAAGAACATGCTGCAGACCCTTCTCTGTTCTAAATTCTTTGTGGGGTACAAGTGAACTCCTTAACACAATAAGCAACTCACATTGCATAGGATGCCACAAAGTACACTGACTGTCGGGGATCAACAACTGCCCCTCGTCAAATTAGGACATTTGGAAACGATTTAGAAGAGGGTATTATGCAACTCAACAACAGGTATCTAAATCAATATCAGATATAATATCCGAAAGTGGGGGGCGTCTGCGTTGCCCCAGGGCCTCACATGCTGTTAATTTGCCCCCTGTATGGAATGGGTTGGGGGGTGCCGTTTCGCACACATTCTTGAGACCTTGCCATGGAAGGGTCACTCCTGTATCATGACGGGAAACGTGTTCTTCTACCTCTCAGCAGGAGGGCGACGAGAGCTGGATCACATAATAATTTACATTCTTACGCCCCAGGGGATGGCGGGAGGCAGACAATACAGTCACTGGCGCTGTGATACTGAAACCAAAACATAAGGAGGGACCCCTACTGGGTTATTATCGCTGCCGAAATCAGGAGCGGATGCTTAAACTGCTGTAACGAGTGGCGGATCCTGGGAATTGTAGTTGATGAAGACCCCTCATCTTACATGTAAAAAATAAATGTCCAGGGTGAGAGATCATTAAATCACCGGATCGCTTCCCATACACCGTACACCTTTTATCAAGGAGACCTAGAGGTGATTATCGTGGTGAATTTAATGCTGCCCTGCGCTATACGTCTGCTTGTCTGTTTATCCCCTCTGGTGCTTTCTCGCGGCTCCTCTGTATTAGTGTCTGCGAGCTTATGATGTCATCACTATGTGTCACTGTTCTCAGGGGTGCACAGCGCCTTCTTTCCTTGAGATCTGGGGGCCGGTATCCGCTCCATCCATTGACAATTTGGTAAAACCACTGCTGCTCCTTTTGAGCTATACTCCCGTCAACCAATCCCAGGAATTCCGAGACAGGTGTATAGACCAAAGGGCCACATAAGTGGGGAGCTGCCTTTATCGTAGCTTCAAGACTGCTAGCTCTGCAGCCAAGGGTCCCCAAGGATCCTCTTCTACAGGATACGGCTCTAAACTAATAAGCGCTACTATGAATATGTCAAATACTTTCAGCCCCTGTCCTGAACTCAGACAGAGAAGCGGCTGCAGCCAGCAACTCCTATGATGCACGGCCAGCCATCGTCCATAGCTGCTGACTCTTAATAGTGGGGCACAGACACACTGTTCTAATACCAGAAACTGGAATATCTGTAAATAAAGTAGCCATAGAAACAAACAATCACAAAATGCCGCATTGTTGTTGTGCCGGTTTCCGCATTTTAAAGGGAAGCCGCGCCTTTATTAATCATTCCCCAATTTACTAAAATGCCAAATCCTCCTCTTCCTCTGTACTTTCACCCCAGTCTATCTAACCGGCTTTCACGTCGAACTGGGTAGCACTGGGTTCTCTGTGGGGTCCAACAGCAATGGAGAGCAGTCCTTGGTCTCTTCTTACATTCAGAAGCCTATCCATGCATATTTAAACTTCCACCCTGTATTACCCTCTACCACTACTGCTGAGAGGCAGTTCCACTTATCTACAACTCTCTCAGTGAAGTAAAACTTCCTTACGTTCCATCTATCCCTCCACCCTTTAGTTTTAGACTATAGTCTCTTGTCTTAACCGTCTTCCATAATAATAATAATAATGGCTGGAATGTTTCACTGGAAGGTACTGAGACTAAAGGCAAAGAGTTACACCGTAATCTCACACCACATCTGTACAGAGGTAACTTAGCTCTACATGCCCACGGCATTCCTCGGCACATCATGTGACGGTGTGCATGCGCTGCACGCTGCCCACATCCCGAGAGTTCATGTACAAGCTGCCTATGAGTCACATATAGCACACGCTATATAGTCAAACTGTGGCAAAGGGCTTTTTCTTCCCCATAAGTCCTTCCGAATGGCGCCTGGTAAGAATGACTCACACAGACTATGGCTCAAAGAGCTTTAATCCAAATGAAATGTGACATCCGAGACATGGCTGAGGTCACGCCGTGACTCATCTGTCTGATTTCTTACCACATTCCATGTCACGATGTCAGAAATAAAATGTATTTATATGAAATGATACTTTTATACAAATTATTTTGGATTATTTCATTTATTATGATACATTGTTATGATAATAATAACAATATGATACTATTATTATTATTTTTAGAATTTACAAAACAAAACATTTTATAACGGTGCAAAAAATGTACCCCGCCGCTTCATTTGGGCGTTTGGCGATCCTCTCCCAACCGAAACATTCCCAGCATCCGTGTTTATTCCTTACTGAGGATGTGCAAGACCTATATGTGTTTAAACTTTCTCACTGTTTTAGCCTCTACCACTTCTGCTGGGCGGCTGATCAACTCACCTACTACCCTCTCAGTAAAGTAAAACTTCTTTCCATTCCATCTAAGACTCCTCTTAAATGTTACCACCGCAGTGTATCTAGTGCTCACTAGTCTTTGTTGACACAGAATTATCCATTTTTATCAAATATCATCTGTTTTTTTAATTAATTTATTTCTTTTTTCTTGGGGCCTCATCTGAGGGCCCCCCCTGTTTCCAGGCGGACGTTGACTCCATTGTATGTAACTCTTTGTGAACTTCTCCTTTCCCAGATCCGTCCGTCCGGGCAAAGCTCCAGAAACTGCCGGAAAACAATGAGAGGAATGCGGCTCTCCCATCGAGGAGATAACGGGTAAATATTAATGGAGGGGGAGTTACCGGAACGGGGGGGGGGGGGCACTTTCTGTCCTCGCTTGGGGTTCTAATTAAACCAATTGAGGGGCAAAGGCTTGGGAGTCGAAGGTTCACTTTGTGTTCACCCCTCTATGCAAATAAACAGCCTGTGCTAAGGGTTACAGCCCATGTCTAATAGCTTCTAGGTAAATACCTTTATAAATCATGAATGTGTCAGAATTCCACTGGTTGGTCGGCTTACCCAGCTAGCCAGCGGAATTCTGACACATTGCTGATTTATTACAGCCTTTATTACACACTTTGATGGGCTGGAAGCGTGCTAACGTCACGTAATCCCATTATCCCGATGTTTCAGGTGTCCAAATCAGTTAGAAAGCGCAGAAAAAGCGACTAGACGGACCAACTGGTTGCCGCTGTCTATGTGGACTGCAAGTCCCATCATGCTCAGCGATTTGGCTCAGCTGCCTCCCTGTAGCTTGTGTTTTAAGCTTGCGGAAACGCGCTCCGGGTGACATGACGCGGTTACATAATCCTGGACTGAGTCCAAGGTCGCTTTCACACGGGGAGGAAATTCCACGGCCGGTACAGTTTGTTCAGCCAAAAACCACATTCCTCGCCCCCGCTGATCAGCTGAGCTATTTTCTATTTTACAGAAAATGCCTGCTTTTCAGCACGTCTGGGCCGGGAAGCTCGCGGGGACACGCCGGAACATGATTTTAAGGCTGTTTGCTACTTTTTCGGTATTCCAAACACAGGACAAGTTTCTCAAAGCCACCAAGAAGATCAATATATATCTCAGCTGGAGGTGGCTTTGTGTGTTTTTTATCAGATGACCTTCTATGAGTTCATCGAATATCTAGAACGGTTCTCTTTCTAGAAACCTAGAACCTCGTTGGTCTCGTCTTAGATTCAGGAGCCATATGCCTATCCCATGCATGTTTAAATCCCCTCACTGTATTACCCTCTAACACTTCTGCTGGGAGGCTGTTCCATGTATCTACCACCCATTCATTAAAGTCAAACTTCCTTACGTATTTAGAATGTAAATAAAATAACCCCCATTTAAAAAAGAATAAAAACAACAGATGATCTGCAACCAAAGTGGAATCTAATTCCGATTTCAAACCAAAAATGATGTAGAAAACTTTGAATGCCTTGATTTTTAACATGCAACAAACAAATATGTGTATAAAAACAGCAGGAAATGTATGTTTAAAATAAATGTCATAATAAATTAATATAAACAGCTATAGAAAAGTAAACAGAGTCACGTTAAACAAAATCCTGTTAAAGCTCAGCCCCAGCCGTGCCTCTAACCTCACCACGAAAACATGTGTCCTCTTCGAGTTTATGAAATAATAGATATAGGATGAAGAATAACCAGGTATTCTTCATAATTATTGGTTGCCTTGGTGATTGCTCCACAATTTTTACCCAGAAATACGATCTATTGCAGGGCCGGACTTGGATGGCAATGTGGTGCCGGCACTTTAAGGCCAGTGGCCACCTGATGACGTAAATGCGGCCAACATCTAGATACGCGTGGCCGTGTGCATCCCTTTAATGCTCAGGTAGCGTGCGGCCGGGGGCGGCAGATTGGGTGAGTGTGGTGGCTAGTGGTCCACTGGATGGATCCAATGGCTATTAACCTAGAACATCTGTACGGTAAAAAAAGAAAGTATTTTAGGTTTTTTTTAAGAATATGGCAAAGTGGGTTTTAAAAAAGTTGGGTAAGTGTATTTTTGTTATTTTTTAACACATTTTATTTCTTTTATTAGAATGCGTGTTGAAAGTCGTCACAATCAGCGTGAGAACAAGCAGCCGGAAGCTGAATGAAACGTTTTCCCGTTACTTCCTGTGTTACAGACATGTAGCGGACTCTGGCCCCGGCGCCGGGACTCCCGCTATCGCCTCCGAAGGGTAAACTTGGGTTTTTCTGGTTCCGAATTTTTCCCGTTGTCTATACATTGAGCAAAAAAAAAAAAAAAAAAAACAGAACAAAACCCAAGGGAAGACTCTTGAAAATATATTAAAAAGTTGCAGGTAAGGGGCTCTGTTTATGTCTGCCCCGGGCAAGGGGCAGAAGCAAGCTGGGTGTGGCTGGGGCTAAACTTTACATGCCCTCCTCCTCCAAGACACCGATGACCCCTATGGCCAAATTTTAATAGCAACCGTGTTTATTGTTGATACACATAACCTACTTTGGTTTCTCACTATATTGCAATTGGGGGCGCTGCGGATTTTCCATTGTGGCTGCCGTCATGACAACTGACTGTATTTATAGGGAAGTTGTGATCAATCACATGGTCCTGACGCCATAGATTTAGTGAGACACGGAATCTCCTTCAGAATTACCCGACGTTAGACCTGAAATCTCTGCCGCTCAGAAAATCAAGAAGGGGAAGCTTGCAGCAGATTGCAAAAGCAAAGACCATCTGGAGACAGCTTTCAAATATCATGAAGCTGTTACAATGTATATATTTATACAAATAACAGATGGATATTAGGCTTCCTAAGGCTAACCCGGTAGGTGGGGCCAGACGGAGAATAAAAATGAAGTCACTGGGATTACAATAGGCTCTGATGTTGAAAGGAGTTTGAGTTTCCATAGAGAAATGTAGAGCCACCATTTTTTTGTTGGCTACCCAATGGGCCAGTTAAAAGGGAGATTGCAGGTCTCCCCAACCAGCCTAACAACACTATGGAAGGCTGTGGCAAGTTGGGACAGTCCTCCATAGTTTCCTTCTGTGCCGACCTTCCTTGTGAGAGTATATTCAAGAAGATAGGATGTCTACGTTGGAACCACTGGTGGTCTGGTGATAAGATCCATGCCGTTGGCCTACATCCTTTTGTGACGCCTTTTGGTAAATGGCTTATTGTTATTTTAAACATTCATGCTTTTTGTTTCATAATCCAGACCATTAGTGGTAAGGGTTGGTAAACTTCCTTAACGATATACAAATAACAAATACAAAGTGAAGAAACTCTTAGGCGTGTGCTGTGGTTTCTGGGTGGCTTGCGCTATTGCCCGGAAAATCGAAACATTATTTCTGTTTGCTCACCTATTTTTAGAGGATAATTATGTAATATCGACCTGAATAAAATAAGGTAATAGCACGCCATCAAATATCTTCCTCCCGCACCTTGATTGTAACATTCTGCTATGTGGTTTAAAGTCCCTTCAAGGAAGACTGAATTCCCAAACACAGTTCTTATACTTATATCTCTTCAAACGACCCTTCTGTTTGCTCGTGTTCTGAATGGCTATAAGAACCTTCATCACAAGGACTGTGATTCTGATTATGGTTATTGTCCCATGTATAAGGCCATGCTCTTATTGACAATGGAGCTAATATGACACGACATTGGACCATTAAACTTGGACAAGTAGTGGATTCAGTTACCCATATGAAGTTGGCCTTTTGGCGCTGCGTTGGGTGTTTTTAGATGTCAGGGGCTCCAGGGCAAACTGGGGAGTTCCGCACAAATAAACAAAATAGCGTCACAGAAACAGAATTACTAACCCAACCTGTCCCCCAGAGATATCCACTGCTGAATTTCAAAACCTTCAAAAAAAGAAGGTTTTCATGACCTCGTCCTATAAGTACAGAAGGATCAATATGTGTCATGGACGTCCCACCTAAAATATAACACCTTCTCACATGCAGAGCTTGATGTAGGCAAGCTGAGAGAGCACTCTCCCATAGACAAGCGGCTCAGAAACGACCAATGATCCACTTTCTTTCAAGGGCAACTTGGAGAATGTTGGGTAGTTCTATGACATTGCTGCCTCTCTCTACAGCCTACAGGTAGAATCCATTTGTCTTCACCAGAATTCACCAGACATACACCCCAAGGAGCATCAGTGAGCAATAAAATGATAACACTTGGTCCTAAATTAACTTAGTACATGGGGGGGGGGGGATCAATGGGGCACATATATTGCTGGAAAAAGGATGAAACAAGGAAACACGGCAGGTGGTATCCTTTCGGCCCGTCTTCGACTTAGACCTTAATCAGTCCTTTGTCTTATATTAGGACTGATTAAAGTCGAAGTCTTTACATCAGAAAAAAAATGTCAGAATTGCTATTTAGGTGGGCTTCCATTTAGACCTTCCTTAGAGAATGTCATATTTTACAACAAAAGTCATGTGATGCTTAATATTGATTTTCCAATCAGATAAAGGACAGCAAACAGGAGATGTGCTGCCGGAGAAATGTATCGTCTTCTTTAACACAAAAGCACTTCACTTACTGTGAAGGGGTAATGGGGGTAAGGGTTACTTTGGCTGAAAGTATTTATCTTACTGCACGGTGGTCAGCTACAAATACATGTGTTGGGGCGATTTACTGAGCTCATCCACCAAGCATTGAGCATAACGGGGGGGGCATCCAAATGTCACATGATCACCAGCAATAGCGCGTGCTAGAGCTGCAGATAATGTAAGTGAAAGATAGAAAATCTTGTCATTTTGGAGAATTGTAACGATTCAGCTATAATAAAATGCAGCACGAGTAATGGGGACGTTGATACATTAATACACAAAGTGTTACATCACTAATACAGCATCTATTATTATTATTATTACTATTATTATTATTAATAATATTATTACTACTATTATTAATAATATTATTACTATTAGTATTGTTATATTTTATGATTATTATTCTTAGTATTGCTATTATTATTATTGTTATTAATAATATTATTACTATTGTTATAGATCATTTATTTTTAATCATTTATTTTTAAAAAATGTTGCATCATTGAATATGTTGGTTGACAATGAGCCCCATTAATTTTCCGGCGCCCCCTGAGGTGAGGATGAACAGACGCCATGTCTGAAACTTTGTATAGAACATACTATAGTCCAATCTTATAGCATAAAGTGCAGATATTGCCCCGTTATACATCGTTCACATAATAATGATTATTATTGCCCCTCTCCATGCGGTAGGTGCCCTGTTACAGCTCCTGTAGCTGTCCTCCGATGAATATCACGGTTTATTCACGTATTGTTACTGCGAGGTCTGCCCCCCGGAGGCTGTCAGGATCTCCTGGTAGGAATGGAGGTGGATCTTGCAGGTAGAGGGCGGCCTTGATTGATCTACCTGGGTCAGGACTGCTGGGCTGTTGTATGTCTTATGTCTTTTTAACATTGTTTAGTTTGTGTTAGGGTTTTTTGTTTATTCCCAATTGGATTTTCTTTATTTTATTTTCTGTGTATTTGGGGCAAGCAAAGAACGTTTGGCTTTATTGAGGGGGGGCTGTTGCATCTTTAGTGGTAATGCTTGTTTCATGGAGCGGCTGGAGTGAAATGTTTGGTGTTTCTGTGTTTGAGGAACTGCATTTCCCTCAATACATTGTTTTACACCATCATTGGTGATATGTTTTTTCTTTGGGAATGGTTATAAAATTGCCCTTTCAACTAGCTTTACTGCCATGGAATTAACATTTTATGCTGTAAAAGGTTTTTCAACTGTGAGGGAGGGGGTAGTGTCCATGTGGCTGAGGAACTACACTTCCCACATTGCACTGCTTTAAGCTTGCAAAGTATCAGAGGAAATGAATCAGGCCCGTCTGAAGTTCGCCAATGAACATGTGAATGATTGAGAGGAGAACCGGGTGGAAGTGTTGTGGTCGGGCCATTTGGCATAGACTCAACTCGCCGTGTTTGGAGGAGGAGAAATGTTGCCTATGACCCCAAGAACACCATCTCCACCATCAAACATGGAGGTGGAAAGATTATGCTTTGGGTGTGTTCTTCTGCTAAGGGGACAGGACAACTTCACCGCATCAAAGGGATGGATGGGGCCATGTACCGTCAAATCTTAGGTGAGTACCTCCTTCCCTCAGCCAGGGCATTGAAAATGGGTCGTGGATGGGTATTCCAGCATGACGATAACCCAAAACACACATCCAAGGCAACAAAGGAGTGGCTCAAGAAGAAGCAAATTAAGGTCCTGGAGTGGCCTAGCCAGTCTCCAGACCTTAATTCCATAGAAAATCTATGGAGGGATCTGAAGGTTTGAGTTTACAAACGTCATCCTCAACCCTAATGACTTGGAGAGGATCTGCAAAGAGAAGTGGGACAAAATCCTTCCTGAGATGTGTCCAAACCTGGTGGCCAGCTTCAAAAAAATGTCTGACCTCTGACTGCCAATGAAGGTTTTGCCACCAAGTACCAAGTCATGTTTTGCAAAGGGGGTCAAACAATTATTTCACTGAGTAAAATGCAAATCCATTTATAACTTATTTGAAATGCGTTACTCTGGATTTGTTTTAGTCTTACTCTCACTGTTCAAATAAACCTACCAGTAAAATGATAGACCGATTATGTCTTTGTGAGCGGGCAAACGTATAATCAGCAGGAGATCAAATATTTTTCCTTCTCTGTATTTGACCGTGGCCCCTCTGTGTTCTATGATGCAATACTCTGCAAATATCTGATAATGGCACCGCTATACGCTTTGACACACACACACACACACCCACACCAGTAAGCTGGACAATACCCCCCTTTTCCCCCATTAATGCCACAAGAGGTCCCATGAGGCTCCCCATACCCCAGTGAACAGGAGATGGCACAAAACCTGCTTCTGCCTCCTCTGCACATCCCGTTTTGTGCTGTTAATCAGCCTGCCCAAGAATAACACCATGCTGGCGCCACTGTGTGTGACCATGCTGGCGTCGCTCTATTGCTAGCCTCCGCTCATTGTTGCCCCTTGGTCCGCTCTGATGGTAGCGCCTCGGTCCGCTCTGATGCTAGTATATATCTTATGGTGGCCCCTATAATGAAAACTCTGCAAATATCTGAAAATGGCACCACTATACGCTCTATTGCTAGCCTCCCTTTGATTGTTGTGCACAGCTCTGATGCCTTTCCTCTCTCCGCCCCGGAATATTGCGAGTCCTGTGAGGCTCCCAATGTCCCATTCAGCATGTGGTTGACCCTGCAGGCCTCACCGTGGGTGACTATCACTGTGTGTGACCATGCAGGCGTCACCGTGTGCGTGTTTGTGACCATACTGGCGTCGCTGTTTGTGACCATGCTGGCGTCGCTGTTTGTGACCATGCAGGCGTCACTGTGTGTGACCATGCTGGCGTTGCTCTATTGCTAGCCTCCACTCAATGGTAGCCCCTCGGTCCGTTTTAGAGCTCTATTTTGCCTCTGCTCCAAGATGGCGTGCTAAAGATGCTGCTCCTCTTCGACCAATCGTTGAGCAGGTTGGTTATTTTCTTAGCTTCTGTACAGTTTGCTGCCATGAGTAAACCTATAGCAAAAGTTTGTGTGGCCTTTAAAGAGTTTAACAGCACTGCTAATTATTTATAATGCTGTCTTGGTTATGAGGAGAGCAGGTGGCCTCTGCTATTGGCTGTGCCATATGTACGATAAAATTGCTCCCCCGCCCTGTATTCTAGGCAAAGCTTTATCCAGCAACGAAGCATATGACACCATTTTATACGTAACCCCTATATACACCTTTGTAAAAATGCACTTCATGTGGCAGAGCTTGACAGACCATGTAGATGTTTGTTTGCTAACAGGGATTGCAGATGAGTGGTTAGTGTTGCTGTGTTAATTAAGAATGGGGGGGGCAGCTCACTTCCTGTACAGGGCAGCTCACTTCCTGTATAGTGGCACCCACTCTCCCTCTTATGCAGTACACTGGCGCCCACCCGCTCTTTTGCACACTGCACAGGTGCCCGCCCGCTCTTAGACAAATCCACCCACAGCCACTCAGTCTAGCGTCATGTGCTAACAGCTCGCACTCAGTGTTCCTGCAGATAGGTCCATTGTAACTGCTTTGCACAACAACTGTTCTTTAAACAAAACCCCCATTTGGGCTTTAGATGTTCTTGGTGGTATAGATGTTTGGTGAACAACCCACTTTCTGCCCTTTCACAGGTCACCCAGGAATGCCACCAGGCATGCGCCCTCCACCTCTGATGCCACCACACGGCTACAACGGCCCGCCCAGACCACCTCCATACGGATACCAGCGTGGCCCTCTGCCCCCACCCCGGCCTGCTCCACCTCGGGGTCCCATGAGGCTCCCCATGTCCCAATGAGCAGGAGACGGACCTTTCAGCTCTGCATGTTTTACACATCTTCACATGGACAGGTCTACTTTATTTCTTACCTTCTTTACCAAGTCTGTTTACAAAGAGCGGCGGAACCCAGCAGTCGAGAAGAATTCAAGCCATTATAGATTTACATTCCACGCCAAGGAAGCAAGGCGTTTCCCTAGAGATGTGTTAAACATGCAAACCGTTTGTTTTCTAATTTTGTTAATTTCTATTAAGCATGTTTTTATAAATGGTAGATAGTAATAAAGAAATGGTTGCCTATTTAACTTATGTATTATTAAGCACCAACACCTACATGCTCACTGGCTCTAGCACCACCTACTCAGTTACCTGTGACAGCGCTGACACCCACCCACTCGGTTACTCCATGACACTGCATGCTAACAGGGAACTTATGCGCCCACCAGACATCCACCCACGGGGGAACTTATGCACCAACCAGGAAGCATATGCACCAACCAGACATCCACCCACCAGGGAACTTCAGCACCCACCAGGGAACTTCAACGCCCACCAGGGAACTTCTGCGCCCACCAGGGAACTTCTGCACCAACCAGACATCTACCCAACAAGGAACTTATGCACCCACCAGGGAACTTATGCACCCACCAGGTACCTTATACGCCCACCAGGGAACTTATGTGCCAACCAGGTAACTTATGCACCCACCAGGGAACTTATGCACCCACCAGGTACCTTATGCACCAACCAGACATCCACCCACCAGGGAACTTATGCACCCACCAGACATCCACCAACCAGCAAACTTATGCACCAACCAGACATCCATCCACCAACCAGGGAACCTATGTACCAACCAGACATCCACCCACCAGGGAACTTATGCACCCACCAGACATCCACCAACCAGCAAACTTATGCACCATCCAGACATCCATCCACCAACCAGGGAACCTATGCACCAACCAGACATCCACCCACTAGGGTACTGATACACTCTGCTACTGTCTCTTACACTCTGCTACGGTCTGTTACACTCTGCTACGGTCTGTTACACTCTGCTACGGTCTCTTACACTCTGCTACGGTCTCTTACACTCTGTTACTGTCTCTTACACTCTGTTACACTCTCTTACACTCCGCTATTTTCTCTTACACTCTGCTACTGAATTCAGCCCTGTAAGATGTATAGTTAATCAGAACGAGTTTTTTCCTTCTTCCTTTGGGTACGAGAATGCATATTAAATGAATTCCAAAGTAGTTTGCCAGCGCGGGAAGTGTTAATGTGTGTAACCATTGCATTGTGTATAATTTCTGTGTTATCAGCATTTGTCATCGCGTGATCTCCCTGACCCGGACCCCGCGCTTCCACGGCCGCTGGAGACAGAACTGTTATGGCTCCTGATCGCTTGCGTTGCTGCGTGAGTAGAAAATCCTTGGATAAACCGAGTTGGTGCCATTTGCCCGTCTCCGCCGTCCTCTGCGAGTCTCCCCCACACTCTGCTTCTGTCTCCCCCAGACTCCACTGTCATCTGCTGCTCTGCTCTGCTGTCTGCCGGAGTCCGCTGCCGTTTGCCAGTCTCCTCACACTCAACTCTTGTCTTCCTGGACTCCACTGCCATTTTCCGCTCTGCTGTCTGCCAGTCTCCCCACCCTCCGCTCTCCGTCTGCCAGTCTCCCCACCCTCCACTCTCTGTCTGCCGGTCTCCCCACCCTCCGCTCTCTGTCTGCCGGTCTCCCCACCCTCCGTCTCCGTCTGCCGGTCTCCCCACCCTCCGTCTCCGTCTGCCGGTCTCCCCACCCTCCGCTCTCTGTCTGCCGGTCTCCCCACCCTCCGTCTGCCGGTCTCCCCACCCTACGTCTCCGTCTGCCGGTCTCCCCACCCTCCGCTCTCTGTCTGCCGGTCTCCCCACCCTCCGCTCTCTGTCTGCCGGTCTCCCCACCCTCCGTCTCCGTCTGCCGGTCTCCCCACCCTCCGTCTCCGTCTGCCGGTCTCCCCACCCTCCGCTCTCCGTCTGCCGGTCTCCCCACCCTCCGCTCTCCGTCTGCCAGTCTCTCCACCCTCTGCTTTCCGTCTGCCAGTCTCCCCACCCTCCTCTCTCCTTCTGCCAGTCTCCCCACCCTCCGCTCTCCGTCTGCCGGTCTCCCCACCCTCCGTCTGCCAGTCTCCCCACCCTCCGCTCTCCGTCTGCCAGTCTCTCCACCCTCTGCTTTCCGTCTGCCAGTCTCCCCACCCTCCTCTCTCCTTCTGCCAGTCTCCCCACCCTCCGCTCTCCATCTGCCAGTCTCTCCACCCTCTGCTTTCCGTCTGCCAGTCTCCCCACCCTCCTCTCTCCTTCTGTCACTGTCGTTTGTCTGTCTGCTCTACTGTGTGCAATAGTCTTTTACCATTTGCAAGTCTTCCTCGACTCCACTGCCATTTACCTGTCTCCGCTGCCTTCTGCCAGTCTCCCCACGCTCAGCTGCTAGTCTCACCAGTCTCCCCCACACTCGACTGCCCGTCTCCCCCACGCTCGGCTGCCAGTCTCCCTCACACTCGTCTGAGGGTCTCGCCAGTCTCCCCACGCTCCGCTCCCAGTCTCCCTCACACTTGCACGAGCAGTTTGCGTAGGACCTTGCGGCCGTGCGGCGGAGTATGGTGCACAGGCCAAGCGTGACCAAAAAGACACGGCTGCGTCAGGTAAGAGAGAACGAGCCTTAGCCAGGCCTCGGGAAGCACTATGTGTGTTTCCTGTCTCGGGCCGCGTACAGCGCTGAGGAATGTTATGCGGATGAGCGCGTCACGTGTGTTTTGTAAATGCCTGCAGGTTGCTCCCGGGAAGTTCTGGTTTACCTGGATGGGATTCTGCGCATCCTGCGGCACGGGCGCACCATTCATTCCCACCTTTTGGCTGCTCTTGGAAAGGTAAGCGTTCTTGGGCTCAGTAAGCGTGGCCTCGCTCCTCGGTGTGTGAGAAGAGACTCGGAGCAGGCGCTCGGCTTCATTATGGAAATGTCTTCCACGCATGTCCTCCTACTTTAGGTGTCGTACGAAGATGTAGAAGGTCTCAGGAAGTTTGCCGCCTTGGAGAACGTTCGGATTCCCTTCTTCACGCAGGACCTGCTTCGACACATCATGGAGACCAACCGACCAAGTGACGAGGAGCTGCAGCAAGTGATCCCAGCCTGAGCCGGAGGGAACGCTAGTAACAGCCTACGCCTGTGCTACCTGCACTGCGACAACTACAAAACCGTTTGTACTCCTTGATGGAATAGGCATCGGGGCAGCCAATGAAAACTCGGACAGACACCAAAGAATCTATCTCACTATTTCCATTATCTGAATTTTGAGGGATTTCATCCCGTTTTGAGATATATAGCACGACGGCTTATGAGACGGTAGCTGATATCCTGGAACCACGGCAACACCGAGCGCGGTATTTAGCGGAGAATTTAGTGTGTGAAGATTGCCAATATTTCCGTCTAGTAATAATATCCGGATAATCTGGAAATATTGTGTCTTTATTAATTGCCGTTACCAGCAACATTAGAACGGACTAGCGCATGCCATTTTTGGCTTCATTATTGCTGAGTAAGCGTTTGGTGAGTACACGTGGTGATGTCATTTTGATGAGAGTGACATGTTTCTGCGCTGTGATGTAATGCTTGTGCTGGACGTCGGTATGAGTTGGAGCTATAACCCAGCGAGTTCCAGCCGAATAATAGACATATTTGGGGATCTTTTTCATGTTGAGAAGGTAAATGCACCTTTTCACAATAAATTCTCTCTCCATTACCTTCCGCCATGATGTCATTTATCGACTGTATTTTTTTCCCCCATAAAAATGTGTTTAGTGTATGTGATTTCATAAATACATAAAACATACGCACAGCTGCTATAACATTCACTAGAGGGTCACCCAGGATCAAACCAGCATCGCTTCGCATGGCGAGTCAGACAACTACCCATTAGGCCAAGAGAGATCTGGCTGCTTTGCCTCCCCATATATATATATGATGCCTGTCGATGTGTATATGTGAGTCAGGAACAGGCATTAAATAACCATGGGGAAGAACTCCATCTATCTATCTTGTGGTGCAGAGGTTAGGTGCCTAACCTGTGATCTGAAAGGTTGCTGGTTCGTTCCCAGTGTCAGTATATAGCACTATAGGCGCTGTATGTGTATTTTAGGTTTTAGAGCTGCGGATGTGAGGATATCTATCACGGACGAGCTTATTCAGGTCGCTGCTCTTGCGGCTCGGTGCTAGGCGCTTTGCCTGCCATGTAGTTGGTCCCTGGTTCTAATCTCCGTGAGTCCTGGCGAGCGGTTGTGGTTGTGGAGTGTGAACGGTGTATGAGTATGATCGGTGGAGTGTGAACGGTGTATGAGTATGATCGGTGGAGTGTGAAAGAAGTGTGGGTCAGGATGAATGGGACTTAGAACCAGGAGGCGGAGCACCTAGTTTTTTGTCCCCGATGTAAATATAATTAATGTAAAAATATAAAATGCCAGTGTTTATTTATTTTTAGGTAGCAAGTAACATGTTTCTAATGGGAATCGAACCCATGCTCCCAGCACCGCAGGTATCGCACCTACCCGTTACACCACCCAGCAGCTTAACTATGTTGTGTCCCACGTACATATTATGCCTGACCCACTAAAACTTTAACGATACAGAACACCTTCTTTTTATTTTTTATTAGTTATATTAGTTTTTCGTCCTCCGTCTCCCGTGATGCTTTTTGAGCGGCTTTAATGGCGAGGTTGGTTTCTTCTAACGTTTTTTACTTCATCATCCTAGGCGTTGAGGAAGCGCGGAGCAAAGCATACAGCACTGTGAGTACCTGTCAGGCAGAGAGACAGACACAACACCTAGAGGAGGCAGAGAGACAGACACCAAGAGGAGGCAGAGAGACAGACACCAAGAGGAGGCAGAGAGACAGACACGACACCTAGAGGAGGCAGAGAGACAGACACCTAGAGGAGGCAGAGAGACAGACACCTAGAGGAGGCAGAGAGACAGACACCTAGAGGAGGCAGAGAGACAGACACCAAGAGGAGGCAGAGAGACAGACACGACACGTAGAGGAGGCAGAGAGGGAGACACCTAGAGAAGGCAGAGAGGGAGACACCTAGAGAAAGCTATAGGTGGCAGAGAGACACAGGAGGACAGCTATAGGTGGCAGAGGGACACAGGAGGACAGCTATAGGTGGCAGAGAGACACGGGTGACAGCTATAGGCGGCAGAGGCACACGGGGGGACAGTTATAGGCGGCAGAGACACACGGGGGACAGCTATAGGCGGCAGAGACACACGGGGGACAGCTATAGGCGGCAGAGACACACGGGGGGGCAGCTATAGGTGGCAGAGACACACGGGGGGCAGCTATAGGTGGCAGAGACACACGGGGGACAGCTATAGGCGGCAGAGACACACATGGGGCAGCTATAGGTGGCAGAGACACACATGGGGCAGCTATAGGTGGCACAGACTTAGGTTCCCCCCACAGTTGGCCGCTGACCGGCCGCCACCTTCCGCACATCTTGTCATTCAGAGCCCGCACGCTGTTTGGGGGGGGGGAGTCCCTCGGGGTTCATGCTGCTACCGGAGCCGCCGCTTCTCCTCCAGGTACCCGTCACCAACCAGGCCCGCAGCCGGAACCGTCACGCACATCCTGTCACGTGATCGCCGCGTTGCCTACCGGGACGTGTAGTCCTGCAGAGGAAACTGGGGCAGCAGAAGCAGGGCAGGCATGTCGCCTCTGTTAGGGGGCAACAGGAGCAGGTAGGGGGCAGCTGATAGAGGGCGGCAGGGGACAGTCTCCACCACCTTTGCCACCTTGGAGAACGTTCGGATTCCCTTCTTCACGCAGGACCTGCTTCGACACATCATGGAGACCAACCGACCAAGTGACGAGGAGCTGCAGCAAGTGATCCCAGCCTGAGCCGGAGGGAACGCTAGTAACAGCCTACGCCTGTGCTACCTGCACTGCGACAACTACAAAACCGTTTGTACTCCTTGATGGAATAGGCATCGGGGCAGCCAATGAAAACTCGGACGGACACCAAAGAATCTATCTCACTATTTCCATTATCTGAATTTTGAGGGATTTCATCCCGTTTTGAGATATATAGCACGACGGCTTATGAGACGGTAGCTGATATCCTGGAACCACGGCAACACCGAGCGGGGTATTTAGCGGAGAATTTAGTGTGTGAAGATTGCCAGTATTTCCGTCTAGTAATAATATCCGGATAATCTGGAAATATTGTGTCTTTATTAATTGCCGTTACCAGCAACATTAGAACGGACTAGCGCATGCCATTTTTGGCTTCATTATTGCTGAGTAAGCGTTTGGTGAGTACACGTGGTGATGTCATTTTGATGAGAGTGACATGTTTCTGCGCTGTGATGTAATGCTTGTGCTGTACATCGGTATGAGTTGGAGCTATAACCCAGCGAGTTCCAGCCGAATAATAGACATATTTGGGGATCTTTTTCATGTTGAGAAGGTAAATGCACGTTTTCACAATAAATTCTATCTCCATTTCCTTCCGCCATGATGTCATTTATCGACTGTATTTTTTCCCCCCATAAAAACGTGTTTAGTGTATGTGATTTCATAAATACATTAAACATACGCACAGCCGCTATAACACTCACTAGAGAGTCACCCAGGATCAAACCAGCATCGCTCCGCGTGGCGAGTCAGACAACTACCCATTAGGCCAAGACAGATCTGGCTGCTTTGCCTCCCCATATATATATGTTGCCTGTCGATGTGTATATGTGAGTCAGGAACAGGCATTAAATAACCATGGGGAAGAACTCCATCTATCTATCTTGTGGTGCAGAGGTTAGGTGCCTAACCTGCGATCAGAAAGGTTGTTGGTTCGTTCCCCGTGTTAGTATATAGCACTATAGGTACTATATGTGTGTTTTAGGTTTTAGAGCTGCGGATGTGAGGATATCTATCACGGACGAGTTTGTTCGGGTCGCTGCTCTTGTGGCTCGGTGCTAGGCGCTTTGCCTGCCATGTAGTTGGTCCCTGGTTCTAATCTCCGTGAGTCCTGGCGAGCGGTTGTAGTTGTGGTGTGAACGGTGTATGAGTATGATCGGTGGAGTGTGAACGGTGTATGAGTATGATCGGTGGAGTGTGAAAGAAGTGCGGGTCAGGATGAATGGGACTTAGAACCAGGAGGCGGAGCACCTAGTTTTTTGTCCCCGATGTAAATATAATTAATGTAAAAATATAACATGCCAGGGTTTATTTATTTTTAGGTAGCAGGTAACATGTTTCTAATGGGAATCGAACCCATGCTCCCAGCACCACAGGTATCGCACCTACCCGTTACACCACCCGGCAGCTTAACTATGGTGTGTCCCACGTACATCTCCCGTGATGCTTTTTGAGCGGCTTTAATGGCGAGGTTGGTTTCTTCTAACGTTTTTTACTTCATCATCCTAGGCGTTGAGGAAGCGCGGAGCAAAGCATACAGCACTGGGAGTACCTGTGAGGCAGAGAGAGAGAGACACAACTAGAGGAGGCAGAGAGACAGACACAACACCTAGAGGAGGCAGAGAGACAGACACCTAGAGGAGGCAGAGAGACAGACACCAAGAGGAGGCAGAGAGACAGACACAACACCTAGAGGAGGCAGAGAGACAGACACAACACCTAGAGGAGGCAGAGAGACAGACACAACACCTAGAGGAGGCAGAGAGACAGACACCAAGAGGAGGCAGAGAGACAGACACCAAGAGGAGGCAGAGAGACAGACACGACACCTAGAGGAGGCAGAGAGGGAGACACCTAGAGAAGGCAGAGAGGGAGACACCTATAGAAAGCTATAGGTGGCAGAGAGACACAGGAGGACAGCTATAGGTGGCAGAGGGACACAGGAGGACAGCTATAGGTGGCAGAGAGACACTGGGGACAGCTATAGGCGGCAGAGGCACACGGGGGGACAGTTATAGGCGGCAGTAACACACGGGGGACAGCTATAGGTGGCAGAGACACACATGGGGCAGCTATAGGTGGCAGAGACACACATGGGGCAGCTATAGGTGGCAGAGACACACATGGGGCAGCTATAGGTGGCACAGACACACGGGGGACAGCTATAGGTGGCAGAGACTTAGGTTCCCCCACAGTTGGCCGCTGACCGGCCGCCACCTTCCGCACATCTTGTCATTCAGAGCCCGCACGCTGTTTGGGGGGGGGAGTCCCTCGGGGTTCATGCTGCTACCGGAGCCGCCGCTTCTCCTCCAGGTACCCGTCACCAACCAGGCCCGCAGCCGGAACCGTCACGCACATCCTGTCACGTGATCGCCGCGTTGCCTACCGGGACGTGTAGTCCTGCAGAGGAAACTGGGGCAGCAGAAGCAGGGCAGGCATGTCGCCTCTGTTAGGGGGCAGCTGATAGAGGGCGGCAGGGGACAGAGGGCAGCAGGAGCAGGCACGGACAGCTGACAGAGGGCAGCAGGAGCAGGCAGGGGGCAGCTGACAGAGGCTAGCAGGCAGCTGACAATATGACATTAATCTCATATATGAGAGGACAAATATGACACACACAGGATGCTGTGAGACTGAGACATTCTTCATGGTGTCATGTATGTTACAGAGAAGACACGCACCGCCACGGGGCCACACTGCACCATCGGGGCTGGACTGGGAATTAAAAACAACCCTGGTAAACTTATGCACCCACCAGGGAACTTATGCACCCACCAGACATCCACCCACCAGGACACTTATGCACCCACCAGAGAACTTATGCACCCACCAGAGAACTTATGCACCAACCAGACATCCACCAACCAGACATCCACCAACCAGACATCCACCAACCAGACATCCACCAACCAAACATCCATTAACCAGACATCCACCAACCAGACAAATTAGATGTCAAATATATACGGGAAGGGGGGCGTGTCCAGTTGTCTCATGGCCTAGCGGTTGGGCGTAATGCTGGCGATGCGAGAGATCGCTGGTTCGATTCCCTCTCGAGGCGTCTACATAAGTATTATAAGTGGTTGCTAAAATAAAAAAGTAAAAAAACATATAATTTGTTTTATAAATACGTCTAAAAAGTTAAAGGCTAGGCGCCCACCCGGTCTATCCCCATGATTTTTGACTCAATCACACCTGTATGTACACACACACCACTCATACTCATAATAGATAAACTCAAATTCACCTGAAAACGTAGATATACACGCAGCCGCTATAATAATATACATTTACCAGGAATAGAACTAACATTTCTCTGTGTTGTACGCATTACAATTTATCATTATGCCACAAGACAACTAGACTTTTTGCTGTTATGCCACGAGACAGCTATATATACATATATTTTGCTATATTTTGTACTATTTACCTTTCCGTGGACATAAGATGTCTGCCTGCTCCTGACTCACACCTGTACCTCATTTCCTCAATCAAAAGTCTATTTAAACCGGGCGTTTTTCCAGCCTTCTAGCCAGAACTTTGTGTTTCTTGGCGCTGTGTGTTGGTCCAGTGGAGCAGATTCTCTGGTCTTGAGCTTGGAAATGGACCGGCAAAGGTTTGTGAATTCTGTGATTTTGAAATACATACAGCCCTCTAGATCTACCCCCCAGAAGCAGAGATTGTTTCTTTCAGTCACAGAGTGTCTTGCATAGTCGGGGTATGCATAGTTTTTTTGTTTGTTAGCTAATACTGTGAAAGTAATTTCTTTGTTTTAAATAAGTTCTTCAGTAGTTTGGTTACACTTAAATGGTTAATTTCATACTTTTAGATGCTTTTTCGCAGTATACAGGAGCTCTCATGGGCCATAATCCTGTTAGAAGCGGCTTTCTATGTATATTTTTTGACTGTGTTTGTCAAATATACTCTGAAAATGCACAAAGTGGGCCCTCCTCACCTGTTCTTTAAGTCAAATTCTTATGTTGTATACTACTTATACCCTGTCTAACCAGCGTACAGCGCTACTAAATATGAAGGCGCTATATAAAACAAATATTGGGGCTGGAACTTACCATGTGCAGCAAAAATGGCCTCATGAAGTTTAGGGCTGGTCTCCAATTGTCTCCATATTTTGTTTTAATCACCGGTCCGGCCCCTGACAATGTTTTACTAC
The DNA here is from genome assembly GCA_029215755.1 of Spea hammondii. Lineage (NCBI taxonomy): Eukaryota > Metazoa > Chordata > Amphibia > Anura > Pelobatidae > Spea > Spea hammondii. Next base: position 25,746,174 of record JARDYJ010000012.1, on the reverse strand, counting down.
AAATTGAGGACAAAGAGCCGAATAATTGTTTTACTGAGTTTATTTCAATCGTTAAAGGGTGAAAACAGAAGAGGGAGCTGGGGCTTTGGCACAGGTGAATGCATGTGAACGGGGGGGGGTCACATCGGTGCCTTACAGCAGGGCTCTGCCGAAATGCGGTGGGCTGAGTGAGCCCCGTAATGTTAAAATGAAATAACTCCTGTATCCTTATAGGGCCCTCCTAAGGAAATCGAATCCCAGTCCCGGGTGGAGCTCGTTAAATGGAGCTCGTTAAAGCTTGGATAGGGGTGTGGTGATCAGACGTTAATTGGAGTCATGCGGGGGTATAAAGGGTAACTAGAGAACTAATGCAAGCTTCTTGTCCCGGCTCTAGGTTTGCAGACCTGTTTGCTGCTGTTCTGATAATCTTCAGACTCTGCGGACTCGGTCCCAAGGTGAGCGAGGGGATACCATTGGTTAGACTGTAAGCTCTTTGGTCTGGTTTCTCACCTTTATTTCTGCAGCTTCTCCTGGATCTGAAACCATTGTTGCTTTGGCTACACAATCCTCGATGTTATCACCATAAAGTCTGTCTTTCACTACAGATCATCCTGCAGAAAGCGTGCGCGGCGCTGCTCCCATCACACAGCTGGAGCTCTATCACGTTGAATGCGTCCTGCAGAGAACATTCACTCGAATTAAAACTGACTGGCAACTCGCCGAGACTAACATTCCATGGGAACAAACCAAACGAGCATTCATCCAATTTAACCCGTCCTGCACCCAATCTGTCCGGAGTCAGAGAATGGAAAATCCCATAAAGATGGTGAGTGGACAAAGTCTTAAGTGTGCTGCAAACTACAAATAAAAAATGTAACATGTATCCCACAAACTCTTTACTCACGTGGCCTTCGTTGTAATGGAAGATGTTCTTTCTAGTGTCCTCAAGGTCCTGGCTATGCCCAGATACGTGATAAACTCCTTGGTTTATGGTCTTCCTCCTCTTGCAGCGAGACCACAACAGAATTCCTCGATCAGCGCTGCGAATGGAGAGACCATGCAAGGTACTGAATATTTTTTTCATTGTTTTTATATTTTAATGCTTTTTCTTGATCTATCATGAATAACAGGGTTGTTACCAATCTTAACTTGCCCTGATCCACCCTTGGTAGGACTTCCAGCGCTGTATAAACCAACGCCCTTGGGTTAATGAATGGCCTTCGATCACTCCTTCCCGGCTTATAACGGACACCGGCGAGGCTGTCGTGTCCTCCATGGGCAGGCGGCAGCCGTTCAGTCTCGCGTTCTCTATGCATCCTGATCACACAGAAGGAATCGGTGATCGGCACATGATAAAACGGTGAGAATTCAGCATGGAATGGTGTATTCCAGGTAATGACGGGCTGGGAGAGGCTTTATACCCCATGTGTTTACAGACGGCTTCTAATCTTACATTATGTAAAAGCATTTCTAGTGAACATGCGTTCTGTTTTAGTAAAGCCATTGCTTCTAGCAGCCCGCAGAAAGCTCAAACACTGATCTCACTATCTGAATCTATTCTAGATCTATTTCTGTTTTTTTACCTTGATAACCCGATTGGTTGATGCTTCCCAGAATCGTGCCTCTCGGATCGACCTCGGATGAGGGAGCAGGTACCGGACCGGATGTGGCCTCCAGGATGGAAGAAGTGTTTGTGGACATCTGCAAAAGGATGAGTATATAATGTGGATTACTCTATTCACTATGAAACAGAAATGATCTTCCAGCAGAGCGCCAGGTGGTGGCAGAGAGTTCAGATGATGTGATGTATGAAGAGTCCTTTCTGGCGGAGCTTTGGGCACAAAAACTCGAATGGATTCCTTGATGATCGCACCTCGACTCGATTACAGAAGAGCCCCATTTTCCAATAATCTACGCCATATTCTGAGCATTCACAAAGATGTCGCAGTTCAGGTGAGTCTCTTTAATATAACAAATATTGGCATGAAAAATAGTACTTCTAAATGGCTTAATATAAAACCCATTTGTATATCGGGAGACATTCTGATATCAGCGAGGTGGTGGAACCATTAATCCATGTTTGGGTCTCATTTTAATGTTCTTTATGCAGTTATTACCCCTGAGCACATGGGTGTAAGCCAAGCCTGTACCTTTTCCGCTGTCCTGGTGAGTGGGTGGGCAATCACAGCTGGAGGTCCGGGGGTCACTGACGCAAGGGGTGAGCTGTACCCTTCCTTGCACAGCCTGGGGAGCTATTACCGGCCTCCAGTGGGGCTGTTAGATCATACACCTGTGTTAAAGGAAACATACACCGCATCAAGAAAATGATTTGATATCATTCTGCAGGATCAGCTTAGATAACGCGGCGGAAAGCTTTGATACGGACCCCGCTACCGGTTACGTTCTTATGGTTGTTACCCTTAGAATGTCTATTGAGCCGGCTCTTGGTGCAGTCTGGCTGCATATCTGCGAGTTGTATTTTATTGCTCTTCATCGCATTTGTCGTGATGCTTGTTGAATTCAAGTTGCCAAATTCTATCGCGTCCCACCAGAAGGAGCCCCCTATCTGCTACTGAATGTTGGGAATGATACACGTTACTAATCAAGGAACTTTCTAACTTATGTTCATGTCTTATAGGAATCATTACCAACCTCTGTCCCATTTGATGCTGGCCGGGACTATCCTGCTAACACACTTGGTTATACCGCGTCCATCTGCTCAGAGACCCCCAAAGTACCAAAGCTGATCCAGTTTACGGGATGCATCCGCAGCTCCCACGTCCACTACAGAGCGGCCGTCTACAGTAAGAGGTAAGCGATACTCTGCGTGATAGAAAGTCTATTACCTGCTTATTAAGGACGACATGGCAGAGACAGCCTTTAAAAGGTTTGTGCGGAAGGAAATTGTGGGAACGACTAGATGACTGCTTAACGCCTCCGAGCTGCAGAACGGCATCTGGATCCCAAAACCTGCAGAGAATGGCATGCATATCAGACATGGGTCACAATAACACGTGGTGTGGGGCTTTACTACTGCAGATATTAATCATGCATACAAATTGTCATGACTTTATCATAGCAACACTTCCTTTCTCTTCATCCACGCAGATTGCAAACCCAGTGGAGCAGCCGCTAGGCATTAATCCTGGTTTATCGTCTGTCGCTCCAGTAAAGTCAGCCCCGATTTCCAGCCCAAGCTGTCTGAGTGCTCCGTACCTTCTGTCCTGCATGATGACTCCGTGGACTTCACAACTCGTTCGATCCTCTGCAAGTACCTTTCCTCCGATCCCCCTCGGTCTCATTTATCAAAGCTGTGCGGCAGCGAGCCGGAGTCAGGCTGACTCCCTGCACCGAAGTAAATGAAGTCAGTAATTCATCTTCCCTGACTGTCTGACGTTTGACTTCTTTTCCTTTAAGTAAATTTGACTGCGTGCGACGCGAATTGTTGTATATTTGGTGCGACTTGTCTTGGTTCCATGTAGAGTTAGTTGAGGGTTAGTTAGCTGAGTATAATGCAGCTCTGTGTCTACTCTTAAGGATTCACCTTAATTCTACTTCTGTGAGTAAAGGAGAATATTTAAGCGTTCCTGTGGCTGCATTAATGACATGTCTGGCTCATAATGTGATAATCAACTTACTTTCTCTCATGCGCAGGTCTATCCGATGCCCTTCTCGGTCTAACGGTCACCTGCTCTGGAAAGCCAAGCCTCAGCGTGGTCAGGTCTTGTCTGAAGGTGAGAAGGAGCCAGCTGCTTGTAATATCTGTCGCTCCAGGAAAGTCAGCCCTGATTTCCAGCCCAAGCCGTCCTTGTGCTCCGTACCTTCTGTCCTGCATGATGACTCTGTGGACTTCACAACTTGCTTGATCCTCTGTAAGTAGCTTTCCTCCAATCCCCTCGGTCTCATTTATCAAAGCTGTGCGGCAGCGATCCGGAGTCAGGCTGACTCCCTGCACTGAAGTAAATGAAGTCAGTAATTCATCTTCCCTGACTGTCTGACGTTGACATCCTTTCCTTTAAGTAAATTTGACTGTGTGCAACGCGAATTGTTGTATATTTGGTGCAACTTCTCCTGGTTCCATGTAGAGTTAGCTGAGGGTCAGTTAGTTGAGTATAATGCAGCTCTGTGTCTACTCTTAAGGATTCACCTTAATTCTACTTCTGCGAGTAAAGGAGAATATTTAAGTGTTCCTGTGGCTGCATTAATTTCATGTCTGGCTCATGATGTGACAATTAACTCTTACTTTCTCTCAGGCGCAGGTCTCTCTGATTCTGTTCTCCATCTGTAACGGTCACCTGCTCTGAAAAGCCAATCCTCAGCGTGGTTAGGTCTTGTCTGAAGGTGAGAAGGAGCCAGCCGTTCGTAATCTCTTTGGGAATGGAAACAAAACCACATTAACGGCAGTGCAGCTGAACACAGAGCAGACTGTAAGAATGTATTTCAATTGTGATTGTCAATGTAGCTTTACTATTACTTTCACTTCATGTTACTCATGACTTCATAATAGTATTTGTAACTCTATGCCTTGTGATTTGTAACTAATTGTATTTGTGATTCTTTGCATTATGATTTGTAACTCATTGCATTGTACTTGTGATTCTTTGCATTGATTTGTTACTCTTTGCCTTGTGATTTGTAACTCATTGCACTGTACTTGTGATTCTTTGCCTTGTGATTTGTTACTCTTTGCCTTGTGATTTGTTACTCTTTGCCTTGTGATTTGTTACTCTTTGCCTTGTGATTTGTTACTCTTTGCCTTGTGATTTGTTACTCTTTGCCTTGTGATTTACTTGTGATTTGTTACTCTTTGCCTTGTACTTGTGATTTGACTTTGTATTGTACTGTGTAGACATTCAATAAAAGTGGTTTAGTTCTCTATTTACTTCTCAGTTTGAATCAATTAAAGCAAGAAAAGAAACATACATAATTCTTCCTCCTACATAAGACTAAAGACCACATAAGGACTATATAATAACTAAGCAATATAATGACTATGATATAAGGGAGAAAAGGTGCTGTGCCTATGCTCTCTAGTTAATGCTGCTCCTCGCTACGTCCTTTCCTGATACTCACCAACTGCGATGAAGTTCTTACTGTCTCTCAACGCTCCGCTGTGTAGTAAGAGTCCGTCTGTGCTGTCCGAGCAGTGGCCGATACCGTGAAATGTTCTGAGTCTGCAGGCAGCGTGGCCCAAGGCAAACAGTGGCACCTAGAATGACAAACAAAAATATTACGTTTCACAAGTAGAGTGTCAGAAGTCAAGAGTTAAGGATCTAAGGGATAAGTCACACAGGAACATGGTCCAGAGAATCTGCCTACCTGTAACCGGTGAGAGACGACGTGCGTACGAAGTCCCACCATTCAGGCAAAGGTTTTAGGGCAGAGAAGATGCGTTCTGGTAACATTGTTTCGGTACCGGACATGTTTCCAACTTGGGGGATTGAGGCGGGGATCTGGTGACTCCACTATGGTTTGTGCAGCCGCCATCCTGCAAACAGTTCATCCGTGAACAGAAATCAATGGATACTTGGGAATTCCTTTCCTTCCGAACAGATCGAATCTGTCATTGAGAAGAATACAAAAAAAAACAGTTAAAACGGCACCAAAAACATATCTAGAAACCATCAGAGTTCTGTTGCCATTAGGCACCCCAGGACCAGCTCCCTCCCTCAACAAACGCAGATAAAGAGGATTAAAACGCATCACTCTCAGATGTTTATTTTAGTTATAAAGTAATAAACCCCCGGCTGTACCCTCAGAGATTCAAAATCAAGGGAATTATTTCCAGAAAACTCTGAAAGACAAACAGGAAACCTCTAGATATCGTAAAACTGATAAATATTCTGCATTTTGTAATCTCATTAATTTTAAGAGACAGTCGACGTTATTCTTACTCAGTAATAACGCCATAAACACTCTCTCCATACCTTCTCTCTCTGGGCTGTTAACAAGCTCCGTAAGATCTCGGGTTTGTGGCAGGAGGCAGTTCCGCATGCTGAAAATGTCACGTCGGTCGCGTTATCCTCTGCGTTCACCGAAGATGTGCATATGGCTAGGATGGGCAGCTGCCACGTCTGCCGGGACGGCCTACAGCTGGTCACGTCTGCTGACTCCAAACTCATCCTCCTCTATGAATTCCTCTGCTGTACTGCCTAAAATGCGGGTTAAAAACTTGTGACTGAGAAGCAGTGATAGTAACGTATACCAGATTACCCAGTTAGAAGCAGGGAAGGGAATTGGGGTTAAACACTCTCATACACCAGACACGTCTTCTCTCTCCCTCACACACCAGACATGTCTTCTCTCTCCCTCATACACCAGACAGAGAGAGAAGAAGTGTCTGGTGTATGAAGGAGAGAGAAGACGTGTCTGGTGTATGAGGGAGAGAGAAGACGTGTCTGGTGTATGAGCGAGAGAGAAGATGTGTCTGGTGTATGAGAGAGAAGACATGTCTGGTGTATGAGGGAGAGAGAAGACGTGTCTGGTGTATGAGCGAGAGAGAAGACATGTCTGGTGTATGAGGGAGAGAGACGACGTGTCTGGTGTATGAGGGAGAGAGAAGACGTGTCTGGTGTATTAGGGAGAGATAAGACGTGTCTGGTGTATGAGGGAGAGAGAAGACGTGTCTGGTGTATGAGGGAGAGAGAAGACGTGTCTGGTGTATGAGGGAGAGAGAAGACGTGTCTGGTGTATGAGGGAGAGAGAAGACGTGTCTGGTGTATGAGAGAGAAGACGTGTCTGGTGTATGAGAGAGAACACGTGTCTGGTGTATGAGAGAGAGAGAAGACGTGTCTGGTGTATGAGGGAGAGAGATGACGTGTCTGGTGTATGAGGGAGAGAGAAGACGTGTCTGGTGTATGAGGGAGAGAGAAGACGTGTCTGGTGTATGAGAGAGAAGACGTCTCTGGTGTATGAGAGAGAACACGTGTCTGGTGTATGAGAGAGAGAGAAGACGTGTCTGGTGTATGAGGGAGAGAGAAGACGTGTCTGGTGTATGAGGGAGAGAGAAGACGTGTCTGGTGTATGAGCGAGAGAGAAGACGTGTCTGGTGTATAACCGAGAGAGAAGACATGTCTGGTGTATAACCGAGAGAGAAGACATGTCTGGTGTGTGAGGGAGAGAGAAGACGTGTCTGGCGTGTGAGGGAGAGAGAAGACGTGTCTGGCGTGTGAGGGAGAGAGAAGACGTGTCTGGTGTATGAGGGAGAGAGAAGACGTGTCTGGCGTATGAGGAAGAGAGAAGATGTGTCTGGTGTATGAGGGAGAGAGAAGACGTGTCTGGTGTATGAGGGAGAGAGAAGACGTGTCTGGCGTATGAGGAAGAGAGAAGACGTGTCTGGTGTATGAGGGAGAGAGAAGACGTGTCTGGTGTAATGAGGGAGAGAGAAGACGTGTCTGGCGTGTGAGGGAGAGAGAAGACGTGTCTGGCGTGTGAGGGAGAGAGAAGACGTGTCTGGCGTGTGAGGGAGAGAGAAGACGTGTCTGGCGTGTGAGGGAGAGAGAAGACGTGTCTGGCGTGTGTGGGAGAGAGAAGACGTGTCTGGCGTGTGAGGGAGAGAGAAGACGTGTCTGGCGTGTGTGGGAGAGAGAAGACGTGTCTGGCATGTGAGGGAGAGAGAAGATGTGTCTGGTGTATGAGCGAGAGAGAAGACGTGTCTGGCGTGTGTGGGAGAGAGAAGACGTGTCTGGCATGTGAGGGAGAGAGAAGATGTGTCTGGTGTATGAGTGAGAGAGAAGATGTGTCTGGTGTATGAGAGAGAAGACGTGTCTGGTGTATGAGAGAGAAGACGTGTCTGGTGTATGAGAGAGAGAAGACGTGTCTGGTGTATCAGCGAGAGAGAAGGCGTGTCTGGTGTATGAGGGAGAGAGAAGACGTGTCTGGTGTATGAGGGAGAGAGAAGAAGTGTCTGGTGTATGAGGGAGAGAGAAGAAGTGTCTGGTGTATGAGGGAGAGAGAAGACGTGTCTGGTGTATGAGGGAGAGAGAAGAGATGTCTGGCGTATGAGGGAGAGAGAAGACGTGTCTGGTGTATGAGAGAAGACATGTCTGGTGTATGAGAGAAGACATGTCTGGTGTATCAGAGAGAAGACATGTCTGGCGTATGAGGTAGAGAGAAGACGTGTCTGGCGTGTGAGGGAGAGAGAAGACGTGTCTGGCGTATGAGCGAGAGAGAAGACGTGTCTGGTGTATGAGAGAGGAGACGTGTTTGGTGTATGAGCGAGAGAGAAGACGTGTCTGGTGTATGAGAGAGGAGACGTGTTTGGTGTATGAGCTAGAGAGAAGACGTGTCTGGTGTGTGAGGGAGAGAGAAGACGTGTCTGGCGTGTGAGGGAGAGAGAAGACGTGTCTGGCGTGTGAGGGAGAGAGAAGACGTGTCTGGCGTGTGAGGGAGAGCGAAGACGTGTCTGGCGTATGAGGAAGAGAGAAGACGTGTCTGGTGTATGAGGGAGAGAGAAGACGTGTCTGGTGTATGAGCGAGAGAGAAGACGTGTCTGGTGTATGAGCGAGAGAGAAGACGTGTCTGGTGTATGAGAGAGAAGACGTGTTTGGTGTATGAGCGAGAAGACGTGTCTGGCGTATGAGGGAGAGAGAAGACGTGTCTGGCGTGTGAGGGAGAGAGAAGACGTGTCTGGCGTGTGAGGGAGAGAGAAGACGTGTCTGGCGTGTGTGGGAGAGAGAAGACGTGTCTGGCATGTGAGGGAGAGAGAAGATGTGTCTGGCGTATGAGCGAGAGAGAAGACGTGTCTGGCGTGTGAGGGAAAGAGAAGACGTGTCTGGCGTGTGAGGGAAAGAGAAGACGTGTCTGGCGTGTGAGGGAGAGAGAAGACGTGTCTGGCGTGTGAGGGAGAGAGAAGACGTGTCTGGCGTGTGTGGGAGAGAGAAGACGTGTCTGGCATGTGAGGGAGAGATAAGATGTGTCTGGTGTATGAGCGAGAGAGAAGATGTGTCTGGTGTATGAGGCAGAGAGAAGACGTGTCTGGTGTATGAGAGAGAAGACGTGTCTGGTGTATGAGAGAGAGAAGACGTGTCTGGTGTATCAGCGAGAGAGAAGACGTGTCTGGTGTATGAGGGAGAGAGAAGACGTGTCTGGTGTATGAGGGAGAGAGAAGACGTGTCTGGTGTATGAGGGAGAGAGAAGACGTGTCTGGTGTATGAGGGAGAGAGAAGACGTGTCTGGCGTGTGAGGGAGAGAGAAGACGTGTCTGGCGTGTGAGGGAGAGAGAAGATGTGTCTGGCGTATGAGAGAGAGAGAAGACATGTCTGGCGTATGAGGAAGAGAGAAGACGTGTCTGGTGTATGAGGGAGAGAGAAGACGTGTCTGGTGTATGAGAGAGGAGACGTGTTTGGTGTATGAGCTAGAGAGAAGACGTGTCTGGTGTGTGAGGGAGAGAGAAGACGTGTCTGGTGTATGAGGGAGAGAGAAGACGTGTCTGGCGTGTGAGGGAGAGAGAAGACGTGTCTGGCGTGTGAGGGAGAGAGAAGACGTGTCTGGCGTGTGAGGGAGAGAGAAGACGTGTCTGGCGTGTGAGGGAGAGAGAAGACGTGTCTGGCGTGTGAGGGAGAGAGAAGATGTGTCTGGCGTATGAGCGAGAGAGAAGATGTGTTTGGTGTATGAGCGAGAAGACGTGTCTGGCGTATGAGGGAGAGAGAAGAAGTGTCTGGTGTATGAGGGAGAGAGAAGACGTGTCTGGTGTATGAGGGAGAGAGAAGACGTGTCTGGCGTGTGAGGGAGAGAGAAGACGTGTCTGGCGTGTGAGGGAGAGAGAAGATGTGTCTGGCGTATGAGAGAGAGAGAAGACATGTCTGGCGTATGAGGAAGAGAGAAGACGTGTCTGGTGTATGAGGGAGAGAGAAGACGTGTCTGGTGTATGAGGGAGAGAGAAGACGTGTCTGGTGTATGAGAGAAGACATGTCTGGTGTATCAGAGAGAAGACGTGTCAGGCGTATGAGGTAGAGAGAAGACGTGTCTGGCGTGTGAGGGAGAGAGAAGTCGTGTCTGGCGTGTGAGGGAGAGAGAAGACGTGTCTAGCGTATGAGGAAGAGCGAAGACGTGTCTGGCGTATGAGGAAGAGAGAAGACGTATCTGGTGTATGAGGGAGAGAGAAGACGTGTCTGGTGTATGAGGGAGAGAGAAGACGTGTCTGGTGTATGAGGGAGAGAGAAGACGTGTGTGGTGTATGAGGCAGAGAGAAGACGTGTCTGGTGTATGAGGGAGAAAGAAGACGTGTCTGGTGTATGAGGGAGAGAGAAGACGTGTCTGGTGTATGAGCGAGAGAGAAGACGTGTCTGGTGTATGAGCCTGCTATTTACAGGTCTAGCTCATGATGTGATAATTAACTCTTACTTTCTCTCATGCGCAGGTCTATCTGATGCCGTTCTCCATCTGTAACATTCACCTGCTCTGGAAAGCCGAGCCTCAGCGTGGTCAGGTCTTGTCTGAAGGTGAGAAGAAGCAAGCTGCTCGTAATCTCTTTGGGAATGGAAACCAAACCACATTAACGGCAGTGCGGCTGGACCCAGAGCAGACTAAGAATGTAATTCAATTGTGATTATTGTCAGTGTAGCTTTACTATTACTTTCACCTTCATGTTACTCATGACTTCATAATAGTATTTGTAACTCTATGCCTTGTGATTTGTAACTCATTGCATTTGATTCTTTGCATTATGATTTGTAACTTGTGATTTGTTACTCTTTGCCTTGTGATTTACTTGTGATTTGTTATGCTTTGCCTTGTGATTTACTTGTGATTTGTTACTCTTTGCCTTGTGACTTACTTGTGATTTGTTACTCTTTGCCTTGTGATTTACTTGTGATTTGTTACTCATTGCATTGCACTGTGTAGACATTCAATAAAAGTGGTTTAGTTCTCTATTTCTTCTCAGTTTCAATCAATTAAAGCACAGAAAGAAACATACATGATTCTCTTCCTCATAAAGAAGATCAAAAGACCACATAGGGACTATTTAATAACTATTTATTAACTATATGATACAAAGGAGAAAAGGTGCTCTGCCTCTGCTCTCTCGTTCATGCTGCTCCTCATTACTGCTCTTCTTGATACTCACCAACTGCAATGACGTTCTTACTGTCTCTTGATACTCCACGGTGTAGTAAGAGTCCATCTGTGCTGTCTCTTACGAACCCCAGCGATTGATGGCTGTCCGAGCAGTGGCCGATACGATGAATCCATGCATAGCCGTTACCGTGAAATGTTCCGAGTCTGCTGGCAGCGTGGCCCAAGGCAAACAGTGGCATCTAGAATGTGAGACAGAAACAGGGTATAATGTACGAGACAGTAGTAGAGTGTCACATGGCATATACCGTCCTCTAGGATCACATAGTCCCGAATGATCTCAGTATACTGTGAACGTCTCAGGGGATCTCTTCGCATAGACACCGTAAACCTGTGTAAGAGATAGTAGAAGAGAGTGAGAGACAGTAACAGAGTGTAAGAGAGTGCAAGAGACAGTAGCAGAGTGTAAAAGACAGTAACACAGTGTAAGAGACAGTAGCAGAGTGTAAGAGAGTGCAAGAGACAGTAGCAGAGTGTAAGAGAGTGCAAGAGACAGTGAAAGAGTGTAACAGACAGTAGCAGAGTATAAGACAGTAAGAGAGTATAAGAGACAGTAAGAGAGTATAAGAGACAGTAGCAGAGTGTAAGAGATAGTAGCAGAGTGTAAGAGAGTGTAAGAGACAGTAACAGAGTGTAAGAGACAGTAGCAGAGTGTAAGAGAGTGTAAGAGACAGTAACAGAGTGTAAGAGACAGTAACACAGTGTAAGAGACAGTAGCAGAGTGTAAGAGAGTATAAGAGACAGTAGCAGAGTGTAACAGAGTATAAGAGACAGTAGCAGAGTGTAAGAGACAGTGAAAGAGTGTAACAGACAGTAAGAGAGTATAAGAGACAGTAAGAGAGTATAAGAGACAGTAGCAGAGTGTAAGAGATAGTAGCAGAGTGTAAAAGACAGTAACACAGTGTAAGAGACAGTAGCAGAGTGTAAGAGAGTATAAGAGACAGTAGCAGAGTGTAAGAGACAGTAACACAGTGTAAGAGACAGTAACACAGTGTAAGAGACAGTAGCAGAGTGTAAGAGTGCAAGAGACAGTAGCAGAGTGTAAGAGAGTGCAAGAGACAGTAGCAGAGTGTAAGAGACAGTGAAAGAGTGTAACAGACAGTAGCAGAGTATAAGACAGTAAGAGAGTATAAGAGACAGTAAGAGAGTATAAGAGACAGTAGCAGAGTGTAAGAGATAGTAGCAGAGTGAAAAAGACAGTAACACAGTGTAAGAGACAGTAGCAGAGTGTAAGAGAGTATAAGAGACAGTAGCAGAGTGTAAGAGACAGTAACAGAGTGTAAGAGACAGTAACAGAGTGTAAGAGACAGTAGCAGAGTGTAAGAGAGTATAAGAGACAGTAGCAGAGTGTAAGAGACAGTGAAAGAGTGTAACAGACAGTAAGAGAGTATAAGAGACAGTAAGAGAGTATAAGAGACAGTAGCAGAGTGTAAGAGATAGTAGCAGAGTGTAAAAGACAGTAACACAGTGTAAGAGACAGTAGCAGAGTGTAAGAGAGTATAAGAGACAGTAGCAGAGTGTAAGAGACAGTAACACAGTGTAAGAGACAGTAACACAGTGTAAGAGACAGTAGCAGAGTGTAAGAGAGTGCAAGAGACAGTAGCAGAGTGTAAGAGAGTGCAAGAGACAGTAGCAGAGTGTAAGAGACAGTGAAAGAGTGTAACAGACAGTAGCAGAGTATAAGACAGTAAGAGAGTATAAGAGACAGTAGCAGAGTGTAAGAGATAGTAGCAGAGTGAAAAAGACAGTAACACAGTGTAAGAGACAGTAGCAGAGTGTAAGAGAGTGCAAGAGACAGTAGCAGAGTGTAAGAGAGTGCAAGAGACAGTGAAAGAGTGTAACAGACAGTAGCAGAGTATAAGACAGTAAGAGAGTATAAGAGACAGTAAGAGAGTATAAGAGACAGTAGCAGAGTGTAAGAGATAGTAGCAGAGTGTAAGAGAGTGTAAGAGACAGCAACACAGTGTAAGAGACAGTAGCAGAGTGTAAGAGTATAAGAGACAGTAGCAGAGTGTAAGAGACAGTAACAGAGTGTAAGAGACAGTAACAGAGTGTAAGAGACAGTAACAGAGTGTAAGAGAGTGCAAGAGACAGTAGCAGAGTGTAAAAGACAGTAACACAGTGTAAGAGACAGTAGCAGAGTGTAAGAGAGTGCAAGAGACAGTAGCAGAGTGTAAGAGAGTGCAAGAGACAGTGAAAGAGTGTAACAGACAGTAGCAGAGTATAAGACAGTAAGAGAGTATAAGAGACAGTAAGAGAGTATAAGAGACAGTAGCAGAGTGTAAGAGATAGTAGCAGAGTGTAAGAGAGTGTAAGAGACAGTAACAGAGTGTAAGAGACAGTAGCAGAGTGTAAGAGAGTGTAAGAGACAGTAACAGAGTGTAAGAGACAGTAACACAGTGTAAGAGACAGTAGCAGAGTGTAAGAGAGTATAAGAGACAGTAGCAGAGTGTAACAGAGTATAAGAGACAGTAGCAGAGTGTAAGAGACAGTGAAAGAGTGTAACAGACAGTAAGAGAGTATAAGAGACAGTAAGAGAGTATAAGAGACAGTAGCAGAGTGTAAGAGATAGTAGCAGAGTGTAAAAGACAGTAACACAGTGTAAGAGACAGTAGCAGAGTGTAAGAGAGTATAAGAGACAGTAGCAGAGTGTAAGAGACAGTAACACAGTGTAAGAGACAGTAACACAGTGTAAGAGACAGTAGCAGAGTGTAAGAGTGCAAGAGACAGTAGCAGAGTGTAAGAGAGTGCAAGAGACAGTAGCAGAGTGTAAGAGACAGTGAAAGAGTGTAACAGACAGTAGCAGAGTATAAGACAGTAAGAGAGTATAAGAGACAGTAAGAGAGTATAAGAGACAGTAGCAGAGTGTAAGAGATAGTAGCAGAGTGAAAAAGACAGTAACACAGTGTAAGAGACAGTAGCAGAGTGTAAGAGAGTATAAGAGACAGTAGCAGAGTGTAAGAGACAGTAACAGAGTGTAAGAGACAGTAACAGAGTGTAAGAGACAGTAGCAGAGTGTAAGAGAGTATAAGAGACAGTAGCAGAGTGTAAGAGACAGTGAAAGAGTGTAACAGACAGTAAGAGAGTATAAGAGACAGTAAGAGAGTATAAGAGACAGTAGCAGAGTGTAAGAGATAGTAGCAGAGTGTAAAAGACAGTAACACAGTGTAAGAGACAGTAGCAGAGTGTAAGAGAGTATAAGAGACAGTAGCAGAGTGTAAGAGACAGTAACACAGTGTAAGAGACAGTAACACAGTGTAAGAGACAGTAGCAGAGTGTAAGAGAGTGCAAGAGACAGTAGCAGAGTGTAAGAGAGTGCAAGAGACAGTAGCAGAGTGTAAGAGACAGTGAAAGAGTGTAACAGACAGTAGCAGAGTATAAGACAGTAAGAGAGTATAAGAGACAGTAGCAGAGTGTAAGAGATAGTAGCAGAGTGAAAAAGACAGTAACACAGTGTAAGAGACAGTAGCAGAGTGTAAGAGAGTGCAAGAGACAGTAGCAGAGTGTAAGAGAGTGCAAGAGACAGTGAAAGAGTGTAACAGACAGTAGCAGAGTATAAGACAGTAAGAGAGTATAAGAGACAGTAAGAGAGTATAAGAGACAGTAGCAGAGTGTAAGAGATAGTAGCAGAGTGTAAGAGAGTGTAAGAGACAGCAACACAGTGTAAGAGACAGTAGCAGAGTGTAAGAGTATAAGAGACAGTAGCAGAGTGTAAGAGACAGTAACAGAGTGTAAGAGACAGTAACAGAGTGTAAGAGACAGTAGCAGAGTGTAAGAGAGTATAAGAGACAGTAGCAGAGTGTAAGAGAGTATAAGAGACAGTAGCAGAGTGTAAGAGACAGTAGCAGAGTGTAAGAGACAGTAACAGAGTGTAAAAGAGTGTAAGAGACTGTAGCAGAGTGTAAGAAAGTGTAACAGAGTGTAAGAGAGTGTAAGAAACAGTCAATGTTATCTTCCTCAGACGTCTTCTTTCTCCCTCATACACCAGACACGTCTTCTCTCTCCCTCATACACCAGACACGTCTTCTCTTTCATACACCAGACACGTCTTCTCTCTCCCTCATACACCAGACACGACTTCACTCTCATACACCAGACAGGTCTTCACTTTCATACACCAGACACGTCTTCACTTTCATACACCAGACACGTCTTCTCTCTCATACACCAGACACGTCTTCTCTCTCATACACCAGACACGTCTTCACTCTCATACACCAGACACGTCTTATCTCTCCCTCATACACCAGACATGTCTTCTCTCTCCCTCATACACCAGACACGTCTTCTCTCTCATACACCAGACACGTCGTCCCTCTCATACACCAGACACGTCGTCCCTCTCATACACCAGACACGTCGTCCCTCTCATACACCAGACACGTCGTCCCTCTCATACACCAGACACGTCGTCCCTCTCATACACCAGACACGTCGTCCCTCTCATACACCAGACACGTCGTCCCTCTCATATACCAGACACGTCTTCACTTTCATACACCAGACACGTCTTCACTTTCATAGACCAGACACGTCTTCTCTCTCATACACCAGACACGTCTTCACTCTCATACACCAGACACGTCTTATCTCTCTCTCATACACCAGACACGTCTTCTCTCTCCCTCATACACCAGACACGTCTTCTCTTTCATACACCAGACATGTCTTCTCTCTCCTTCATACACCAGACACGTCTTCTCTCTCTCTCATACACCAGACACGTCGTCTCTCTCACACACCAGACATGTCTGCTCTCTCCCTCATACACCAGACACGTCTTCACTCTCATACACCAGACACGTCTTCTTTTTCATACACCAGACATGTCTTCTCTCTCTCTCATACACCAGACACGTGTTCTCTCTCATACACCAGACACATCGTCTCTCTCATACATACAGTATAAGAGACCGTAGCAGAGTGTAAGAGATAGTAGCAGAGTGTAAAAGACAGTAACACAGTGTAAGAGACAGTAGCAGAGTGTAAGAGAGTATAAGAGACAGTAGCAGAGTGTATAAGACAGTAAGAGAGTATAAGAGACAGTAAGAGAGTATAAGAGACAGTAGCAGAGTGTAAGAGATAGTAGCAGAGTGAAAAAGACAGTAACACAGTGTAAGAGACAGTAGCAGAGTGTAAGAGAGTATAAGAGACAGTAGCAGAGTGTAAGAGACAGTAACAGAGTGTAAGAGACAGTAACAGAGTGTAAGAGACAGTAGCAGAGTGTAAGAGAGTATAAGAGACAGTAGCAGAGTGTAAGAGAGTATAAGAGACAGTAGCAGAGTGTAAGAGATAGTAGCAGAGTGTAAAAGACAGTAGCAGAGTGTAAGAGAAAGTAAGAGAGTGTAAGAGACAGTAACAGAGTGTAAAAGAGTGTAAGAGACTGTAGAAGAGTGTAAGAAAGTGTAACAGAGTGTAAGAGAGTGTAAGAAACAGTCAATGTTATCTTCCTCAGACGTCTTCTTTCTCCCTCATACACCAGACACGTCTTCTCTCTCCCTCATACACCAGACACGTCGTCCCTCTCATACACCAGACACGACTTCACTCTCATACACCAGACACGTCTTCACTTTCATACACCAGACACGTCTTCACTTTCATAGACCAGACACGTCTTCTCTCTCATACACCAGACACGTCTTCACTCTCATACACCAGACACGTCTTCACTTTCATAGACCAGACACGTCTTCTCTCTCATACACCAGACACGTCTTCACTCTCATACACCAGACACGTCTTATCTCTCCCTCATACACCAGACACGTCTTCTCTCTCCCTCATACACCAGACACGTCTTCTCTCTCCCTCATACACCAGACACGTCTTCTCTTTCATACACCAGACATGTCTTCTCTCTCCCTCATACACCAGACACGTCTTCTCTCTCTCTCTCATACACCGGACACGTGTTCTCTCTCATACACCAGACACATCGTCTCTCTCATACACCAGACACGTCTTCTCTCTCATACACCAGACACGTCTTCTCTCTCCCTCATACACGTCTTCTCTCTCATACACCAGACACGTCGTCCCTCTCATACACCAGACACGTCGTCCCTCTCATACACCAGACACGTCGTCCCTCTCATACACCAGACACGACATCACTCTCATACACCAGACACGTCTTCACTTTCATACACCAGACACGTCTTCACTTTCATAGACCAGACACGTCTTCTCTCTCATACACCAGACACGTCTTCACTCTCATACACCAGACACGTCTTCTCTCTCCCTCATACACCAGACACGTCTTTTCTTTCATACACCAGACATGTCTTCTCTCTCTTTCATACACCAGACACGTCTTCTCTCTCTCTCATACACCAGACACGACTTCACTCTCATACACCAGACACGTCTTCACTTTCATACACCAGACACGTCTTCACTTTCATAGACCAGACACGTCTTCTCTCTCATACACCAGACACGTCTTCACTCTCATACACCAGACACGTCTTCTCTCTCCCTCATACACCACACACGTCTTCTCTCTCTCTCATACACCAGACACGTGTTCTCTCTCATACACCAGACACATCGTCTCTCTCATACACCAGACACGTCTTCTCTCTCATACACCAGACACGTCTTCTCTCTCCCTCATACACGTCTTCTCTCTCATACACCAGACACGTCGTCCCTCTCATACACCAGACATGTCGTCCCTCTCATACACCAGACACGACTTCACTCTCATACACCAGACACGTCTTCACTTTCATACACCAGACATGTCTTCTCTCTCCTTCATACACCAGACACGTCTTCTCTCTCTCTCATACACCAGACACGTCTTCTCTCTCTCTCATACACCAGACACGTCGTCTCTCTCACACACCAGACATGTCTGCTCTCTCCCTCATACACCAGACACGTCTTCTCTCTCATACACCAGACACGTCTTCTCTTTCATACACCAGACATGTCTTCTCTCTCCTTCACACACCAGACACGTCTTCTCTCTCTCTCATACACCAGACACGTGTTCTCTCTCATACACCAGACACATCGTCTCTCTCATACACCAGACACGTCGTCTCTCTCACACACCAGACATGTCTTCTCTCTCCCTCATACACCACACACGTCTTCTCTCTCTCTCATACACCAGACACGTCTTTTCTTTCATACACCAGACATGTCTTCTCTCTCTCTCATACATCAGACACGACTTCACTCTCATACACCAGACACGTCTTCACTTTCGTACACCAGACACGTCTTCACTTTCATAGACCAGACACGTCTTCTCTCTTATACACCAGACACGTCTTCACTCTCATACACCAGACACGTCTTATCTCTCCCTCATACACCAGACACGTCTTCTCTCTCCCTCATACACCAGACACGTCTTCTCTCTCATACACCAGACACGTCTTCTCTTTCATACACCAGACATGTCTTCTCTCTCCCTCATACACCACACACGTCTTCTCTCTCTCTCATACACCAGACACGTGTTCTCTCTCATACACCAGACACATCGTCTCTCTCATACACCAGACACGTCTTCTCTCTCATACACCAGACACGTCTTCTCTCTCCCTCATACACGTCTTCTCTCTCATACACCAGACACGTCGTCCCTCTCATACACCAGACACGTCGTCCCTCTCATACACCAGACACGTCGTCCCTCTCATACACCAGACACGACTTCACTCTCATACACCAGACACGTCTTCACTTTCATACACCAGACACGTCTTCACTTTCATAGACCAGACACGTCTTCTCTCTCATACACCAGACACGTCTTCACTCTCATACACCAGACACGTCTTATCTCTCCCTCATACACCAGACACGTCTTCTCTCTCCCTCATACACCAGACACGTCTTCTCTTTCATACACCAGACATGTCTTCTCTCTCCTTCATACACCAGACACGTCTTCTCTCTCTCTCATACACCAGACACGTCGTCTCTCTCACACACCAGACATGTCTGCTCTCTCCCTCATACACCAGACACGTCTTCTCTCTCATACACCAGACACGTTGTCTCTCTAATACACCAGACACGTCTTCACTCTCATACACCAGACACGTCTTCACTCTCATACACCAGACACGTCTTCTCTCTCATACACCAGACATGTCTTCTCTCTCATACACCAGACATGTCTTCTCTCTCCCTCATAGACCAGACACATCTTTTCTCTCCCTCATACACCAGACACGTCTTCTCTCTCCCTCATACACCAAACACGTCTTCTCTCTCCCTCTTACACCAGACACGTCTTATCTCTCCCTCATACACCAGACACATCTCTCTCCCTCATACACGTCTTCTTTCTCATACACCAGACACGTCTTCTCTCTCCCTCATACACCAGACCCGTCTTCTCTCTCATACACCAGACACGTCTTCTTTCTCTCTCATACACCAGACACGTCTTCTTTCTCCCTCATGCACCAGACACGTCTTATCTCTCCCTCATGCACAAGACACGTCTTCTCTCTCGCTCATGCACCAGACACTTCTTTTCTCTCCCTCATACACCAGACACGTCTTATCTCTCCCTCATACACCAGACACGTCTTCTCTCTCTCTCTCATACACCACACACGTCTTCTCTCTCCCTCATAGACCACACATGTCTTCTCTCTCCCTCATACACCAGACATGTCTTCTCTCTCATACACCAGACATGTCTTCTCTCTCCCTCATACACCAGACATGTCTTCTCTCTCCCTCATACACCAGACACGTCTTCTCTCTCCCTCATACACCAGACACGTCTTCTCTCTCCCTCATACACCAGACACGTATTCTCTCTCCCTCATACACCACACATGTCTTCTCTCTCCCTCATACACCAGAAAAGTCTTCTCTCTCCCTCATACACCAGACATGTCTTCTCTCCCATACACCAGACACGTCTTCTCTCTCCCTCATACACCAGACACATCTTCTCTCTCCCTCATACACCAGACACGTCTTCTCTCTCATACACCAGACACGTCTTCTCTCTCCCTCAGACACCAGACACGTCTTCTCTCTCATACACCAGACACATTGTCTCTCTCATACACCAGACACGTCTTCTCTCTCAAACACCAGACACGTCTTCACTCTCATACACCAGACACGACTTCTCTCTCCCTCATACACGTCTTCTCTCTCGCTCAAACAACAGACACGTCTTCTCTCTCCCTCATACACCAGACACGTCTTATCTCTCCCTCATACACCAGACACGTCTTCTCTCTTCCTCATACACCAGACACGTCTTCTCTCTCTCTCATACACCAGACACGTCTTCTCTCTCCCTCATACACCAGACACGTCTTCTCTCTCATACACCAGACACGTCTTCTCTCTCCCTCATACACCAGACACGTCTTCTCTTTCATACACCAGACACGCCTTCTCTCTCCCTCATACACCAGACACGTCTTCTCTCTCATACACCTGACACGTCTTCTCTCTCTCTAATACACCTGACACGTCTTCTCTCTCCCTCAGACACCAGACACGTCTTCTCTCTCTCTCCCTCATACACGTCTTCTCTCTCATACACCAGACACATTGTCTCTCTCATACACCAGACACGTCTTCTCTCTCATACACCAGACACGTCTTCACTCTCATACACCAGACACGTCTTGTCGCTCATACACCAGACAATTTTTCTCCCTCTCTCATACACCAGACACGTCTTCTCTCTCATACACCAGACACGTTGTCTCTCTCATACACCAGACACGTCGTCTCTCTCATACACCAGACACGTCTTCACTCTCATACACCAGACACGTCTTCACTCTCATACACCAGACACGTCTTCTCGCTCATACACCAGATATTTTTTCTCTCTCTCTCATACACCAGACACGTCTTCTCTCTCATACACCAGACACGTTGTCTCTCTCATACACCAGACACGTCTTCACTCTCATACACCAGACACGTCTTCACTCTCATACACCAGACACGTCTTGTCGCTCATACACCAGACAATTTTTCTCCCTCTCTCATACACCAGACACGTCTTCTCTCTCAAACACCAGACACGTCGTCTCTCTTATACACCAGACACGTCGTCTCTCTCATACACCAGACACGTCTTCACTCTCATACACCACACACGTCTTCTCTCTAATACACCAGACATGTCTTCTCTCTCCCTCATACACCAGACACGTCTTCTCTCTAATACACCAGACATGTCTTCTCTCTAATACACCAGACATGTCTTCTCTCTCATACACCAAACACGTCTTCTCTCTCCCTCTTACACCAGACACGTCTTCTCTCTCCCTCATACACCAAACAAGTCTTCTTTCTCCCTCTTACACCAGACACGTCTTCTCTCTCCCTCATACTCCAGACACGTGTTCTCTCACCCTCATACACCAGACACGTCTTCTCTGACCCTCATACACCAGACACGTCTTATCTCTCCCTCATACACCAGACTCATCTCTCTCCCTCATACACGTCTTCTTTCTCATACACCAGACACGTCTTCTCTCTCCCTCACACACCAGACACGTCTTCTCTCTCATACACCAGACACGTCTTCTTTCTCCCTCATACACCAAACAAGTCTTCTCTCTCCCTCTTACACCAGACACGTCTTCTTTCTCTCTCATACACCAAACAAGTCTTCTCTCTCCCTCTTACACCAGACACGTCTTCTCTCTCCCTCATACACCAGACAAGTCTTCTCTCTCCCTCATACACCAGACATGTCTTCTCTCACCCTCATACACCAGACACGTCTTATCTCTCCCTCATACACCAGACACATCTCTCTCCCTCATACACGTCTTCTTTCTCATACACCAGACACGTCTTCTCTCTCCCTCATACACCAGACACGTCTTCTCTCTCCCTCTTACACCAGACAGGTCTTCTCTCTCCCTCATACACCAAACACGTCTTCTCTCTCCCTCTTACACCAGACACGTCTTCTCTCTCCCTCATACACCAGACACGTCTTCTCTTTCATACACCAGACACGTGTTATCTCACCCTCATACACCAGACACGTCTTATCTCTCCCTCATACACCAGACACGTCTTATCTCTCCCTCATACACCAGACACATCTCTCTCCCTCATACACGTCTTCTTTCTCATACACCAGACACGTCTTCTCTCTCCCTCATACACCAGACACGTCTTCTCTCTCATACACCAGACACGTCTTATTTCTCTCTCATACACCAGACACGTCTTCTTTCTCTCTCATACACCAGACACGTCTTATCTCTCCCTCATGCACAAGACACGTCTTCTCTCTCGCTCATGCACCAGACACGTCTTTTCTCTCCCTCATACACCAGACACGTCTTATCTCTCCCTCATACACCAGACACGTCTTCTCTCTCTCTCATACACCACACACGTCTTATCTCTCCCTCATACACCAGACATGTCTTCTCTCTCATACACCAGACATGTCTTCTCTCTCCCTCATACACCAGACACGTCTTCTCTCTCCCTCATACACCAGACACGTCTTCTCTCTCCCTCATACACCAGACACGTCTTCTCTCTCCCTCATACACCAGACACGTATTCTCTCTCCCTCATACACCACACATGTCTTCTCTCTCCCTCATACACCAGAAAAGTCTTCTCTCTCCCTCATACACCAGACATGTCTTCTCTCCCATACACCAGACACGTCTTCTCTCTCCCTCATACACCAGACATGTCTTCTCTCCCATACACCAGATACGTCTTCTCTCTCCCTCATACACCAGACACGTCTTCTCTCTCATACACCAGACACGTCTTCTCTCTCCCTCAGACACCAGACACGTCTTCTCTCTCTCTCCCTCATACACGTGTTCTCTCTCATACACCAGACACATTGTCTCTCTCATACACCAGACACGTCTTCTCTCTCATACACCAGACAGGTCTTCTCTCTCCCTCATACACGTCTTCTCTCTCGCTCAAACAACATACACGTCTTCTCTCTCGCTCAAACAACAGACACGTCTTCTCTCTCCCTCATACACCAGACACGTCTTATCTCTCCCTCATACACCAGACACGTCTTCTCTCTCCCTCATACACCAGACACGTCTTCTCTCTCTCTCATACACCAGACACGTCTTCTCTCTCCCTCATACACCAGACACGTCTTCTCTCTCCCTCATACACCAGACACGTCTTCTCTCTCATATACCAGACACGTCTTCTCTCTCCCTCATACACCAGACACGTCTTCTCTTTCATACACCAGACACGCCTTCTCTCTCCCTCATACACCAGACACGTCTTCTCTCTCATATACCTGACACGTCTTCTCTCTCTCTAATACACCTGACACGTCTTCTCTCTCCCTCAGACACCAGACACGTCTTCTCTCTCTCTCCCTCATACACATCTTCTCTCTCATACACCAGACACATTGTTTCTCTCATACACCAGACACGTCTTCTCTCTCATACACCAGACACGTCTTCACTCTCATACACCAGACACGTCTTGTCGCTCATACACCAGACAATTTTTCTCCCTCTCTCATACACCAGACACGTCTTCTCTCTCATACACCAGACACGTTGTCTCTCTCATACACCAGACACGTCGTCTCTCTCATACACCAGACACGTCTTCACTCTCATACACCAGACACGTCTTCACTCTCATACACCAGATATTTTTTCTCTCTCTCTCATACACCAGACACGTCTTCTCTCTCATACACCAGACACGTTGTCTCTCTCATACAC
Source organism: Spea hammondii (assembly GCA_029215755.1). NCBI lineage: Eukaryota > Metazoa > Chordata > Amphibia > Anura > Pelobatidae > Spea > Spea hammondii. The sequence continues at coordinate 25,722,397 of JARDYJ010000012.1, read as the reverse complement.
CAGACACGTCTTCACTCTCATACACCAGACACGTCTTCACTCTCATACACCAGACACGTCTTGTCGCTCATACACCAGACAATTTTTCTCCCTCTCTCATACACCAGACACGTCGTCTCTCTCATACACCAGACACGTCGTCTCTCTCATACACCAGACACGTCTTCACTCTCATACACCAGACACGTCTTCTCTCTAATACACCAGACATGTCTTCTCTCTCCCTCATACACCAGACACGTCTTCTCTCTAATACACCAGACATGTCTTCTCTCTAATACACCAGACATGTCTTCTCTCTCATACACCAAACACGTCTTCTCTCTCCCTCTTACACCAGACACGTCTTCTCTCTCCCTCATACACCAAACAAGTCTTCTCTCTCCCTCTTACACCAGACACGTCTTCTCTCTCCCTCATACTCCAGATACGTCTTCTCTCACCCTCATACACCAGACACGTCTTCTCTCACCCTCATACACCAGACACGTCTTATCTCTCCCTCATACACCAGACACATCTCTCTCCCTCATACACGTCTTCTTTCTCATACACCAGACACGTCTTCTCTCTCCCTCATACACCAGACACGTCTTCTCTCTCCCTCATACACCAGACACGTCTTCTCTCTCATACACCAGACACGTCTTCTTTCTCCCTCATACACCAAACAAGTCTTCTCTCTCCCTCTTACACCAGACACGTCTTCTTTCTCTCTCATACACCAAACAAGTCTTCTCTCTCCCTCTTACACCAGACACGTCTTTTCTCTCCCTCATACACCAGACAAGTCTTTTCTCTCCCTCATACACCAGACACGTCTTCTCTCACCCTCATACACCAGACACGTCTTATCTCTCCCTCATACACCAGACACATCTCTCTCCCTCATACACGTCTTCTTTCTCATACACCAGACACGTCTTCTCTCTCCCTCATACACCAGACACGTCTTCTCTCTCATACACCAGACACGTCTTCTTTCTCTCTCATACACCAGACACGTCTTATCTCTCCCTCATGCACAAGACACGTCTTCTCTCTCGCTCATGCACCAGACACGTCTTTTCTCTCCCTCATACACCAGACACGTCTTATCTCTCCCTCATACACCAGACACGTCTTCTCTCTCTCTCTCATACACCACACACGTCTTCTCTCTCATACAGCAGACATGTCTTCTCTCTCCCTCATACACCAGACACGTCTTCTGTCTCCCTCATACACCAGACACGTCTTCTCTCTCCCTCATACACCACACATGTCTTCTCTCTCCCTCATACACCAGACAAGTCTTCTCTCTACCTCATACACCAGACATGTCTTCTCTCTCATACACCAGACATGTCTTCTCTCTCCCTCATACACCAGACACGTCTTCTCTCTCCCTCATACACCAGACACGTCTTCTCTCTCCCTCATACACCAGACACGTCTTCTCTCTCCCTCATACACCAGACACGTATCCTCTCTCCCTCATACACCACACATGTCTTCTCTCTCCCTCATACACCAGACAAGTCTTCTCTCTCCCTCATACACCAGACATGTCTTCTCTCCCATACACCAGACACGTCTTCTCTCTCATACACCAGACAAGTCCTATCTCTCCCTCATACACCAGACACGTCTTCTCTCTCCCTCATACACCAGACAGGTCTTATCTCTCCCTCATACACCAGACACGTCTTCTCTCTCCCTCATACACGTCTTCTCTCTCGCTCAAACAACAGACACGTCTTCTCTCTCCCTCATACACCAGACACGTCTTATCTCTCCCTCATACTCCAGACATGTCTTCTCTCTCCCTCATACACCAGACACGTATCCTCTCTCCCTCATACACCACACATGTCTTCTCTCTCCCTCATACACCAGACAAGTCTTCTCTCTCCCTCATACACCAGACATGTCTTCTCTCCCATACACCAGACACGTCTTCTCTCTCATACACCAGACAAGTCCTATCTCTCCCTCATACACCAGACACGTCTTCTCTCTCCCTCATACACCAGACAGGTCTTATCTCTCCCTCATACACCAGACACGTCTTCTCTCTCCCTCATACACGTCTTCTCTCTCGCTCAAACAACAGACACGTCTTCTCTCTCCCTCATACACCAGACAAGTCCTATCTCTCCCTCATACACCAGACACGTCTTCTCTCTCCCTCATACACCAGACAGGTCTTATCTCTCCCTCATACACCAGACACGTCTTCTCTCTCCCTCATACACGTCTTCTCTCTCGCTCAAACAACAGACACGTCTTCTCTCTCCCTCATACACCAGACACGTCTTATCTCTCCCTCATACTCCAGACATGTCTTCTCTCTCCCTCATACACCAGACACGTCTTCTCTCTCCCTCATACTCCAGACATGTTTTCTCTCTCTCTCATACACCAGACACGTCTTCTCTTTCATACACCAGACACGTCTTCTCTCACCCTCATACACCAGACACGTCTTATCTCTCCCTCATACACCAGACACATCTCTCTCCCTCATACACCAGACACGTCTTCTCTCTCCCTCATACACCAGACACGTCTTCTCTCTCATACACCAGACACGTCTTCTCTCTCATACACCAGACACGTCTTCTTTCTCTCTCATACACCAGACACGTCTTATCTCTCCCTCATGCACAAGACACGTCTTCTGTCTCGCTCATGCACCAGACACGTCTTTTCTCTCCCTCATACACCAGACACGTCTTATCTCTCCCTCATACACCAGACACGTCTTCTCTCTCTCATACACCAGACATGTCTTCTCTCTCCCTCCCTCATACACCAGACACGTCTTCTCTCTCCCTCATACACCACACGTCTTCTCTCTCCCTCATACACCAGACAAGTCTTCTCTCTCCCTCATACACCAGACATGTCTTCTCTCTCATACACCAGACATGTCTTCTCTCTCCCTCATACACCAGACACGTCTTCTCTCTCCCTCATACACCAGACACGTATTCTCTCTCCCTCATACACCACACATGTCTTCTCTCTCCCTCATACACCAGACAAGTCTTCTCTCTCCCTCATACACCAGACATGTCTTCTCTCCCATACACCAGACATGTCTTCTCTCCCATACACCAGACACGTCTTCTCTCTCCCTCATACACCAGACACGTCTTCTCTCTCCCTCATACACCAGACACGTCTTCTCTCTCATACACCAGACACTTCTTCTCTCTCCCTCATACACCAGATACGTCTTCTCTCTCTCTCATAAACCAGACACGTCCTGTCTCTCCCTCATACACCAGACACGTCTTCTCTCTCATACACCAGACACGTCTTCTCTCTCCCTCATACACCAGATACGTCTTCTCTCTCCCTCATACACCAGACACGTCCTATCTCTCCCTCATACACCAGACACGTCTTCTCTCTCCCTCATACACCAGACAGGTCTTATCTCTCCCTCATACACCAGACACGTCTTCTCTCTCCCTCATACACGTCTTCTCTCTCGCCCAAACAACAGACACGTCTTCTCTCTCCCTCATACACCAGACACGTCTTATCTCTCCCTCATACTCCAGACATGTCTTCTCTCTCCCTCATACACCAGACACGTCTTCTCTCTCCCTCATACTCCAGACATGTCTTCTCTCTCCCTCATACACCAGACACGTCTTCTCTCTCATACACCAGACACGTCGTCTCTCTCATACACCAGACATGTCTTCACTCTCATACACCAGAGACATCTTCACTCTCATACACCAGACATGTCTTATCTCTCCCTCATACACCAGACACGTCTTCTCTCTCCCTCATACACCAGACACGTCTTCTCTCTCATACACCAGACACGTCTTCTCTCTCCCTCATTCACCAGACACGTCTTCTCTCTCATACACCAGACACGTCTTCTCTCTCATACACCAGACACGTCGTCTCTCTCATACACCAGACACGTCTTCTCTCTCCCTCATACACCAGACACATTTTCTCTCTCATACACCAGACACATTTTCTCTCTCATACACCAGACACATCTTCTCTCTCGCTCATACACCAGACACGTCTTCTCTCTCGCTCATACACCAGACACGTCTTCTCTCTCATACACCAGACACGTCTTCTCTCTCCCTCATACACCAGACACGTCTTCTCTTTCATACACCAGACACGTCTTCTCTCTCCCTCATACACCAGACACGTCTTATCTCTCCCTCATACACCAGACACGTCTTCTCTCTCCCTCATACACCCGACACGTCTTCTCTTTCATACACCAGACACGTCTTCTCTCTCCCTCGTACACCAGACACGTCTTCTCTCTCATACACCAGACATGTCTTCTCTCTCCCTCATACACCAGACACGTCTTATCTCTCCCTCATACACCAGACACGTCTTCTCTCTCTCTAATACACCAGACATGTCTTCACTCTCATACACCAGACACGTCTTCTCGCTCATACACCAGACTTGTCTTCTCTCTCCCTCATACACCACACACGTTGTCTCGCTCCCTCATACACCAGACATGTATTCTCTCTCACCCACATACACCAGACACATCTGCTCTCTCCCTCATACACCAGACACTTCAACTCTATCCCTCATACACCAGACACGTCATCTCGCTCCCTCATACACCAAACATGTCTTCTCTCTCCCTCATACACCAGACACGTCTTCTCTCTCCCTCATACACCAGACACGTCTTTTCTCTCCCTCATACACCAGACACTTCTTCTAACTCCCTCATAAATGAGACATGTGTTATCTCTCCCTTATAGACCGGCACTAACAATCTTACTACCTAAGCAGTGATCCACCTGAATGATCAAAGTCTGACATCTCAAACACTTTTCGTGACATAGAGTATTCCAATTTACCTCTGGATTGATGAATAAATATCCATCAACTTCTCTGAGACCTCTTTAAGCAACTGGTCAGCCACCGGCCGACATTGTCAACCTATAACCAATTTGTGTCAATAGTGAAGTGCATTAATGACCATGAAATGCGTGTGTTATTTGAGCCATGGAACTCACCTGGGTATTTGAGAGACGGCGGAATAGTGTTTTTTATCCCATTCATCTTCATCCAGCACAACGACCTTCCCAATCTCTGCTGATGACTACCCGGCTGTTTCAAACAAGAAAAAAGGGTAAGACATTCATTAAATACGTCTGCATTAGCGCCCATCTGTATTTTTAATCATTTGTCCTACATTCTGCCGTCAGGAACTGTACAAGATACGATGAGCATGCGCTGCCGGAGAATTAACTAGGACTAATTTCCAATACGTCCCTCCTGTTTAGCTCAGTTAAGCGCGGAATGAAAATAACTATGACACGTCTTCTCTCTCTCTCATACACCAGACACGTCTTCTCTCTCCCTCATACACCAGACACGTCTTCTCTCTCATACACCAGACACGTCTTCTCTCTCCCTCATACACCAGACACGTCTTCCCTTTCATACACCAGACACGTCTTCTCTCTCCCTCATACACCAGACACGTCTTCACTCTCATACACCTGACACGTCTTCTCTCTCTCTCATACACCTGACACGTCTTCTCTCTCTCTCCCTCATACACGTCTTCTCTCTCATACACCAGACACGTTGTCTCTCTCATACACCAGACACGTCTTCTCGCTCATACACCAGACACGTCTTGTCGCTCATACACCAGACAATTTTTCTCCCTCTCTCATACACCAGACACATCTTCTCTCTCATACACCAGACACGTCGTCTCTCTCATACACCAGATACGTCGTCTCTCTCATACACCAGACACGTCTTCACTCTCATACACCAGACACGTCTTCTCTCTAATACACCAGACATGTCTTCTCTCTCATTCACCAGACATGTCTTCTCTCTCCCTCATAGACCAGACACATCTTCTCTCTCCCTGTTTAGCTCAGTTAAGCGCGGAATGAAAATAACTATGACAGCCATTGGCTAAAGATTATTCATTTGCTGTTGCTGCTCACTTTCACTTGGCGGCGTTTGCCAGGAGGGATTTTTGGATGTAAACTCATTGTGCAGATTTAAAGCGATCTAATAAATATCAACTCTTATATTTTACATGTCATTAGCCTACTTAAATAATAAAAAAAAATAGGAGTGTGCACGCGCGTCTGTCCTTGGCAAGGAGATTCATTATTTTTTCCTTTGTTCCGATCTCTCGTAGGCTTAATTTATTCATTCATTTTATGTACAAATCTAAAATTCATATTTATAAATCTCTATAATCAATTTAAAAACAAACATTATTCCTGTTCGTGGGGTGGGGGGGATAGGAAGGGTTATTAAAGACTTGGTGACAAGAAGCAAATTAGATTTCTGAGCCAAAACATGTAAAATAATGCATCTGGGACAGAGAACGTAAAGATATAATAGCTACAACACTGGTCACAACAGCAGAGAAAGAGACTATTGAGGCTACTCACTTACAGGATGCAAACGCTGATGTCTTTGTGAGCTCCTCGGTGCGGTGATATGGCCCTGTCCTACGGATTGGTATGGCCCTGTCCTACGGATTGGTATGGCCCTGTCCTACGGATTGGTATGGCCCTGTCCTACGGATTGGTATGGTCCTGTCCTACGGATTGGTATGGCCCTGTCCTACGGATTGGTATGGCCCTGTCCTACGGATTGGTATGGTCAAAAAGCACTTTCTTTTACATGTGCAAGTTACAGGTATATACGCTATGGTTAGAAGGACCAGGGATATCTGAAGAACATGCGTCAATGGGTGCAGATTTTATAAGTTGGTACTGCATTTAGTATACCCAGGAACACAGAGCTATAGGAGTCAGAGTGTGCGTGTGATGAGATTTCACGTATAAACTCACCTCTCCATTCAGTGCGAGATCTTGGTCAGATGCTGGAGCACAAATGCAGACACCTGGAGCAAATGTTCCCAATTCAAGCCCTTCTGTAACGGTGGCCTCATATATGGACGACGTAAAGAAAGGCACATTGTCATTCACATCTGCAATATAAACAAGTCAGGTTTCACATTTGCTGTTCTAGCAGTGCAGGCACAGAATTGATATCCGGAGGTTCTACCTGTAATGTTAATGTACACCGTAGTAAAGGCAGCCAATGGCACAGCAGCAACGGTCTGAGCTCGGATTTTCAGGATAAAAGTCCTGGTTGTTTCATAATCTAAAGGTTCAGCTACAAGAACGGAGGCAGAGTCTTCTTCTCGATTTACCATCAGGTATAAACAAACGGGCATCTTAGTCGTCGGGACCAACTCTTCCTCTAAACTGTACGTCACGCGAGGGTCTCCCAGCAGTGAGAAAGCTTTAAAGGTCTGTAGGACTGGCAGAACATTGTGTAATTAACAGTGAATTACAGTAAAAAGAAGCCCTCAACAGCAGGATGGTCTCCATAACCCATTCCCTCTCACTAGTTTCACATCAGGCCTAAAGGGAAGCAGATGTCTAGATGGGTATGATCCCTGGTAGCTGGGCATGAGGGAGAAATCCATATTCAAATGAGATCATACACCAATGGGTGGAAGCCTTCTATGAATCCTACCAACATACAGTTCCCACCAACGGGTGGAAAAATTCTACTGGTTAATTAGTTGTATGGTACTTGTCTTAGAGGGTTTTTCATTCTATCGCCAACCAATTTCCAATTGCAGAGCTACCCAGAGGCACGTATCCAAAAAAAAAACAAACAAACAAAAAAAAAAAGACAGTGGACGATTCCCAGCAATCATATTGTATAAAGGGATCTGGGGTCAGAAGGCGACCCCGCGATATTTTAATTACACTTGTTGAAATGTAAATTGGTTCTCTAAACATAGCATGTAAACGCTTGCTACGTTACCCGAGGTATTGGCTGACGAACATAAAGCCACCCCGTAGAGGTGTTAATGCTGAAGGCCACTGGTTCCTCTCCAGACACTGAGTACGTGATCGTTCCATTCACGCCATAATCGTCATCACGGGCCACAACACGGAGGAAGATGGTTCCCACGGCATCTTCTCCTCTCACGAAATCTGGTACAAGAATGGAAACATTTTTTATTCTTTGCTGTCCACTGGGGTCCCAAATACCCCATGGGCGAGCTGGCCAAGCTCTTGTGGACCAGCAGATCTAGGAAGACTCTTAACGCTGAATTCCACTTAACGCTATAATTAGAAGAGGACAGAGGAACATAATGGGGACTTGGTGCTTGTAGACATCTCATACTCCCCTGGAGGCTCAATTACATTTGTAGTGGTTGTTCTCAAATATGGGGTCGTTGTCATTTTGCTCCTGGATCTGTATGTTGATCTGGCACAGCCCTATGAGAGGCTCGGCCGCCTGGTCTGTGGCTTTGATGGCGACGGGGAACTCTTTCTGCTTCTCCCGATCAAAGCTCTGAAGGGTTGTCAGGACTGGCAATTACTGCTATAATACAGAAAAACATTTTCTCATAAGCTTTTGAGAAAAAAAGCTTGGCTGATTAACATGACCTACAACCATGGTTAAAACCTGCATCGCCAAGCCTATCTGACGCACTGGTTTTAACAGAATCAAATGAAGCTCCATGATGTCACCTCTTGCTGTTGACCCTGGGGTAGAAGGGTAGAAGCGTATACACCAATCCAGCAAAAAGCATATTAAAAACCTAGAACACAAATACACTGGGAGGAAAGTGTGTCCTCGGTCACCGTGCCGCAGCCCTTCTCTCCATACAATGTTTAAAGGGCTTTAAGGTATAGGAGGCTGTGGCACCTGTGTCCGGATGGATGCTGAATGCAGGAAGAGAGCCCTCGCGATGAAGATCCCGTACTTCACTTGACCGTTGACGCCAACGTCTGCATCTTTTGCCTCCACCTGCAGCACAAACGTTCCTGGGGGCTGGTTCTCCAGGACTACGGCATGGTGACGGTACTGGGCACACTGGAAATAACGTTAAATCCACACATTTGTGTTAGGATCTGGAGCCAAGGACAGTTCTAATACGGCTTTAGTTTGTTGGCATTCAGTAAGGGATTATTCTCCTAAGCGGTTTTCTGGAGTTTGACTTAATGTATGAGGTACCTGATGGAAGACGGGCTTGTTCTGTTTGACGTCATCGACTCTCACGACGACCGTAGTCGTGCTGGTGAGGCTGTGAGGACCTCCCGAAGCGTTGTCATCTGTGGCGGTCACGTATAGAACATACTCGGCTCCATGATGCTTTGGAAGCAGGTTAGAACCCAGACGGATTATTCCTGTTAAATGGTTTGAAGATAAATCAGTCCCATTGTTACAAATCCTTAACCCAGGGTAAGTGATACCCCCTACTCAACTACTTAGGAATGTCAAATTATAGTTACTGTGATGGAATTCTGGTGAGGAACTTGATTTTATCTGAATTTTCTTCCTAAGGTAGCAGAATATGCAAGAAATAGTAGGTATCTGTAAAAAGCATCGGTGTTATTTTACAAAAGAAAGCTCCACGTACCTTTCTCGGAGTCAATAATAACGTTTCCTTCTCTATTTCCTTCCGAAATGTTGTAAGTCACATGATCTCCATTTGGATCAAAGGCATGTACGGTGGCAACCAGGGTGTTGGGAGCCGATTCCTCCGATACAAACGTTCTGTATCTGGAAAAAAGTCCCCGGAGTACATAATCAAGTTCCTCCGCAGAGAAACGCTACCATAGAACCATTCAGTGCTACCTCCTACCCCGAGGCTCGTCCAACACCAAACCTATAGGTCTTCTGAGCCAAAAACTCATCCCTGCCTGGCAAACCACTTGTGAGACGTTATAGAATAAAGTCTATGCAGTCGCCTTTCATTTATGGATCGTATTGGAACAAACTCTCGAGCCTTCGTTGGGAGAGACATGATGATCCACAATGTATTACAACGCATTAGGTTATGGGAGTGAAGCTGATACACCGGCTACAATATTTTACGCCATAAAGAAAAAAGACCGAACCGTGAGCTCCCCGGCAGAGACGTAATAGACATCTATGCCTGGCTTTAAAACGAAAAGCGCTCTCGTCTCCAAAGAATCGTGGGAATTACAGACATGTCATCGATGATAATAGGTTAAAAAAGAAAAAAAAATTGCATGACTTTGTGCAAGCGGAAGAAAAAAGGGTTACCAACGGCCATTACGCGGAGACTGGAGAGGAGATTATTTGGGAATCCCTTGTTTAATGCAGCAGGCTGGAGGGACGCTAACGCCGCTCGATAGCAAATTATAGCCCAAGGCCCCTGTCTTTGCCTCCGGTCTAACGAGTTTTAAAGCTATAAAATGACGAGGGGGAGAAAGATGGGCGTTTGGAACACTTTGCGGGAAGGTCTCGCAAGACAAAGGAGGCTTTAAAGAATAAAAGTAGGGCAACAATGTGTCGGTCACAGAACGTCTACGTTTGTGATGGGGGAGAAGAAGGGAGAGAAGAAAGGATTCCGAGATACACCGAGATGCGTTAATGGACAGAACAAACTTTGGCCCCTCGAGATGCCTCTCTTTAAACGACCATCTCACGCTCAATAAACTGACTAATGGCCCTGCAATCATTCTGACAATCAGGGCTATACAAGGCACCCCAGGTAGACCGAGTGCAACATACAGGACAACAGAAACGGCATACGCCTCGCAGAGCGCGTGCACCATTACCCCGGCCTGCGGGGGGCAGTATAGATCACGACATTCAGAGTGGCTGTTAATTACCTGACAACACTATACCTCTTCTAAATTGATCGCCTAGCATTGTATTGCCCTCTCCTTCGGAAGTGAAGCTTGGAAAATTGCCCAAAGTTTATTTTATCTCCTTCTGGGCTAGAAAGAGTCTCTTACCATCTGCGCAGGCATTCGCGAGCCTCTCTGTGCAGCAATCTAATTAAAATACATAGAAACATTATGGAAGAACATTATAGGAGCTCTGTTTCCTGATCTCGTACTTCATTAAAACATAATGACTACCTGGCTATGAATGCATGAGATACGGGGCAACACAACAGTGTACATTGCGGCTTCCTAAGTCAGTGATCATGAGTGGCTCATGAGGTCAAAAATAAACCAAAAGACTGTAAGCTCTTCAGGGCAGGGAATTAAACCCATAGCTGTGTTTTTAATAAACTTCCTATTGAGAAGTTCTGTACAGAGACGTATACAGAGAAATACTCCTAGACCCCATCCACAGTCTGTTGGGCTACCTGCACGGTGCTCTTCAGGTCCGTCGGCTTTTTGGTAGCGGTAACTCCCAACGGAAACTGGCGCGGGTCACTCTCAAAATCTACAGCCCTGATGAGCGTCACCTCGCCAGTGATCCGGTCAACGGAGAACAAGCTTTGGGGATCTGCGACCATGCCGTAGCTCAGGGGATTGCTTTGATGTGATATCGCGGATACGGTCACCAACCTAGAAGATGGAGAATAGGTCAATCCATCACAGGCAGTGGCCCCAAAACCAAAGAGACCATTGAATGGCGACTTACGTGCTTCCCGGGGAAGGCGCTTTCTGGAACGTGTACGGTGTATGAAGCTTGTTTAAATTGTGAGGATCTGACACCGGCAATCACAGACACGACAGCCGGGGAACCTCTCATCCCAAGCTTATCAGCGGCCTGCACGTTGAGCAGATACTCCTGACCTTCCTGTAGACTCTGGTTAGTTGTCCGTAACCAACCTGTGCTACGGTCAACGACAAATCTGTCTTCTCCACCTGGAAAGCCAATACATGTCATAAAAATGTACATCAAATCCTCAAGCAAGAACACTCTCGCCCCAATGCCAAATTAAAAATCCTACAGGGGGCTTGCAGAAAAGGTTCTGGGATACCCACCAGAAATGGTACGCATCTGCTCTCCATCACAGCATATCCTCTACTAAACCCAAATAGAAATTGGAAGGAGAGAGGAACGCGTCGGGATCATATACATTGCGTATATGGAATTATTACCTTCCAATAATAAATACTCCACTTCTCCGCTCATGCCTTCGTCTTTATCCATAGCATGTAGCTTTTACACGCGTGTTCCCGGGCCAGCAGAAGGTAACACCGCAGCCAGGAAAGGCGAGGGCTCCATTGTCCACTCTGGCCTCTGGTCATTAACGTCCACCACGGTCAGCTCCAGGTGAATGAGGTGCAGAGCCGCTCCTGGCGGAGTTCCGATGGGAAAAATTCGGTTACAAAATGTCAATGTAGTTCCTACTATTCCTAGAATACCGGCCTAGCGTCTCCAGTCATCGTTCTGGCCCTGAAAGCTTCTTTATTCGAACATAAGATGTTGTGGAACAGCTAATTATAAGCTTCTACCATTCAAGTGATTCAACCCACTCAAGCAGGGGGGGGGGAGTTAAAATAGTTTTTTTTTTTTAAGATAAATGTGCACTCTGCACTGAAATGCAGTCCCTACTAACGGGATAGGTTGTGTGGACGCACATGGGTTAATCCTTGGTAACAGTATCCAGTCCCCAGAAGTGTTAAATGATTTAAATGCCCCCCAAAGCAATTATTATTATTGTTGTTCACGAGATCAGACAAGCGGTGTGGGGGGACCCGAGAGCAAGGACTGGATAAGGTTCCCACAATCTGATGCGTGGGGTTAGCGGGTCTGACAAGGGTCCCACAATCTGATGCGTGGGGTTAGCGGGTCTGACAAGGGTCCCACAATCTGATGCGTGGGGTTAGGGGCTCTGACAAGGGCCACCTGACACAACCCAGCATGGAAGATAGATCCCGTGCGGGGCCACCCGACACAACCCAGCATGGAAGATAGATCCCGCGCAGGGACGACACGGCCCGGCAGGCAGGCAGATAGGTCCCGCGCGGGGGCCACACAACACGACCCAGCATGGAAGATATATCCCCCGCGCGGGGCCCCCCGACACAACCCAGCATGGAAGATATATCCCCCGCGCGGGGCCCCCCGACACAACCCAGCATGGAAGATATATCCCCCGCGCGGGGACCCCCCGACACAACCCAGCATGGAAGATATATCCCCCGCGCGGGGACCCCCCGACACAACCCAGCATGGAAGATAGATCCCGCGCGGGGGGGGCCCCCGACACAACCCAGCATGGAAGATAGATCCCCCGCGCGGGGGGGCCCCCTGACACAACCCAGCATGGAAGATAGATAGATCCCGCGCGGGGGGCCCCCTGACCCAACCCAGCATGGAAGATAGATAGATCCCGCGCGGGGGGGCCCCCTGACACAACCCAGCATGGAAGATAGATAGATCCCGCGCGGGGGGGCCCCCTGACACAACCCAGCATGGAAGATAGATAGATCCCGCGCGGGGGGGCCCCCTGACACAACCCAGCATGGAAGATAGATAGATCCCGCGCGGGGGGGCCCCCTGACACAACCCAGCATGGAAGATAGATAGATCCCGCGCGGGGGGGCCCCCTGACACAACCCAGCATGGAAGATAGATAGATCCCGTGCGGGGGGGGCCCCTGACACAACCCAGCATGGAAGATAGATAGATCCCGCGCGGGGGGGCCCCCTGACACAACCCAGCATGGAAGATAGATAGATCCCGCGCGGGGGGGCCCCCTGACACAACCCAGCATGGAAGATAGATAGATCCCGCGCGGGGGGGCCCCCTGACACAACCCAGCATGGAAGGAAGATAGATCCCGCGCGGGGGGGCCCCCTGACACAACCCAGCATGGAAGGAAGATAGATCCCGCGCGGGGGGCCCCCCGACACAACCCAGCATGGAAGATAGATCCCGCGCGGGGGGGGCCCCCCGACACAACCCAGCATGGAAGATAGATCCCGCGTGGGGGGGCCCCCCGACACAACCCAGCATGGAAGATAGATCCCGCGCGGGGGGGCCCCCCGACACAACCCAGCATGGAAGATAGATCCCGCGCGGGGGGGGCCCCCCGACACAACCCAGCATGGAAGATAGATCCCGCGCGGGGGGGCCCCCCGACACAACCCAGCATGGAAGATAGATCCCGCGCAGGGACGACACGGCCCGGGAGGCAGGCAGATAGGTCCCGCGCGGGGGCCACACAACACGACCCAGCATGGAAGATATATCCACCGCGCGGGGCCCCCCGACACAACCCAGCATGGAAGATATATCCACCGCGCGGGGGGGGCCCCTCACACAACCCAGCATGGAAGATAGATCCCGCGCGGGGGGGGGGGCCCTGACACAACCCAGCATGGAAGATAGATCCCGCGCGGGGGGGGGGGGGCCACACAACACGACCCAGCATGGAAGATAGATCCCGCGCGGGGGGGGGGCCCTGACACAACCCAGCATGGAAGATAGATCCCGCGCGGGGGGGGGGGCCACACAACACGACCCAGCATGGAAGATATATCCACCGCGCGGGGCCCCCCGACACAACCCAGCATGGAAGATATATCCACCGCGCGGGGGGGGCCCCTCACACAACCCAGCATGGAAGATAGATCCCGCGCGGGGGGGGGGGGCCCTGACACAACCCAGCATGGAAGATAGATCCCGCGCGGGGGGGGGGGGCCACACAACACGACCCAGCATGGAAGATAGATCCCGCGCGGGGGGGGGGGCCCTGACACAACCCAGCATGGAAGATAGATCCCGCGCGGGGGGGGGGCCACACAACACGACCCAGCATGGAAGATATATCCCCCGAGCGGGGCCCCCCGACACAACCCAGCATGGAAGATATATCCCCCGCGCGGGGGGGGGCCCCTCACACAACCCAGCATGGAAGATAGATAGACCCCGCGCGGGGGGGGCCCCCGACACAACCCAGCATGGAAGATAGATAGATAGATCCCGCGCGGGGGGGGCCCCCCGACACAACCCAGCATGGAAGATAGATAGATCCCGCGCGGGGGGGGGGCCCCCCGACACAACCCAGCATGGAAGATAGATAGATCCCATGCGGGGGGGGCCCCCCGACACAACCCAGCATGGAAGACAGATAGATCCCGCGCGGGGGGGGCCCCCCGACACAACCCAGCATGGAAGATAGATAGATCCCACGCGGGGGGGGCCCCCCGACACAACCCAGCATGGAAGATAGATAGATCCCGCGCGGGGGGGGGGCCCCCGACACAACCCAGCATGGAAGATAGATAGATCCCGCGCGGGGGGGGGGGCCCCCGACACAACCCAGCATGGAAGATAGATAGATCCCGCGCGGGGGGGGGGCCCCCTGACACAACCCAGCATGGAAGATAGATCCCGCGCAGGGGGGGGCCCCCCGACACAACCCAGCATGGAAGATAGATAGATCCCGCGCGGGGGGGGGGCCCCCGACACAACCCAGCATGGAAGATAGATAGATCCCACGCGGGGGGGCCCCCCCGACACAACCCAGCATGGAAGATAGATAGATCCCGCGCGGGGGGGCCCCCCCGACACAACCCAGCATGGAAGATAGATAGATCCCGCGCGGGGGGGGGGGGCCCCCGACACAACCCAGCATGGAAGATAGATAGATCCCGCACGGGGGGGGCCCCGACACAACCCAGCATGGAAGATAGATAGATCCCGCGCGGGGGGGGGGCCCCCGACACAACCCAGCATGGAAGATAGATAGATCCCGCGCGGGGGGGGGGCCCGACACAACCCAGCATGGAAGATAGATAGATCCCGCGCGGGGGGGGGGCCCGACACAACCCAGCATGGAAGATAGATAGATAGATCCCGCGCGGGGGGGGGGCCCCCGACACAACCCAGCATGGAAGATAGATAGATCCCGCGCGGGGGGGGGGCCGACACAACCCAGCATGGAAGATAGATAGATCCCGCGCGGGGGGGGGGCCCCGACACAACCCAGCATGGAAGATAGATAGATCCCGCGCGGGGGGGGGGGGCCGACACAACCCAGCATGGAAGATAGATAGATCCCGCGCGGGGGGGGGGGGCCCCGACACAACCCAGCATGGAAGATAGATAGATCCCGCGCGGGGGGGGGGCCCGACACAACCCAGCATGGAAGATAGATAGATAGATCCCGCGCGGGGGGGGGGGGGGTGGCCCCGACACAACCCAGCATGGAAGATAGATAGATCCCGCGCGGGGGGGGGGGGCCCCGACACAACCCAGCATGGAAGATAGATAGATCCCGCGCGGGGGGGGGGCCCCGACACAACCCAGCATGGAAGATAGATAGATCCCGCGCGGGGGGGGGGCCCCGACACAACCCAGCATGGAAGATAGATAGATCCCGCGCGGGGGGGGGGGCCCCGACACAACCCAGCATGGAAGATAGATAGATCCCGCGCGGGGGGGGGGGGCCCGACACAACCCAGCATGGAAGATAGATAGATCCCGCGCGGGGGGGGGGGGCCCGACACAACCCAGCATGGAAGATAGATCCCGCGCGGGGGGTGGGGGGATTGGGGGGGCCCGACACAACCCAGCATGGAAGATAGATCCCGCGCGGGGGGTGGGGGGATTGGGGGGGCCTGACACAACCCAGCATGGAAGATAGATCCCGCGCGGGGTGGGGCCCCCTGACACAACCCAGCATGGAAGATAGATCCCGCGCGGGGGGGGGGGGGGCCCCTGACACAACCCAGCATGGAAGATAGATCCCGCGCGGGGGGTGGGGGGATTGGGGGGGCCTGACACAACCCAGCATGGAAGATAGATCCCGCGCGGGGTGGGGCCCCCTGACACAACCCAGCATGGAAGATAGATCCCGCGCGGGGGGGGGGGCCCCCTGACACAACCCAGCATGGAAGATAGATCCCGCGCGGGGGGGGGGGGCCCCCTGACACAACCCAGCATGGAAGATAGATCCCGCGCGGGGGGGGGGGCCCCCTGACACAACCCAGCATGGAAGATAGATCCCGCGCGGGGGGGGCCCCCTGACACAACCCAGCATGGAAGATAGATCCCGCGCGGGGGGGGGGGCCCCCTGACACAACCCAGCATGGAAGATAGATCCCGCGCGGGGGGGGGGGGCCCTGACACAACCCAGCATGGAAGATAGATCCCGCGCGGGGGGGGGGGCCCCCTGACACAACCCAGCATGGAAGATAGATCCCGCGCGGGGGGGGGGGCCCCCTGACACAACCCAGCATGGAAGATAGATCCCGCGCGGGGGGGGGGGGCCCCCTGACACAACCCAGCATGGAAGATAGATCCCGCGCGGGGGGGGGGGGCCCCTGACACAACCCAGCATGGAAGATAGATCCCGCGCGGGGGGGGGGGCCCCCTGACACAACCCAGCATGGAAGATAGATCCCGCGCGGGGGGGGGGGGGGCCCCTGACACAACCCAGCATGGAAGATAGATCCCGCGCGGGGGGGGGGGGCCCCTGACACAACCCAGCATGGAAGATAGATCCCGCGCGGGGGGGGGGGGGCCCCTGACACAACCCAGCATGGAAGATAGATCCCGCGCGGGGGGGGGGGCCCCCTGACACAACCCAGCATGGAAGATAGATCCCGCGCGGGGGGGGGGCCCCCTGACACAACCCAGCATGGAAGATAGATCCCGCGCAGGGGGGGGGGCCCCCTGACACAACCCAGCATGGAAGATAGATCCCCCAGGGGGGGGGCCCCCTGACACAACCCAGCATGGAAGATAGATCCCGCGCGGGGGGGGCCCCCTGACACAACCCAGCATCGAAGATAGATCCCGCGCGGGGGGGGGGCCCCCTGACACAACCCAGCAGTCAGATATATCAGAATTATCCGGGCAATTAAACATGGAACGTCCAGTACACGGAAGAGAAACGAGGGGCATCTAGGGGCGTGCGGGAGGCTTTAAATAACACATAGCAAACAAAAATGGCAGACGTCATTATTACTTATATACACAATATATACAACGTATCAGCACCAAGAACTTGGAACAATCAGCTTTACCCACATGAGAGGGTAACCGGCGCGCCGCGGCCCAGCGAGCGAATCAAACCCCAGAACATGGACATAAACGCTGCACAAAGCGTAAACAGCGCTACAACATTAACCCTCTGTGTGCCACAGCGGCGTGCGGCCCATCACAAGGCAAACACAATCGTATTGTTAAAGACATATAAGCAAGCGGCAAACATCTCAGATGCTACATCACAACAGCATAAAACACAGGGTTTAACCCTTTCGGCCCAGTTTGCATTTTTTTAAAAAATAACTATTTATTGAGAAATAAAACCAGATGCTTGTCTTTTAAACAAGCCACTCACCGGAACTGTAATAGTTCAGCCGGAGTCCAAACAATCCCTCCAGGGGGTAGATTTTGGTGTAATAATCCAGACCCCAGAGCTCCACTGATCTGCAACCAATATTATATTCCAGGGCCTTGGCCTGCTGCCTGATTGAGCAAATAATTCCCCAATTCACCCCAAACAGGCTTTTTGGGGGGCAGAAAGTTGACAGCAGCCCCCCACACAAACTTGTGGGGTCTTTTGGGGTTACATTTCTTAATAGAAAGAGTGGATTAAGCGACAACATCAAAGCAGCTCTTTGGAAATCACTGAACAGCCCAGCAGTCCTGACCCAGGTGGATCAATCAGGGCCGCCCTCTACCTGCAAGATCCACCTCCATTCCTACCAGGAGATCCTGACAGCCTGCGGGGGGCAGACCTCCCAGTAACAATACGTGAATAAACCGTGATATTCCCCGGAGGAGAACTACAGGAGCTGTAACAGGGCACCTACCGCATGGAGAGGGGCAATAATAATCATTATTATGTGAACGATGTATAACGGGGTAATATCTGCACTTTATGCTATAAGATTGGACTATAGTATGTGCTATACAAAGTTTCAGACATGGCGTCTGTTCATCCTCACCTCAGGGGGCGCCGGAAAATTAACGGGGTTCACTGTCAACCAACATATTCAATGATGCAACATTTTTTTAAATAAATAATAGTATCGATAACAATAGTAATAATATTATTAATAACAATAATAATAGTAATCATAATAATAATAATAGATGCTGTATTAGTGATGTAACACTTTGTGTAATAATGTATCAACGTCCTCATTACTCGTGCTGCATTTTATTATAGCTGAATCGTTACAATTCTCCAAAATGACAAGATTTTTCATCTTTCACTCACATTATCTGCAGCCCTAGCGCACGCTATTGCTGGTGATCATGTGACATTTGGATGCCCCCCCCGTTATACTCAATGCTTGGTGGATGAGCTCAGTAAATTGCCCCAACACATGTATTTGTAGCTGACCACCCTGCAGTAAGATAAGTACTTTCATCCAAAGTAACCCTTACCCCCATTACCCCTTCACAGTAAGTGAAGTGCTTTTCTGTTAAAGAAGACGATACATTTCTCCTGTTTGCTGTCCTTTGTGCTTAATATAATTGGATATATAATAATATATAATATCATATAATAACTGTTTAATATGAGGGAAGCACATGCTTCATCCGCAGCTACAACGGAATCTTTGTGTTTAATATAATTGGATATATAATAATATATAATATGATATAATAAAGGTTTAATATGAGGGAAGCACATACTTCATCCGTGGCTACAGCGGAATCTTTGTGTTTAATATAATTGGATATATAATAATATATAATATCATATAATAACGGTTTAATATCAGGGAAGCACATACTTCACCCGCGGCTACAGTGGCTTCTTTGTGTTTAATATAATTGGATATATAATATTATATAATATCATATAATAAAGGTTTAATATCAGGGAAGCACATACTTCATCCGTGGCTACAGCGGAATCTTTGTGTTTAATATAATTGGATATATAATAATATATAATATCATATAAAAATGGTTTAATATGAGGGAAGCACATACTTCACCCGCGGCTACAGCGGAATCTTTATGTTTAATATAATTGGATATATAATAATAAATAATATCATTTAATAACTGTTTAATATGAGGGAAGCACATACTTCACCCGCGGCTACAGCGGAATCTTTTTGTTTAATATAATTGGATATATAATAATGGTTTAATATCAGGGAAGCACATACTTCATCTGTGGCTACGCCCGGCCATGTCCCATCATACTCTGGGTATCTCTGGGGTTGTATCTGCCACAATGATTCTCCATGTACGTAGCTGCGTGGGTTACTGTGCATGCATGTTACAGTGCATGCATGTTACTGCATCAAGTGGATGCGCACACATTCCAAAATTTTTTCCACAACAAGTGTTATTGGTCACTGTGTATGAGGACACATGGCTTATCACAACTTTCAGGTGTTGTCTGCAACCGGCTATGTGCATGCAGATGTTGCTGTGAGGCTGTAGATGTGTATGTAAGCGTCCGATGTTAGAGTGCCACAGAGCCACTTTAACACTGTACACTAGCACGCACAAGCAGAACCACACTGCGTACTTACGTGCAGAAGTCATCATGAGGATTTGAACCAGTGATCCATCAGTATGCCAAGCAGGCCGCTATACCTTCACGCCACTGAGCAGCCAATCGTATTTTCTCGGCGTGGATATATGACCCTGCTTTCTCCTGACTCACATATACTTATATATACTCCCCTACTCTAAAACAATATATACACACTCTAACTGCATTAACACCACAGAGGAGCCACCAGGATTCAAACCAGCGATGCCGTGTATGGTATGCAGGATTCCTTACCTTTACGCCACCAGTCGATTGTGTTTTCTCGGCCACTGAGCAGCCAATCGTATTTTCTCGGCGTGGATATATGACCCTGCTTTCTCCTGCCTCACATCTACTTATATATACGCCCCTACTCTAAAACAATATATACACTCCATAAGCATTAACACCACAGAGGAACCATCAGGACTTGAACCAGCGCTCTTTTGCACGTAAGGCAGGTTTCCGTACCTTTATACCACCTAGTAGCCAAATGTTTTTTCTCGCTGTGAAAATATGACCTTGCTTTCTCCTGACTCACATATCTGCCTGATCTAAAACAATATATATATTCTATACGTATTAAGAGTGCAAAGGAGCCTTCGGGAAACGAACCATCAAGCATTCGTATGGGGGTAGAGTACCTTACCTTCACACCACCATGCAGCTGCCTGGGCTTTTTTGCTGTGGAAATATGACCCTGCTTTCTCCTGACTCACATATACGTATAGGAACATACTCTAAAACGTTAAATTCAGCAATGCTAACACCACATATACATATACACACACACAAAGTAACTATAACACATACTTACCCTTTAACACTAAAACATTCAACAAGATTAGAACCAACAACCCTAGGCATATCAGCCAAGATAGCTTACCATTACACGACCAGTCAACTAGATTTAGCTTTTCAACATGGAAATATGTCCCTGTTTTCTCCTTCCTAACATATACTAATATATACCCTCTCTAAAACTTTACATACAGTCCCTCTAACACCTTACATATGCACACAGCAACTGTAACAATACATATACTCACACTAACACAATAAGGGAGTCTCGAAAACACTAGATACAGCAATACCATATATAAATAAATATATACACTGCTAAATACTTACACGCAATAAAGAGACCATCAGGGTACAAACCAATAACCACATATACGCTAGAGAGGTCACATTACCGTTACACCATCAGGCAGACGGCCTTGTGCCCTCGCCATTGGAATGTGATGCCTGCTTCCTCCTGACTCACATATAGTTATATGGACCCACTCTAAAACAACACATTCAGTAATGATTAGAACCAGCAACCTGCAATGAAGCAGGAGACCTAAACTTTACACCACCAGGCAGCCAATCACCCAACCTCCCCACGGACATATGATGCCTGCTTGCACTTGATTCACAAATAATACTCATAAAAACATTGCATAATGCAGATTAGAAGTTTAGAACCATGAACCGGTAGAAAAGCAGGACAGTGCCCCTTTACGCTACCAGACAGCTGCTCTCCAAGCCTCCCCATGGTTATATGATGCCTGCCTGCTCCGACTCGCAAATAATACTCAAAAGTATGCACTCTAAACATAAACGCAGCCATCATAGGGATAAGACCCAGCAAACATGACGGTAGAGAGGCCCTCCACCACTAGGCAGCAGGTCTGACAGCCTCCCCATGGACATATGATGCCTGCCTGCTCCTGACTCTCACATAATACTCATATGTATCTACTCTAAATTATATATATATATATATATATATATATATATATAAAAAAAAAATTTATGTTAGGCAGGTAACCTAACCCTTACTCCACGAGGTAGCCGGATGTTATTCCTCACCATGGAAATATGATGCCTGCTTTCTCGTGACTCACATATATTTATATGCCCCTACTCTAAAATATCACATACAGCCACTCTAACACCATAGATAAATATACGCACACAGAGAGCAACTTTAACGCCATACAGGAGCAATTTTTCCCCTCTACTCCCCTTCCTTTTCCTCTGAGTCTGCTGCGCAGTCTTGCTCTGCGCCTCTTCCAATCAGATGCTGTGCTGGATATTACATCATACCTGGCGCGGTGCCGACTCTCAGATACGTAGTGGATCTTTGAATTGGAGATCTGTGCATCAATTGCGCAAATCTCTCTTGCGCTCATTCCTAATCTGCACAGCTGTGATTATATACAAGACTCCTAAATGGTGTTTGTTTCTTTCTAACACTATGCTTGATATGTATGCTTGAATGCAGGTGACCAAATTAAATGTATCTTTTATATAATAACAAGTCAAGGTTTCCATGAGGACCGGTATTAGAGCCATTTGGGTAAGCCATTACATAAAAGCATCTTGATGGACTACTGAAGGGTTAATATTTTGAGTCTTTTGGGTTTGCTCATTTACAAAGTTCCCAGCAATGTCCATTCATCCATAGCAATGACCCAGGGCGATAAACCTGCGAGAATCTGCTCTTGAATACTGTGTGTACGTATGGAAATCATCTTTGCCGTTTGATCCACCCTTCCATTTTCCAGGCAAATCTTCACCTGGAATAAAGTGAAGGAATGTAAACACGAGTGGGATAGGCATATAGCTTCTGAATCTAAGACAAGACCAACGACTGATTCTGATTCTCTGGAGGAGAATTCTATGGCCAGATTCTATGTTTGTACCTTAAAAGCTCACCCCATGCGTGAATGAATACTCTAGCGTCATTCGTGCTTCTTACCCCCTGTTGCCTCATTGCGTTTGTCTATTCTTGTTGAAAAGAAATGTTCTTTCACCAACAAAGCATTCTCAACAAGTCTAAGCTGGCAGTCATTGTGTGCTCTGCACTCACGTCAAGCTCATTGTTCAATTTTTATCAATGTGATTGTCACAAACTCCCTCGGGTCCCCGCTGCTCTGGAGTACTAACGGCATGTACCACGATGGGTGGTCGCTGTTGTTACCGAGCCCCACGGTGGGCCTTCTCTTTTGCGGCAGATGCAGGTGACCAATGCCAGCGCGCATGGGCGCTACTGAGCAAAGATTGAAAGGGCTACATCAGCCCTGTTTTTTGAACCGCTGCCTTACCCTTCTGCACTATGTTCCTGCTTCTCCTGTGCCCTATACCTCCCGAGAAGCAGAGAACGATGTGTTCTAAAAACACACAATCTGTAAACAGTGTAAATAAGTACAGTAAATACAGACAACCTCTGGAAGCGTTTGCTGACATTTTAGCTGTTAATATAAATTACAAAAAGCATACATCAATATTTATCCATAAAATAATAGTAAACAGCATTTACGGGTAGTTATATATATGTTGACACATATGTTAGTCAATGAAGTTTAATTACATGGCACATATAGAGGTGCATGAATGAGGCACGTGAGGCTTTGTGTGCTAAGTCTCTAAGCATGCCAGGGCAAGATAGCAGCCACCTCGCCGCACATGTATCTTGCCCATGCAACAGCTGACTTTAACAAGTGTTGAAAGTGGTGATCATAGCTGGACGGCTGAATCAGCAGCTTCTCAGGGCTAGGCACACGTGTAAAACCACCCAGTCAACCGGTAGAACTTGAATGGTAATTATAGGCAGCAAAGAAATAAATAAAAAATATTTTACTTAGGTATGGTAAACATCAATCACACGTGTCAGAGACGTCGTCCAGTACCACAGCGCATGTTTTGGGTCTGGAGCCAATGAATCATAATGGATAAAAGAGAAAGGGGCGGTAATTGTGCTAGAACAGTTCTGTTATGTATTGTAACTTGGAATGTTGCCATTTTTTTTTTTAGATAAGTATCTTCTGAGAGATGCGAGACCGGCAGCAAACCACATAAATGCAATCTGGTGAAACAGATGGAATCTCAACAATGTGAGATTTTGTTTTCCTTATACCTATATCACAAACAAAGCGAAACCATGAAGTTTGACGTCTTAAAACATCTGACAAGCTTTAATAGGGGACTTGGTTCCGGCAGGGAATGAAAAGTAGCACTGAATTTTAACTGAACTTCCTTCGTGTAGTGAAATGAATCCATAGCGAGGCATTAAATCTATCAGAAACACAAATATTTTGACAACTGTACAAAACACGAGCAAACTCACTTCGAACAAAACATGACTTGGGGGGGGGGGGGAGCCCCAGTGGACATTTCTTTTACATGTTTCTGACCAGTAGATGTGAAATACTGCCCCATACAGTATGGGGGTATATTACAAAGTTACTGATTACCCTCTGAGTTTATACATCACACATACTCCAGGGGGCAGCACTTCAAATGCACTGCTCAGATACATATGAAATGTATATGTATCCCTCAAAAAACTGGCGACACGGCATCTGTAAGAAAAACCTCCTACTTGTCAAGTAAGAAATATTTCAATTAAGAATGAAACACAAAAACACCATGAGAGAATGCCATCAAATAATACTTATGTTAAATTACCAACACTTGTATGTATTTAAACTATATGGTTAAAGAGAATCTACTGTGAAAAATGTTAAACCGTCATATTTAAAGGATCAGTTTCACAAACCATCAATGGGATTGCACTGTATGTTTAATTCTACAATATAACAATCTTCGTTGTGAAGCCTACCTCCATTGACCTTATTTATAACCATACTCTAGCAGTTGTTGCGTGTTCTGTGACCTTATCTATAATGATGGAGCCAACAGGACAGAAGGGCAAAGTTAAGATCAAAGATGCGGAAAAGTTGCTATGTAGCGATAGGAAGACGCACAAAGAGAATAAGTGTGTGTCGCAAGAATATGCAACCTCCAGAGCTGCAGCAGGTAACATAAAATGAACTTGTTAATATACATAAATAAATACCATATAACAAGAAAAACACCTCCATGGTCTACACATCATCATCCTGGTTGACCATCTTTGAGTTCCTCAAGTCAATCTATGCCAGATTCTGTCATGCTCTACCCAGGCTGCGGAGCTGCATGTTTTTTGTTTCCCTGTCTTGCCGTGGTCCGGTTCAGGATTTCCCTATGTTCTGTCCTGAACCTCTGATTCCTTGATTCCAGTCTTGCTCTTTGCTTCAGCTCTGTTTCCTTTATAAAGTGTTCCCCTAGCTGTGTGTTCTGTTTGTCTCGGTCTGCAGTCTACAGGTATGTCTCTCTGATATGTGTTTGGATTTCATGTTTGGTTCATGTTTAGTTCCTCTGTAGGCAGGCTATAGCATTAGGACCCACCGTCATTGGCATAGTGGTGGGCTAAGCATACTATGGCCATAAGGTGTGATGGAATCTCCAGTAGTTATCATATAGTCTTAGGCTAGTCCTGTTTGGTCCTGTGGTTTCTTTGTATTTATGTGTTGCCTGGTCAGTCTTGTAACCCCGGTAGAGGGGTGTCCTGTCTTGTAACCCCGGTAGAGGGGTGTCCTGTCTTGTAACCCCGGTAGAGGGGTGTCCTGTCTTGTAACCCCGGTAGAGGGGTGTCCTGTCTTGTAACCCCGGTAGAGGGGTGTCCTGTCTTGTAACCCCGGTAGAGGGGTGTCCTGTCTTGTAACCCCGGTAGAGGGGTGTCCTGTCCGTGTTGGATCTTCAGTATACCTTGTCTTGTGCCCTGTATTATGTATAGCTTGTCTGGTTATGGTTTTTGCTTTGTCCCCTGCTCCTTGCTCTGTCACCCTTGCTTGCTTATGTTTCAGCTATATACTCTGCTTAGCTTCCATACTCTCAACCTGCAGCATCCTGCACATGATTCCAGTGCTATGTCTCATGCCTGCTCCAGGGTGCCTGCAGGATATATCCAAGTTCTGCTCTGTTCTGTTCTGTCATCATCCGCTGCTATGTCAGGGCGCTGGTATGTGGCTGCACAACCCTAGATGCCCACCTGGAGAGTGCTATCGCCCCCGGACCAGGCCCTGTCCAACTCCACTACTGCACCGTAACTCCTGCACACAATCTTTGGGCGCTCTGGGTCTTTACAGTCGTCTGTATGGACCCGGTTCGTGACAGATTCATGAGAAACCAGTCTCAGGATTAAGTTGTCAAGGTTTTGGAATACTTGGATGGTAGACGGTCTATTTGTCATCAACCATGGTGAGCAATATTGTATAGATGCGTCCTTGGTTGTTTTGTTTATTTGTATATATAACCAAAATGAAACAACGTTGTTGCTAAATAAGGATAATTAAATCTATTTAAGTGCATTCTCTTAGAATTATATACATTTTCACTGTAAACTAGCAATTATCCTTTTGACCTGGAAAGTTTGCATTCTCTATCTGACTAGTCATCTGAATAAGTAACATCATAAATGTTTCTGGTATGATTGCAGAAAGTCCTACGTTCCTGGTTAATTGTCGGAAGAAACCGTTCTCTGTCTAAGCGAACATAAACAATATGCTTGGTAAATGGCAGACGCAGGCAAAGCTCCACTATTATAGCGCTTTAAATACTTGGTTCAGATTAAGCTTATCTTTCAGTAGATCAATTTAGTTTTACCTATGTTATAGAACCAAACAAAATCTTTAGGACACAATATTTTGCCACATGACCACCTACCACATTTGATGGCACCATTACCAGTATTAATAGTTTACGGTATAATTTGCTAATTAAATCTGGACACGTCCATCAATAAACATACAATGCACATCTGCATACTTTTTACTTTGTGTGAATTCATTAAATATGTAATATTTGCACCACAAACTGCTCAGCTGCACGGTACCTGAGCATAAAATGTCAGACGGCCACTCATCATTGCCAGCCCAGCCCTAATGTAGAGGTCCTCATGTCGGTGCCCACCCAAGGCACTAGGAGGTTTTAACCTGGATAAGGCTGTAAGAAAGATTTGTTGTATGAACATGCTAAGGGTTATGTAGGGAGGTCTTGCATCTTTGTAAAGCTGCACCAAGGTCGGGGCTTGCTGAAGCCAACATTTGCTTGCAGGACTCCTGCAGGAAACGATGCCAGGATGTGCGCACCAAGCGTTCGTATTTCTCTTCCTTTATAGGAGGCCCTATTTGATTGAATGAGAAACTAGAGAAATTTAGTAAGTCAGTCGTCCACCTTATCTCAAAGAGTTTGTTCTGAGTTGTTTCCAGCAGGTTAAATATAAACTTATGTTTCCCCACTAAACTTTCTGTTTTAGCTTACAGTAACAAACATCATGACCGATGCCCTTGTGATAGTCAAGCCATTTATACAGCAGATGACAATGTTCCAAGTGGATCGGGAGTCACTCAGTCTGGAGCTACATAACTCTTTGGAGACTTCAAAGGCACGGAGATAAGGCTCGTACCTATCACAGTTTACTTTAATGGCACGGACTTGAAAACATTGATAGAAAAACAGCTGCTAATGACTATAATAAAAGCAAAAACACCAAGTTGGACAAATCTAACACAACGACAGGGAGATACATGTGTATGTTACCTGGTGGCATGATGTTACCGGGTGAATTATGAAATAAGTGTTAATTCAGGACTAAATCATATGGAAATCAAGTATGGCACAAGGCTAGGGGGCTCCAGTGTCCACTATGTTTGTCTATAAGATGTACAAGCTGCAACACAAAAAAAATAAGTTACAATGCGGGCTAAAGTAGGAGTAAATTGGCAAAAAACATTGTGTAGATATCCATTCAACATAAAAACCCTTATTTGCAATTGATACTCTAACCTTAGGTTTTGTAAGCATGTGTTCCCTTTGGTCATTAAAGAGTCTGCAAGTATATTGTATGTCTCCTGTGAATTCTTAAGTGAAAGTAAAAATAAGAATTTGTACCTAGAATAATCTATGGGGCGGTTTCCCTTTAACATGATGAGTTTACTAAAGTTGATATTAACATTATTTTATTTGGAGGGATAGGCCAGGGTGGTGACATTGATAAAAGCGTATCTAATCTTCAGAAAAAAAACATTCAAACACTACGTAGCTGGGAGTGTATATCTTGGAGTTTCTAACTTCAGAATTTCTATGGCACGTTGTTGTCTAAAGGATCGGCTGCTAATTCCTGAAGTAACCCAAGTACATTTGGCTTAACAACATGTTTAGCTACTGATTTATGGACTGGAAAAGATCGCACTGACTGACCTTACTATGGTGCTATGTGCTTTATTAAGGTAAAGGCAACAGCACATGGAAAAGTTGCACTAAATTGCCAAATGTTCTATTCATAGGCTGAAATGGGGGAGGAGCAACAAGGCAATTGTACCACCCCTGAGTAAAGTTAGACCCCCGTCAATAGCATCTCACCAATTTCATACCAGCAGGCCAACAAGCTTTCGGAAGTAGAACTGCGGATAACTGCAGCGATGTTGCTCAAGTATATGGGGTCACGCAACGTCTTTGTACGGTCTTCTTGTTAACCGATAGTCCAATCTTCCAATTGCTGGTGCCACGTGATTCTGCACACATAAACCTAATTCCAGGACTTGGAATCCATAATACAACTGTCCCATAAACACGTCTGGACAACACATAAATCATGAGTTAACCAGCCCAACAAAAGAATATTCAATTAAAGAGACAATTTACACCAAAAAGGGAGCACAGAAAAGGTAAGGCGAATATCACTGGTACCCGGTTTCCCTGCAAAGGACGTTCCTGATGGGTGCCAACCTGTCTAGACATAATACAGATAGGGTAAAACCAGGGGGAAAGTTTAAGTTCCATCCACAACTTTTAGGGACTAAAATGTTGTATTAGTATTAAGTACTATGAAGAACAGATGGAACCTGACAAACTGTAATGAAATATTTGTGATCTCACGGAGCCACAACATGAAAAACATGACCTTAGAATACAGATCATTCTGAGGTGGACAGATGGAGTGGATGCTTCCAAATAAGAGTTCCATGGGAACGTGTTTGCGTGAACGCAAATAAATGTTATCAACCAAGCAGTATCATTCCTTTCATAAAGCATAAACAAAAAAAACATACCCTTGGCCTAGTTTATTTGGGCAGCTGCTTCCTTTAATGTAGGCACTCTGCTATCGTTCCTCTTAACCGGATTGTCAAACAAGCCCTTTGAGATCAAAGAGATTCTGTTATGAATTACTTTTTTGTGTGTTAGTAATTTGTACCTTTCGATGGTGGAGTCGCAGAATTGTGTTGTATACAACAGCTCAGGGTTCTAAAGACTTGTAATTTTTTCTTAATGTTTGAATAAACTTGAAGTCTTTGCAAATTAACCTTGATACTTTATAATATCTGAGTTACTGGAGTCGGCCAACATAGAAAATAACGTCACGTAAGCTTTCAGGAACTCTGTTCAGATGGAACAATTTTCCCCAAGACAAGACACATTTGTAATGAGCTAATATGTATTTTCCCCCATAAAACATTGCATTTCAGATTCTAAGAAAATATATATAAGGAGAACTAGACAACAATAAATATAGAAGCCCTAGTAGGGACAGGTGGATATGTAGGAGTGACCACCGCTGTGTCAACCGTAGCTTGTTTTATTTGAATCAATACTCAGTACCTACATAAGGATATGTTCCCAAATCAAGCCCGGCAAAGGTTTTCTGGAGACATGGATTAAGAGGTAGTCCACCTCTATGAACGGACTGTGTTATCCTTAAACCCGGACCTCCCAAAACCTCCCTTGATTGGCAAGGACCCACACTCCCACCAAAGACACTGCTGTTTCACCCCTTAAACCAGCGGAGGCCACCCACAGCTATAGCTATGGCCTATTCCACACCCGCCTGCAACACCAAATTAAATAGGTCTATGCCCATGTCAGTCAGATGTACCCCATCACTCCAACAAAAACAACAACCTGCCCATGTCCTGCTTAATGGGATTACACAGCCCCCATACAGGGACAACCCCAAATTGTCCCCCACCAGGTGGATTACCAACTCATCCGGCACACACAACAGCCGGGACAGCTGAACCAGCTCTGGTTGAGGGGAAAGTGAAACAGTAAGAGAGGAATGCTTGGATGGGGGTGAGTTGATCGGGTCCAGAGGATCTGATTGTAAGCTTGCGAGCAGGGCTCTCTCCACCAAATGTATCGGTTTGTCTTAGTCTGTCAATTCTTGTCTTGTCATATCCCTTGAATTTATGTATTGTATTAAGCGTGCGTAAACTGTTGGCGCTATATAAATAAAGGATAATAATAATAATCTGTTAAGGTTGCTAATCATTCAGATGGCTTTATTAGGATGTTGGCTGGGAGTGTTAGGAGGGGTGGGTGTACACTTCTCGAAAAAGGTGGATTTAGGTTTAATTCCACAGAGAAAGTTGGTGAGGCAGAGATGCTGACCATGGTTGAAAACTGCAGCTCTCCTTTTGGCCCAAAAGACATAGGAATGTCCCACAATCCATGTCACCAGACCTGCGGAAAGAGGAAAATTAACAAACCAGCCACCATAACTCACCCCGTAACAACCCCTCCATTATAACAAGTGCACTGGGCACAAAATACAAAGGGAATTTCACTCCCAATCCTCTTGACAATGTCATCCCCAAAACACAACTATGCAGCTTCTGTTGCCAACCCCAATCCAAAAACTAGTCTGTCCCAAACTGCTCTAAATCCAGCCATAACAATCTAAAATACTGAAACTGGGAGGACGCTGACCCTCATGCCCTCGTGCCCTCATGTATTAAAAATGTGCCCTCAACATGTGGCTTCTGTTGCAGACACAGTGGCAATATTGCACCAGCCTTATCGCTTCCCCTCCCAATGAATACACCACCTCAAACACTTCAGAATGTGTCCGTCTTGGACTTTCATAACCTAATGGACACTATCTTGTCAAACACACCTGGACATCAGACAGTTGAAGCCTCTCTGTTCACACTCACCAGTTACCCAACCAGGAAACCAAAAAACGCCAACACAAATGCTGCCCCAAATAAACTAGCCTCAAAAGAGGAATAGAAGATCTGAGGAAGCAAGCCAACAAACCTATTCAGGCTGTCCACTGAAAAGGGCCTCCTCTAAGCCAGCCTCTTGCTCTTTTTTCTAAGCTCCCTCATAGAATGCTGGATCAGAACATGCTTAGTCAGATCCCTCCACCTGTTAAGCTTAAACAAAAATACCACCTCCCCGATCAACCCCATGCACTACTGCCATGTTTTCCGTAAAGAAGACCACCTTCCTATTCCACAATTAATCACCCCATAGAGACACAAACAATGGGAACTAATCCAGAAACAGCATACACATTCTGGCAATAGCTCTGTGCACCAACTTTAATCAAATTACACCCCAAAACCCATGCTCCCAGATGCATCTAAAGAGCTTCTGTTCGCCGCTGCCTAAAAATTACCATACCATTAAAGTCTCTCAAAAAGGTCTCCCACACCCCCAACTCTTCCTTCATGGTAACTGAAACTCTTACAAAGTGCGGTTTGCTTCGGCTAAATTCCAATTAAAAGTCCTCCCATGGGTATCGCCCTACATGCAGAATGTAACCACCCATTACCAATCGGTGGTGACCGTTCTCAGCCCCTGGACCCCTGCCGCAGCTTGCCTCAACACCCTAAATTTCTCCTGTAGATTCTGAAACTTCCCTCAAACCGAGTCAATCTCCAAGCCCAGGAAGCTAAGGCACGTTGCCAAACCTTCTTATGCGCTGCCAAAGGAATCCCAAAGATCTGCATCACCTGTTTCAATGTCCTCAAATATCGACATGCACACATGGTCTAAACAATGCACCACAAAGTGGCTTACAGTGTTCAGTTTAAAAATCCCACTCCAACTAAATTTACAGAAAATACAAACGTGACATAGGAAGGCACAGATCCACAAAATACTGCCCTTCAAAAAAACACACCAACAGATCATGACATTCTGGGTTTATCAGTAACAGCCATCAGCGCATGTGGCCCAGCCCACTTTAACCACCCGATCGAATGATGCACAGGAGACCAAGCAAAGTTCCTTGTCAATATCATCATTGCACAGGCCTTGAAAGCAATATGCGCTGTACCATCCACCCAACCCTCAGCTCTGAGGGCAGCCAGGATTGCCACCACACTTATCCCTCAAGCCGTAACTCACACTCCAGTAGCACACAGAAGCTGGATTAAGTAAAAGGGAGTAAGGCAAATAGCTGCTGAGGGAAGGAGAACAGTACCCTAAATAACCTAGCCCACACAGCTCTTCCCCTTGAGCCCAAATACACTTCCACACTACCCCACACTCATCCATGGACCATGTTAACCCATCTACGCCTGTCTACCATGCATATAAACCAATGTTCTCCACCATTTATGTGTGGACAGGCAACATTCTATTTAGAATCTTGTTTGGATGCTACAAAGTTAGTTGTAGTGAAATTCTACCTACAGGCTTTTCAGGCAAGACAGGGGTCGCAGAGTCACCAGTGGGGACGCTACTGGCCATCAGCTGGATGGCAATGTGCAAGAACGGATCCCAAGAACCAAACATTATGTGTTACTGGTTTTGACTTAAAAACACTACGAGTTTTATTTGCTCAGTTGGCTCTTCATGCGTCACTGCTTGTGACTACCCTTTATTTACATGTTGGTATCCCATGAGGTTAGTGGTGGTACTCTGCTTCTGAGTAAGCCACCTGCGTCTTCTAAAATTGTATTGGGGAAATACTGTGAGTATGTAAATGCTGGATCACATCAACAGAGTTAGAAATAAAATTTTTACGAGTAGCTAAAGGCCACACATTTCCGGGGGAGAAATATGTTAGCATTCAGCTGAATAATGATCCCTAAATTTCTTTGACCTTTTATGACATCACAATGATAATGGCGACATATCAAGTATCTAGAAAATGGTGAACAGGGCATAGGAAACTTAAATAGGGAATAGGAAGTTTATCTGTGGATATTAACAATATTAAACATGGTAGCATATCTATTCAATGTGATTATTGCCTGGGAAAAAACTAACTGAAGTTTTTGCCAAAGGACACGCTGAAAGAATTCTTCCCTCCGCATGTTTACACAGCAATTTGATGTTTATTGATCATTAAAAGAAGAATGCTCAAAACAGGGACATACACCCAACCAAAATCAGAAGCTAGTGGAACAAAGGACCGGCGCACAGTTGTATATTGGATTTACTCATCATATATATATTATATTATACATAGACTAAATAACTAAAAGGATGAATACACATTTAATAAAGTCTAAAAATAATACACAGATATATTGAATTATAAAATTGTTAAATGTTTGTATATAACAATCTGTATCAATTAATCATTTAATACATTATAAAAGAGAAATAAGGGGACTTTATTATAATTCCATTGAAAGTATATTTTGAGCCAGTCCAACACCCAGAGAGTGGACACCAGCTGGCAGGATTTGGTAAGTGTCAAACCACTGCCCTGGAGGAAACCCAAAGCATCTGGGAGTACATTAGTAAGGTGGCATCCAAATATTTGCCTCTCAGAGAATGCCTGAACCAGCAACAAACATGGAAGGAAGATCAGTAGAGTAAGTATCATGGCAAGCCAAGACCCTGCATGGGATGTACCATCGACAAATAGCTGAGGTGGTAGACATTGGGCTATCCTACCAGTGGCTGGACTCAAAGAGAGCACTGATGATGACAGCACTAAGCTCCAGATCCATAGAGGCTGGCATCTACCACACCAGACAGGACCCAAAGGGCAGACTATGTAGAGAGGCTTCTGAGACAGTCCAACACATAGTGGCCGGATATAAGATACTCGCACAACCAAGTAACTGGCATTGTGTACAGGAACATCTGCACAGAGTATAGACTAAACCCTCCCAAATTCAAAAGGGAGATTCCACAGAAGGTTGTGGAGAGTAGCAAGGCTAAGATCCTGTGGGACTTCCAGACAGAGAAGCAGGTACTGGCCAATCAACCCAACATTGTGGTGGTAGACAAGAACCAGAAGAAAGTAGTGGTGATATTTGTAACTGTGCCAAGTGACAGCAACATGAGGAAGGAGTATAAGATGCTGGAAGTAACAGGACCTGAAAGAAGAACTAGAGAAGATGGAGAGTGAAGGCCAAAGTGGTCCGGTGGCCATAGGATCACTCGGAGCTGTGACTCCTAAGCTGGGAGAGTGGCTCCAACAGATTCCAGGAACATCAGAAGACTGTCCAGAAGAGTTCCACATTAGGAACAGCTAAGATACTGCACAGAACCCTCAAACTCCCAGGCCTCTGGTAGAGGACCCAAGGTTGAGGAAGACACATACCACCCATAGGGGTGAGAAGGGAATTTAATATTTATTCAAAATACACTTTTTACTAGCAATATAATAAAGTATTTTTTTCTTTTATAATATATGAAATGATTGATAGATTTTACTTAATATGTGTAATCATCCTTATGTATAATAAAGATATTTGTAGACATTTTATAAACATGATGAGTAAACCCCATATACAACGGCGCTCCTGTCTTTTGTTCCGCTATCCTCTGATTTTGGTTGGTTTTATGTCCCTTGAGCTGTGTCCCTGTTTTGAGCATTCCTCCTGTAATGATCAATAAACAAATTGCTGAGTAAATATACGGAGGGAAGCATGGAACTGTTGGTTGCTATGGACACGATTCACATCTATGGAGGCGGCCATATTAGACAACACTACAAAGTCCGGCAGAGGTGATTTGATGTTATTGGAAGCAACGAGGACTGGGATCGGAACACAATATAAAGGACAATTTCACAATGAGCGAAACGCGTTGCATTAAGGAAGTTGTGACTTAGTTTTTTTTTTATTCTTTGTGTAGTTTTTCATCTTGACCATCTCGTGTGTATTTACATTCAATTACACTTTTGTAGCTGTGGATGGTACAAGTAATATTTATTATTGATTAAAATCTACTGGTTTTACATTACTATTTTGGGACTACTGGAGAGATTTGGGACCTACCCTTCCAAACTTAATAAGTGCACTATATCACTTTTTGTTTATTAAAGACACCTTTATTATTTTTACAGCCCATAGAGTGGGTCAGGGGATCTCCCCGACACGGTTATTATCACCATTACAAAGTGGCACAGCTCTGATGGGACAGTCCCTATAAACTGGGACTGTCCCATCACCAGACTAACGTTCGGAGGAGAAAAATATCACAATTCTTTATAATAGCGCCAGCCCGGAAGAGCTTCTCCTGAAAATAATGCTTAACTGGCCCTGTATCATTTGTGGTTTAGCCTGCCAAGGTCTAAGACATTTCTCCACATTAAACTATACATTATACAGGGCCAGCTCAGCACTCCTGCAAACATAATACATTTAGAAACTCACCCAAATACAGCGATCTCCAATTCTGAACAAGTTCTTTATTAGCAGAAAACATAATTCTATGGGGGTTTTTTTAATGACAAAAGTGTTTAGTCCTTATTTACCATAAATATTATACCGTATTATATAATCGCATAATGCATTTTCATAATAATTACTAGGCCACGCAATTTGTAATGAACAAAAACAATGAACCTAGGTTTTTGAGCAATTATTAGTAAACGGATGTGTTAAACCACAACATACCGGATCGAGATTATTGCACGTGTTTTTCTTTTCCAGCAATGTAAAATGTCCATACGGGTCTATTTTGCTCTGAATTAGCATTATGCGAATTTTCCATTTTTAGGACACGGCGTAGATGTCACTTTTTAATTTTATTTAATAAATACAATGAAGGCATATTTGTTTTTAGCTATTCATGACCTTACCCTACTGCAACAAAACTTTTCTTTTTGAAAAAGAATTCAAACAGGATCTCAACTTTAAATTCTGTTGTGGGAAATGGTAAAAATAAGTGGTCTGTGTATGACTTGTTAGTTCTCTCTCTCTCTCTCTCTCTCTCTCTCTCTTTCTGTTTTTGCCCTCCTCCACCCCCTTCTCCACTTTCTGGAAACTTGGCCATGTGACTTCAGAGAAACCTCTTGCACTTCTATTTAAAGAGCACTGTTGCCAGGCATAAAATATGAGGATCGGCCAATCAGACTGTAGATGGTGGGCGTGGTAAACATGTTTTTAAAGGGATAGCCTTGCGTGCTCTAGAAAATAAATTGTGGCACATACCACGGATCAAACGTTGCTTTAACAAGAAGCTTCGGAACTTGTTTTGGGTTCTTATTTACTTGTGTGTTTTTTGGTTTTTTTTGTAAGTAAGATTTCTAGGTAAAAGAGAATTTGCTGGTAATGATAAGACGCGTTAACCATCTAAAATCCAGTCTTTGCAGACAGATAGCAGGGGCTGTTTATCTGCTTGAAAACATTCTGCTTGAAAACAAACATTCCTAAACATAACAATGCCTACGCTTGTTACAGAAAAGTATAAAATTAAACTCTTTTTAGATACAAAAACATTTAAAAAAAAACTTTAAATATTCGATACATTCCCCCCCCCACAGCTCTAGCTTTTTAAATTCCAATTCAGATTTCGTAATTTATTTTATATTTAAATTGCAGATTTTAATATTCTCTTATATAGAATGACTAGATACTTTGCAGAATGGTTTAAAGCCGGTGCTCTAAAAGTATTATATCTATCTATATTCTATTACAGAGTCCGACTTCACATTCTAAATCTAAAACCCGTCCGTGGGCAAGCTAATGAAACTATTTTGTTGACTTTGCATGTTTAGCAATTGAATTTCATCCTTATTAGGGATGGCGTTAAGAATCTGACATTCGGCAACACAGCTGTTCCTATAAGGTCAGTTTGCTCCCCGCATTTAAGCAGAAGTTTGAAGTAGAAAGAAGTCTACAACCCAGGGTCCGGAAGCCGATTCTATATATATTGTTTCGACATCTCTGTGCTGAATTGTTACCCCACTTGAAAGAAACGGAAATAAGCAAACAAGTGTAGAAATCTACAGTATATAGTGACAACCTAACCTAAACCTATAGACTTAGCCAGCATATCAATGATCTTTGGACTGGATTGGGAAAGAAAGTGGCCCTGGCACTTTAAGGCCAGCAGGCGCTAGATGACTTGTATGCAGCTGGATACGAGTAGCAGTGTACGACCGTGTGTAACTAGCCTGGACCCTTACACTGAAGCTCATGATCTGCTGCTGGAGAGGCAGTAAATTTTAGCCTGGCCACCAGGGCCAGGCTGGAAATGACCAGACAGCCCAGGCTTTTTAAGGCCAGTGGCCACCAAATGACATGCCTGCAGCTCCACGTCATGTCATTCCCGCAGCATACAGCCGCACGCATCTACACACTGCAGGAACCAATCACCTTCCTTCCTACATGCCTTTGCTTATAAAAGCAGATGGTAGTTGCCCCCACAGCCTGGCACCATTTACATATATCTCCTATATGGTGGAGATCATCGCCGACTGGAAACATCTTCCTCTGTCAGAGTTGCTCCTTAACAAAAGGGACTCAACTCGTTATAGTTTATGGGGTAACAGAATATTGGGTAGATGCTAAGGTCTGTACGGAGATCCTATGACAAACAACCACTATGGCAAACATGGTAACCTGTCGGGGGTGATTTAAAGTAGCAGTAAATTGGGTTTGTAGGTTTTCTTTTTAAGAGATTTTTACAAGACCTCCGTAAGGAAGATCCCAAGCCTAGCGGACACAACTGGACTACCAATGCTGCATCCAACCCATAACACTGACATAATTAGGATATTAGGAAATGTGACATCACAATGATGTATTATCTCAGATTAAGATGATATACCAACACCGAAAATACTTTATATTGGTTATTGGAATAAACATTACTAAATGTGCAATTTCTCATGTGTGCTCCAGATCATCAGTTACCTGATCTCATCATCGGTCACCAAAGTTAAACCAGATAAGGGATTAATAACCTAAATGTTATTTAGCCTTCGGTATTTGTCACCCCGATCAGGTATTTCTGTTGGCAGAACACTCTAGGGCTGGTATGTTTTTCTGGTGTAAAAAAAAAAAAAAAAAGGCTGATGTCACCCTTTTCCGAGAACAAACCCCCGTCAGCGACTTTTTCGACGATGCTGAGCCTGGAATGTTTTGGGATAAAAACACAGAGCTCGTGAGCTGAAGAGAACTGAACTTCAAATGAATTGGAATTTTATAATAAGTATCACGTAGAAAGAAAAAAAATATATATATATATATTGACTTTTCAAACACCCAAGAGGTGAGAGTTCTTTTTTGGAATTTTTTTTACCTGGAGTTGAGGCTAAGTTTTCGGTTGGTTGGAAAAACGTTAACTCCACCCTGGAGCCAATAAGAAGTCCCAGATCACCCACGTCTTTTAGGTATTATAGTTATTGTACAGTGCTGCGGAATATGATGGCGCTATGTATATAGTAAGCAGTTGCATATCTATCTTTGGAAATGTCCTAAGCCTATCCAGTGTGTAGATGGGGGGTCTACAATCCTATCTTTGGGGATTTACTAGAGAAGACTGTAGACCAAGTTCTCTCTTCTCTTTTTTACTACCAATCCCAATCAATAACCATTTGTAGTTTACTACCTACTATTTAGAGCTATCTATTCTGAGTTGCCAATTAATCTGCAGACATTTATGACTGAATATATCAAAAGGCCGTTGTAAGGAATGTCTCGATATTAATACTAATGAGGACAAGATGACATTGAAAGGTCATCTCCTCGACCAGACACGATCGCCAACTGAGCGGTTTATAGATGCTTGCCATAGGTTCTATACATTTTTGAAAATGGGTATTTTCCTTGATCCGTAAAGATTATTCTTAGTAGAGTAACAATAGACGCTCTTGGCGCCCGCACGCTTCCTCGGAGAACAGTTACACCCCATAGTTGAACTTATCGAGCAGCAAGG
Organism: Spea hammondii; assembly: GCA_029215755.1. Taxonomy (NCBI): domain Eukaryota; kingdom Metazoa; phylum Chordata; class Amphibia; order Anura; family Pelobatidae; genus Spea; species Spea hammondii. The sequence goes on along the minus strand of JARDYJ010000012.1, from coordinate 25,683,408 downwards.
GTGGACTTTAAAACAATGTATTTAAAACAATTACTCTTTTAGACAGTAAGGGAAACAGTAGAACCCTACAAAAAAGGAGCTATTTTTGTTACAAGGGCTGTGCGTGAAATTATATCAGCTAAGGCACATCATGGGCGGCTGCTGTATTTAGATTGTATGTCCCACCAACGCAAGATACTGAGCACCTTAATACAGAAGGGATCTATTCATAACTGTTAGAAAGGCTTTGATGAGGAGATCTGCAAATGTAAGGGGGTCTTAGTGAGTGCTGTATGGTTTCTGTAACAAATACAGTGCAGAAACATAGGAAAGGTGTGGGGAATTCAATAATAATAAAACAAAAATAATAAAATACAAATAAAATGCTACAATAATAATATATTTATAGCACTTATAATTATCCATCACATAAAAACATATGCAACTTTACCCAAATTTACAGACAGACCGACACGGTTCCTACCAGGACCATATCTGATACACCACACAACCCAACCAATCTCGAGCTACAAAAAACCGATAATACGCCATTTATCAAATGCCGCAAAGGTTCCGATACCGTTGCATTGGAACGACCCCATGCCACCGCCGTTCAGAGTGTGGATTCTACAGGTTGAAAAAAATAAGATTAGAGGAACTAGCTATGGGGAGAAGGGGCAGAATTCTACACAGATTACATTTTTTCTTCTAGGAATGGATTGGGTATTTTCTAATATCACATTTACTTATAAAAGTGCTAAATTTAGCAGAGTAAGTGGAACAGCATCTATAAAGGGGTGCACTATAGACTTCTGTTACTAGAAACTGAATATATTAAAACGTTGGCGGCGACAAACGTATCATGAGTGGTGGTGCATATGGCAAACCAAGACAATAGGTTATCGGTAATCATGCCTATTAACTAAATACTTTAAAGTACCACACGGTCCTGCGTAAAGCATTTATTGCGTCATAGCAAAACACACTCAAGTGTCACGACTTTTGGGTTGTATTCATTCTTGTTTTGGAAGCTGTGATATTATTTGTTTTATAAGGAGCTGTACTGCCGATTCTGAACGTTAATTTTTAATGCAAAACTTGTCTCTAATTGTAACAGTCACAAGCCACAATTCTCCTGCCAACTCCCGCTTTAGTGAATAAACCCCTTTTATGTAGAAAACCCTGGGTTCCATGCTAAGAATGCAGTCTCACGTCTTCCCCATTTATTGGAAGGGATTCCCATCGCAAAAGAGTATTTCTTTACTGGGAAGCAGGCATGCAAACCCTGCAAACCAATTTCAGTTTGCAGTGAATTCTAAATCTTTACTGCCCTTAACGCACACACACTTCTAAAATGGTCAATACAAATTTTAGATTTAATCCTATTTGGTATTAATTCAGATTTCACATCAAATGTATGTTTTCATTATTTTTGCAACAATTTAAGTTTACTTCTGTGTGTTTTTTAAATCGTTACAGATCTCGATAATTTAATCTTTATAAAAAAAAAGATATATAAAATCTTTGTTGACAAGTTTAACAAGAAAAAAATTCACAGGAAGAGGAACTGGCTGCTCTGAGTTTCTCTAGGAACTGGATTCTTGGTTATTACGTTCTGTAGTGGGTCCAAAAGAGTTCTGGAAATTGGATTTTTGCCAGCGGGGTTTCCCCGATTTGTGTAATTCACCAGAATGTATTCCAAAAATCTTTAAATCCAAATACATTTTTTTAAGTGATGCCACATTATTGCAGGAAGTTAAAAAGTAGACACAAACTTACATAAAAATAGATAATAAAAACAATATTGCTTACAGGTTTTTTTGTTAAGCGAAACTAGAACAAATGATTACATTTAAAGATCTTACTCTAAAGATCAAGATATTTTAAAGTTCAGGAGGCAAAGGACTAAAAGTATGGAGATTAATCATCGTTAAGATACCGCTAACTGAAGTCAGGAAACAATTCTGGTCAGTGGTGGTTGGAACTTCCACCCCAACATCTGGAAAAAGCACATGGCTTCAGGGTTAGGTAATGGCCTCTTTATATGAAATCACCAGTGTCTGTTGGTTTAGTCCTGACGGTGGACAGTCAGGCCAACAAGTATGTAAGAGCCAGGCCACCAGGTGTAGCCTAGCAAACTTTATAAAGTACAACGCTATCTAGAGGAAGGTCTCCACACGGGCGATCTGTGGATCAAAGGTATCATCATGAAGAACCCTCTTTGATAGTAAGTGAGAAAGACGTCAAGTACGTCAACTAGGCTGGATAAGAGCTCGAGTGACCCATTCTACTATTAATAAAGATTCACTTAAGGATAAAGAGGAGAAGACCCGGAGGTGGGACTCCATCCAGAACCTTCAGAAAAAAGGACATTAGTCTTCAGAATTTAGCAAAAAAACAAGGAAGGCAAGCTGGTCAATGTCATGTCTAAAGCCACGCCAAGTGAAGAACAGGACCCCCGTCTATACATTACGCAGGGCCAGCTCGGACATATTTACAAAGAAACCAGCCCTTTTTAATGCATATATATATATACACACACACACACGCATATATATGCAGGGCAGGGCTCTGTCACTATAATCCAGTTAACAACCCAACTAAACCAGTACAACTGGCTCAAAGACGCTTCTGACTGACTTTGGTTACACATTCAGTGCAGTATCTGGCTGGTTTTCTCCTAATTACCTTGTTAACCTTATTTAAATTGCAGCTTAACCTTTGTCATGGCTAGGTTTTTCCACTGGGCAAGAAGGACGGGTGACTATGGGCCAACAAAAGGGTCCCACTGCTGAAATTGTATAGTAAGAAATATATGCAATGTCAATAATAATTTACTACCATGAAAGGATGATAGATAAGTGGAACAGCCGACCACAAGAAATGGTACAGACTAATACAGGGAGGGAATTTAAACATGCGTGGGATAGGCATATGGCTCCTGAATCTAAGACGAGACCAACAATTGATTAAGGTTTGAGTGGTTACAGCAGGAGAAACGGGCAGACTGGACGGGCCAAATGAGTTATCCCCTGGCAATGTTTCTTATTTAATGTTAAAGGCAACACAAAGCAATTTTGTCCATCCAATTCTACTATGGAACATTAAATTATTCTATATTGTCAGGGTTGACAAACATTTCGTTTTTGGTATAACCCGTGACCTAATGTCTTGGAATCAGCCCTCCAAATCAAGTATGAAAAGCAGATGTCTTCACGTCTTGTTAAATATTTTATCTGGGTGGAGAAGGCATGTGAAGACACGTATATATGTTGACAGTCTAACAGCTCACAGGTAAGACTATGTTGCTGACATGGAGAATCCCTTAATAAAGTGACATGGAGTTAGATACAGTTCAGGTGTATTACCGTCAAAGAAACAGAATCTGCTGGCAGCTCGGCCCCATTCGGCCCATGTAGTCTGCCCGGTTTTCGTGCTACTACAGGGGAGTGCTAACACTAGGAAACAATTTTATTTTTACAAGTGTGTTTTCATAGAAAAAAATGTAAAAAAAATATCATGGGCTTAAAGCCATTTAAATATAAAGTTAAATTCAGCTTTAAAATATTTGTTTTAAGATGCCACGAAGGGTTTTCATTCCTCGAGCTGCTCCCTATTCACGGTAAAGTTGTCTTATTCACAAGGAGTGGTTCGTGCGAAATGCGTCTGGGTCACCGTATGAGTGTCATTGTATTTAAGAGCATCTAAGGATACATTTATGGCAAAGAGGGTCGCCCACCAGCTCCACCGTCAATATTTACTTTAAAGTTACCTAATTTTGCTTTTACTTTTAATACCATTCAATAACGTTCACCTGGAATGTCCATACTTGTGACCTTCCATTATTTTGAAGCCTCTTAAGTTAGTTGTATTCTATTGTTTTTCTGCTTTTGTAACAAAGAAATGATAAAGGTCTACGTGATCTTAGACGTGACCGACAACCACGCGGCTGCTTTAATTTGGTCCACCATAAAATGTTCTTGTAATATCTAACAGTTTGAAAATATAGCCCACCTGTACCAGGAAGAACCTGCTAATAATAACTATTAACTACATTGTTGTACATGGAACCCGTGGGTGTATGTTTGTAAGCTTTGTATGCCACGGCTGGGACATTATACTAAAAAAAGATCCACGTGCATAATCTTCCAATGTTGGCAGCTGATAAAAGTCGCATTGACCAGGTGGAATTTCCCGATAGGAACCCAACCAATCCGGTAGAGATATTTAAAACAATACAGAAATATCAGGATAACCACCGAAGCCAAGGATGGTAAAGACTTTGGAATTCCGTCAAAGCTCATCTGGTTACCGTGTGGTTAATTCTTGAAAGATCCTACTGATCCGAGTATTGAGCTGCCCTTTATGACATTGAGCTCAAGACACAAACAGTTATTACGTTGCAATCATCACACACATGTTTACCCAAAACATAGGAGAAAGCACATGAAGTGCTGGAGGGCCTGTGATTTTATCCTGCATCTTGTAGCTGAATAATGGAATAAGGTTGAATACGGTGAACAAAAGAAAAGTAACAAGGCAAAAAAATGAACTGCTCTGGTTACAAAGAAGCTGGGACAGGGGGATATGTGCTAATATAACTTGAGAACACCAGGGTAGGTGGTCAGCATAGTCTTCCATCATTGCCAGGAGGCATCATCCTACAAGTGCTGCAATATTAAAAATTCATAAGCCACAAAGGCCCCTCTGTGTCCCAAAATACTGAATGGCTTGGATTGTGTTGTCGTTGGTTAGCTGCCATACCACACCAATGAAGTGGCATGTGTAGAGCATGAGAAAAGAAGGTTCCATGATACGTTTTGTCCTTCATCAGAACTCTGGCTAGAAATTGATGAGAATTTATGGTCTATGAGCTGAGGTTAGACGTGCAAATTCCTTGTAACCAGAGGAGGGATAAGCAATAAATTGAATAAATGCATACACATGGTGCCTTCAAGTTGGCTGTGTGTCCACCAACCCCACATCTACCGCAAATATCTGCATTCCCCGTACAAATATCAACGAGAGTCTAAGAACATTGACTAATAAGAGATGATACCCAGAAACGGGGCAAGAGAATGACGTAAGAAACAGAATTCATGTGAAAAAACATTTCAGACATACTCAGAATTCTCAGAAGTAGAGAAGGGGTAGAAATTACTTTTTTTCCCCATTCAAAAATGCTAAATTTGAGGAAGTCAGACAAAAAGGGAAATAAGTTCCTTCTAGACTTGGAGAAAAACCAAACTTAAATTCAGAAGTGGGACTGTCCTTGTGTCCATTAAAATACAAAGTGCACAGCATGGGGGAAAAAAACCCAGACATTGGAATCGAAGCTTAAAATCTGTAAAGAGGAGTTAACAGTTTCTGGGTTTACGTAAACTTTATAATTGGAATTATAAATTTAAATATTCATTCTGAAAAGGGGAAATAATCTGACTCAATAACCTCACTTCAGCTTTTCTAAAGAAAAAAGTTCCACGTTCTGCTAGATTCCAAATAAGATATCTTTAGTTATATTTGTTCTGCTCTGTTGTTTTAACAGACTTAGATTTTTTTCTTTTTAAATGTTGGCACAACGAGAAAAGGAATTTTTGTCTTCCTTTACGCAGAACTACATGAAAAAAAGACGCATAAGCACGTTGCTTCCCGATTGAAAACCCTTTACAATTCAGAAGAAATACGTCTTATTGTCTTGGGAATTCATGATCTTTAAACAAGCTATTTTTGTTCAGAATAGGTATTTCCTCTTGACATAGTCCAAAGAGTCATGACCGCTTTGTAACTTAATATAAAAAAACTCTACCCTCCATGAATCATGTAATCATGTTCCAGAAAATGAGAATCAGCCCCCAGAATCTCATGAAATTTCAATTACATTTACAACTGCGGAATTCTTAATAGGTTTGACTTGATAAAGGTTAACCCATAAAAAAAGTATTCAATTCTAAGTGTTTAGATGGAACTTTCAAAACGTATTCATATTGGGTCCATCACCAGTGTTCAAGCAGGGATTTAACCTTATGATAAACCAGTAACCACATGATTTACTTGGGAGGCAGCAAGAGTCAGACTCTCTGACCTCGGGTAAACTCTCAACAAGGCTGTTAACCCTGAGACTCGAGACAAACATTGACATTTCCCAGATCTGGCGAAAATATTAGTTTTTTTAAACGGTGAGCAAATCTATATAAAGTTGCTACTCCTGAGCTACTTTACTGAGAATACAACACGGATATTTACTAAAGGAGTCTTCCGAGACATACGTAAATACTCTAAGAACATGTAATTTTAAAATAAGAGCAATATTTATTAAATGCATTACATTTCCTTTTTTGTGTCTGTGCTCTGCCCAGAGGAAATCTGATACATCGAGAATTTCTGCAGTACAAGAATAAACACCAAAAATTACCATTAATGTTCTTTCTAGTCAAATGCAAAGGATTTGGGGAGATTTGCTACAAAAAAAATGACATTTAAACATGTTGTGACATCCTTCGTTTGTGCTTAGTAGATTTAATTAAGCATAGCGGAAAACACATGCAAAAACAAAAATTAAATAAAAATTCACAAAAGAAAAAAATATATATACAAATTTGTATCCTACTCTGTTTAATCAGAGCTGCAAATATTTGACGACCAAAGTCCCTGACTTTTGTAACACAATAAAGCAGTAGATATAGGCGTAGACTTTGTATATTGTGGATAAACTAGATTGTGTCTTGGACGAATAAACACCATGAATTGTCAGGGGGTAAGCATATTGATGAAGTCACCTATATTCAAGCAGAGGATTTATCTGTGAGATAACAATGAGAAAGGAGCCCGTTGGAATGTTCATTTAGTTGCTTTTGTTAAATAGGTCACCAAATTCCAAAAAGAGACAGTAAAGTCACCCGTCTATTACAGTAGACTTTCTGAATCAGAGAGAGGACCAAAAAAATCCCCAAGTACTCTCCTTGACCCTAGGATTGGGAAACAAGCTGTATCGCACAAAGTTTGTGTTTCCAGTAAATACAAAATCTCATGATTATGGGTAGCTGGGGGCGAAAAGACAAGCAAGTAAAGAGACCAAAAAAGATATTTAAAAAAAAAACAGGTTCTAGATCTCTTAGAAGTTTCTCTAGATTCTAGGTGGAACTGCCAGCCACATGGGGAACGGGAATCCATCAGCTAACAGGGGTATCCACGATAGAAGAAAGGGAAAACATGGGGGCCAGAACTAGAGAATATGGTTTATAGAAAATAGTAGATACCTGGAATATACACTCACTGTCCACTCACACACACACATCCATGCTCTCTCACACACACACACACACACACATGCTCTCACCCACACACACACATCCATGCTCTCACCCACACACACACATCCATGCTCTCACCCACACACACACATCCATGCTCTCACCCACACACACACACATCCATGCTCTCACCCACACACACACATCCATGCTCTCACACACACACACACATCCATGCTCTCACCCACACACACACATCCATGCTCTCACCCACACACACACACATCCATGCTCTCACCCACACACACACATCCATGCTCTCACACACACACACACACACACACATCCATGCTCACACACACACACATCCATGCTCACACACACACACATCCATGCTCACACACACACACATCCATGCTCACACACACACACACACACATCCATGCTCACACACACACACACACATCCATGCTCACACACACACACATCCATGCTCTCACACACACACACATCCATGCTCTCACACACACACACACATCCATGCTCTCACCCACACACACACATCCATGCTCTCACCCACACACACACACACACATCCATGCTCTCACCCACACACACATCCATGCTCTCACCCACACACACACACACACATCCATGCTCTCACCCACACACACACACACCCATTCTCTCACCCACACACACACACATCCATTCTCTCACCCACACACACACACATCCATTCTCTCACCCACACACACACACACATCCATGCTCTCACACACATCCATGCTCTCACACACACACACACATCCATGCTCTCACACACACACACATCCATGCTCTCACACACACACACATCCATGCTCTCACACACACATCCATGCTCTCACACACACACACACATCCATGCTCTCTCTCACACACACACATCCATGCTCTCTCTCACACACACACATCCATGCTCTCTCACACACACACACACACACATGCTCACACACACACACACGCTCTCTCTCTCACACACATCCATGCTCTCTCTCACACACACACATCCATGCTCTCACACACACACACACATCCATGCTCTCACACACACACACACATCCATGCTCTCTCACACACACACACATCCATGCTCTCTCACACACACACATCCATGCTCTCACACACACACACATCCATGCTCTCACACACACACACATCCATGCTCTCACACACACACACATCCATGCTCTCACACACACACACATCCATGCTCTCTCACACACACACACACACATCCATGCTCTCACACACACACACACACATCCATGCTCTCACACACACACACACACATCCATGCTCACACACACACATCCATGCTCTCACACACACACACACATCCATGCTCTCACACACACACACATCCATGCTCTCACACACACACACATCCATGCTCTCACCCACACACACACATCCATGCTCTCACCCACACACACACATCCATTCTCTCACCCACACATCCATTCTCTCACCCACACATCCATTCTCTCACCCACACATCCATTCTCTCACCCACACACACACACATCCATGCTCTCACACACACACACATCCATGCTCTCACACATCCATGCTCTCACACACACACACACATCCATGCTCTCACCCACACACACACATCCATTCTCTCACCCACACATCCATTCTCTCACCCACACATCCATTCTCTCACCCACACATCCATTCTCTCACCCACACACACACACATCCATGCTCTCACACACACACACATCCATGCTCTCACACATCCATGCTCTCACACACACACACATCCATGCTCTCACACATCCATGCTCTCACACATCCATGCTCTCACACACACACACATCCATGCTCTCACACACACACACATCCATGCTCACACACACACACACACATCCATGCTCGCACACACACACATGCTCGCACACACACACATGCTCGCACACACACACACGCTCGCACACACACACACGCTCTCTCTCACACACACACATCCATGCTCTCTCACACACACACATCCATGCTCTCACACACACACACATCCATGCTCTCACACACACACACATCCATGCTCTCACACACACACACATCCATGCTCTCACACACACACACATCCATGCTCTCACACACACATCCATGCTCTCACACACACACACATCCATACATCCATACACACATCCATGCTCTCTCACACACACACATCCATGCTCTCTCACACACACACATCCATGCTCACACACACATCCATGCTCACACACACACACACATCCATGCTCACACACACACACACATCCATGCTCACACACACACACACATCCATGCTCTCACACACACACATCCATGCTCTCACACACACACACACATCCATGCTCTCACACACACACACACATCCATGCTCTCACACACACACACATCCATGCTCTCACACACACACACATCCATGCTCTCACACACACACACATCCATGCTCTCACACACACACACATCCATGCTCTCACACACACACACATCCATGCTCTCTCACACACACACATCCATGCTCTCTCACACACACACATCCATGCTCACACACACACACACACACATCCATGCTCACACACACACACACATCCATGCTCACACACACACACACATCCATGCTCACACACACACACACATCCATGCTCTCACACACACACATCCATGCTCTCACACACACACATCCATGCTCTCACACACACACACACATCCATGCTCTCACACACACACACACATCCATGCTCTCACACACACACACACATCCATGCTCTCACACACACACACACATCCATGCTCTCACACACACACACACACATCCATGCTCTCACACACACACACATCCATGCTCTCACACACACACACATCCATGCTCTCACACACACACACATCCATGCCCTCACACACACACACATCCATGCCCTCACACACACACACATCCATGCTCTCACACACACACACACATCCATGCTCTCACACACACACACACATCCATGCTCTCACACACACACACATCCATGCTCTCACACACACACACACATCCATGCTCTCACACACACACATCCATGCTCTCACACACACACACATCCATGCTCTCACACACACACACATCCATGCTCTCACACACACACACATCCATGCTCTCACACACACACACATCCATGCTCTCACACACACACACATCCATGCTCTCACACACACACACATCCATGCTCTCACACACACACACATCCATGCTCTCACACACACACACATCCATGCTCTCACACACACACACATCCATGCTCTCTCACACACACACATCCATGCTCTCACACACACACATCCATTCTCGCTCACACACACATCCATGCTCTCACACACACACACACACACATCCATGCTCTCACACACACACACACACACATCCATGCTCTCACACACACACACACATCCATGCTCTCACACACACACACACACACATCCATGCTCTCACACACACACACACACACATCCATGCTCTCTCACACACACACACATCCATGCTCTCTCACACACACACACATCCATGCTCTCACACACACACACACATCCATGCTCTCACACACACACATCCATGCTCTCACACACACACATCCATGCTCTCACACACACACATCCATGCTCTCACACGCACACACACATCCATGCTCTCACACACACACATCCATGCTCTCACACACACACACACACACACACACATCCATGCTCTCACACACACACACACACACCCATGCTCACACACACACACACATCCATGCTCACACACACACACACACACACACACATCCATGCTCTCACACACACACATCCATGCTCTCACACACACACACACACATCCATGCTCTCTCACACACACACACATCCATGCTCTCTCACACACACACACATCCATGCTCTCTCACACACACACACATCCATGCTCTCACACACACACACACATCCATGCTCTCTCACACACACAAATCCATGCTCTCACACACACACACATCCATGCTCTCACACACACACACACACATCCATGCTCTCACACACACACACACACATCCATGCTCTCACACACACACACACACATCCATGCTCTCACACACACACACACACATCCATGCTCTCACACACACACACACACATCCATGCTCTCACACACACACACACACATCCATGCTCTCACACACACACACACATCCATGCTCTCACACACACACACACACATCCATGCTCTCACACACACACACACACATCCATGCTCTCACACACACACACACACATCCATGCTCTCACACACACACACACATCCATGCTCTCACACACACACACACACATCCATGCTCTCACACACACACACATCCATGCTCTCACACACACACACACATCCATGCTCTCACACACACACACACACACATCCATGCTCTCACACACACACACACACACATCCATGCTCTCACACACACACACACACACATCCATGCTCACACACACACACACACACACACATCCATGCTCTCACACACACACACACATCCATGCTCTCACACACACACACACATCCATGCTCTCACACACACACACACACACATCCATGCTCTCACACACACACACATCCATGCTCTCACACACACACACACACACACACACACACACATCCATGCTCTCACACACACACACACACACATCCATGCTCTCTCACACACACATCCATGCTCTCACACACACACATCCATGCTCTCACACACACACACACACATCCATGCTCTCACACACACACACACACATCCATGCTCTCACACACACACACACACACATCCATGCTCTCACACACACACACACACATCCATGCTCTCACACACACACACACACATCCATGCTCTCACACACACACACACACATCCATGCTCTCACACACACACACATCCATGCTCTCACACACACACACACACACATCCATGCTCTCACACACACACACACATCCATGCTCTCACACACACACACACACACATCCATGCTCTCACACACACACACACATCCATGCTCTCACACACACACACACACATCCATGCTCTCACACACACACACACATCCATGCTCTCACACACACACACACATCCATGCTCTCACACACACACACACACACATCCATGCTCTCACACACACACACACACACATCCATGCTCTCACACACACACACACACACACATCCATGCTCTCACACACACACACACACACACATCCATGCTCTCTCACACACACACACACACACACATCCATGCTCTCACACACACACACACATCCATGCTCTCTCACACACACATCCATGCTCTCACACACACACACACATCCATGCTCTCACACACACATCCATGCTCTCACACACACACACACATCCATGCTCTCACACACACACACATCCATGCTCTCTCACACACACACATCCATGCTCTCACACACACACATCCATGCTCTCACACACACACATCCATGCTCTCACACACACACACATCCATGCTCTCACACACACATCCATGCTCTCACACACACATCCATGCTCTCACACACACACACACACACATCCATGCTCTCACACACACACATCCATGCTCTCACACACACACATCCATGCTCTCACACACACACACATCCATGCTCTCACACACACACACATCCATGCTCTCACACACACACACATCCATGCTCTCACACACACACACATCCATGCTCTCACACACACACACATCCATGCTCTCACACACACACACATCCATGCTCTCACACACACACACATCCATGCTCTCACACACACACATCCATGCTCTCACACACACACACATCCATGCTCTCACACACACACACACATCCATGCTCTCACACACACACACATCCATGCTCTCACACACACACACACATCCATGCTCTCACACACACACACACATCCATGCTCTCACACACACACACACATCCATGCTCTCACACACACACACACACACACATCCATGCTCTCACACACACACACACACACACATCCATGCTCTCACACACACATCCATGCTCTCACACACACATCCATGCTCTCACACACACATCCATGCTCTCACACACACACACATCCATGCTCTCACACACACACACACATCCATGCTCTCACACACACACATCCATGCTCTCACACACACACACATCCATGCTCTCACACACACACACATCCATGCTCTCACACACACACACATCCATGCTCTCACACACACACACATCCATGCTCTCACACACACACACATCCATGCTCTCACACACACACACACACACATCCATGCTCTCTCACACACACACATCCATGCTCACACAGACACACATCCATGCTCACACACACACACATCCATGCTCACACACACACACACATCCATCCATGCTCTCACACACACACACATCCATGCTCTCACACACACACACATCCATGCTCTCACACACACACACATCCATGCTCACACACACACACACATCCATGCTCTCACACACACACACATACACACCCATGCTCTCACACACACACACATCCATGCTCTCACACACACACACATCCATGCTCTCACACACACACACACACACACACATCCATGCTCACACACACACACATCCATGCTCACACACACACACATCCATGCTCTCACACACACACACATCCATGCTCTCACACACACACACATCCATGCTCTCACACACACACACATCCATGCTCTCACACACACACACACACACACACATCCATGCTCACACACACACACATCCATGCTCACACACACACACATCCATGCTCTCACACACACACACATCCATGCTCTCACACACACACATCCATGCTCTCACACACACACATCCATGCTCTCTCACACACACATCCATGCTCTCTCACACACACATCCATGCTCTCACACACACACATCCATGCTCTCACACACACATCCATGCTCTCACACACACACACATCCATGCTCTCACACACACACACACATCCATGCTCTCACACACACACACATCCATGCTCTCACACACACACACACACATCCATGCTCTCACACACACACACATCCATGCTCTCACACACACACACATCCATGCTCTCACACACACACATCCATGCTCGCTCACACACACACACACACACATCCATGCTCTCACACACACACACACATCCATGCTCTCACACACACACACATCCATGCTCTCACACACACACACATCCATGCTCTCTCACACACACACACATCCATGCTCTCTCACACACACACACACACACATCCATGCTCTCACACACACACATCCATGCTCTCTCACACACACACACACACACATCCATGCTCTCACACACACACACACATCCATGCTCTCACACACACACACACACACATCCATGCTCTCACACACACACACATCCATGCTCTCACACACACACACACACACATCCATGCTCACACACACACACACACACACACACACATCCATGCTCTCACACACACACACACATCCATGCTCTCACACACACACACACATCCATGCTCTCACACACACACACACACACATCCATGCTCTCACACACACACACATCCATGCTCTCACACACACACACACACACACACACACACACATCCATGCTCTCACACACACACACACATCCATGCTCTCACACACACACACACACACATCCATGCTCTCTCACACACACATCCATGCTCTCACACACACACATCCATGCTCTCACACACACACACACACATCCATGCTCTCACACACACACACACACATCCATGCTCTCACACACACACACACACACATCCATGCTCTCACACACACACACACACATCCATGCTCTCACACACACACACACACATCCATGCTCTCACACACACACACACACATCCATGCTCTCACACACACACACATCCATGCTCTCACACACACACACACACACACACACACACACACATCCATGCTCTCACACACACACACACATCCATGCTCTCACACACACACACACACACATCCATGCTCTCACACACACACACACATCCATGCTCTCACACACACACACACACATCCATGCTCTCACACACACACACACATCCATGCTCTCACACACACACACACATCCATGCTCTCACACACACACACACACACATCCATGCTCTCACACACACACACACACACATCCATGCTCTCACACACACACACACACACACATCCATGCTCTCACACACACACACACACACACATCCATGCTCTCACACACACACACACACACACACATCCATGCTCTCACACACACACACACATCCATGCTCTCTCACACACACATCCATGCTCTCACACACACACACATCCATGCTCTCTCACACACACATCCATGCTCTCACACACACACATCCATGCTCTCACACACACACACATCCATGCTCTCTCACACACACATCCATGCTCTCACACACACACATCCATGCTCTCACACACACACATCCATGCTCTCACACACACATCCATGCTCTCACACACACACACATCCATGCTCTCACACACACACACACATCCATGCTCTCACACACACACACATCCATGCTCTCACACACACACACACACATCCATGCTCTCACACACACACACATCCATGCTCTCACACACACACACATCCATGCTCTCACACACACACATCCATGCTCGCTCACACACACACACACACACATCCATGCTCTCACACACACACACACATCCATGCTCTCACACACACACACATCCATGCTCTCACACACACACACATCCATGCTCTCTCACACACACACACATCCATGCTCTCTCACACACACACACACACACATCCATGCTCTCACACACACACATCCATGCTCTCTCACACACACACACACACACATCCATGCTCTCACACACACACACACATCCATGCTCTCACACACACACACACACACATCCATGCTCTCACACACACACACATCCATGCTCTCACACACACACACACATCCATGCTCTCACACACACACACACATCCATGCTCTCACACACACACACACATCCATGCTCTCACACACACACACACATCCATGCTCTCACACACACACACACACACATCCATGCTCTCACACACACATCCATGCTCTCACACACACACACACATCCATGCTCTCACACACACATCCATGCTCTCACACACACATCCATGCTCTCACACACACACATCCATGCTCTCACACACACACACACACATCCATGCTCTCACACACACACACACATCCATGCTCTCACACACACACACACACACATCCATGCTCTCTCACACACACACATACATGCTCTCACACACACATCCATGCTCTCACACACACATCCATAGTCTCACACACACACACATCCATGCTCTCACACACACACACACACCCATGCTCACACACACACACACATCCATGCTCACACACACACACACACATCCATGCTCACACACACACACACACACACACATCCATGCTCACACACACACAC
Source organism: Spea hammondii (assembly GCA_029215755.1). Lineage (NCBI taxonomy): Eukaryota > Metazoa > Chordata > Amphibia > Anura > Pelobatidae > Spea > Spea hammondii. The sequence goes on along the minus strand of JARDYJ010000012.1, from coordinate 25,666,591 downwards.
ACATCCATGCTCACACACACACACACATCCATGCTCACACACACACACACATCCATGCTCACACACACACACACACACACACACACACACACATCCATCCATGCTCTCACACACACACATCCATGCTCTCACACACACACACATCCATGCTCTCACACACACACACACATCCATGCTCTCACACACACACACACACACAAACACACCCATCCTCACACACACACCCATCCATCCATGCTCACACACACACACACACCCATCCATGCTCACACACACACATCCATGCTCTCACACACACTAGTGACGTCATGTGACCCCTCCAATATGCTGTCTCCTCGTGTCTGTTCAAAATAGTCGATGTTGGTGCAGTCCAGGTCGTAAAGGCCCTTTCTAAACAACTTAAATGGTGCAAGGGCACTGGAAGAAGGGGTTCCACCGGGCCCCCTAGAGGCCACTGCTCTGTACTCTTTCCAGTCCAATCAATCTTTGTTATGAAATTATGTCCCATATTGATTTACACATTCTAAACTAGAATGGACAATTTGGAAATGCATGTCAATGTACTATTTCTTTTACAGCTGCTACTTTAATTTAGGCGTCTTTTTATTGTTCAAATGCATAACTTGACATTTATCAGTGTGGAACCTTGTCTGCTTTTGTCTTTCTTTCAGCATTATCAAATCAACACCAAGGACCAATTCACAACCCTATGCAATTTGGTACCTTATAGAGCCACATTAACATACAAGATAAAAAGGCCACATAATATAGAATCCACACATTTAAATCATCGGTGTCACTATAAGAGATAGTATGATCAAGCTACACCCAGGCTACAGATTCAAGCATATCCTGCTAAAAATTCCATATCCTTGCACGCTAAACATTCAAAGCGGTGAAGCTTCAGAGCGAAACGAAAGCATTTCGGTATTCTTCTAAACCTTGTCCCACCGGCATGAGATTTAACCGCAGGGTAGCTATTTCAATCGCAATGACGTTGGTGAGAAAGCAGCGAGGGCTTTGCCCCCCTTGGATCACACTTGGGTAACACAATACCTTGAGCTAACTGGAAACTTTATGTAGACAAAAACAGGAGAAAAGCTGGCGCCCCAAAGAAACATGAACCGAACTATCAATAGTTCCCACAGACGTTCGACAAAAACAACCGAAACGTTAACCTTGGCTCTATTTCTAGCATTGTGCGGTGAGCAAGAAACCTACGAGGATGTGTCAGCATGTAATAATCGTTGCACAAGCACCTTTTCTTAGACACGAGTGGGTGGATGAGTTATTAGTAAGACTGAAGAGTGACACGGAAGGCCATAGCTGGGACACTCAGGGGAGGTAGAAAGGACTACTTAAACAAGCAATGATAAACAGTAAAACGAAGAGGTGCTGTGTCAAGGGACGGTTGAGGCAAAGGAGCCCTGGGGTGGGAATGACTAGGTGTGGATTACCCATACCTGGAAACTGTGGGTTTGACCCAGAGACTCCAGGTGAAGCCCTTTTAACCCGGGTCTCAGGGTTAGTCTTCTCTTTCTCCAGGGATGCCATGCCTACTCCCTGCTCGTGTTCTACCTACTCCCCACTGCCTATTTCCCTCTCCTTTGCAGTTTTCAGACAGGGTACGTAATCACCCCAAATACAGAATATATTTTCACGCACGGTTAACAGAAACAAACCCCATAGGGAACATCCTGATTGTTTGGGATCCCCCCAAAACACTTGGTGGCTGGTCAACCAAACAAACGAAGTACAGTACACAACTAAAAATTAATTTCAAATAAAAGTTAAATGTTAATAAAGAGAAAATTGGTACTTAATGGTGAAGGGCCTTTCCTGTGGCACCATATGCAAATGAGCAGTCACTAATAATTTGCATGTGGCGCAGCCATGATCGCCAAGGGGTGGAGCCAAAACATTTCAGTTAAACATTTGCCTTCAATACCCGGTGATTTTTGTGAATGCTAGTCACACACATGATAGAATCATGTCTAAACGTTTCCAAACCTTTAATAATTTCACTTGTATTTTTTCCCTCTTCTCTATTAAAAAAAGGCAGATTTATTATGGAATCGGAGCCTCGGCTTTCCCACAGACAAGACATTTGTGCCAGCAACATGTAACCGGACCCCGATTGGCACCGGTATCCGAAATGTCAACATGTAACGCCAAGGAGACTCCCAGCCCCCTTCCCCACCTCCCTGTGGTGGATTTTCGGTGGCTGAAAACAATTAGGTCATCGCAAAGGACTTGTGTTTCAATTTAAAAAAGGACTTTCAAGTGGTTTCTAGAAATAGATGTCAAATTCTTCCCTGGGTGAAAAACTTTTTTGACGATGAAAACTACACCGCTAAAATATCCATATAAGGTTAGGAGTTTTACTGAGACCATGGGATGGGGGGTCTTAAAGAACGGCTGTGATGACTGCAGATTTTTTAGTATGAAGGGTATGGAAATCAATTAAAAATCATTGTTTATCAATGAGCAGAGTGGAGTCCTGAAAGCCCTATGTGTCAGTAGCCCTCATGAATTAGGGTTAGATATAACCCTACAGCATATTAGACATATGGTGGATTGCGGCAAGGCTCTAGAAATGTGTAAGGAGGGTGGTTATCACCACTCCATCCATGGTTCCACTCCTTTTTCACAAGTGTCTAGTCATGTGGCTCCTCTGTGTGACATGTCTAGCATCATACAGTGTCATAATGATGTCACATCACGTTCCACTTGCGCGGTAAGCAGGTTCTACCCACTTTGTTCGCGTATCCACCACATGGTTCTTGCAACAGCAAGAAATCAGTGAGCTGGTCAGAAAGGATAGGAATATCGCAACCAAACAAGGATACTCGTTTACTGTCTGGCCATCCAGATGTGAGCTATAATCACATTCTGCAAGAGCCAGGAGGAGGGAAGAGCTATGAACCCGGGTTATCAGGTCTGCAGTGGACAGAACCAGAGCAAGCATATCTATACATCACTCAAACTAACAGAACAGGAGTGCGTCTCCCACCGACGTTAAGCAATGTGGTACCACCGTGGCAATCTAGAAATTTACCGCATACGGTCATAGCTTAAATTTCTGGATCAAGTTCAACATGACGGGAACGTCCAAAAATGTCCTATCCCTGCCAAAAACCTCATAAGGAAACTGAAACCCCACAAACCAGGTTTACTTTCCATTTTATGAAAAGAACGCGTAACGCGATTATTACTTAAACAGAACCAGGTCAACGTTAGTCAACACAAAAGACGTCTACGTCCTGCACAATAACTAATATATAGTTAACACGTAAAATATATGTGCAAGGTACACGGTAATAATGTATGTGGCAATCTGAAAATATACGCCTAGCGAGGCGGAAGACATTTTAACCTAGAAATATATTTGGCCTCATTACGCCGTCTCATTTATTTTTGTATATGTATGTAAACAGGACTTTTGGGAAGTTACCAAGAACGTCATTAAAAAAGGGCGGGCGGGCGGTTTTTTTTTTATTATTTATTTTTAATTTTTGTTTTTAGAGGTCATAGAGGGGTGGCATAAAAGTGCAAACAAAGCACACGTAAACATACAGTCCTATTTTTTCCATGCTAATCAGGAAACCTATCCAATGCCAACTCAATTTCCATATTCTGGAACATGGAAAAGAATATATAATCGGAAAATAAAAATGTATGCAAATCAGCAAATGGAAGATTTCGAGACTATGAAAAAGGCTTTAAAAATACCAGACATGTAAATGAGGTCAGTGGCGGGAGAAAAACTTTAAAATTCTTTCATAGAATTTTGAAGGCGGTTATTCAAAATAATAAAATACATCAGACTCCATAAATTGTTCTCCCTTGCAGCTAATTTGTTATCTTTTTGTTAATTTTCTTCTCTCTCGCTCTACACTCGTAGAGATAATGATGCCCCCTCTGTTATTTAATGACATTTATAATGTATTCTTAATTCTAAATATTTGTGCTATGTACTTTAATACATTTTATGTAAGAGCTTTGGCTGAAAGAGTGTGGGTCTTTGCAAATGCGCAACCTTGTGTTTATCTATGTGGAATCTAATCCACCCAGTTCCTTAATTTGTATTTTTCCTCTGGCTAAGAACAAACAGCCTCTATTGAACTTATCACCTTAATAATTCAGCAATATAAACATCTAAATTCAGCTTTCTCCCTTCAGAGGGAGGGGGATCATACTAGAATCATGTAGTTTTCAGCCATGCTGTTTTTGTTCTGTTGGAAAATATGACAATAACGGGGGGGGGGGGAGCTTTATCTAACAAAAACATGATCACACAGATGAAGATAAACATATTTAGGCAGCGCAGAACTGCATTAGAAAAACAAGGAACATTTACTACATGGCATATACAGGGAAAACGGGCTGAAACAGAATGTTCTGTAGATGCTTGCGCCATCAAAACCCTGCTCTTGCGGTATAGGTGTAGCCCTAAGTCGAGCAATGCTCCATGTATTGTGGGCAAAGTCCCGTGTGATGTCACATGTGCTTGGATGTCCCAGCATGGGAAGTTCTAAATACTAATTACAGAACCCACAATCAGTGTCTCAGAATCCCGTCCGCCGATTTCTATTTCATTTGGAAAGATTTCCCAGGCTGTAGAAAAGTCTTGCCAAATATTTACCTTCGAATGACATCATGCCGTTTGCTATGGGAAAATCCTACAGAGTCAAAATACGCAGCCCAGAAAGAAAAACATTTCCGAATGAAAGACAATGAGAGAAAAACTAAAAAAAAACAAAAAAATAAAGAAAAACAGGGATTTCACTGCGGAACGGGTCCAGCTGGGATAGCCAGGGTGCAGTCCTTAAAACTCCCCATAAATTCTGGCTACTTTAATAATTTTGGAGATATTTAGCTTAAAGTATCACACCGAATCGGAGGCAGCCCGTGGCAGAAGCGGCATTATCTAATCGGTATCCTGCCCTGAAGTTCTCTGCCCTTTCTTCCTTCACAAAGGCTGTCTTAACCAATCAACAACAATCAGCAAGATAGGGGTCAGAAAGGAACGTGATGGGGGTTATCAGGCTACTCTCAGGGGCATCTAAACAAAAAAATCAGTTAGCAGCTTTACATCATTGGCAAAGATCTATTTGCATTTGTATATGATTTGGATGTATACTTGAAAGGGTAGTAGATTGGTCGAACAGCCTCCCAGCAGTAGTGGTAGAAGCTAATACAGTGAGGGAGTATGAAATGCATTGGATCGATTCAAGATAACCATGTGCCAAGGACTAGATTGGCCAAATGGGACTGATCTTCTGGCAAATCTTATGATTCTGAGTCATGCGCTTCTGCCGCTGGTTGTCTTGCGCTTCATTCATGAACATAAAACAGAAGTCATTTGGGGTAATAACAAAAGGCAGAAGAATTATCACCATGATGTAATTAAGAAGGCTGCTTGGCAAACATTGGCGCCGAGCTCGAAAAGCCTATTTCATGCGGTTGACTTGGCATCCAAGGACGTTGTTTAGAGAACATCTTGGATTTATCAAAAAGGTAAAACTGATCAATGCCTTAACAAGAGTCGGCCCAATAAACAGACTGAGCTGCTCTTCCATCACGTATGGTGAATGCACTGAGATATACATTTAGTGAATAAACACCAACAGCATATATATGGGGGGGGGGGGTGAGACACCTTGCAGTGCTCTGCAGCAGCGCAACTGCAGCAGCACGGACCTTCATCGATTTAATGCTTCCCCAGTCCAGACAAGGGAGGTCAGATCAAAAGCGGGACAGGCTCCAAAGCATAGGGAGAGTTTCAGCTGAATTAGAATCCTGAAATACTTAAGGTCTGAGAAAGAATTTCCTCCCCTTAAGGGATAGAACTGGATTGAATTCAGCAGATTCTTCCATAAATCAAATCCAGGCTTTAAAACAAAGACCTAGGCATGCGGGGAGAGGAAAAGGGAAAGCACTCGTAGGTTGAGTCATAAGAAGTCCCGTAAAGTTCCTGGTCCAGGCGCCAACCAGGTAACGGAATGCAAAAATAAAAACTAATTTGCAAGTTTCTAGGGCGATAATCTGCAGCCAACAGAACGAGCCAATAACGCCTGAACAAAGGCAGCTTTAATAAACGCGTGGGAGGCCGTCCTGGGACGTGATGTCCCGCCACGCGCTTTACCTCCAGCTCCCTGCCACCAAAGGGCACCCGAGGCTAGATCTGCCCCAGGCATGGCTAACCCAGCCCCGTACACAATTAGCCCCAGGGCTAGCGCTTCCTACAGCCAAGGTACACGCCAGCAGGAGATTGGAGGGACAGTGCCTCCGTCGTGATGCTCTCTCAACTGGGGAGGAATAATCATGTAGATCCTGAGAACAAGAAGCCCTGATTCACCGGGGGGTAGAAGTTGGGAATTCTGGTAACCACCATTACATGGGTTTAACGGATCGGCTTTAAATACTTTTAATATAAATTGTTGGCACTATATAAATAAAAGATAAATAATAATAATAATAAAGATAAATGATTTCGAGACAGCGGATTACACAAACAACTTTGGGTCACGGAGACGGAGGGCCGGATTCATTACGTGTTCAGGAGATGCAATTTAACTAAGAGGATGAAATCGTACACCGTGGGATAAGGGCGATCAACTGCACGCAATGGTTTTCCGTTTAAAAAAATGCTTTGAAAACGAACCTCCTGTAACATTAAACATCGCGGAACTTTCAATACGCCGAGTCAACAAGGGGTCGCGTTTCACGCCTGCGAACAACTTGAGAAGTGGCTAAAAAGCAACACAGATGTTGTCCTGAGTTTGCATACTTCCCAGGTGCCCCTGTTCAGTTTGGCCAGTCTCTCTTTCTTCCCCTGATGCCCTTTTCTGGGAGCTGAGAATGTTTGCTGGGTATGAGGATATCACAGGGTTCTACAGCCCTAAAAGCCCCAGTAATGCGTATAGAAACTGCCCTTCACCAATAAACTTCTACCCCAAGGCATAATTTAACATGATTACATTATTTTTGCATGCCCCCCAACTGTCCCGTTTTAGGCCGGACAGTCCCGATTTTGGGTCTGGAGGCAGAGTGGCACATAGGGGTTAAAAAGCATATCATGGGGCAGAGTGGCATATAGGACGGTATAAGGCATATCAGGGAGGCAGAGTGTCATATAGGGGGGTATAAGGCATTTCTGGGGGAAGAGTGGCAAGCCTGGGGGCAGATGTGCATAACTGGGGGGCAAAACAAAAAAAAAATATGAAAAAATAGTTTGCGTGTAAGGGCAGTGCGCGTCTGCAAGGGCAGTGCGCGTCTGCAAGGGCAGTGCGCGTCTGCAAGGGCAGTGCGCGTCTGCAAGGGCAGTGCGCGTCTGCAAGGGCAGTGCGCGTCTGCAAGGGCAGTGCGCGTCTGCAAGGGCAGTGCGCGTCTGCAAGGGCAGTGCGCGTCTGCAAGGGCAGTGCGCGTCTGCAAGGGCAGTGCGCGTCTGCAAGGGCAGTGCGCGTCTGCAAGGGCAGTGCGCGTCTGCAAGGGCAGTGCGCGTCTGCAAGGGCAGTGCGCGTCTGCAAGGGCAGTGCGCGTCTGCAAGGGCAGTGCGCGTCTGCAAGGGCAGTGCGCGTCTGCAAGGGCAGTGCGCGTCTGCAAGGGCAGTGCGCGTCTGCAAGGGCAGTGCGCGTCTGCAAGGGCAGTGCGCGTCTGCAAGGGCAGTGCGCGTCTGCAAGGGCAGTGCGCGTCTGCAAGGGCAGTGCGCGTCTGCAAGGGCAGTGCGCGTCTGCAAGGGCAGTGCGCGTGCAAGGGCAGTGCGCGTGTAAGGGCAGTGCGCGTGTAAGGGCAGTGCGCGTGTAAGGGCAGTGCGCGTCTGCAAGGGCAGTGCGCGTCTGCAAGGGCAGTGCGCGTCTGCAAGGGCAGTGCGCGTCTGCAAGGGCAGTGCGCGTCTGCAAGGGCAGTGCACGTCTGCAAAGGGCAGTGCACGTCTGCAAGGGCAGTGCACGTCTGCAAAGGGCAGTGCACGTCTGCAAGGGCAGTGCACGTCTGCAAGGGCAGTGCACGTCTGCAAGGGCAGTGTACGTGTATGTGTGCGTGTGCGTGAAAGGGCAGCGTGCGTGTGCGTGAAAGGGCAGCGTGCGTGTGCGTGAAAGGGCAGCGTGCGTGTGCGTGAAAGGGCAGCGTGCGTGTGCGTGAAAGGGCAGCGTGCGTGTGCGTGAAAGGGCAGCGTGCGTGTGCGTGAAAGGGCAGCGTGCGTGTGCGTGAAAGGGCAGCGTGCGTGTGCGTGAAAGGGCAGCGTGCGTGTGCGTGAAAGGGCAGCGTGCGTGTGCAAAGGCAGTGTACGTGTATGTGTGCGTGTGTAAGGGCAGTGTACGTGTATGTGTGCGTGTATGTGAAAGGGCAGTGTACGTGTGCGTGAAAGGGCAGTGTACGTGTGCGTGAAAGGGCAGTGTACGTGTGCGTGAAAGGGCAGTGTACGTGTGCGTGAAAGGGCAGTGTACGTGTGCGTGAAAGGGCAGTGTACGTGTGCGTGAAAGGGCAGTGTACGTGTGCGTGAAAGGGCAGTGTACGGTACGTCTATGCGTGCGTGAAAGGGCAGTGTACGTCTATGCGTGCGTGAAAGGGCAGCGTACGTCTATGCGTGCGTGAAAGGGCAGCGTACGTCTATGCGTGCGTGAAAGGGCAGCGTACGTGTGCGTGAAAGGGCAGCGTACGTGTGCGTGAAAGGGCAGCGTACGTGTGCGTGAAAGGGCAGCGTACGTGTGCGTGAAAGGGCAGCGTACGTGTGCGTGAAAGGGCAGCGTACGTGTGCGTGAAAGGGCAGCGTACGTGTGCGTGAAAGGGCAGCGTACGTGTGCGTGAAAGGGCAGCGTACGTGTGCGTGAAAGGGCAGCGTACGTGTGCGTTTATGGGCAGCGTACGTGTGCGTTTATGGGCAGGTGTGTATAAAGGCAGTGTGTGTGTGTGTAAAGGCAGTGTATGTATGTATGTGTGTGTAAAGGCAGTCTATGTGTATTTATGGGCAGGTGTGTGTAAAGGCAGTGTATGTGTATATATGTGTTTATGAGCAGGTGTGTGTGTGTGTGTAAAGGCAGTGTGTAAGGGTCCTGGCAGGGAGGGTAATAATAATAAAAAAAAAACTCTGCTGCTGTGGACTACTCTTCCAATGATGCTCAACCAGCATTATGGTGGACACCTGGCTGGCTGAGAATCATAGGAATTTTAGTTCACAGCTAGCATCTGCAGCTTTACTGTTGCTGCACTTCCCATGACGCTCAGCCAGCATCATGGAAGCAGTATGTCTGGCTGGGCCTTGTTGGTTATTTTTAATATGCATGACTGTTTTAAGTGGCGATGCAATCGCGACATTTTAAAGTGCAATTGCTTGTATTGGTGAATTACGCAAGATTTTGAAATGTTGGGAGGTATGTTTTTGTATAGATCAGTAATTGTAATGTTAAAAATGAGGGGCAACTTTTGTTTTAGAGGGTTTGGGTAGGGGCTATCGGGGGCTACTTGTGTATCTCAGCGGGGTATTTAGAAAGACAAAATGATTTTATTATTTTATTTATAAAGCCATTTCTGCTGTTTCTTTACACCTTATTGGGGCTTTTAGGGATGTAAAACCCTGCGATACCCTCATACCCAGCAAACATTCTGACCTCCTAGAAAAAAAAAAAAAGGAGGCATTAGAGGAGGAAAAAGAAGAGGGTCTCAGCCATTCAGATCCCAAAAGAGGGACGGTGACTCGTAAAAATGGGAAGACCCATGAGGTCATCCTTTTAAATAGTTGGAGTAACCACAAAATACAAAGTATAAAAACATAGCAGCTAAAATTATGAAAAAAACAGAACAATTAAATATTTACAAAGTTGTTACAACTTCACCCCAGTTGCACGTTGACTGCTTACCTATTGTACAGCGCTGCAGAATATGATGGTGCTATACATCCATAAACATGAATCATGGGTTAAAAATCCTTACCTCGAGCTCCAACAACCTTACCTTGCAAATACCTCTGAATGAGGGGTCCACGGGGCAAAGCCCCCCTTAGTCCTGGGTATCTGTTGCTATCAGATCTGCGGCCTGTGTGCATGCGAGGAGATCCTGACCACCTGCTCCGCTGGAAAACACTGAGCTCAATTAATTCATATTCAAAAATGGAAACCAACGCATCGGGTACCTTATTAATGGTAAATGTGAATGTGGTGTACGGAAGCCTGCTTGATCCAATTTGGAATTTTAGCAAACACCTTTCTTTCAGTCTTTTATGTGATTTTTTTTTGATAGGCCTCCAATTAAGATAATAAAACTTCACGGCCTTGAACATTGCAATTATTGAAATGAAATGTGAGGAAAAACCCCAGCTGTCGCGTTATAAGGGAGGTTCGCTGGCAGGGAATGCTTTCGGAATGAGCTTTGATGTTACCCTTAGAAGATATAGAAGAAAAACATTCATCAAAGCATCTGATAAGGTTCACAGGAATTCCTATGGCATCGCCAACTGCCTGGCATACAAGCACTAACCGGCATTCTTTAAAATAAAACCCCAAAGTATTTACCCCTTCCCCGTACACGCCCCAAGAGAGGACTTTGGTGTGAACGGTTCCAACGTCGTCTTAGCTATATTTTTGGTAATCGATGTAAGGTTGTGAAGTTAAAGCCTTCCTTAGAAATTGTCCAAAGGATCCCGGTCAAAACGGAACACTTTGGTAGGAAGAAGAAGCCCGTCTTCTAGTCTCTCTCCCAGCCACCAATATTGGGACTGAACAGCTCTTTTAATGTACAGTGGAGGGCATTTGGTTAAACGGTACGGCACAAACCTATTCCTTCTCTACTTTTAACGTAGTGTTACCACAAATTCTCTTCTTACTGGTACCAAGTACTTTAATATGCATGTGTTGTTGGTGAAGCAGCGCGGGGCACTGAACTGTACCCTTAATTACAACTAATAAGGGTTACCATTAGAACCATTTGGTCAATGGTCTCATTGAAGGACTTGTAGGATTCGCGGGTTCCTTACTGAACATTCAGAATAGGCACAAACTAATAAATGATCAAAGAAATGCACTCACATTTCCATTTGACGATACATTGTTTGTGCCATGGAAAGTTTATATTTTATTACCCGCAAAGATCAAATATTAGCGATTGGAAGAGAGAACAAATGGCGTCACAGTAAGCAGTTATCGCCGTGGCAACAGGGCAATCGATCAATAACATTCCATTGGTCACCATGGTGATAAGTTTGCGCCACAGCACTGTTTTTAAACACAAAAGATAGGCTTGTATTTAAAGGTATGTCTGTATGTGTATATAATATGAAATTTTAAGATGTAAAACAAGTGATAAACTCAATATACTCTACGAAACAAAGATGTATGTGCGAAACCGGTGCAAATTGTGAATAAATAGATAACAAAAGGTAACCAAAATATTTTTTTATTGAAAAACATTTGTAAACATAACAGCACCACTGGTAGCAAATTATTACGCATTGAATGTTATTACGCGCTGAATGTTATTTCAAGCTGGGATTAGATAACTAGCAGAACATTCAGAACTTTTGTTACACCTACAACCCATGCGCTGCTAACAGGTTGCGATTTACAGTCACGGCCAGTGCTAAAGGACGTTTCCGCGGAGAAGACCTTGGATAGATCTGCGAGTACATTGCGTATGGTGCTAGACTAAAAAAACTTTAGTCCCAGGGATGCTGCGGTCCAACACGTAAATTTGTCAATTCGTCGTAAGAAAACTGAAAGGTATCATCTGTCCCTGCATGGGCCTCGGATGTCAACTTTTTTACGAGGCAGTTTAAATTTTAACACAAAAACTGAATTTGAATTAGCCATCTTCCAGGGATCCTTGTATTAAACAAAACAAAACAAAAAAAAAAAAAATCACTTTCCGTATTTAAGCAACACTTACTGGAAACCGGAGTGAAGAAAAAAAAAAAAAAAACTGCCGGAGGGATCGTTAAAAAGCAAAACATTTCTAGATAAAAAAATAAATCTTTGATAGGCAAGAAAACAACCTAGTAACATAAGAGATCACCGATGCAGTTGCCTGCTCAGAACTCTTGTAGAGCGGTACTGCAACAACAGTGAATTCCCGACACATACAAAAATACCCGATGTACAGTAACCTCTGTTCCTGTTAAGGGGTGGGGTGATTATTGAAAATAATGAAATTTCTCACAATATTTACAAGATTTACAGAACATAGAATTTCTAATCAGTGCGGGGCACGTGTAGTCTAAAGGGGGCGGCAAAAATAAACCCACTACGTGTAGGGGTCCTTGTTTTCAACAAAGGGCTGATAATACGGTCTCATCGCCTCCGCTTCGGGCTCATTCACCTTGGTTGAAAACAGGAGACCTACATATAGTAGATTGAACGTTGCCTTTTAGGGTTAGAAGCTTTGGTGGCAGACACCCCAGAACTTAAACTAGAAAGGAGATTCCTTCCTTTACGTATATATTATTAAACATTTGTTTAACAGAACTTTACAACGTTCCCACCAAAATGATATACTTTTATAAAGTCAGGCTTGGGTCTTCCTGCGTATTCAGCCTACATCATCCAGGGGTGCAGCGCAAGCATGGTCTCTCTCCCACCTTCTACGTATTACTTCTTAAAAGCAGAAGTGTACACTCCTAAATGGATTTCAGATGGCATAACTTTAAAGCTTTTTCTTTGACGTTATTAAAAGAAAATAGTTCACCGGATCATGTATGCCAGGCTTGCCCCAAGTCCTGCAACGCCAGCAAACGCCATCAGAACTGTCCTGATTCCACTTTCGTAGTCTTCCACGTGGAAGAATTCCACAAAGCCGTCCTGGAGATGAAAAGAAACGCTAGCGTTAGTGCAAACATTCATACCAAGGACGCCCCGGGTGGCAAGAAACCCGCCGTGCTCCAATGACCATTGGATCCAGCTTACCCAGCCTTTGTGTTGAACGATCCACTCTCTCTTGCTTGTCATAAGGAATTCCGTAAAGCTTTCAGCTAGCGTGATAATGCTGTCCTCGAGATGCATGCTCTTCAAATGCTTGGCGACAAAAGCACCAAAGCTTATCACGGTGACAATTCTGCCCCAATTGGTTATTCCATCGTTGAAGACCAAGTTGGGGACATGGGAAAGTTTCCTTACATCTTGAGAGCTATTGATTGATATCCTGGTCAGCATTCCTAAAAAAAGTAAAGCAGCCGTTTGAGACTACAGCTCACTCATTCACACTCGACGACGTTGGCTTGCACCCAAAACACTTTTTTCCGCCGTGGCAAAACCGAGGCTTTATGGTTATTTTGCTATTTTTCTGTTGTAGATACGTGCCGCGGATCTATTATGCCGAACTTGGGTGTTAGCCGCTTAATTTGACATCACTACCACTTTTAGTCATATTTTCAGACTATAACCCATCATGAGTCTTATACCTCAATGGCAGAGGTTGCTTCCCATATTAAACCCTAAGTAAAGTAAAGCAGCTACAAAAGGCCATTCAGGGTACTCTGTACGTCCAACCAGTTCCATTAAGTTATTTTGGCCGTTGCTGACCGGGGCTCACCAGCTGCTATACCCGTCAACATACTGGGATTATTTCCTCTTGTATTTAAATCTGTCTAAGGAGAACACGAAACGTTAACAGTAACCAAGCTGGGACTTAATCCCGATCTTAAAGCCCATCTAGAGGAAACTGATAGATATCGCAGATTCTGACGGCACCGGGGCGAACAGAACCCCGCAGCAAAGCGAGTCCTCAAGCCGCTGCCGTGAAAGTACTCTGAGTTATTCAGGAAGTCAACAGATCGCTCAGGAAACAGGACGCCCTGTTATAATCCGGCTGACTGTTCACCCAGAGAATGCAGAAGTGTTTGCTCAACAAGTAATGACTGCATCAGGAAACGAGATCAGCCGGCTGGCCCTCGGGAAGTGACCGGAGAAACAGTCAGCATACGAAACATGGCTGATAAAGCACTCACCGAGGGGGGAGACCTCGCCATCTGCGCGGCTCCTCGAGCTTTCCACGTCAGACTTTACAAAGATGACACAAATGCGTACCCCCCCTGCTTCAACAATCATCAGAGAGAGACCGCTGCGGCTCAAGTATCCGTGTGACCATCTTTGCAAAGTCTGGGCGGCTTTTCGGCATTTTGACCAGATCACCATAAATAAGTGGGGGTCCCTCTAATCTAGAGCAAAAAAAACAGCAATAACACCATTAGATGGGCAGTAACTGCGCCGGCGCAGATTAAACACACGTTTACAGGCTGCCCGAACAGGTACGGGGGCTTTAAACACTCGGCACACAAAGCCTGTTTATGCAGGTAGGGAGAGGTGGGGCTCAGCGGGCTCTCTCACAAGGAAAACCCGCGGGGTACAATACACGGGGTGGGAAGATACAGGGCCTTATACTCCCCTCGGCCGATCCTCCACAAACACCCTACCACAAGCAAGCACCGGCCCCAAACCGAACGCATGCACACCCAGGTACATTAAACTGCCCGAAAAACTGACACTGCCCCCTAGTGAGCCAAGGGCAATAAACCAACAGCCTCTCACATATGCACCAGGATTCAGAGGGACTCTTAAAGAACATATACTGAAATATAATGTGCCGCATATATATATATATATATATATAATACATATACACTATATATATATATATATACATAGCAGGATTATATACTTCTATACAAGGTCAGATATAGATCTCCGGGGCACCGTTTAACCGATAAGCCTCCATGGCGGGTTAAATGCGTCAACATTTGAGCTCAGCTCTTACCCTGGAAGGCTATCTGGTGCTTGTCTATGATGTCCCCGCCAACTCTCCTCAGAGTGTCCATGGCTTTCCTTTGTCCGGCCGAGGCCAGCACCAAGGAGCTCTTTTTCGCCCCGGCGTATTCCTTAAAGTAGTCCACAAGCAGCCGCTGGGTGTCCATGTACAGATTATCCTTAGGACAGGTGGGGCTGTCCGGAGGGGAGGTAGACCCCCTGGACGAGGCCTCCATCTCCACGTCGCTTTCCTCTAGCTCTTCCTGGGAGGACGGTAACGAGCTGCCCGCTTTGTATCCAAAGCCGTTGAGAAGCGGCCTGGGTGGCACCTCGGCTCCCCCTTCCCCGACCTCCTCACACCGTTCGCGTTTTTTCTCCAGCGGAGGCAGCCTCGGAACCACCGGAAGCATTGGCACGGGGGCCGCGAGGCCTGTCGGAAATGAAGGGTGGGCGGCAGGGCTAGCCAGGACTCCCGTGTTCTTCCCTGAGGAGGTGAGAGCGCCCCCCGTGAAGTACAGCTGGATGGGCACGTTACGGTTCAACGACATTAACGGCTGGCTCATTCTCTCGTAAAAACGCGGCAGATCCCAGAGCGAAATGAACTACGTCAGCGGCAGAGCGCAGTAACAAAACCCAGGGAGGAAGTGGGCGTTCCTGCCCATATATGGCAGGCCCCGCCCCACAATGGCTTAATCCAATTCAATCATGTTTAAAAAGATGAAAGAAAAAGAACATACGTAACAGGGGAATTTGCGACGTCATTTACTTTCAGATTAATCAAAGGCTTTTATTAACAGAGAAAGTGAGGGCACATAAGAACCATTCGGCCCATCTAGTCTGCCCGACCTCTATACCACACAGACCACGTGTTTACCCATCATATGGGGGGGTCCTAGGGTATTTGCCCCAATCTCAGGATGAAGGGGCAGCAGATCCTCAGAGGGTCACACAGCCTGGAGCTGCCAGTATATTATGGGTGATACTCCTGCTTGAAAGCAGGTGAATCTTTAAATGAAGGCGACCGGAGGACCGGTATCATGCCTGTTCCGTGTTTAAATTTGCACACCGTATTAGCCTCTACCGCTTCTGATGGGAGGTTGTTCCACTTATCTACCACTTTTTTTTTACTTTGACTGTACCTTTAACAGGAACACCCGGCTGCTCTGCGTCGAGCAGCTGCCCCGAGGTGTGTTTGTTCTTTACGCTGGGAAATTTGAGCATTCATCCACTGTGTTATCGACACTCGGAAAGCCCTCGGCAGCTGTTCCCGTGCCGGCGTAATTAACGTTCGAGAAACATCGCTGCGGTGTGTTGGGGGGGGGGGGTGTTCTGAAGTTTTAGATACATTTTCATTGATTCCGTTTACTTGGGGTTCCCTTTAATAAGATCTGGAATTATTACATATATAATATATATAAAGAGAGAGATTCTCTCAAACTGTTATAACTTTCATCACTTATGGCCATACCTGGGAAGTCTGTGGGTTTCGCAGCTTAGGCAGCAAGTCCCCAGGTGGCAGTCCCAACGCCCCAAACGGGCGACTTCCGCTACGCCACCGGTGTGCCGCTGGAAAGAGCTCGGATCTCCCAAAACGGCCCGTTTCCAGCACGGCGGATTCCCTGCGCTACAAATAACAGGTGGTGTGCCTTAAAATCCACCCACTCCCTGCCCTCTTCCCTCCCCAAAAAGATTGAAGGTACCTGGTAGCCCCATCGTGTATGCAGCTAGCCTCGCTGAGGAGGATGGGCTCCGGGTGGCCTTAGCAGGGCAGTTCCCAGGTAGGCTTATGTCCCTTTAAAATGTCATGTGATCAGTCAGATCCCCCCATACACATTTGCCCCCTTTCTGTCCCACCATATGGCTTTGCAGAAGACCTCCTGCCATATGGTGTACATACCGCTCCAGCACCAGCTTGGCAAGGGGTATAACGGTGTTAGGGGGTCTAACAATCAAGCAGCCAATCGGGGGGTGCAAACATCACCCCCCCCCCGAGCTCTATCTTTCTTTTAATTCCTGCGGGTTCTTGAATGTATACTAAATTCAAATAACTACCAATATTTATTAAATATTCATATTTTTTTGGTTCTCGTGTACTAATGGACTAATAAAACGACCGACAGCTCCTTCCTCGCTGAGCGTCCCTATTCGGTGAAGCAGAAGTTCTCGGTGTCGGTTCCTCTTCAGCCACTATCGGGGTCAGCGCGGAAAGTCTCTCTTCAGAATTTACTAGAGGTTTTTAGTCTTAAATTTGAACGGCATTCCCCTATTTCGCTCTGTGACCGGTGCAGGACTCTGAGCAGACGGAGTTTAATAAGCAGTCTCCATCGGATGGACGCTTGAACTTTTCTGGGGCAAGAATTCAACGCCGTGTTTCTATTTTAAAGAAGAAAGACGGCGGTAGAAGCGCTGTGGCCTCGGAGACGCGGGTTTACAGCAAACATTTATTCCGCGTCCCTGTATTCCTGGCAGGGAGCCGCCGCTGTGTTCCTCCCCAGAATTGGCAGCGTAGAGGCCACCCACGGTGCTGTGTTTTTCCCGCAGCTTCTGGAAAATTTCCCAAAGCACCCTGCCTGCACCGGGTTTCTTGCACGGTTATACAATCCCGCACGAAGCTGACGTTCCACTTACGCCGTGGAATTTAAACCCTGCCTTAGGAACGGTTAAACGCCCAAAACCTCGTCTTTAAATGGAGGTCTGATTAGGTCCCCTTTCCTAATTCATGGACATTTGTGCTTTGGCCACCGTCCGATCGGCACTCGCCGTAGAGCCCATTTATATGGAGAGCGGACGTGTGGTCCTCAACTGACGGATCTATGGTTCCCACCGTGTTTTATGCCATGGTTACTATTGAAATCCCCGATAGGTCCGACCAGTGTCTCCATAGTTTCCTTTTGCCCAGTGTGGCGAGTCTTTAAACGGCGGAGCGCCAGAGTATGACATCATACGTCAATGCGCAGCAGGAAGCATGGCAGAGCAGAGGGGGTGGATAGTTGTACTGCCCTGGGACATCGCTGGCGATAAATACCCCACTGTAGACTACCGCTATACTAAGGACGAGGCTTCGTGATGTACACCGGCTAGTAAGCAGGAAGCGGAATCTCTCTATCTAATGAATCATTCACATGATGAATCAGATGGCATATTCTGCATATTGTGCAACATAATCAGTCCATTGTTGTCTGATTAACATTCTATAGAACAGGAAGAGGACACTTACATGTATCTTACTTAGTTGCACGCTGATTCCAAAAGTAAAAGGCAGAACATTTTAGGAATTTTAAGACGTCGAAAGATTTGATTTTATCTCAAGACTGTTAATCAAACGCTCCGTAAACGACAAGCCTAAGAGCCAAAGCCCTGGTACGTTTTGAATAATGTTCCTCTGTTTCTGGGATGAAGGACCCACCAAAGCCATGGCCACCATTACCAGTAGCTTGTACTTACGTGAGCACTGGAAACACTGACTCCTCCACGCGTGCTGAGAACATCTGGAGAACCTACAGCTGGTGTATGAGCTGCGTTTAGGTTGGGTGCCACCTTGAAGCACTGAAGCACCCCAGCGTCCACCTTGACCTAAGCCATGGCTGCCATTCTCTCAGCTGAGCATCAGGATGATGTCATACCCCGGCACTCCATCTCAGAAGCACACGCACGGATGGGTAAGACAACCATGGAAGACCCACCATGGTGTAAATGAGCCGGTTACAAACCCCCCTGGTGAGCCTGATTGTCTGGGGCTATCTAGTTGACCTGGGGCAGAATACACTAATGAGAAAAGGGCTAATGTTGAGAGAACTTATAAGACAGAACATCCTCATGATCTTTCCTTTGTCTCTGTACCCACTCTTTATGGATTCCCTTCTATTCTAATATCTTCAGGATACATTCCGGGGAAAATATAAACGTGTTGACCTTCCCCGGGAAGGGACCTGTTGAGGATGAATGAACTCTGAGTACATTGGGTTCTCTTTATCAATTAACAATGTGTTTGCATATCAATATACACAAAGCAGGAACACGATGTACGAGTATTTGTTGCTAAGCCCGTGGTGACGTCAGCCAGCTCCTCGAATGTCCCACCAAGATGTCAATTATACTTAGTGAGTTAATGAGCCGGGTTACCGCCAGTGCTTGACATCAAAAAGACTCGCAAATAACCACTTAGACAGGGACCACCGCAGCCGGTAAACTTTTTTAATACATTGCTTAATAATGGAAATCAATGAGGACTTGTGCTTTCCTAATTAAATATCCTTTTGCTACAAATTGCATCATGTCTCGGTTTTAATAACTGCAGTATTTTTAAAGGGATTTAAAAGGAAACCGTGGCCAACCAGGCCTTTTCGCATCATTCAAATCGTATATTAAAGCTACCCATGGTCTGCGCTTTGTCTTTCTATTGATGTAATGGTTTTGGTTTAGAACTAAAAGGGAGCGTTAACTGAATGAGAGGTAACCATCCTAATTCTGTGATTCTCCTTATCATACTGTGTTTGGCAAACCAAAGAATATTTCAGTCTTCATCGCCCAGGCAGACTCTCTGACCAATGAAAGTCTATGGGGAAACTGGCTTCATTAGCATTGCCATAAAGCATCGGCTCAGTGTGGTGTCTGAGAAGGGAAAGGCGTGGCTCGCGTGACAACAATGGTGGCCTCTGTGTCTAAAGATAAAATTGGAGTGAAATAAGATAAGTGCTACTGTACACGGCGCTGGATTATATTATTTGTTTTCACGGAACTTCCTCTTTAATATGAAAACCATACTGCTGACTACACTCACTGCTGACCTCAGACCTTTGGAAGGATATTAATGGACTTTATTCACACAGTTTAATTTAGAAAGCCATTTCCTGCTGTTTCTATACATATTATTGTGGCTTTTCGGGCTGTAGAACCCTGCGATCCCCTCGTACCCAGCAAACTTTTAGGTCTACCTACTGTTGGAGCTGCTGTAAGATCTCAAACCATACTTTGTCCTCAACCCTGTCTCTTCGTTTAGAGCAGCCTTTGGACCGTCCCACGCATGGCTGGTTAATCCTTCTGCCCCACAGATTATAGACGACTTTCTATAAATCAATAACTAATAATTAATTTTATCTGCATGATTTAGCTATTGCCCGATCACGGAAATTACCCTTAGCTCCCTTCTCTCTCCCTTCTCTCTCATCTGCTGTTAACACTCACTATTTACATGGCTTTGTTACATAGATACTCCCCAGGGGTAGCTAAGTAACCTCTAGTGTTTTATAATCCATCTTACCATTAAACACTCCGAAGAGCCATAAACCATCTACGCGCAGCCAAACTGAACTATTTCAAAGGTTGCTAGTTGCCAGCTTTATGGTGCTGGTTTCAAACTGGTTCCCGTTGCTCGCAGAAGCAGGAGCTAAGCTTAAAGTGCTCGCCACTTTCGACTTGTTTCTCCAGGATCGGGTCTTCACCAGAAGACTTCGTTGACCGTCTTCTCTGGAGCCAATACAGCGAGATCCATGTTTGCACTTACTAAACATCGAGTTAAAGCATTCTTCTTCTCTATGGTTTACGAAAGGGCCGTCACCTAGAGTTCCACGTCAACCGGCCCCCAATAACGCATTGTTATCCGCCATACAAAAGAGGAGGAACGTTTCACGAGCCATATTCTAAAACTAGAGGCTTAGACGGAATTTACAATTTGCTAAAATGGTGGTAGATAAATGGAATAGTCTCTCAGAAGTGGTAGAGGGTAACACAGCGAGGGGATTTAAACATGCATGGGATGGACATATGGTCTCTCAATCTAAGACGAGACCAACGACCGATTAAGGTTTGAGTCTTTGCATCAGGAATAAGGGCGGACTAGATGGGCCGGAAAAGGGCCACATAATATACAGAGAAAGGGCAAAATAAGACTAAGGGGTCGTGTTTAAAGCTAGCCCCTGTGCTTGTCAGGTTATGCGCTCACCAACTTGCCTATTCGTGGGAAAATACCAGGATTCCTGGCGGGTAGAGGCATTAAATTATGGGAAGTTTTACTTCCATTTTTTTTCTTTTTTTCCCCCAGCTTGCTCGTAATTGCCCGGCCTGCCACAAGCTGTACGATCCACGAGCCCATATCGCTTTCACCTTTGTAGGAAATGTTGTAGCCCTAAGCTAACAACTATGGGTTAAAGTACAAACCGTGAAGGGTGCGTCTCACACTGTGGACGGGGAAATAACATGAAAAAAGAATCGCACTCGGATTCACTGGAAATTCTGCTGTCATACCGGTAAACCAGATCCATCACAACGTCACACTCCACTCTGATGTAATGATATGCGGGCATCCTGATTGCCTGCTTGAACACAGATGATGTCATCAGAACATCTTGACAAGTCATGGATTACAGTCACTACAATTGAATCTTCATGATGGCCAATAATTAATATTTTATGGATCTCAGGTTGTGTAATTTAGGAAGGTCTAAGGTGTGATGATTATTACATGCAGATCATGGCATATGATCATGAGTAACTCTAGCCCTGATTCTGGGAAACAATTCCCTCCCAGTATTAACTGCTACCACTTCAGCTGGCAGGTTATTACATTTATCTGCGATCACCGCATTCATGTAAAAAATATATATACATGACGATGGACAAGAAGGCTCTATACTTGGGCGGAAAATAAAAAGAATCACTTCTCATTATCCCGAGTCCATGAAAATAATGATTCCTATTAATAATAATAATATTAATAATAGTCCATTACAAGCGTGACATCTAGTGGCAGGAAATGAGAATGCGCTTAAAAAGCTTCACACCCTATTAAATCTATTAAAAGACAGAATTTATGATCAGTCACAGTACATTTTTTATAACTATTATTATATTTTATTTATATAGCACCGAAAATGCACACCGAACTTCTTACAGAAATGAGGCGGGCCCTGTATAATGTATAGTTAATGTGGGAAGGGTTCTTGCACATTTGGCAGGAAAAGTTCACCAAGGGGTCAATGAAGCATAATGGAGTTTCTCTCTCTTGGGTTAGTAAATGCTTTCAATGATTGGGTTAACCCCCCTCAGGTGTGCTGGAATCACCACATGGGTGTGGCTAATTTACCTGTCCCCCACACCTGGCCTGCGTTAGGACAATGGCAGGCCAGGGCCCTGTGGTTTCTAGTTATGCCCCTGCCTGAGTGGCTGCTTCAAACAGCCAATCAGTGGCAAGAATCAACAGACCAGCGAGGCAAAGTGGAGCTGCAGCTTCTACCCCAGGTAAGAGAATTTAGTAATAAAATTTGATGTATTAATAAACACAAAATAGGAAAAAAAACGTTAACAGGAAGACCAGGAGGCATTTAAAAAAAAGTATATATATATATTTATATTTGGAGTACTATTTACAATGAGGCTGGGACAGACAAAGCAACATTTAAGGTACCGCAGACGGATAAAACAGAAGCTCAGTTCAACGTGGATAGGAATTGTTCTAAGTGTTGTAAAAGTCCGTGCCCTTTGAACCCTCGCGTAGACAGGAAGTTCCTCCTGATTTGTCATTTGCCTGGAGGAAAACCACAAGATCTGCACGTCGTCATTAGAATACAGAAGAGATTTCAAACTTGATCTACGGCACAAATCTAGCGTACGCTATACAGACCCCCTTAGAGTCTGACCACTGGCTATTAATACTAAAAATCGCATTTATTCACCTACATTATACTAAAAAGATTGCTACAAAGTGACGCTGAAACACTTCCCTTTAACCCCAAAATTCTAAGATCTCAAGATCACGATGCTCCACACTCCCTAAATACAAAAGGAGGAGGATTGCGTTGGAAAGGGGTATTTAAATCTCCAAGTCGCGGTGAAATTGTGATTTCTCCCCCCGGCAGCTGCGGCTTTAACAACCCCCTCCTTGAGCATTCTGGAGAGGTGTTGAGTACGTGAAAGCCAGGTCTCTAAAGTTACTCCTAAATCAAACTGTGCATGCCAAGTTAGCATACACAAAGTCACTATTACACCAGGCCAGAGGGTAAAGGGGGTAGAATGAGCGTTGAATTATTGGGTATCGGTTCACCGGATGAGTGCATCGCACGGCAGCTGGAACCAATAATTCTCTGTCGCTTGCACAAGAAGAGCTCAGAGGTATCCGCTAGCGGTCCTGCTGGCACAACCTAAAGATGTTGTTCCAAAGCGCAGGTTTAAGGTTCCATCCGAGACCTTTCCGGACAGCTGCAGGACACTCGTTCAGGCTGATTTTCATAAGGCGGAGGCGCGCATGTCCTGCTATACCTAACCCGTTTTAGTAAGGACTACCCCATAATAAATCCGGGGCGCACGGTCAAGGAGGTGACGTTTCTCCATCAGATAGAAAGCTGAAAACAAACATCCAGCTTTTAGACAAAACGCGGTAAAACATCTCAATTTAATCTGCAAAGTATCTATAGGTACCCAAGCTATAAGGTACCGGAAACGTCTTCCCCTCAACAAAGTCAAGCCTCGTATGCATTTGACCACAAAACAATTATCCAAGTGTATCTACCATCCCTTCTTCCCCAAGAGTCCCATCAGGACTTCCTGAAGCTGGGTGTCCACATCTGCCAAAGACATAAACGGAAAAACAAACTTGATCAAAGATCCCGAGCCCATAACCTTGGCTACCAGTCAATGTACTTTTTTTTTTTTAAGGGGCGCTAGACGTATTTGATACATTAGGTCAGATCTTGGAGCGTTACATACTAACGCCCTGACAAATCGGCATTTTCCTTTGTGATTCACAACACAAAGTCACTAACCTTAGCAGACGTCAAGCAAGAGCTAAGGGGTTAGGAGGACGAAGCCCTATGTACCATAGTTAGTGCAGGGTCGTCCAGCGTTATAATGTGTTGGTGAGGCTAGGGTGAGTGCTGGTCTAAGACGACTTCTGCTGAGCAGGACCCTCGATACCATAAAGTGCTATGAGATCGGTGCAGTATTAATAGATTCGTTCTTTGAAGCACTGCGGTACATGGACTCACCAGTGCCAAACTAGATGATGGAGGTCCTATCGTCCTTTTTGCCTGTCCTCGTTTCCATGGGCGTCTGTTTTCTTTTTGTTTAGAGGTTTGGAGGACCCATTATACCCCTCCAGCCATAAGGTCGGGCAAGAAGAATCTTCATTTCACACCAGCCCATGGACCGACACCAACCAGTCCCCTAGAGGTAGCCCTTGACATGTATAAACCTGGATATACTTCACTTTTTTGGGACCACTCCAATCTAAAAACCATGAGAGTTTGTTTGATAACAGGGGTATTAGAACAATATGGCTGCCAGGACTATCAGGAGGAAGACAAAATGACTACGTCCCCCCCGTAAGGAGACAATATAATCTGCAAAACATCAATTAAGACCCACCGTGGACAGTAGTCTTTCTATATATCCAGCTCAACCATCTCTACAGCAGGGGAGGGCGGTCACCGGTGGGTGATGTTAGATGCCCTCAGCAAACTCCTATCTTTGTTTTGAAGGAAAGTATAGCACTTATTTAGAGCAGAGGCCACCAACCCACGGCTGTAGGGCACCTGGAGGATTGTGGGTCATTTCCAGGGCAGATCTTCATTATTTATTGCCAGTGCCCTGTTCTTATATATTCTCAGCAGACCTAACAAGGTCATCCTCCCCTACATGCTCAGGGTCAAGCAAAGTGGACTGCTAAGATCACACAACATGAACCACATGCAGTATAAGCCAACAGACCACAGGCGGCAGAGCCACCCGCAGACCAGCGCAGGGTGGGGAGGATCAATAAGCACATTAGATGGGCATTAAAGTGGACACAGAAGACTTTTGTCCTTCTGTACCACTTAACCCCTTCGTGTGCCACGGAAGTGAGCAATCCACACAATTAACGCACTGTCCATACTGCCGCTTCTCAAAGATTTCCATGTTCACCTAAATAATCTACAAGGTCAGGTAGGACACATTAAGAAAAAAGAAATCTGTGCAATTTTCCAGCTGAACGGGGGTAACAATTCCCTGTCGCACATCTCACTTCCTCTTAAAACCACCTTCAGAATGCGAGGGTGTATAGGGCAACTACCTGCCTCGGCCAAATTATTATTTTTTTTTTTTTTCAAAAATGTGTATTTTGGTGGATTTGAAGTGTAAAACAGATCCACTATTACCGGCCGAATATTTTATTCCGTGAAACCAGCGGAAAGAAAAGGCGTTAATGTGTTTACAGGTTATATTTGCCTGTGGGTTTAACTCACTGTCTCCAGAGTACAATGTGTTTTATCGTACAGAGTTCGCCACACCTCAAAACGCTCCCTTGAAACGTTTGCCCCGGGTGACGAGAGTCTGCTTTAACAGGCCAACAAGTTTCAACGTATACGACACGGGGAAATCATTTGGAACCCCCCTCCTGTGTATTCCCGAAATAAGGGAGGCGGGAGGCGACTGGTGGATGACCAACACCTAGGGGCCGAAAGTTGCGTGGGATACGGAGTTATATACTCGCCGTGGGAGGTTATGAGTCACTCTGTATTGGTACAATAAAAACGCAGCGTAACTTTACATACGTTCCAACAAATGTCTTCTGAAGCAATCGCAAGATTCTGTCTTCTTACGTTTCGTATTCTTTAAAATGGACAATAAGAAAATAAAAGCTGAACGTGGAACGTTCTCCCACTTCCCAAAACATTCCCTTTATTCGGAAATATTGGGGAAATATAATAAAAAATTAAGATAAATGTTGCTGTGTTTTCAACAGCAGGCGCCGAACACGAGGGGCGTTATTATAGATAAAATCCAAATTTTAGAAATAATTAAACTTGTATGTATGGCCACAACCTGGCCAGGGGCAGCTGACATTACTCCAGCCACTGCTGGGATACAAAGCTTATCACACTCAGCCAACCTGATATCGTAAAATGAAAAATAATAAGGCTGCTAGGGTTGGGGCTTTCATGAAGCAGGAGGACTTCTGCCGCAATGATCAAGAATTATGGATGGACCTTTTCTAGGCCAAAAGCCATAATGGGTTTATATTCCAAGTTTTAGATTGTCAAACTTTGTCATGGACCTCAGATCACAAACTTCAACGCTTAAGTCACATTTCATGGACTGAAATACCCAATGAGAACCTGGAACCAACCCAGAAAATGCCACTTTTAAAGCGCAACTATGCTTGGATTCATTTACAGCTCTATTATAATACAGGAGAAAAGAGTTACAGGTCGATCGTGATCTTGCACACTGGAAAGGATCCACTAGATTTCCAAGAAGCCCCTGCGAGGGTTGGGGAGAAATGCATGTTTGTAGGTGGCACAGAGGCACGGCCTTTCACCACGCGACGACATCAAGCAGGAGAGGAGGAAATAGGGTGGCCGGGATCGATCAGGGAGACGGACCACGTTCATGGCTCTTCGCAGCAACACCGCGGATATCCTCACAATGGCCACTAATTTTCATCATGCCTCTGCGCGCACGCACACACACAAGGAATGCTAAACCCACAATAGTATTTTACACTATGTAACAGTAAATCAGCCGAGCAAATTCCTCTTGCTCTCTGAGCTTAGCACGCGTGTCCACCACCCACTGCAATTCCCCATTCACACGGCATATCGCTGGCTTGCTTGGAGGTTAACTCTGTCCAAGATAGAAGAGCGAGTGCTGCATGTTAGCGCGGCACCGGCCCTTCCAGCGCTGACAGGGTGATGCGTTTAGGTTACAGTCCAGCCATCCCAGCTCTATGGTACAGTTGGCTGCGGGAAGGTCCGATTTTGGAGCGGCGGCGGAGAAAGCCGAGCTACCCTGCCAGCTTGCTGGTGACGAGTGAGGACTTCCTCTGCGGGAGGTCCTGTGGGGTGGGGATGTGGTCTCCCGTTACAAGGTTTTTGTCTGGCCCGGCACACGGTAGCTGCTTGTTCTTCATTTTGGCCTTGGCCATGTTATAGTCTCCCGAGTCAAAATACTTTTGCTGCAAAAACAAAGGACAGCTTAGACAGAGAAGACAGGCAAAAATATCATGGCACAATACTATGGGATAAAGGCGAGGACAACCAAACGACATCAAGCAATGGGTGACTACCCGCTTCGGTTGGTCTACTTTTCACTTCGGTTTACCTACTCTTCAAGGTCAGACAAAGAACTAGATCTCCGTAAATCGGTAGGGTCAACGTTAATAGACAACAAAATACAATAAACAAACGTGCATTGAGCAAACTAGTTTTAACGTGGCACCCTAAATGACATTCATGCTTAAGATACTCAAGGTAATACTCCTATGGCTAGCGTTTCCTACTGGAATAATAAAGTTGGAAGATTTTGAAGCTAATTCCATATGGACAGGAACAGAAATCCTAGCTCTAAAAAAGTACGGGAATATGGGGTAAAAAATCTGGGCACACAAAGATGGGTGGAAGTACTATATATATATATATATATATATATATATATAAAATATATTAAAAGCAATGCAATGAATATTTACTCCGGAGTATGACGTTAAGACAAACAGTCTTCGTCGGAGAATAAGTGCTCCGGTTGACAACTAAAATCATCTAGGTAAAGTCATCTAGAGACGCACAAAAAGACGCAATTACGTCAAAGCACTTTATTATGGAAAAATATAATGTTTACCGTCCCCTGAACGCGCAAGGCAGGTGAGGCAATGGTAGTTATTGTCATATATCACTGAGTCGTACCCACCGAGTCGCCATATAGTTTGGACGCCTTCATGGGCAGCGAAAAAAATTCTGAAATATGGAAGAAGGTCAACAAGAACACGGTCATCCTAACCCCTCTCCTTTCCCGAAGAGGAAAGGCCTTATCTGTAGGCTGTGAATATGGAGATGGTGATGGACTTCAAGCAGGGTATAACATAACATCGTGCTAACAGCAAGAGCTCCTGAGCCCATAATAAAAATAACATACCCCTTTCTGAAGCCTCTTCATCAGGAAGTCAGATCCACCTGGCTTCTGTCCTAAATTGGGGTACTTGGCCTTCAATTTCTGCTCCTCCACCTTTTCTGGAGTAACAGCTTCCTTCTCTTGCGAGTCCTGAAACAAACGATACACCAACGTGTCAAACAATGATAAGACCCTCCACTGCGGCAAGAGATCCCACCCGTAATCATACTATCTGGGTAGAACAGTGAGCTTTTTTCTCTAGATGCTCTAGAAGAAGAACCCTCTGCTCTGTGCTCCTGCTTCCTGGAGAAACGGGGACCCAACGAAGACAACCAAGGCCAAACACTGAACCATTTGAACGCCAAATTCAGTCGCCTGCCACAGATTTCCAAATGACATCTTCACAAGGCTTTTGTTTTTGGCTCTACAGAGACCCATGTGGCTCCTACCTTACAGTTACACGCGGACACATGTCCCAGGGCCACGACACCTAAACCTCCGCCTTGGGCACGCGTGTGTAGACATGTAAAGTCCGACGTGACCTGAACACGTTGTCATATGACTCCGCACGGTAGTCAAGGCCATCCCACCCACCTCTAATCTGGAGGTCAAAGGGGTGGAAATGATCAACTTTGTTGGTTATTGCTGAGAAACACGGTGGTCTTTCCAACAATATCCAGTATCAGAATTCTTTAACAAAGTAACATTATTATATTTGACGTCTCCTTCCTTGCTCTGCAGAGTGCTTGACTTAATAAATCGGGAGCCTGTGTGTGTACGCAGGGTGGGCACATGCGCAGTGTGATACCCGACTTAACTCAGGAAGCAGTTGGGGGGGGGAATAAACAGGGTTTGCCTTACTGATCTCTAAAAGAAATCTCATGGCAGATCAGACCTGTTCGGCCCGTCTAGTCGGTCGTTTCTCCTGCTGTAAAGATTCAGACCTTAATCAGCGTTAGTCTCGTCTTAGATTCAGGAGCCGTATGTCCCATGCATGTACACCCTCACTGTATTACCCTCTACCACTTCTGCTGGGAGGTTGTTCCACATATCTACCACCCTCTCGGTAAAGTTCAACATCCTTACGTTCCACCTAAGCCTCTGATCCTCTAGTTTTAGGTTATGTCCTCTTGTTCTAACCAACTATGTAATCGAGCAAAATTGTTTATTTTATTGTCACCAGTTTATTTATAAAGCCATTTCCTGCTGTTTCTATACACCTTACCGGGGCTTTTGGGCAGTAGAACCCTGCGATACCCTCATACCCAGCAAACATTCTGACCTCCTAGAAAAGAGGGGTATCAGGGGAGGGAAAAACAGCACCATCGAGGGTGATTTGGGCCTCACACTGGTGTAAATAAGAACACTAAGGATTATTATGAGGTTATAAACTGTCTGTCAAATCAAAACCCACACATGGAAATCTCAGGTTTTAATATAATAATATTTGTAATAATAATTTTATTTGTATTGATCTCAGGCAAACATAGAATAACTCATAACATGTAGGATAACTCAAACATGCTGTAATATATATATATATATATATATATATACACATACACATACATATACACACACACAAATACAAATGGACACCCATCCCTTACATTTAAACAATTTGTAAATAAAGTGCACAGTGAGGCTTTTTTATCATATGGTTCATTATATGTGTGTGTATTCAGCACCTCTTCCATATATATATATATATATATATATATATATATATATATAGTTCACAGAATGGGTGTGTGTATATAGATAATATTTGCCATATGGTCCCTAGAGTGGGTGAGTGTATATATATTGTCCATATGGTCTATAGAATGGGTGTATGCAATTAGACGTGCATGGGTGTGTATGAAGGTATATACAACCAGTGAGATCCCTTTACAATGTACATGTATGTAGAGACCCACATATATACCAGAGGGATCCCCCAGAATCCAGAGATCCTTAGCCCCGCCCTCGTCACTGACAGCCCCCTGCATACCAGCCAATACCAGCCAATACCAGACAGAAATTGCTTAACTGGCAACAGCTCAAGCCAATCAGCTGGTTGCACGGGCTATTAAGGCCCAGGAGGCCCCTGTGGTACATCTATACCCTCACACATCAGTCACTAAGGGAAGGGTTAGGCAGCAGCCATGGTGAGCAGCTCCGTCACCTGTTTCTCTTCGCCAGTCTCCTCCAGGTGCACGTCGCCTCCGTATTTCTCGGACATGGCGCCGGTTGAGGGTGGGGAAAGGGAAACTGAGGTGAAATGAAGCGACTTTCCCGGCGGGAACCACGGTCCAACAAACCCCGCTATCTCTGCTCCAAAATGGCTGCCACCGCGCCTGACGTCACAGGCTGGACTGGGTAGCCCCCTCCTTCCCCTCGGTCAGCGCAAGGCGAACCCACCAATCAGCGACCGCCATGACGTCATAGCTAGCCACTAACGAAAAAGCACAGAGCGATAATGCCCGCCCCTCACTAACTAGCATACAAAAGAACCAATAGAAACAAGAAGGTGGGCAAAGGGACTATGGTAGCCAATCAAAAAAAGGTCGTGACTGGATTCTGTTGCCATGGGAGAGATGCCTCAATGTGCAGAGATCAAAGCATGTGATCAGCATGTTATTCAGTGTCTCTGACAAGGAGGGGGCTCAGATGACTCCAGAGAGGCTATCATCTCAAACTAGGGGGTGTTAAACCCAAGTTAGGGGCCCCTTTTTCTTCATGCTCGGAGCCCAAATCAATAATCCTTGGCTGGCTAAGCACCGTGGGAGTTATCATCCCATAACAGCCAGGTATACTGCATGGGCATTTAAACTATTTACTGTTAGTCTGATATTAATCACTAGGTGGTGCCAGTGCTAAAGGATTACTAGTCATAGCTACCAACTCTCCCTGTTCATGAAGCATGTGATGTGCCCTGGGTATTAGGCTATCACATGGTTCTACAGCCATAAAAGCCCTCATAATGTGTTGGGTTTTTTTGTAAATGCGTTTATAAATAAATGTTGTAAATAAAAAACATTCTTCGTCTAAACAGCATGCTCATTTGCATATCAAATGTTACATATAAAGTCTTAGCAAAGGCCCGCCCACTATGAGGCCTCTAACCGCATCCTTTATTTCACCAGGTGAAAGGTTTAGAGGTGTATAAAAAGGTTAATGATGCTCCGCCCTCTGGGGCAGGTAGCTACCTGCAGTGATGCAGGGCTCGTTAGTGGTCTCTGCTGGTCTGGATGGCGGGAGGTCAGTGAGGTGATTGTGAGCCTGTGAGAGCAAACTGCTGGGATAAAGCTCTCTGCCATTGCCCGGAAGGTACTTGCCCAACATTTTATACTGGAAACGGTTACTGGTTTTTTACCTGTTGCTGGGAAGAGACTCTGGCCCCTGAGAGGGGGCAAATCAAATGAGTTTTGGGTTGAAATTGTCCTTGTTTTGTGGTAATATAGGCCCTCTGAGGGGGCTCACCCTAGTGGCATGTTTCCATGGCAGTGGGGTACTCCTGTGCCCAGGTAACTTGAGGAGCTGCTTTTCAAAATGGGATAGCGTTGAAAGTGAATGGCTGAGGAGCGGGCTGTATAACAGCAGCCGTGTACACGGCCTCAGCCCATGGTGTGGAGCTAGCGCCATCCAAAATGGCTCCTGCAGAAAGTGGCATTGTTTGCCCCGTGTTTGAAGCAGGGGTCAACTTGCATGTGTTTAGTATGTTACTTTTTAATGAGGGGCCAAAATGGTGGCGGTTGTGGTAGTCCCCCTTCTACATATGCCCCCTCTTGCTTTCAAGGACACCCCAAATTTGTTTCTCATTCATGGTGCCCCTACTGAGGCTTTTTATTATTGGGGCCACAGTGGGTGCCATGTTTGACACTGGCAATGCAAGAATCAGGGCATACAAAAGTACAAGCAGGCTACCTGCTCACAACACTTATTGCCCCATGTTTGCGGGGTGTTGTCATACCTTGGAAATCTCTAAATATTGACCCTTTAATAGCCTGTAGTGACTCTCCGAACGTGTTACTTAAATTGCACTGATACCCATCCTCATGGAAACCTTGACTTGTCATTATTTAGATACCTCGCTGAGTCACCTGCATTCAAGCAGGGATATCAACCGTAACATACTGGGGGCCACACTACCAGTTGGGAGTGGAGAAGAGATCCAGACTGTGACCCTGAGAGTTTTGTCAATGGGTATGGCAAATGGCCCTGCTGCTTATCCAGGGTCTGCTTGCTTTTCCAAGCAGGAAGGAACGAATGGGTATCTGTCTATCGTCAGAGGAGGTAAGACTAATGATATGCTGATAATGAATGTTTTGGGCACTGAGCCCTATTAGGGCACTCTTATTTGGTTAGAGACAAATCGGTGTGTGCTCTCTAAGAACGTCTTCAAAATCTCTGGCTGGATCTTAAAGACTCCACTGTTGCCAGTGTGATCACAGCATGCTAACATACACGGGCACCCTCCCACCCACTAGTGTACCTGGGCAAGAAAGCAAACGTACCCGGGCAGGCCCCTTCTCCACTAACATACCTAGGCAGGCAAACATACCCAGGCAGGCACCCACCCACACAGTAGCTTACCCGGGCAGGCAACCAACCTCCCACCTACGTAGTAGCATACCCAGGCAGGCGACCCCCCCCCCGACCCCCCCCCCCCCCCCCGACCCACTCACGCAACCACCCACCCACCAACTCATGCACCCACTAGCGTACCTGGGCAGGCGACCACCGCCCATCTATTAGCGTACCTGGGTAGGCGACCCCCGCCCACCCATTAGCATACCTGGGCAGGCTACCCCCCCACACCCACTAGTGTACCTGTGGCTCTGTGTGTGTGCGTACCTGTGGCTCTGTGTGTGTGTGTGCATACCTGTGGCTCTGTGTGTGTGTGTGCGTACCTGTGGCTCTGTGTGTGTGTGTGCGTACCTGTGGCTCTGTGTGTGTGTGTGCGTACCTGTGGCTCTGTGTGTGCGTGCGTACCTGTGGCTCTGTGTGTGCGTGCGTACCTGTGGCTCTGTGTGTGCGTGCGTACCTGTGGCGCTGTGTGTGCGGGCGTACCCAGAGGCGCTGTGTGTGCGGGCGTACCCAGAGGCGCTGTGTGTGCGGGCGTACCCAGAGGCGCTGTGTGTGCGGGCGTACCCAGAGGCGCTGTGTGTGCGGGCGCGCCCATGGATTGCGCGCTGTGTGTGCGGGCGCGCCCATGGATTGCGCGCTGTGTGTGCGGGCGCGCCCATGGATTGCGCGCTGTGTGTGCGGGCGCGCCCATGGATTGCGCGCTGTGTGTGCGGGCGCGCCCATGGATTGCGCGCTGTGTGTGCGGGCGCGCCCATGGATTGCGCGCTGTGTGTGCGGGCGCGCCCATGGATTGCGCGCTGTGTGTGCGGGCGCGCCCATGGATTGCGCGCTGTGTGTGCGGGCGCGCCCATGGATTGCGCGCTGTGTGTGCGGGCGCGCCCATGGATTGCGCGCTGTGTGTGCGGGCGCGCCCATGGATTGCGCGCTGTGTGTGCGGGCGCGCCCATGGATTGCGCGCTGTGTGTGCGGGCGCGCCCATGGATTGCGCGCTGTGTGTGCGGGCGCGCCCATGGATTGCGCGCTGTGTGTGCGGGCGCGCCCATGGATTGCGCGCTGTGTGTGCGGGCGCGCCCATGGATTGCGCGCTGTGTGTGCGGGCGCGCCCATGGATTGCGCGCTGTGTGTGCGTGTACCTGTGGCTATCTTTGTGTGTGAGCGCGTGTGTGTACGCGAGGCTGGCTGTGTGTGTGAGCGCGCCTGTGTGTACGCGAGGCTGGCTGTGTGTGTGTACGCTAAGCTGGCTGTGTGTGTGTGAGCGCGCGCGTGTGCGTGTACGCGAGGCTGGCTGTGTACGCGAAGCTGGCTGTGTGTGTGTGTGTGTGTGTGTGTGTGTGTGTGTGTGTGTACACGAAGCTGGCTGTGTGTGTGTGTGTACGCGAAGCTGGCTGTGTGTGTGTGTACGCGAAGCTGGCTGTGTGCGAGTGTGCGAGCGTACGCTAGGGTGTATGCAAGTGTGCGAGCGTACCCGGGGCTGCGTTTGTGTGGTTGAGCGTACGCGGGGCTGCGTGTGTGTGCGCACGCGGGGCTGCGCAATATACCTATCCCATGCATGTTTACATTCCCTCACTGTACCACATTTGCTGGGAGACTGTTCAATTCATCTACCACCCTCTCAGTAAAGTAAAATGCCCTTATATTACACGTGTACATATAGTATAAAAAAAAAAAAGCTGTCTCCAAAGTCCATGTTCCCACACGCACAGGTGAGTCAATTAATGTCTCTGGCAGACCCACCGGGATGATTAAAGGGCCAGCTGTGCATAGAGGGAGAGGGGCCAAATATTCATATCTCTCTCACTCACACTGGCCATTGTGAACACATGCAGTTATGTGTAATGGCCACTAGGTGGCTGCAGACTGTTAGAGATCAGACCCCAATCTTATTGGCAATGTTAAGTAGATCCAAGGTAGCCCCTAAGGGTACAAATTGCTTACTCTTCACTTTTCTATTTCGTGACCAGTTTAGCTCTCCATAGATATCTACTTTCTAAGGTAAACTCTGCAGCAAGTATTCTGTCTCCGTGTCCTTGTGCGACAACGTACGCCAACAGTACAGGTGGCAACGGTGACCGTAATATTCTGCTGAATCCTTTAAAAGGATTGGTGAATGGGCATATAAAGCACCCTGCCCCAGAGGCCTGGTAATCGGTTCCGATTTCCGGAGCGTTCCCCGACTCCGCGCTGATATGACATCATATCTCGCTTCTCAGCATGGTAGGCACCAGCTGCCGAGGGAAGTGGTAGGGGGCAATGGGGACGCTGCAAGCGTACGTCTCTGCTAATATGTATCTGTTTGTATTTCTTCCAACACCAGTAAGCCACGCTTCGAACATTCAATTCAGAACATTTAATTTCCGCGTTAACATCACCACAAACAAATCGCACAATGAGGTATCTGAGAACTTTGGTATAAAATGTACATGTTTTCAAAATGTGTACAGGCAAAAAAAAACCAAACTTTGGTTAATTAGCACAAATAACAAACTTTAAACGACCAAGTTTCTTCTTTATACATGTTTGTGTGTATATATATATATATATATATATATATATATATATATATATGTATTAAAATGCACACGTGTTTGTATAATACTGCATGTATTAACATGAAAGTAATCATTAAATACAGAAATACGTAAAAAGTTTGTATGCCGTGTGCCCCGAAGACAGGGATGAATTATTTAACCCTCCGAGTGCCAGGGGGCTGAAATATGTCTTTACCCCTCTGGCACCCAAAAGATTTACCTGCATATTGGCAATCATCCATATGATGAAAAGGAAATATGGTTAAAACAAGAAATTTGTAATGCATTTTTCACACTTATGGTACTCAAAGTACTCACACAAGTGCCTTCTGTCTTAATAAAGTACCCTATTCTCCTATCTGACCTAGTGTTAATTATTCATTGCTTGGTTCTTCTTAAATGTTCAAATTCTCCCACCTCCCCATTTTGGCTTTGGCTACACCACTTTGGGAGATAGATATATATATATATATATATATATATATATATATATATATATATATATATATATATTGTAGCATTTAACAATATTACCGTTTAGTATTTTCAATTTCTGAACCATAATACTGAAGGAGTGGATTCCAGGTCATCGGAGAAGAAAATATCTCCAATGTTTAATGGATAGTTTCAATCAAACAATGAGCTAGCTTATGTTTGTGGCTTCGTAATATTGCACTTTGTTTAGAAGAAAAACGTAATTGTACAGCAACTTTGATTGTTTTGATAGCTTTTTTTTGGTCATTCAAAAATTTGCGTAAAAAATTGTTAATTTTACATAACCTTCCAAGTGTCCCTGGTTAGTTTGGCCAGTCCCTCTTTGTGCCTCAAATCCTTGTGTCCCTCTCTCCTCTCCTGATGTCTCTTTTCTAAGAGCTCATAGTGTTTGCTGGGCATGAGGGTATTGCGGGAAATGGCTTTATAAGTTAAATTGGGTAAAGAGAATGCATTATTCTTGTAGATACCTTACTCTGTGAGATAAAGGTCTATAAATAGTCTTATGTCCCACCTGTCTTACCAAACCCCCTAAAACAAAAGGCTATTTGGCTATGAGGGGTTGTTGGACGGTATGGCATTTGTGGTGCTTATCACCTATCATTAATACTACACTTGCTAACTCTCCAGGTCTGACCCAGAGTCTTCGGGAAAAGAGTTGTTTCCCTGGGTCTTCGGGTCACTTTACTCTTTTTCCACTTCCCCTCCTTCCACCCACCTACTTAAGACCGGGGAAAGCCCCACCCCATGCATGGATAGCAATGCCCCACATATGGCTAGCCCCACCTACATCCCATGGTAGTCCTGCCCCCTCATGAAGCCACTCCCCCTCTGAAGTTTCCACATATAAGTCCTACCCTATAATTCTCATCCCTTTTTCAGTTGAATAAAAAATGGGTTTGCTCTTCACTTTCTGACCCTGTTTCCCGAGCGCTAAAATTGACGCTCTTGTGAGCTCACAAACGCCACATACTCTTCTCATATCCACTAAATAACCCAGGATTAATTGTCACACGCGCACATTTTAATTATTATAAAATCTTTGGTATAAGTCAGAAGAGGATTTCTCATCCTGTATTTTCTGGGGCATTTTCATAAATGCCCCCCCAAAATGTATGTTTCCTTCACCAAGCAAAAATGCATTCATAGCCCCCCATATCACCAAAACAAAAATATTTTTCAACCCATTTTCAGTCTGTTTTGAGGGAGGGCAGCCATTTTGAATTGGTGACTTAATTTAAGAAATAATGCATTATACAGGGCCATCTCAGCCCTCCCTGAAGAAGAAGCTCATTAGGGTTGGCCCGTTATGATGCATGGTGGAGTTGGGGAGATGAAGTCTTCACTGTACTGCAAACTCAGTTTAGTGAAAACAGCCCTAATGGTATCTAAAAATATGTGCAATAAATTAAAATATCACCTTGGTTTAATTTTAACCCCAGCTTTATTTAGGTTGCTTTGTACACCTGTTGGTTGGGTTGGCTTTATAGACGCGCACCCCATGTGTCTTTTCACATGACTCTTGCCTTTTATCTGTAATGTAGGTGGTATATCACCATGTTATTTAGAATGATTCTCTACGAGTGGAGGTGTTCCTTTTTATATAGAAAGGTTTAGCTTCACAGGTTGCATCGTATAAACCAGGTCAGCCACCGGAATCAATAGCCTGTTTATTTTTATTTAGGATGCTGGAGCCAAGGAGCTAATGGGAGAGGGGAAATGTATGATGGCCTTCCATACGTCATAAGGACAATAGATGTAGTTTAGTCTAGGTGGACTACATAGCCATATATAATAAGGGAAGTCATACATTTGGGGAGGTTATTGGGGTACTTTTGTATTATTGAAAAAGGAAGCCATTTTGTTATAGGAGCCATTTTGTTGAGGTCTTAATGGTTCTCAGAATCCCGGCCAGTAGCCCTTGTACTCTTTACATAAGAGGGGGGCAAAGAAAAATTGTCTACAGATTGTATTTATTCCCCACCTCCTTTGAGTAAATCAGATTAGTTTATATTCAATGTGGTTGGATTCATGTATGGGCAACCTACATCCTGAATCCCTACTATGGTGGGACACGGCCTTGCTCAATGCCAATTTATTTAACAACGCGCTACGATTAACAATACCCAGCAAAATGTAGGCTATTCAGCAAATGTAGCGGTGTCCACTCTGGAACCAAAAGGGTTAGTGACCCCCCATCAGATCTGAGGCAGCCGCTACTGAATAGAGTAGTCTTTGACCTTCCAGCCTCCTCCTCCTCTCAACCCCTGCTGTTCCATTGAACTCGCTAATTCCTCCTCAGTCGGCCAGGAATTAACTGGAGCACTTCGGGCAGAGGGGTAGATGCATGTCCAGGCTGCAAGTCACAGCTTTTGAAGCCCAAAAAGGTCAACAACTCTTTAAAGTCACTTTGCTAGGCTTTGAAATGTTACTGTGAGTGTTTGGGGTCACGTTAACACGACTTACAGTGATGACTGAAGCCCTTTCCATCCTTATAAGTGATTTATAAGTACAAGGGCGGATTTCTTTAACAAAGCAACAACTGGTGATTACAATTTAAAGGTTCAAACATAAAGGCCTTTGCCATAAAATGTGATATCTTGTATATAATATGACTTCGACGCAAAAAGCTCTTCTAGTGAGATGTGTTTAGCGGTGTTCTTTAAGACGACATAGGATATTTGTTGTAGAAAAGAATACAAATGGCTGAAGTAACATTGACTTTTGGTTGACAGGAGGTAGACCTTACTAGACTACAATTCCTGACAGTTGTGGTCATATATATATAATTTATTTCTGCCCATTAATTAACGTTTGAATTAGAATGTTTTCTCTTGGGGTAAGGCATAACTCCGTTGATTCCAATTGTTCGCTTATGAGACCTCCCAGGAGTTGGTCTATAAGGTCCATAGACCTCGGATAACTATTTGGCTGACTTCTGTTTCTGAAGAGGAAATTTAAACTTATTTTTTGGTACAACAACTAAGGTTCTTAAAGTGAATCTTGTTTTTCCAAACAATAATTCAATTAACTTAAATATAATACTCGGACAAGTTATCGTAAAAGCATATATATTTTTTTTATAATTTCAAACACTTTTTTTTTTTTTTTTATTAAATGGATTTGTTTTTGGCTAGGGTTCTGAAAATCTGACCTTATTCCAAATTAAAATTACTTTCCCCTTTTTTCCTCTAGGTATTTTCTTTGGATAATTAATTTAGAAAGGTCAGATCTCAGTTTTAAAGCATGTCAAACCCTTATGGTTTTCTGTACTCACATCCTTCGAGGACATGCGCAGGTAGGGAGGCACAACATTTCAGCTAAATAGACTTCCCAAATACCGGATCAGGGTGTGTTTTGTGTGATGCATGGAACACGTTGGAACCTAGTGTATAAAACATTACATATCCCACATGATGTACTTTAAATGATAAACTGCCTATGGGTCCTTTAGTAACTCCATCCATACAAAACCTTCTGGAAACTATATCTCCTCCTTGAAGAATGACCCAAAGTCCAGCTAAAGGTTTTCCACGATAACCCATTAAAAAAAAAATCACAATGATGAATGGTTGTAAAATATGGAGTTGGAAATCATACATGGATCTCAAAAATGGAGAGATTGTAGGCAGGTGACCTCCCTGCGGAAACAAATGCCTAATTTGTGATAGGACAGACAAATATTTTGTACCTTGCTGATTGTGCTCTCAGCATTCTAAAATAAACTCCAAAGAAATAATGGAGAAAAATAATTTTGTACCCCGAGAACCCATGTAAAGAGGTATCGGTCAAATGTCTGAGACTACAACTGTTGGAGAGATTAGCCATTCGATCAAACCCCTTAGTGTCATCTCTTCTCACGACACTTAAGTGTTCGTGTTTCTTAACTGGTGTACGTGATGGAGGGTTGGTCTAGATGAAGGCTAATCTTCTATCTTTGGTTGGTAGCACTATAGTCCTATTCTCATGCTTTGGTGCAAGCAATAGCTGAACCCCCCTTGGAGGCCAAAGATCCAGAGGATGTCTGGTGTCCGTGACCCTCGTCCATCCACTTATCCAGGCTTCTACGGCGGGCGTTCATGAAGAAGTTGCTGACCGTGGAGAGCTCCAGGCCCAGCTGCTGAGCTATGGTGATCTGTAATTCTTTGGAGGGCCGCTGGTTCTCGTGAAAGATGGCGTGTAGCGTGCGTCTTTGGATGTCGGTGAAAACCAGCCGGTGCCTCTTAGGCACGTGATTTCTTTCTGCTTTGCTTTGTTCTTGCTCTTTCCTTTTGCAGGCTGTGGGCAGATATAAAAAAAGAGAGAAAATAAGTCAATTAATACGAAATTATGCTTGGAACACCTTTAGGCAACGACGCATGAACACCCAGTTTTAATCATTTCAAATAGGTTCTGAATATTAAAATTCAGGTTCTTTGTACCCACCACTACTGCGTTACGATCTGTACAATGCAGTTTGCTTTCACCCCCCAAAAATTACATATGATTAGCATCTGTACTTTATGGAAAACCTCATTAATGGACATTAATCAGAGAAATATGATGATTGAGCACAATGACATACAAGCATTAGAAGTGACGTTAAACCAACAAAAGTCCTTTCTTTCTGTGGCTGCTCTACAGTAACCTTAAAGGGAACGTGTAAAATGGCTGAGTTGAGGGGCTGATTGGTTAGTGGCCGGTGGTACTACCTGTTACGAGGACCAAGCACCACAAACTGGATGCCGTTTCATGACCAAGTTAAAACGTTCCATCAACTAGAATTATTATATGAATGTCTTTTTGTTGTCTAAGGAAATACAGGTGAATCTTGAGCTAGTGATGTAGGCAGCAGAGGACCCCAATGCAAAAATGTGATCCTCTTGTCTGAAGAGCCCAAACCTCCTATTTGGCCCTCTGGATGAGAACCAGCAGGGTAGTGTGTATGTAATAAGAAGCTAGATGATATTGACCGGGTCTTCTGTGGCTTGAAGACCACATGGAGCTTGGCATGCAGGACCTTGTTCCATAACGGCGTTGTAGTGACCGCCTTGATATTCATCACCACCTTCATCTGAGTCCTACTCCTTTTGTATCATATGGTTGGTCTTGTTGCCTCTGTGAAGGGCTATGCGTCTGAAAATTTGTCAATATTTACTGATTTATGTTACGGTATTGCCATTCAGCCTTGAGGGGAGAAAATGTCTGAGGCTGTCTACCCACCCTGGGCATTGATTGGTACAAAAGCTTGTTACATTATTTATATTACAAAAAATACGACTTATTTTTCTAAAGTCTATGTTTTATTGCCCCCCTGCAAAATATATCGCTGCACTTTTGGGTTTGTTACAAAACCCCCCCCCCAAAAAACAAGGAAAATATTTATTTATTTTTTATTTAAACAATTGGCATGCGGGTTCTGTGAGTATCTGTTTGACTCGTACTTTAGAATAAGAGGCTGCAGGGGAGGGCAAGAGGTCTGAAACGTTATCCCATTTAAATTTCATCAATACACAATAAACGCTGTTGTCTATATCCCTGTGTGTGTTCTGACATGCATGCCCAACTATATGAAATTAAGTACATTAATCTTCGATCTTATTGTATTGGGGGGGGGGGTAGACAGACAAGACCCTGCCGGCGATGCTGATTATATAACAAAATATACCCCCCATTTCAACCTTTTGTCCCCATCTGGTCTCATCCCTCCCCCCACCTCGTGTCTGGGACGCTGCACACTGATAGAAAAATATTGATCTCCTCTTGGCTGTGTGGCCGGCATACACCACTGTATATATACATGTTAACCCTGAAAGATCCGGGTCCAGGAGCCCGCAAATCTACCATCTTACAGGGCCGAATGCAGCAACACGATTGGCTTGTACTTTGATTAGATGCCCTTTCCACTGCTAGAGTGTCAAAATAAGCTGCGTATTGAGTCAGGGCTACCGCATGTTACACGCTCACGGTACCCGATCCTGTGTGTTTTACCAGACCGCACAGTGACTGATGAATTTATGTGGACTTATGACTGTATATTTGGCAAGTGTCAGATTTCCAAGCAGTCTGTCAGTATGTCACCTAGATTATTTACTATTTTTATTTATTTAGTTTTTTTATAATTTTAGATTATTTTGTTTTTAATTTATAATGCCAACAATTTACTTCTAAAGCTTTGAAAAGACCATAATCTCACCCATTTTAAAATATATTTTATATGCATTACATATGTGTAGAACTAATAATTTCAGGCTGTTCTAAAAACATGGTGTGTCTGCCCCGTTACATCCAGATATTTCAAGAATAACGTGGTGGCCTTAATTCCCGTTCCTCCTAAATTTAGCCGTTCTAAGATAAAGAGCCTATAACCGGGACGGAACCAAAATTAAAATTTTTCAAGACGCATCCGAATTTCAGGATGTGGACTATACCCGGCGTATAAGTACTATGGGAATTCTGCTTTTTAGAAAGGGGGCAAGTAGTGGAACACCTTTCTAATAAAAGCTTTAATCAACCATGACACACGAGTTTGTAAGTAGCAATAGTGATCGTCCTTTGTTCTATACTTGATGGACAAACTGGTTTACTTAGGGACAACCTAGAAAGGGTCTCGGTGGAAGACCATCACTGCCTTTTCTTTTGGCCAATTTAGTGATTCCCACATGCGCATCAGCTGTACTGGCTGCGACGTTGGGAGAGGCACGAAGGAGGTGCCAATTTTTATTAGTGATTTTGTAGCGGCTATTAACGTGCAAAGGCTGAGAGTCCTGAACATGATGGCACCGTAAAAAAGGTTAATGTGATCAGGATCGTCTTAACTATACTGCGGCACATGCTAATTAATCCTCTCGTTAGACAGAAGACAGCTTTAAGGATGGCTGGGACAGGAGACCCCAATCTGCCCGGGCCACTGACACACATCACGTGCTCCCATATAGGCAACACTTTTATCTAGTCCACGGGAAGCAGGCACCACGGGGTAATTTTCAAAGACTTTGACAAAATGCCCCATAAGCTACAATGTCTTCCACAAGCCTTGTCAGACACTGATGTCGGTACAGTCGACTCACATAGGGACTGGCCAGTCCCAGGACATTTATGTCCATTCGTTACCTAATTGACACGCTTACTAGTGGCTTACTAACACCTTATACACAATTAACGGGGATACACTTTTCTTATTTGTAATTCACCGATTTCAGAACGTATCGCTCCTTATTAAAAAGTAGAATGGTGAATACATATCCCGTTCCTAATCTACAGTAGATGACAATCCGTAACTTCCCACCTAGCAGAATCCTCACCTACCGATTTTCCATTCCCCATCATCTCGTCATCCAGGTATAATCTGTAATAGTGTTGGTTAGAAAGGATACATCCGCAATGCTTCATTCTGAGCCAAATGGATAGCGTCTTATTAAATATATCTGATAATACAGAATGATTTGTTTTTCTTAAACAAGTGGAACTAGTGATTTGGGGCACTTAACCACAATATGGAAGGTCGGCGTAACGTTGATACTTCTACTAGGAAATAATGTCCTTTATTTACTCTAGAAATGTAGCACCATTTCAAGGAAACCACAGGTTTTCAGGCTCATACATAGATAGAAGCGAATGATAACCTGTGTTAATTGAGTGCATATTAACCGGAGACATTCTAAAACAATGGATAATGGGGGTTATGTATAAAGAGGATTCCAAATGCCAAATCTGGTAAAAAATAAAAAAATAAAATATCGCTGGCGTCTATGGTTAAAGCTCCACATTTGGAACTTCGACCCCAAATATCTGTTGGATATCTGAGATAAGGTCGATAATGATTACAATAATCATTTCTGTGGATTTATCATGCCACAAGTGACGCTAGAATAGTCTGGTCTCTGAGTGTCGTTCTTGTGAAACGCGCAAGCACAATGTGTGAAGCCACAGTCTGAGCATGCTCAGAGGCATCCATCATACAACAGGTGCAGCCATGTCGGGCAGAATAGAACATACAGAAGATCCACTTCCATTAAGAATTATGTAGATAACATAAAGGATACTGAATAAAAGTTTGTGCATTTTATATATAAATATAAATATTTATTTGCTTTTGACACTTTAGCAATAAATGTAACAATCTATTCTTATTTCTAATAAATCATAAAACTGGTGAATCGTTTAAAATAATATAAGGTAGAAAATAAATATCTGAAGGTAGGGGGGCTAATTTCTCAAATAAAAAATCCATAAAATGCTCAGAGAAAGCACCCCCGGGGAATCGGGTGCAAGGGATTGTGGGTAGTTTATGAGTGGATTGTGTGTGTGTGAGTGGCGCTGACTGAGTCGGCAGTAAAATCGATGCTTTTTTTTTTTTTTTTTTTTTTTTTTTTTTGCTGTAACCCTTTGTTTGCTGCACTTCATTCGCTGCCAATTCATTCTAGAATTGCAAAATTAGTTAATTTGCCTTGCTGTCCTCTTTATCGAGATATTATATTTCCCAACATACCTACCTACCTGTAGGATCTCACCGAATGGAGGATTTAGATCCTTGAGGGAAATAAATAAATAAAAATAGCAAAGTGCT
Source organism: Spea hammondii (assembly GCA_029215755.1). Taxonomy (NCBI): domain Eukaryota; kingdom Metazoa; phylum Chordata; class Amphibia; order Anura; family Pelobatidae; genus Spea; species Spea hammondii. Next base: position 25,622,864 of record JARDYJ010000012.1, on the reverse strand, counting down.
CCGATAGCGGGAACCATATGAACATGAATATACATTCAACTCGCGCTAATTAATTGCCCATGTTTCAAACTATGTGTACAAACAAGCATGATTTAAAAAGCCTCATAGTGATCTGATGGTCGTAATTAAAAGGCATCCATCATCAGCTTAACTGCACTTATGTTAACAGTCTGTCTAAACATATTTTAATAGTCTGAATATTATATATATATATATCTATACATCTATTATATACACGTATGCATACATACATATACAACGTATGGTGTAATTTAACAATTGCTTGCCAATGACTGAAGTAGGCTTAATAGCCCTAATATGAATGTTAAAATGAAATACATTTTATAATATTTGTATATTTTCATTTAAATATCCTTGGAATATATTTACCCATAAGCATACTGGAGATATCGCATCTAGTGACGCCACGCCAGCTACATATTTCGCAACTTAATGTTTGGTAATAATCGCGTTTTTACCAAGCATGGAAGTCATTCCGCCATTAGGTACGGCTAGTAGACCATTTAAATGCTGACCTGTTTGTGCCTAGAGGAAATTTTTATTACTTTAACAGTTTAATAATTAATTTGCTTGTATGTGTAGTACGACTGTGATCATTTTTTAATACAATCAATGGTGGATTAATTATTAAAAAAAAAAAATACCTCTTCCCGACACCCCCTTTTTCCAGTGTTATTCATTTCCAGACTATAAAATTTCTTACCCTAATTTTCAATTATTAATGTACAATTTAACGCGCCTTGTCAATGTTAAGACAGAATTTACATTTCTAATTTTTATAATTCAAATAAATTTTTGTAATTCTGTTAAATTGTTTCGAAATAATTCCGTTGATTTGGTTATCATTATTGATTTATACATTGCCAGTAATACTTTTTTGTGTGTTTAAATAAAAAGTTTGATCAAAAAGACACTTAAGATGTTGTATCCTGTATAGCAAACAAATCTTACAGAATACATTTCAAATATTTTTCTGCGAATTCCAAAAAAAAAAAACCTAAACACATAAGTACAATAATACAATACAATTACATTACAAATATTTTAAGATATGGAGTTAATATTTAAAATAACTACAAAGAATGACATTATATATAGATATATATAGAGATATATATATATATATGTGTGTGTATATCTATATATATATATATATATGTGTATTTAAACCAAGGTATAGAACATTTATGTGGAAGACTGCTGTGTTATAGTGTATGATAACATTTTCACATGCTGTTTAACTGAATTATTTTTGCAAGCAGTTAAACATGTTAATATAAAAATATAAAAAAAATTATTGGCATATACGCTTACCTATAATCCACTGTTTTAATAAAAAAACAAGTTAGCCAGAATGCGGCCTTAAGGTTTATTTCAAGACCTTAACGTACCCTGGCAGCCGCAGGCCATTGATATTTTGCGTTAGATCTATTTTAAAATAAAAACCTAATGCATAGGAAGGGTGGGAGTAAATAATTTACATATCCCTGCATACGCCTAGATAAAAAAAAAATTTGGGAGATATAGATATAGATATAGATATATATATAGGTTTATAGTATGTAGAATATATAAAATTTGCTATGTGTATCTATAAACATTTAAAAAAAAAACCCATATGTTTATAGATATACATAGCAAATTTTATATATTCTACATACAGGCGTACTCTAAGGTCAATTCTTCAAGACACACCGCTATAAATCCTCTTTATAGAAATAATCATTTAACTTCTCATCATAACTTTTTTTTAACTATATATATATATATATATATTTTAATGTGATGAAAATCATAAATGCTTAAACGTGAATATATACTTTGGTTTTTTTGCTATTGGAAGTAAACACAATGTTTCCATTGTCTAGGTATCATAAACAACTTATGAAGGCATTGGATTTAAAGAATAAATGCTCTTTAAATATTCTTCCAAAAGCAAATTTTGCACTTTTTCTATTTAAAAAAAACAACCCAATAACTACCTGTAGATAGACATCTTTATAAAACTAAAAGATCCATGTAATTGTAAGCACCATCGCAAAATGTTGTGAATAATGACACTCTTGTCAAATTGTTCTCCTGTTGAGAAGATTGTTCAAGAGAAACACAATGTTTGAATATGTAATTTTTTAATTTTCTTTTTAAATTGTGCTGGTTTATGAGAACTGGGCCTTTCTTTTCCATTTTTACTTTAAAAAAAAAATATATATAAAATATGTGAGAATAGAATACATTTTAAGATTCTGCATACAGCTGGAGAAAATTTTCAAATACAAAAATATAATTTTTCACTAACAGGAAATTGTTTACCCCTCTAATCACTAAGAACATGTATAATAGGGCAGGTAGGGGCAGGCCAGGTAGGCCAAGACATTTTTTCACTGTTACCAGATTTTGTGAATCATTTATTTTTTAATTAAACTCTAGAATAATGTCTAAATGTTGTTTCCCTGTACAATTCCTTGACCTTTGTTATAATTATTTTAATTTGAAGATACAGCAAATATGGCATATATGATATAATGAATCTGCAGCAGTTTTAATTCAGACGACCACAAGTTATGCCCAAATCTTCCTTCCTAAATAAAACTGGTTGCTTTCCGGTAACAATGAAACTCATTTTGCAATGCAAGCTCAGTAATAAATAAATACAATGATATAACTATTCTCGCAAAATCAACAAATAAAATTATACACAATGCTAATACTTTAAAAAATTCCACGTAAATATTATTCCTATCTAAACAAGTTGTTATGAATTTGTCTCAATGTAATGCCTTAAAATATCCACGTGCAGTCTATCTAGATGGTTAATGTTGAACGTAATATATATATATATATATATATATATATATATATATATATATATATATATAGATAGATAGATAGATAGATAGATAGATAGCTTTTTCAATTTGTAATGGTAGTTTACAAGATGTTGAAAAGGTACAAAACAGCATTTAGAATCCACCTGTTTTATAAAGAGAATGTATACTGAAGATGTTTATACACTGAATATACATACATATCCAACCCCGTACAATACAGGGAATGTTAGACACAATGCAGGAGGCATCACTGCATCCTGATTTACAATATTTGATTGTATCACCTTACATGCTGACATGTCAATTTTCTTTTGGTTGTATTATCCACTGTTTGGTGTCACAAGGGACCACTATATTCACTTTTTACATTGGTCGTGCCCCAGCAATGCAATATTATTATAGGGATGGTGTATGGATATCTCACTTTTTCTCTGTGACGCAGGGCATATAAATGATATTGTACCACCATCTTGTTTCATGTTGAGCAATAAATTTGATAATGCATGGGTTTTAGCTGAGGTTAATACACCAACATAAATGTAACCCTTTCTAGAAATAGATTGGATAGAAGTATAAAGGATATCTTATTTAGAAATTCTTTTGAAAGCCAAATGAGTCAAGAACTCAACACTAGACCCTAGGCCAAAAAGATTTAAATATGTCCATATTAAAATATTCTGGAATGTTTATAACCAGCTCACCCTGTTACTAAACAGTTTATACATTTCCTGTATTGTCTAAGGTGCAGGCAAGCAGCATGCTTTAAAGAAAGTAACTTACCTTCTAACCTTAAAGCTGCCATTCTTTGAAACTCTGGTTCCTGAAGCCACCTCCACATCCTCTTGAAGGTCTCTCTCCCCGACTTTAGCTTGCTCCAAGGTTTGGGGTTTCTTAGAAGATCGGAGAGGGTTCCTTGTGATCTACATAAGATTCTCTCAGCAAATATAGCCTGCGGGATGCTGTACCTCTTCAGTTCTGCTATTATTCTTTGGGCTACATCTTTGGTATTAATCTCTTCCAGTTGACTTGAAAGGACAGTGCTTTGAGTTGGCATTGGAGGATTTTGTCTACAGTTTATTTCAGGTCTGTGGTGACCATAATGATGTTGGTGCATGGAGTTTGGTGATCCCACGCCGGAAGTCGGAGGTGGGGATAACTCTCTGGAAAAGTGCTGATCAATTCTGCTGAACATGGAGTGATGGCCATCAAAACCATTCCCAGATACCATCTTCTCATTACTCAAGTGTCCAGAGTGATGACCATAACTGTGCATGCTTGACAGGTTTGGGCTGGGCAAGGAGGTTAGAGTTTGGCCCATTGTTATATCTTTGGGATAGTGGCTATAAAAATTACCTGGAGGCCCTAATCCTCTGTCCTCCCTCATGAGAGTGAAGCTTCCAATCACGTTCCCAACTGGGACACACTGATGGTGCTGGTGGTGATGAAACTTTTCATGGAGAGGCTGAAGTGGAGTCAAGGTTGTATAACTATTGGTGGATGCTGGTGGGGAATCACCCCCAAATCCAAGTCCAGGATGAAGAGAGGTAGCCAGATGATGATCTGAACGGTGGTAATCATTTCCATCCAAAACAGAGGTCATGCTGGAGACTAGTGAGGACCTAGGGACAGCTGGATGTAGGCTCCTACCTTGACTGTGCATTAGCTCTTGGTCTGAGCTGGACATATCTTCAGCGCTTTCCAAACCCAAGTGGACATTCATAGTTTCAGGCTACAGCTTCTTCATCTTTATCTAGTCTTGAAGTCATTAATCTTCTCTCTAAATTGACTGGAGAGAACCACAGCTTAACATGCGAGTAAATCACTTTTCATTTTATTAGGAAGACCTATCTTACATTCAACCAACCCTGTCTTTATATATTATATCTTTTCGGTCACTTTTTAGCTGAAGCACTGCTAATTTTCCTGGACAGAACATCTCTTCACCAGCTCCCCTGCCAGTGGCATTATCACCTAGGGACGCTAACAATTCTTCAATAATTACCCCCAAGAATACCTTACTACCCACAATCAAATCTACAAACAGCCAAGTAAAGACTTGCAAGGTCAATCCTTTTAAAATATGCCTTTTTCTTGCATTACTCAACACAGATCTTGATTGTACAAATTAAATTTCAGTTTGGCAGAGCCCAGGGTTGCACATTACCTTAATGCCTTCCTCCTTCTGTGTTCTCCTTATAGTAGCAGAGGGGTTAAATGTCTTGGCTGTGAAGATGCTCAGTCCTGCTGGTGGTGGGTCTCGGAGAGCAGCTTCTGGTGGACTGTATCTGTCCAAGGCTTAGTCCTATTGTGATCTCCTCTTCTGTCTGAGAGATGATTGCCCTGCCTGCTCCCAGCCCACAGCTAAGTCTCATCGATTTTAGTCCCAAACACTACAGTTTCCTGCTTCCACACGTCACCAGCCTAAAATCTGACAGATGTGCAATCAAACCCCGACCTGGTTAACCCTTTAAAGGCTGGATGCTATCTTTGCAGCACGCTTTAGCCAGATCGTTTGTTTTTTTTTGTTCTGGTTTGCAGGATATTCCATCATTCTTTCTATTTTCGAACAATTATGTATAAACAGTTAAGATATATTTATATATATTCTTAAAAAAATAGGGATAAACTAGTAATTTAAACGTAATTGTGTCATTTTTATTTTCAGGCAGAATTTATAAGATTTACACTGTGCATATAATGACATTTAAAGTAGCTAGTTTTTTAGTGTTTAAACATTTTATAATTAATTAATAATTATATTTTGTGTACACTGGCATTCACAAAAAATTGGATACAGAGAATGCATGAGCTCTGTTTGAAAATTGGGATAAAATTGTCATGCTTTGAAAAGTTCACTTTTATTGTGACAGTAAATGGATCTGCCCCAGAGGCTGAGAACTGATCAGTAATTAGATGGTTTTGTGTTTAATATGTGAGGGTTAATAGGCTTATACTGCACTGCTATATGTATGTATGTGTGTGTGTATGTAATATATATATATATATATATATATATATATATATATATATATATATTTATTTATTTATTTATTGGTTGGGGTGTCCTGTGCTGTAATAGGGTCACTGGGAGAGAGTTTGTATTCAGAGACCCACTACAATAAAGCATATACAGCTATCAGTAGTGGGGCCAGTGTCATGTAAATTTAAAAGGACAAAGCCCTTTACTGGCCACTCATTCCCCACCCCATCAATCCCCTGCATCCCATGCCATAAAATCCCTGCAGCTTCCTTATCTGCTTAATTTAGCATTGGGAATAATTCTTATTTTATAGCAGGTAGTATATGGTATGGTGGTAGTCTCTCACACCTCTCATACGGTTACCATTATATATATATGTAATCTAGTTTTAAACACTTTTACCAGTTACAGTTGAATAAACGAAAATGTGCAATCACACAATTTTTAACTGTAAATTTTGAGGGTTTTCCTAATTTTATTAAATATATTTTATTTGCGTGTGGGAAATGGTTGTGGCTGATGGAAGTCAATTGGGATGAAGGTCTTTAAGGATTAATTAGCCCATTCAGATTAAAGGACTAATAGACAAAACACAAACTGCATTCACCGGTGTATTAAACAAATCACGCTAACCAGATCTGTCATTGTCTTCATCCCTGTAAAGTTAATATCACATGGAAACAACACAAACCTTTAAGAAGCCATTTCAGGTATCATGGGGGGGTCAGGACTGTCATGAAAACAGAGGAAAGGGAGTAATTATCTCTAAAAGGACTTAAAGGTGTAAGCAGCATTGAAACAAAGGGGTGGAAAAAACAAGCTGGGTGTATAGCTAGAGGCATTAGGAGCAGGACAAGAGACATGGTTCTGCCACTTTATAGATCTCTGGTCAGACCTCACCTAGAGTACTGGGGACAGTTCTGGAGACCCCGTCTCTAGAAAGATAATGACATTTTGGAGAGAGTTCACAAAAAGGCAACAATTTTGAATTATTTGCAGCATAAAAATTAGGAAGGACTAAACATGAACAGCTTGGAGGGCAGAAGAAAGAGAGGGGATGTGATATGAACATTTAAATACATAAAGGAAGAATTTCTTTCAAAGGAAGAAAGGATGTTACAATAAGAGGCCATAATCTAAAATTATATGGTCAGACGTTTAGATCTAATGTAAGGAGGTTTTACTTTACTGAGGGCGTGGTGGATAAGTGGAACAGCCTCCCAGCAGGAGTGGTAGAGGCTGTGAGGGCATTTAAACATGCATGGGATGGGTATATGGCTCCTGAATCTGACACAAGACCAACAACTGATTAAGGTTTGAGGTTTTTACTGTGCGCGGAGCGGACTAGATGTTTGTTAATCGATTCTTATCTGTGGTCAAGTTTCTCTTTTCAGTTTCTAGAGCAACATTGTCTGGTTCTGTGTCACATGACAATTAAGTTTACCCAGACAAAAAAATCTGAATGTGGCAAATATTTACATGATTAAATTATTCCCGTGAAGACATATGGCATCCAACAATCCTAATAATGGTGTTTCTAATGCTGCATATTAGCAGGATAGGTGAAACGGGACCTTTAATGCAATCTTTAAACCCCTAAGACAAAGGGAAATCACTGCAGAGCCCCCCAGATCTTCACAGTGGGGTGGGTGTCTGCCCGCAATACAGCAGGGAATCTTCTCTGTTCCTATGATGGCTTGTGACTGTATATTTATGAAACCTGCTTAGCATGTATTACGTATGATCTAAATGTCTCGGCAGCACACAAGTCTGCATATGTGACATACAATTATAAACTGTAAATGACTAACATTTATTTCAATGTCTATATGTGAGACTTCTGTCATCTCTGTCCTAATCGATCAGTCCTGTGTGCATACATACATAATTTCATGTGTATATAATGTGAATGTTAGGGTGTGTAATCTAAAGCACATACACATTTCATTTTGCTTTGGAATTGTATCTTTACACACACACACACACACACACACACACACACTTTGAAATAAAGTTTTGTTAACATATATCCCCATTAAATCACATGCATCATTTGACTTGATCTAATCTGCAATTGCTATACAGACAGTGTATATATTATAAAGCCAGGATTATACAGGCCTGGGTGTTTGTATGCAGCAAGCCTGCTACCATCTTGCAACATGCCTGCTATCATAGCACCCAGCATGCCTGCTACCACCATACTGTATAGCACCCAGCAGCCTGCTACCACCATTAGCATAGCACCCATCATGCCTGCTACCACCATACAGCATAGCACCCATCATGCCTGCTACCACCCTACAGCATAGCACCCAGCATGCCTGCTACCACCATACAGCATAGCACCCATCATGCCTGCTACCACCATACAGCATAGCACCCAGCATGCCTGCTACCACCATACTGTATAGCACCCAGCATGCCTGCTACCACCATACAGCATAGCACCCATCATGCCTGCTACCACCATACAGCATAGCACCCAGCATGCCTGCTACCACCATTCAGCATAGCACCCAGCATGCCTGCTACCACCATTCAGCATAGCACCCAGCATGCCTGCTACCACCATTCAGCATAGCACCCAGCATGCCTGCTACCACCATTCAGCATAGCACCCAGCATGCCTGCTACCACCATACATTATAGCACCCAGCATGCCTGCTACCATCATACAGTATAGCATAGCACCCTGCATATAGCATAGCACCAGCCTCTCCATGTAGCTGTATATCGGACCTGGCGCTGTCCACACCCTGGTGGTGCTGAAACTCGCCTCTTCGCCCTGTTTAAGTCCCACGCAGCCATCGGCAATTTAATTTATAATCCATTCATCTCTAAGGAGAAATGAACGCAGACTTGTGGGGTTTCTACCTGAAAATATACGAAAATCACATTGCCGAAATTACTTAAACGTTTTAAAATCTAAAATGACATTTGTAAGGCAACTATTTGTTTAAATTATAAAAAAAAAGATTGGCCCATGCTTTGTTGCAATATAGAGGATGTAGAAATACGTGACTTACCCACAGGCTGCAGTATTGATCAATTATAACAGATCTGGTTAATATTTTATTTTTTATAACAAATATCATGAATTAAAACGTGTTCTTTTAACCATAGCCTCTCTCTCCTCTCTAACACAAAGCAAGCATTTCTCTAATGGATTTATTCATACACTTAGGAATCAAATATTTTTTGTGTGTTTTTGATTTTTGGAAGTTTTTAAAAATTGCAATTCCTTTAAAAACCCCAAAGCGCACAAAATGCAAAGTGAAATTGGGTTACCCTGCGGTGAAAGGCAATATTCGATTGTTCAGTACATAGAGGATTGTATATTCTTAATACATCCTTGCTTCTGACTCTAATCTTATGATGTCATACTTTTTGTTCCAATTTAAAAAAAAATCTCATTCCAGGAAAAGAGGAAATAAAATGCAAATTTAACGGATTTCTCCATTTATCAGCCCAATTTATTTGCTATACTGTGTGCATCTTGAATAAATATCGTTTCAATTCCAAATTCTAGAAACAGGACAACAGAACACATTGTATATGTACATATAATTGCTAAAAATAGATGTATGTATATAATATACTCAGCCATATATACACTACTATATATATATATATATATATATATATATATAAATATATCTCAGCTATTTATAGATTATATGCTGTCTAGTTAATACGTGTGTGTATCTATATCTGTGTGTGTGTGTGTGTGTGTGTATATATATACATATATATATATATATATATATATATATATATATATATATATATTCCCTGTAGCATCTAGTAATTATTCAGTTAATAAATGCCACAATATTTTTCTGAGTTGCCCAGTAATATTGAAGTGTTGACTGTTCTGAAATTGTAGATGTTACTTTTAAAATACTTAACACATTCTCCTCATCAATTAGATTTTTTTTCCCTCCCCTGAAAATAGTTTAAAAGACCATTTAGGTGATTAATTGTCGTGTATTGATCAATTTGCTGTTTGGCAGGAAAGCAGAAGCCTTTATTGAATATATTTAAATACATTTCTGACCCATTAAAAGATACCAAATACTTTTATAGTTTGCTTGTTTTATGTATAATGTGAGACAAAGTATCACAAGTGGGATGAGTGGGTCTCTCCTGAGTACAAAGGTTTTATTTTAATTCGGATTGAACTGTGTATGTTAATGGGATGTGAGCTATTAGAAGGGTTGATGTTTGCCCTGGTGGAAGAAACTCTCCTGGATAGAGAAACCTTACAGAGAAAGAAAACTCCCAATTTAAGGGGAGGAATCCCCAAATATTTACAATGTATAATTCAGGATATCTAAGGTCAGCACAATAAATATGTATTTCTATGAGTGTGCGTGTGAGAGAGATATATAGGGAAATATAGATATATGTATACTATTTTTATTTATATGATGCGCTCATCTCTGCTCTTAAATAGTCATGCTTGTGTAAAATACGGTATGGTGTATGTGTGTATGTTTATGTATATATAGTATATAGACACCTACAGCGATCTATCCCAATCCAAATAGCTTTATTAAATTACCCAGGCTGTATTGTTTATATCAATTGATGTATAATGGACAGAAAGTCTGTTCTATATCCAGCATAACTAAAACTCCCAGGTTATTAAGCCAGAACCCTTGCTTTACAATCCAAAGGATGCAAGTATTAGTAATATATGATCCCATACAGTATCACCCGTGCTTAGGGGTCAGTATATACAGTATATAAGTGAAAAAATATTTATACACTATTTTAAAACAGCCTACTGAATTATACCTGACTTGACTGGGGTAATGTGTATGTACATATATGTATTCGTGTGTATTTATATCATGCAGCTATGTATAGATCACGTATCTGAAGACATCTGTGTATTTTCAGCCAGCTGTGACTACAATTTGCAGCCATGCCTGCTCTGTGTACTGTAAAGGTTTTAGCAATTTGTCCCTGTCCCAGATTAATAGTAATATTAATCAGGGGGTAAATTAAATGCCCAAATTACCTAATCCAGGAACAGGGACCCAGAAGGTGGAATTACTAACCTTCAGAGACCTATAAAGGCATTTTGAAGTAATTGCATAATTTAACTTCATTCCATACAATAAACATTATTTAAAGCCTTCTCTGTACTGGTTCCCAATTTATTTTACCTTGCATAGAAAGGAAATGAGAAGAGGGTAATTTTATTATGTGTCTATATTTAACAGACTGGTTAGTGTCCTGACAGTGAGGAGGGGATATATATTTATACCATTCTGTTGCTAGAACATCTTGATTGAATATTTATAATATGGAACATTGCATTTGTAGAATAAACTGGTTTCAGCACAAAGCAGAAATTCACAACACAGACTGAAAATCTGTTTTTTATTTTCTCCAACCCAGCATTCTTAGTTAGTTTTTTTTGTCGATTTTGGGGGGTGATGTATTCCTTGATTATTATTAATTCATTTGTATTTTCTATTGGTTTCTGTACCCCAGATTTCTCCTGTTCTGTATGATGCAGATAGAACTATAATACAGTGCACAGGCTGGGCTTTTCTGAGCTGAGGGATCGATCTTGTGGATGCTTATTGATTGCATACATGCAAACACCCTGCAGTGGGGTATTAGTGCAAATGATTTGCCTAGGAATTGCATGCTGCAGACTCCACTAGGGTATTTCTAACCAGGTAGGAAGCTGTAATGTTTGATTAATATAAATACTTTTATGCAGCTTTACACAGCTCTGTCAGTGTGACTATATGCAGCCTTCAAACCCATGCACATACACACATTCATATGTATATACAGTCATTGTGTGTGTGTTTAGGTTTAATTCTTGTGTGCAGGGCCTTATCTGTTTAAATGTCATTTTCATGTTTAGCATTACTGTACAGCACTGTATAATGTTGCCAAAAATAATTACATACTCAATTTGTATATAGAGGAAGATATGTTACAAAATTAAATTTCCAATGTGTGCATTTTACTGACTTTATACAATTTTGATGCTTTTATTTTTTTGCAGAAAGGTAGTATTATATAATTTATTTTGCAGCCTAACTGTTTTGCTGTATGAGGGGCTTCTCATTGACCAAATCATTACTGCATTTTACTGAAAGATAAATATACCAAATGAAAAACTTATTATAAATACCCCTGCTTCCTTCTATATATAGATAGATAGATATAGATATATATATATATATATATATATATATATATATATATCTATCTCACACTCGCACACTGTACACAACATGGATATTCATTTATATACATATATAGATTTTTTTGAACATGCTTATATGACGTTTGAAGCTAGTCCAATAAAAGGTGTTGCTAGGTGTTTGGTTTTTTTACGTGTGTGTGTGTGTTATATATATTATATATATATTATATATATATATATATATATATATTTATTAGAAATCAATAAATATTCTAATAAATGTTAGTACAATTTATATTTAAACAAAATATCTCTTCAAAACAATTCTAATTTATAATATATATATTATATGCACACACCCCATATTTATTTTTAGGAAACCATTGGAACTTTGTTGACCCTCAGTAGTAGTAATAAAAATAATTTTGGAGCTCTGATTTAGGTCTAAATGTAGTTCTTGAAAATCGGATTTTCAGAGAATGTATATATTTAAAATGATTTTGTGTTCCGAATAAGTGTAGTTTTTATAAAATTTTATAAAAGCACTTTGATTCATCTGTGCAAATAACCTTTGTAAAGGAAATTACCTCTTATATTTTTGTTGTGTATGGGAGCGGCCATGTTTTAAATTGCTCGATTGCCGTTAGATGTGTGTGATAAAAGCTTTACAGAGGAACTGGGTGTTTGTAAACTATTTTAGTGCTAGAGGCTCATGTACAGTCCGCGGGAAGGTTCCAGGCAGTGGGTTGCAACTTCCTGTTTGGGCTTACAGTACAATTCCGAAGCGCGCTGCACCAAGGCATCATGAAAAATCATAGGGAATTTGCATAACATTCCTGACAATGCCTTTGGTATAGATCAAATTTATAAAATATTAAATTAACACTAATAGACGGTTTTCAGAGCTGAATTAGATCACTCCTTTATCTCAGGTGTGACAGTTGTTTCAAGTCTCATATTTCCAGCTGGGTAAATTATTCTTCCCATCAAACCACAAGACCAGATCCCGCAATAATTCATCATGAACTATCGCTTTAAGACTTAGAATTCATATCTTTCAGATCATGCCTCATTAAAGAGTTAATATTGCCAAAATGCCCATTTAAAATCTCCCTTCCCGTGCATAATTTCATAAGTGATTGACACTTTTTCGGCTATAGGAATCCTCTAGATACACGGCCCTCTTTCTATATATTTAATACTTTCAAATTAACAGCGTATTGCTCATTAAACATTGGTATAGACATCACTGGGTAATTAATTTATAAAATATAGAGGCCGCCGGTGTTGCGCTTTCTGTTTGCATTGATCACAACTTGAGAATTGTGCTGACAATGTTAATAAAAAGAAAAAAAATTTAGGAGGCCTAAATTGAATAGCTACTACTAAAGAGGCTGTGTTTAATTTTGAGTGATAACAAGTGGGGATTTGGAATATCTGTAATTAGATTTTTGTTCATAATCGCGGTTTTTCACATTTTTATGCAGTATTTTCATGAAACATGTCTTATATGACCAAGGTTTACTGGCGCCATGGCTCATTAGAGCAAAGACACCATGCGCTTTCTGCGTCTTTTCTTGGCTGTGTGTAGTGAGTGTGTGTGATCCGCTGTCCCGCAAAGATCTCAAGGAATTCCATACTTTTATATTTCCCGGGAAGCGTTCTAGAATCGCCACATACTGGGAATCATTCCAGACCTATAACTTATAGCGCCAGCCTGAGTTAAAGGGACAGTCCCCACACTGCCAGATGAACTGTTAAAGCAGAAATGGGTGACCCTCCTTCAATAATTCTGTTCCTTTAAATCATGCGCTTCCTTTTGCGTCTCCTTAGTGCTGTGATTTATTGCTTTCTGGGGTAAGTTCATCCCCAAAGTCTCAGCCTGACACATTTTAAAAAGCAACATTAACTACATGATTTAAACACACTTCAGTACGAGTTTTATACAGTACACTCTTGGCAGATAATTAATCAGCCCAGCCTAGATTGTGTGCCATAATTTCCTTCCATATGGCCAGGGTTGGGGAAAAAGATTTAGCATTTTTACGGCTCTAAAAGTAGCTGCGCAAGAGGCAGGTGCTAAGGAGGCCTGGATGAACCAAATGGGAAGGAAAAAATAGAACCCACCCAGGTCTATGCCTAGTTATACCCCAACACACAGTAATATGGATTGTTTTTGCGTCTTGCTCGTTTAGTAGTGTGTTGAATATTCTGTCTTTTGCATATAATAGAAAAAATGTGGGACGGGATGACCACACCTGATCACGCATACACGCAACCCACCTTCAACAGTTTTATTTAATATCATATAAAAAAAAAAATATTTTTGTTATATTTGTCTTGCTAGAGACTTTTTCATATTCAAAAATTCTATTCTAGATTTTGTATCTATTTTGCTTTTTTTACAATAGGTTACATAATGCATATATATGCTTATCTATTTTGCATAAATAAAAATATAGTTTACTGTACCCAAGCATGCAGCTACTTTGTATATGCATACTCACATACACAAAGTGAAGTTTATTGATTTCTACATGAATTAGTTCATCTCAGAGGTGTGTTGTGGGCAGAATTCTGCAGAAATGTAATCACGAGTTACATTTACAAGACATATGTAACACCAATCGCAGCTATATTAGAACTCAACACCCACATGCATGCAAATACACACATATACAATATATACTTTTCCGTTCTCCATGTGTTCTAGAGTAGTCTGCATCCCTATTGGAGCCCTTTATGCTGGTTGTATCCATTTATCCAGAGACGCCCCACCTCTTATCTGTCTCCCTCGTGAGTCCTTCCTCCGCATCGGGGCCCTGTGAGTACGTCCTCCTGTGTCCATCCATCCGTGCATTATCTATACAGCTTGGCCTCCAACTATACACGTTTCTTTAGCCTTTACCCCAAAATAAACCCAATCTCCTGTCTTAAAATAAGAATACTCTTCCACCCTTTCGTCTAGCACATCCTCTCGTTCACTCTCTCACAATAAAGGTTAATCAACATGATAATTAGAACAGGTCCTAATCAATACTTACAATCAGAAAAAGCGGAAAACATCAAGCCTCCTTTTTCTCTATAGTGCATCCCAGCCCCCCTTCCGCAAATGAAAACGAATGAGATGCATCGGCAAAATGGGTTAATTTGGCCTAATTTAATTATTCCTCCACCAGACAGTTGCATTTCCACTGTGTATTAATAGTGCGTTCCACAGCACTCTTGAAGATATGGGGTTAATAAGCCAATACTTTTGGATATTTTTTTATGCAAAGAAGAAAGTTGGAGGAAAGTCTACCTAACTTCTATTTTTTAACACAAGCTTTTTTTTTTTTTTTTTTTTGCAAAGCTTGAATGATTTTAAGACTGGGTAGAATGAGAAGGTAGACTTCTCAGACTGGACCCACCAGCCTAGTTTGCAACCTCCTAAGTGGAGACCTTAATGGGCTTGACAGAGAACAGGATGTCCTGTGTAGTTTTTTTGGCTATGGTATGGTCCAGAAGTTGAGAAACATGGAGTTCACACCTTGCTCTACAAGAAGAGACCATGGAGGTCTGTTTTCAAGGTTGGTGATATTTCTTTCTTGGGTTCTTGTGAAGCCCGTGCATATTGGGCGCTGGTGGCTCAAGAATAGGAGATGTTCTGGAGTTCTTAGTTATTCCTTAGGAGGGACAGACCCCCCTGTGGGACCTAAATCCCTGTTCCTGCCTTGATGCCCCTCTTTTCTTAGAGCTCAGAATGTTATTGCTGTCCCTCATTCTTGTGTTTTTAGATCTGAGTGCTTGCTTGGATATGATATCAGATGCCAGCATGGGGGCTTAAAGGAAAGACACGCCACAAATCGTGAGCACAATCCTGCTTCAAAGTTACAATTATGTTTATAAAAACAGCAGGAAATGGGGTTATATATTAAATGTGTAAAAAAATAGATTGTATAGGTCACAAAGTAAAAAAAAAACAAAAAAAAACAAAACGGTCCCAATAAAGCCACACTCCCATCTCAGTTGTTGTAGTTTTATTTTTCTAATAAAAAGATGATTAGGTGGACTAGATATGCCAATTAAACCCATCACAGTATTCCAACCGACATCTAGCCAGGATGGGGTCTTTAACGCATCTCTGTCATGTTGTTAATTTGTCCGCATGCAGGGCTGACCCAATAAATGCCTCAGCCATCATAATCCACATTTAACATGACGACTGACACAAATAACACGCTTTGCCTTCCTACCACTTATTAAAGATTTATAACGGCCCCCACTTAGGGTCTATTAATCAGGACGAACACCTCACAGTCATCGTTATGTAGATTAACGATGCTACATTAAGGGCAATTTCCAGTTGTTGAATGCAAATTATGCCGTAGAAAATGGAGTGCTAATTTTGCTTTGAATAATCCTTGAATTAAAACCAAAAAAAAAGACTTTGAAAGCAATAAGAATTTATGATCATCGTAAGACCTACAAAGAAACGGTTATTTTAACATTCTAAATGGAATCCCAGGATAGAGTTGTGAAATGGCGTTTGACCGTCAGAGATCTATATCGTGTCCACCTCTGTGACCTTCTGCTCTATCTGGACCATTTGATAGAGCAGACTCCATCTTGGATGCTGGTGTTGCCTAGCAACCCCCATTGAGGTGACCAGTTATGACACAAACCTATTAATTATTCATATAGGGGGGAGCTACCTTTATAACCCAGCATCCCTCTCTTTGCTGTGTCTTTTTTGGGTCTATTATGGCGATAATTTTTTGCACATTCAAATATAAATGTAATTTTTTTTAAAAAAAATTGAGGCCATCTCAACAGAAATTAACTTGGCATTAATCAGAAAAGCATAGAAAACTCCGTTATGCTAATTTTTTTGGTACATTTTACGGTATTTGTAATAAAGAATTTCAACTTTCTTGTTAGGATCCGGGAACACCCTGTGGAGTTCCAAAAATTGTTTTATCCTAATGAAAGACCATAATCAGTACTTGGTTTCATCTTAGATTTGGGAGCTATACGTCTTTCTTGTGCTTGTTTGAATTTCCTCACTGTATCATCTTCTACCACTTCTGGTGGGAGAAAGTTCCACTCACCTGCCATCCTCTCAGTAAAGTAACATTTCCTTACATTCCATCTAATACTCTGACCCTGTAGTTTTAGATTATGGCCTCTTGTTCTAGCACTTCTATCATGTACTTTAGATGGCTTTTATGTATTTAAATGTTTCTATCACATCCCCTCTTCTCTCCTCCAAGTGATACATATTGAATATGAAGGAAGTAATGGGGGCTGGAACAGTCCTAAATGTGAACGCGTAATCATAAGTATGATTACTATTTAAGTTAACTTGTCATTCTTATGCTACCCTATGAAGGCAAATTATATTTAATAATAATGTATAATATATGAGCGAAATATTATTTTTTTTTTTTGACAAAAAAATGAGTGTCCGTTTCCTGAGACCTGGCTCATCCAAAATTCCAGGAATCAATCTTTATTATTCTAAACTGTAGGCCTTTTTCTACATAACTGTTTCAGGACTATTTATATGACGCATTGACAGCTTAACATTCCAAACATATATGGAATCTTATACAACCTCTGGATTTATGGGGTTAAAAAGGTACTTAAAGGCCCTGCACCTCCTGTTTCCTGGATCTGCACTTAAACCAAATCAATTCCTCTCACTTTTCAGGAGGCATAAAGTTGACATGATGGAAACATGGGAATCCATCAGCCCCGAGCGCTACGCTCCTCACACGCAGCAAAATCCCTGAGAGCGTCGTCAGAGCCGTGACATGCGGCATATGTCGCCAGCACCCAAGGCCACCACAGTACAGTCTGACCATAAGGCCTGTGAAATAATATCCCACCCAAGCAGTTTGGGAATTTACGATGGTATAGATGACATGGCTTGATGGGTTTTACAAGAGCTGATACACCGCTTGATGGTTTTCCCATCTATTAAAGGGATTATAAAAACTCTGCTTGATGGGGAACCAAGGCTCCTCAATGTGATGGCCAACAAATTGACTTCATCCATGAATTATTTCTTGAAATATGTTGACTCCTCATGAAGAATGAGATTCTTGACATTCCATTTACATTGGTCCCATAGTCTGCAGTTTTAGGGACATCAACGCACAATTGTTACTCACATCAAAGTAAAGTAGATGGGAGCAGCCATATTGACAGCATTCCTACCAATTTCCTGATTGGTTAACTTCAGAGTTGTGATGTTACCTTAAATTAAGTCCAGCTTCTAGGTCATGCAAAGTCTTTTAAAAAATCAAAATGGCAGCCCTTTGAGTCTCATTTTTGCTTCTAATATCCAAGTATCAAACATAAGAATGAAAGATCTTGTCTGTCTCAGTACAAATACTTTTTTCCAGATCAAACCCAGCTTCTAGATCATTTGAGGCCTGTTAAAAAACAAAATGGCTGTTCTGAGCATTTTGCTATTAACATCCTCAAATATGAAACGTCTTAATACATTATTAAACAAACCTTGCGGTAAGAAATATATGAATATTTAGTTTCCTATTTTAATGTTTCTATCTATTTACCATTTTTTACATTAACTTATAATTTAAAAACATTCTATCCATGCACCCATCCATTCCAGATTAACCGTGCATTGATGAGCCCTCTGGCAGGTAAAAGATTAATGAAAGCCCTTCTTAAGACACAAATTAGAATATGATGAGGAGGGTGGGTATTTGTAATTAATTGTGACAAACTGACCCGAGCACCTTTAAATACCCCAGCAGGAGCCATGTGGGTAGTGTTGTCAGATCACTGAACATAGTCATGATTGATGTGCGTACAGTATTTGTATGTGGTCCGGTCCATGTCCCCTCCACCATCCTTCAAGTATCACTTCTGTCCTGCTTTATGTGACCAAGACTTGGCAGCTCCTTCTGTATCTTGGTAATGCATGGATGACCATGTCACCATTTACACTCTTTCCCTCACCATTGCCCTGGGGCCTTGTGTTTTGCTTTCTTCTCTCTTCCTCTTTTCATGGACAGTTGGCCGAGGTTAGGGGTCTCAGTACTTCTGCTTTTACTTTGTATACAAGTCACTGGTATCTTGACCATGTGTCTTGCTAATGCTACTCCCTGAAGGGTCAAGGGACTTCTGTGTCCACCTGCGTCCAGCTGTTACTCTTTTGGCCTGGAGTAAGTGTGCATGGTAATTAGGATGTGGGGGGGGGGGCAGGAATGCAATTGTGTTGGGGGGGTAGGACACTTGGTCACCCTTTAAAGAAAACATTTCTTGGACATTGTATATTACTTTGATTTTATTTAAGGTATATTGAAAATGATACGTCATGCGATTTAGCATAAAATATAAATATTTCAAACAGTTTGAGGCGTATCATGTAGATGTGAACCTGTCCAAGTTTCCAGTGTTCCCTAAAATGTAATTATTTAGTTTATTATACCCCAAAAATACATTGATTTATCTAGTTTTTTTCTTTAAAGGAGCCATACATTTATTTTTTTTTTGACAATCTCCCCCTGGACCCTACTGTTTTACAGTCTTGCATGTCATCCCAAACTGAAGAGTGTAGCGCAGAGGGAGGCAGTGCAGGCATTTCTGGCGCTCCTTCCGGATGTCGAGTGGCAGCTGGGATACTATTTGCCTGCAGAGAAACAAGTAGAATGAAGCATTGTTTGCTCTGTTGACGAATTAACATAAGTGTGGCATGACTTCCACATTTAAGGATGCCTTATAGAGCAAACTTAATATGTATATATTTTAATATTTATACCCTAAACAGAAAATAATTCATCTTTGCAATTAGAAACATATGATTGCATTGTTAGCACTTGGTAGGTTTATATTTTCATGTGTTCCATGTCTCATGTACATAAGATGTAATTTTAATTTTTAAGCATACAACTGGTGCTGGACTCAATTGGGGAAAAAGGAGCAATACAAACTTTCACAACTGCGCTACGCAGGTGGGCTGGTGCCAGGCATTTAAAAAAAAAATTTAATATAAAATTCAACATGCTCATTATATGGTCGTTGTAGGCCGTGATGGGAGGTGAAGTCCATACCACAGAACGGCAGACGTTACCAAATCTTTGTCTGTCTTATTTTTAGTCCGTCTTGAAGATTTTGTGGCCAACCACAAATACTTCAGTCTGTACTATAGAAAGAAAAAAATAGATTAGCTTTATACTGATGTTTTTTTTGTGTAAAGACTTCTGAGGCTCCAAGAATGGATACAACATTGTTAAATAGATCTATTACAAGGATGGCATTAAGCACTTAATAGGCTTGTGGGTCACCAATGAAGATCCACATAATATCCACTTACCCACAAAAGAGTTGACGGCGGCGTGGAAAACATGTCAGTGTAATGGCAGAGTAAAGAATGGGGATGTTGCACTCAAGATTAAAGTAAAGAGATTCTTAGGTGGACTAATAGCCTCTTGAGTAGACACTACAGGCTGGCGTGCAGAACTCCGAGGTTTGAAGTTCCATGATAAAAGGTGCAGGAAATGATATGGATATTGTACTTTGTGGCACTTGAAAAGCTACTCAATATTCATCCTTTAGAACGAAGAAAAGCAAACAAGGAAAAAGAGGCTCTTTTATCATTAGCTCGATCTTGTAAGGCAACAGAATCCTGAAGAAGGCAACAAAGGATCCAATCCTTTGCCTTTGTGGGTGACCTATTGTCCTAGACACGTGGCCTTTCAACTCCTGATAGCTTTGTGTCTTTTTTTTTTTTTTTCTTTTCTGGAAAAGCTGGCTGCATAGTAGTGTCCTCTCCTGAAGAAAGACACCTTGGAGAACTATAAGCCTCTTGATGCACCCTCTTAAAAATGCCATTTTTCCTAATGGTGCTCTTTAGGTGTGAAGTGTGGATCAGGCTTCTGAATTCTACAGCCTGAAGGTCTAAGTGAAGGCGTCTCGGCTCCCTTCTTGACGAGCACTAAAATCCATTCAAGGCTTTTTCTTTAGAGATATTCTATCCCTAGCATAGATTGTCTTTGAAGGAATGAACCTTGATTATTTATTTGTGTTGGGATACAATATATTTACCAGATTTAGGGGAATAATATTTGTAAAGAATATTAACATTCTATCTAGAAAGAATGTATACCCCGCAGGTCTCATGTACATTTTTTATGAACAAACTTTTTTCTTTATCTCAAATTATTATTGGTCTATGTCCCATGGGAAGCATCCTTTTTCTTCTAGCTATGAGTGGATGAAAGGGGTTTTTTAACATAATTTGCCCAGGACCCCCTACAAATGTGAAGAACCCTCATTTTATGTTTATCCTGAATACAGTATAAAATGTCATTTTTCCATTCTGTGACGGTTTTGTATATACAATAAGCAAAGGGGGAACGCCAATCCTGGTGTCCAGTTTTTGGGTACGCCAGCTTAAACACAGGCACTGCAATTAAAAATTCATTTGTGGCAGGGATACGTGGATTGTCTGGCCTGTCTGCAGCCCTTGAGGGCCAGAGATGTGGTGCCCTGTAATGAACAAGTTATTTAGTGATCAAACTAACGTCCGCTCGCACACCTGTATACTCATTAATGGACATCTTGTTCATGGCGTAATTGCTAACAGTCCCGATTGCTCACTGTCCCGACCAATGTCTTGCATTTTAGAACAGCTGCAAGCATTAACAAAGCTCAAGTGGGGACACTGCTATTTTCTAGGTAGTTTGTAGCCTGGACATCACCATGGAGCTAATTTAATCT
Source organism: Spea hammondii (assembly GCA_029215755.1). Classification (NCBI taxonomy): domain Eukaryota; kingdom Metazoa; phylum Chordata; class Amphibia; order Anura; family Pelobatidae; genus Spea; species Spea hammondii. Next base: position 25,601,119 of record JARDYJ010000012.1, on the reverse strand, counting down.
GACTCAAGCTCTTCCTTGACTCCATATGAGTTCACTGTGACTAGAGTTCATAATTATGTTTATTTATCTCTATATGTAGCATGTAGTAATTGATATGCCAGTTGGTAACATGTGTTTATAAGTAGGGTCAATGGCATAACTGCAGGGATCACCCCTTGTCACTATCTCCTTGTACCTGTTCAAAATTGTTTAAGGTTCCTTTCGTCCTGGCCTGCTGTGCTCCAGGTTGGCCGGAGCAGGAGTGTGTGTGTGTCTGTGGGGGGTGTCTGTATGGGGGAGCAGGAGTGTGTGTCTGTGGGGGTGTCTGTGTGGGGGAGCAGGAGTGTGTCTGTGGGGGTGTCTGTATGGGGGAGCAGGAGTGTGTGTCTGTGGGGGTGTCTGTGTGGGGGAGCAGGAGTGTGTGTCTGTGGGGGTGTCTGTGTGGGGGAGCAGGAGTGTGTGTCTGTGGGGGTGTCTGTGTGGGGGAGCAGGAGTGTGTCTGTGGGGGTGTCTGTGTGGGGGAGCAGGAGTGTGTCTGTGGGGGTGTCTGTGTGGGGGAGCAGGAGTGTGTCTGTGGGGGTGTCTGTGGGGGTGTCTGTGTGGGGGAGCAGGAGTGTGTCTGTGGGGGTGTCTGTGTGGGGGAGTAGGAGTGTGTCTGTGGGGGGGGAGCAGGAGTGTGTGTGGTGGGGGGGAAGCAGGAGTGTGTGTGTGGGGGGGAAGCAGGAGTGTGTGTGTGGGGGGGGGAAGCAGGAGTGTGTGTGTGGGGGGGGGAAGCAGGAGTGTGTGGGGGGGGGGGGAAGCAGGAGTGTGTGTGTGTGGGGGGGAAGCAGGAGTGAGTGTGTGTGGTGGGGGAAGCAGGAGTGTGTGTGGTGGGGGGGAAGCAGGAGTGTGTGTGGTGGGGGGGAAGCAGGAGTGTGTGTGTGGGAAGCAGACGTATTTTGTATGTTGGAAGGGGGCAAGGGGCCAAGAAGGCAAAGGCAACTTGCTTAAGGACAATAATGGCACAGACTAGCTGTTGTAGTTGGGGGGGGGGGCTGTGATTTCTACACACACACACACGCACACACACGCACACACACGCCTTTGCTTAAGAGACATAAACGTTACTGCAAAATCCATGGGTTAAAGGGGCAGTGTGCATTGCATTGATTGGGATAAAGACAGATGACCTCTGTGAAAGCAAAGGTTAAAGGTCACCGGTCCCTTCTGCCACTGACCCTAGTGAGTGCACATAATGAAGGCAGATGACCCAGTTTGTGTGAATGGAGGCAGATCCACCATGACACACGATGACCTCTGTGTCAATGGGATCTTAGCTGATCACAGCTCTCTACCTCTGCCCCTCAGGTGTCCGAAGAGGACGAAGCGTGTCCCCTATGTCTCTGGGGGTTTGAATAGTAGTGGGATATCCCACGTGCCATCTGCAGTTGCATGCTAATCACATCACTGTGATCTGAGTATTTGCAGATATTTTTTATATAGCGCTATTATATTTCACAATACTGTACCATGTGCAAACAAGACAAAAATAGTACATGAGTATATACTATACATCTATTTGTGTTAATATTATTACATGTTATATAAATATTTGATATATTAGTGATAAATATTTATTATTTTGATTATGTTCTAAAGACCTTTATAATGCTAGATACCTTTTGTGACACTTAAAGCCAACGTCCAAGCTCTTTTTTAGGTATACATTAATTTATATATCTAATCTCCGTAATTTCTGATATTTGCTAAAAAAAAATCATAAATGAAGTGATTTTAAAACTTGCCACCAAGTAACAATTCTGTGGTCTTAAAAATAGGCTTGCTCTAAGAATATGAGAACACACATTTTTTGGATAATGTTTCATCATTTGCAACAGACAATAGACAGATACGGAGCAACCTCAGAAAAATGGCTGCTTGGTAACCTCAAAAGGGAGGAATGCGGAGGCTGCTCCGGTGGGCAGTTGGTCAGCTGCTCCACAATAGAGTTGTAGGCCATTGACGGTGGGACAGACGCGTGCTGGCCACAAGCCGCTGTCATGGGACATCCGTTTATATGCCTCCCAGCTGCCATTGATGTATGTCCCTTTTTATTGAAGTTTTGGTGACCTCTGTCTTCTAATGGTAAAAGCCTACAACACGTTCTCTTGTTTACTGACAAAAAGAGCGTCACATGGGGACACTACGGTGGGACTAGTGATTTTCTATTGAACTCTAGCCTTGCAGAGAATTACTTATCCCACCTTGGACACAAGGATAAGGATCAGACTAAAATGCATCTTTTCGATAGTTCTTCAAATATACAAAACCAGTCATTGGTCTCGTCTTAAATTCAGGAGCCATATGTCTATCTAATGCATGTTTAAATCCACTCACTGTATTACCCTCTAACACGTCTGCTTGAAGGCTGTTCCACTTATATATTAGTTCTACTGATTTCTCCATCTGTATTTGGTGAGGATTGAACGCTACTTCAGGGCTCATAGAACAGAGACATTTTAATTATTTTAGCGGGACTTGCTGACAATTGGTCGGAGTGGACAGAGTAGAGCTTAGGCCTGGTGGCATTTTTCGAATGTGGGAGGTGGAGGTATTAGGAGCCATGAAGAGGAGGGGAAGCTATCAGTCGTGGAGGAAGCCATGCTCCCTGGCTGGAGGCACCACAGGCAGCGTCAACAAGGACTGGAACAGGCGAGAGCAGAATGAGGTGAAGCCTTATCTAGGCTGTGGCGGCGCCTGAGGAGTCATCAGGTATTGGAGTAAAGAGGAGCCAGCAGGATGGCTGGTTGGAGGCAAGACGAGGCAGACCATGAGGAGGACCACCAGGGAAAGGCCCAGGCAAGTACACGGGGCAGCAGAGGATCAGAAACCGCAACAGAGAATGTCCACTGTGGGCCCTTCTTTGTCATGTGCGTCAGAAGTGTGAGAAAGGGGGTTGAAGGCTGCAGTGGGGGTGTCCAAGGGTCATGCAGTTCCCAGAGGGTGTAGGGGCCCTGGGGGGAGCAGCGGGAGAACTCTCTAAATAAGGGCTGCTGAGGAGGTGCAAGGGGCTAGCCCATTACAACTCTAGGAGCAACTCTTACTTGTTCTGGAGCTTCTAGCAGTCTGGAAAGCACTCCATTCTTAGCAACACAGGTTACGAGGAAACAATTGTTTAATAGTGGTCAGACATGTGACTCTGGAAGGTGTTTTCGCTCTGGTTTGTTTACTGGAGATGGGGAGCATCACTCCATCCTTGGTTTGGACATTTTTTAATCTAGCTGTTGCAGAGGGTGGTAAAAAGGCCTTGTTTCTAATTGGTCTTGGACCCCATCGAGGTTAAGGTGTCAAGGGATGGGCTTTTGGTGGAAGCTTGTCGGGTAACTAGGGGCTAATGCTGTAGTGAGAACGTTTTGTTGTAGGTTCCTGGGAGGTGGAGCCTGGAACCTTGGGTTTTAGTTTGGGCAGCTGAATAGGTCCTACCCTAAATTTGTTTTTTTTATCTGGATAACTCAGCAAGCTTGGGGATTTTTGGTGTGTTTGTTACTTTATTTATTGGTGTTCGGTTTGGTAGTCATTGCCCCTGTTAACACACCTTTGTAATTAAAGTTGTGTGGCTATGATTGTTAAATATACCAGCTGTGGCCTTTTCAAATCCAATTCTTTGTTTTAATTTATCTTGAAGGCCTAGCACAGGAAATCGAGGCGATATCCGTCATGACCACAGAGAGGTCCATCTGCGCGAAATGCCAAGATGGTCCTTCCAAGTACTTCACCTAAGGATTCATCCCAAAACATCTTGGCACTGAATAAAAGCCAGTCTGGTTGTTAGGCAGAGTGGTTTCAATCGTAATATGGAGGAATATGGAAGATGATACATAAAACAAAAAGCGAGGGATAAACATAGGGTGATTCACCCGCGCATTTTCACAAAAAGGAAATTTGCTGTTTGTTGGAGAGGCGGGAGAGGCGGGAGAGGAGACCTAGTAGGAAACACTGTCTGCTATTGATTTAGGCCTACAGTATTAAAGTAAAATATGCAGCATGCAGCATAACAGGGGCTGGACATGCTCGCGGACCTCAATATATCCATTTGCTGATCAATAAGCCGATACATCAGCCATTACCATGGAAACTATGGCAGAACTCATTCAGACCCTTAACCCCTCAACCCCTTGATCTTAATGTGTGCGTACAGTACTCTGTGTGTGTGTGTGTGTGTGTGTGTGTGTGTGTGTGTATATACATTAGGACTGGTACACTGCCAATAAAAAGGGGCATCACAAATTAAGTTGGCCTAACGCACGCAGGAAAAGTCTCCCCCACACACACTACTGTGCACTGCAATTCCCAGTATCCTGCGGTGTTACAAGGACAGTACACTTTGAATCTACTGCTAAGAGTTTTAACCACAAAACCATGCAATACGTTATTTTAACGTAATTAACGTGGATTTGTTCCGGGTCTTAATAGCAATGAGGCTCCGTACCTTTATCTTCTTACCAGTTTCTTCCTTCCAGATGCCCTAAGGGCTAGCAGATGTCTTGAGACGAACAGTGGTCTCATGTTTGATCTTCTCATCAATCATAACCCCAGTGTAGTCTCTTAGGGGTTAAAATGGTCCCAATTGACACATGTGAGCCTCTACGAGGCATTACTGCATGACCATGCCTGATCATCATATTGGAACCTGGACATCTAATAACAAAGGCTTCAAGACTATGCAGTATACGCAGAAACCTACAAACCCATTCGCCCATCTAGTCTGCCCATTTGTCAACCCTTAATAAGTCGTTGGTGTCGTCTTAGATTCAGGAGCCATATGCCTCTTCAATGCATGTTTACATTCCCTCACTGTATTAGCCTCTACCACTTGTGCTGGGAGGCTGGTAATTGTAATGAAAGTATGGCTTTGGCATCTTTGATAGCTAAGCTATATCCATTTCTTTCCATCCTTTCATATGTTTGACTAAATTGTTTTGTTTTTTTAAATACATTTTTTAAATGAAGTTGCAAAGTAGTCCATCAAGCTAAGCCTTCTCAGAGGTGCGACTGTTGACATTGAGTGGAAGCAGCTTATCATCTGCAACAATTTTCCGACATGCATTCGGATGACTCACAGTGAGTAGGAAAGCATCTAGTTTTTCACCCTTGGTGGTCATTCCTTGGTGGTCTCGATGCATGACCCACATTAGGACGTCTTAACTATTATTGTGTTGAAATCTAGAAGGGTTGATATTTAATGTATGAAAGGGCCAGACATACAGTGCATACCAGCTGTGTGGGCTATAGAAAGGGTTTGGGGCCAACGATAATTACCCAGGGTAATAAACCAGTTGTAGTTGGCTTAATCACTATACTGAGCCCTGGATGAGTTGTGATGCTTTATGACTATGCTGTAGGAGACCAAGTCAGCTCTACCACCCCCATTATTGATTAGAACTATAGGGATACACTGGAGACAGGACAGGGTAGAAATCAATACCAATGGAAAACGGTTCTGTTCTCTGTATCCTTAACCCTTTAGGTGCTTAAAACACCAGTAATACTTGGCTCCGAGAGGACATGAGATCACCTTAAACCACTTGGAAATGTTCTAGCCCGCTTCTTCATACTCCATTATATGGGTAAAGGAGCATACCTTAACTTAATGTTAGGGTGGCATATTGTTGGCAAGACTTCAACTCCTATCTACTCCAGCTAAATGAGGATGATGGGAATTGTGCAGTTATCCTTTTGGAGGTTACTAATACCTTTGTGGTGTTGGGAGATCCCCAAGGTTTCTTGTTGGTGAAGTGGGTGCTTTCAAGCCATCTGTTTGTGCATAATTTGCACCTTGTGTTTTATATGAAAATTTGTCTCGTCTAATTATGTGTTTACATTTTTTCATCAGATGGATGCGATTTCAGACCTTTACGTTAGACGTCTTGACGATAAATCCTTTCTTCTGACTTCCATCAAAATAAAATACTGGCATTTCTGAAGGTATCAGGACATTCAGTTATAGGAAGTGCAGGGTAGGATTCCTGTAACAGTGTAACCTGGGGATGGGGCTTATGGAATCTGTAGGCTTTAAAAAGGTGAAACGCATGGGATTCCTGGCAATGAGTGGGGTGAGGAAAACCAAACTCACTTGAGCTTCCAGGAATCCCCTTAGTGTGCTCCAACATACACATGGGAGGAAGGAAGCTTTGACCCTATTAATCGGCTGAACACAGGCCCCCCGAGGCCATTCATAGTCAGTCTATACATTCCCATTAATTTTTCATTTCTTATGTACAGGAGCCACAACAGTCGCTTATTTAGGTTCCTAGAAGATGACCGCTAGTACTTAACAGCTTCAATGCCAGAGTAGGACATCCAGAGTTATGGAACCTCCTGCAACCATGTTGTCATGTGAGTATAAGCAGCGAACACAGTGGTGATATCAAGAACAAGCAGAGGTGCTACATCCTATCCTATGGACTCCTTTGACAGAATCGGGTTGGTTGGCAGCTATGTGAGTGTAAATAATGGGACTAGATTCTTAAATGTTAATTCAGGTAGTATATCCAGCGTGTTGGATTAATAACTGTAGTTAATACCAGTCAGGTCTATCCTGAGATAGAACTTCAAATAGTTTTGATTAATTCTGAAAAGTTTTAATAGCGATGGGAAATTTTATTTTGCAGTGCCCTTCCATGACAGATGGGGTTGTACTTTTCTTGTGATTGTCTTCACGTATGACATCAGAATGGCCACCATCTGACCAAACCCCAACAGGCCGACAAGTTTTTCATGACGATGGGGAACCAACATGGCTGCCTTATCATGAAGTCAACCGTTTATTCACTTACACCCTAAGCCCCTGGGCAATGCGAAAAGTTCAAGAGTGCTACTGTGACATTTCATGTTGGGCACGTCTATAATATATTATGGTGGGCATGTCTAAAAAAAAAAAATTGTACAGTTGACTGGTCGCCGAGGAATCCAGTTGAAATCCAGAAATCTTGGTCACTGGACGTCGACGGCTGATTTCGGAGAAGTCCACCCATCGCTGCCTCTCCCTGTACGGTTGCTATGGCTGCGACGCATCTCCTTCCTGCTGCATCGATGTATGCATTGATCTGTGCGTTGGTGCAGCGCCCAGACATGAATCCTCTCCATTGTTCTACAGTACCTGACAGACAACAATCAATAGCTTTTTCTAGCCTGCCATTCCCTGCGCCCTTTTTTTTTCCCTCCTCGTTCTCCTCTCGGTGTAACTCTATATATGTCTGTCTCAGTGCTGCTGTTTAGGGTTTCTTTAGAATATGTACCCTGTTTGCCTCTCTCACATGTATTTGTTTAACCCGTAGATGCAATTGACAGAAAAGGGCTGGTGCATGTAATCTGCATTAAGGCCTTGCATTGTTAATAAGCGATGGGTTTAGCGGTATGTTTTTTACTTTATAGAGCTGGATCATTGTGACTTTCCCTTTGATTTTAACCTGTTATGTCCTGGGCAGTTCTTTGCTAAAACCCAACTTGTGCCCTGGTGCGATTAACCCTCAAACTCATCTAAAGCATGCAATGCTGCACACACTGTCTCCAGTATTTTTTAGCCCAAATATCAGGATTGTACACTGTGATCATACATAAGATTTCTAATAGTGCCTTTGCTTCCAGTATGGTTGATATCCTTCCTTGAATTTAGGTGACTCAGTTAAGTGTATCTTTCCATGAGAATCTGCATTCAGTTAACACATTGGCTGCGTCCCTATATAGGCTATGATGTGCTGTTCCAGGGTAAATGTGGCAAGAGTTTATGGGTCAGGCTATTTAGAATATTCCCAGGTATGCTAGTTCAGCATTGTGTGCATAGCTCAGAAACCCAGACTAAAAGAAATTCACACAACATTTTAAAATAAATATCCCAGCACGGTCTACAATTTTAATTTAAAAAGAAAAAAAAAATGTACGCATAAGTATAAAGGTGTGGGTGCGTGCGGGTGCGTGTGTATAGAAGGTGTTTGGGTGTGTGTGTGTGTGGCTGTAACGGTAAAGCTGCCCCTGACCCTCTTCACCCATCATAATTCAAATAAATCATGCCTCCAACCACCATCCTCATCCTCCTGCTCCTTATATCCTGTACGGGGAAGGCGAGGTCTGTTTCTTCAGCCCTCTTCCTTGGCACTTCCTGGCCCTTGATGATGACGACTTGCGATCCAGACCAGCCTTCAGGGAGCCTAGGTGCAGGGCACCCGTCGCCTCAGCGCAACTTGAGGCGGAGTACCGCAAAGTTTCCCCGTCCGGCCCTGAATAAAACCAAATGAGGCATTGCGTGGTTTTGGCCAACGTGCCCTGGTTTTTGCATTTTACCACAACCCGATTTTGAAATCAGACGGCAAATAAAGTTTGAGGTATCGGTATCACTTGATCTTGAGAGCTTTAGCAAACTGACCATAACGGTCAATAAAAGATGGGCTTGATACATAAGCACTAAAAAAAAAAAATAAAAAAAAAAACCTCTGAAGAACTGTTTAAGCTTTATATTAATAATACTTTGTTTTAAATCTAATTATTGAGCCTAGGGCAACGAAGCCTGACATGGGGTTTATAGACCTTATAGAAGGAAAAACTGCTGCCATCTAGTGGTTAAAAATGGGCAGAGCAGGAGGCTCACATCACGATTGATTATGGTTAAGAGCCACGTAGAACTGTTCTTCAAACGTTTGTTGCTGTGACCATGGGTAGGCAACAAAAGTGTGTGTGTTTGTATGTATCTTTGATGTTAGATTGGCTGTATGTACATTTTTAGAGTGGGCACATAGTATTATTGTTGAGTCACAGCAGGCATCATATAACCATGGGAAGGCCGAGAGATCAGCTGCCTGGTAGCGTAAGGGTAAGGTGTCGTGCTTCTCTTATTTATTAGTTGTTAGTTCTAATACCAATGATGCAATGTTTTAGGGTGGATACATATGGGTATTATTTGTGAGTCGGGAGCTGATAGGCATCATATAACTAATGGGTAAGGTCATCTGCCTACCATAAGAAAGATGACAGCGACACACACACACACACACACTCTCCTCCCCACACTCTCCCCCGCCACACACACACACTCTTTCCCCCCCACACTCCCCCCCCCAAACACACACACTCTCCCCACACACACACACACGCTCTCTAACTCCATTTTGGCCAAGCCAACCATGGTTCCCGAACCTCCTAGAACTTGCCATGGATTTTCCCTGCCTTCTACCGAACTGAAAAAATGTGCTAATCAATCCAACAGGAAATCATCATCCTCTTCTGGAGGGCAACCAGTTGCATCTTCTAGCTTGGTTGGTGTCAGGATCCCAACATCAGAGTTTCAAATTTCGGAAACAACTCAAGCTATCCTTTCAGGGGCCTGGGCATCAGGTACTAAAATCATTTATGGATCGGCCTGGAGACTATGGTCTAGTTGGTGCTTGAGACGATGTCTGGATCCCTTATCTACAAATATTCCCTCAATCCTGAATTTCCTATTCAACTGCTTTGATGAAGGTAAAGCTTACAGAACCATTAATGTCTCCCTGAGCCAGACACCGTGCTAGACCTTTGAAGACAAAACTGTTATGGCTCCTGATCGCGTGCATTGCTGTGTGAGAAGAAAATCCCTGGATAAATCGAGCAGGTGCCTTTGCCAATCTCCGCTGCACTCTAAGAGTCCCCCCACACTCTGCTGCCATTTACCAGTCTTCCAAAACTCTGCTGCCATCTGCCAGACTCCACTGCCATTTTCCATTCTCCGCTGCTCTCTGCCAGTCTCCCCACACTCCGCTGCCCTCTGCCAGTCTCCCCACACTCGCTGCCCTCTGCCAGTCTCCCCACACTCGCTGCCCTCTGCCAGTCTCCCCACACTCCGCCGCCGTCTGCCAGTCTCCCCACACTCCGCCGGCGTCTGTCAGTCTCCCCACACTCCGCCGCCGTCTGCCAGTCTCCCCCAGACTCCACTCCCATTTGCCAGTGTCAGCTGCTGTCTCCCAGACTCTGATGGCACCTTCCTGTCACCCCAAACTCCGCTGCCATCTGCCAATCTCCCCGCACTCCGCTGCCATCCTCCCCACACTCCGCTGCCATCCTCCCCACACTCCGCCGCCGTCTGCCAGTGTCTGCTGCTGTCTCCCAGACTCTGATGGCACCTTCCTGTCTCCCCAAACTCCACTGCCGTTTGTCTGTCTTCACCGCTTTCTGCCAGTCTTCTCACACTCCGCCGCCTTCTGTCAGTGTCCCCAGACTCTGCTGTTGTCTCCCAGGCTCCATTGCCATCTTGCCAGTCTCTGCTGCCATCAAGTATGAAGCCTAAAGCTGCAGCAGACAGCCATCTGCATCCACATACACCTTAACCTAACCCTGAACTTTCTGCCCCATGCAGGATTTTTATCCTGAACCAGTTCCTACACTGAGAGTCCTACCAGACCCTTTTCCTCCTATGTTGACACCGCATGGACTGCGATTGATTCTGCAAAATCACATCGTCACACACACACGCAGTCACACACAGTCAGTCACTGCTGGTCAGGGTCACCTGAGAATGGCAGCTTCAGGTGTCACCAGGACTGGCTTTTAAGTGTTCAGGCTACCTGTGCAATCCCCCTGAGTCCTTTTGTCCCCTCCATCACAGTGACGCATCTCTCTTTTCCTCCACCGTGTATTTTCAGGTATAAAGTAAATAAATATCCCAAGGAAACACAGCATTGGAGGTACAGATCAACTGAAAATCACACGCAGATGCAGTATTCAAGGTATAGATCAAACAAAACGTGCGCCACCTGCTAGCGGAAAGTCAGCACTGCAGGCTGTATGTGGGATATGCTGCCACCCTGTGGACAAAAAGCAGAACCGACTGAGCGCGATATACCGTATTTTTCGCTCCATAAGACGCAGTTTTTTTCCTCCCAAAGTAGGATGAAAAATCAGCCGCGTCTTATGGAGCGAAGATGCAGGCAGGGAGGGGGGGGGGCAACGATATACCGTATTGGCTCGAATATAGGCCGCACTTTTTTCCCCCACTTTAAGACTTTAAAGTGGGGGTGCGGCCTATATTCGGGGTCTAGCGCCCGACGCCCGGGACATGCAGTCCCGGGCGCCGGGCAGGCAGCGGGGTTAGGATACAGATCCCCCGCAGCGGTGCAGGGGACCTGCATCCTACTCCCCGATACGCTCAGACAGCCTCCCCTGCCAGCACTTCCCACGGGGGGGGGGTGCCGGCACGGGAGGTTGTCTAAGCGCATCGTGCGGATGCGTTTTACCTCTGCACCCCCCCGCGGACTTACCGGAGCAGACTCCCGGGTGTCTTGCGGGGTCGGCGGGGGACGTCTACGCAATACAACTTCCGGTGCCGGATGTGCCGCCCTGGAAGTTGTATTGCGTAGATGTCCCCCGCCGGCCCCGCAAGACACCCGGGAGTCTGCTCCGGTAAGTTGGGGAGGGGGGGGCAGAGGGGGACAGTGGCAGCGTATCTCGGGGAGGGAGGACAGTGGCAGCGTATCTCGGGGAGGGAGGACAGTGGCAGCGTATCTCGGGGAGGGAGGACAGTGGCAGCGTATCTCGGGGAGGGAGGACAGTGGTAGCATATCTCGGGGGGCGGGGGGGGCAGAGTGGCAGTATGTTTTTTGGTGCTTTTTTAAAGAAAAAAACTTTTTCTTTAAAAAAGCACCAAACTTTTAGGGTGCGGCCTATATACGGGGGCGGCCTATATCCGAGCCAATACGGTACTCACCAAAAGTGTCCCGGACAGTCTCTGTCTCGCTTCGCCGTCCAGGGGAGGTCTTCATCTGGAGACCGCCGCCTCTGTCGCCGCCTCTCCTCTTCTCTGGTCCGTTGCGACTTCCCATCATGTCTGACCAGCTTTTTTCTGTGCAGGCATGACGGGAGGATGATGTCCTTTTTTTTATAGCCCATTTTTTAGCTCAAAATATTTTTTCCTTTTTTTTCTCCTCTAAAATCTAGGTGCGTCTTATCAGCAGGTGCGTCTTATAGAGCGAAAAATACGGTAAATCAGTAAATATAAAATTATAGAGGAAATTCTCATTGCTACACAAGGGCTTTAATATTATTCTACCAAGGCCTACGTGTTTTATTTAATTTTATAAACACATTAGATGTGCGAGCTAATAAAATACACAAACACTTAATAACCTAATTAACCCTATAAAAAACCTTTAGGTATTCCAAGATGGCGCACCCCAATAGGATGTTACAAGATGAACGACAGAAACTGGGTGTTCCAAGATGGCGGGTCGCAACTAGGTGTTCCATGATGACTGACGGTAACAGGGTGTTCCAAGATGGCTGAAAGTAACAGGGTGTTCCAAGATGGCTGACGGAAACAGGGTGTTCCAAGATGGCTGACGGAAACAGGGTGTTCCAAGATGGCTGACGGAAACAGGGTGTTCCAAGATGGCTGACGGAAACAGGGTGTTCCAAGATGGCCGACGGAAACAGGGTGTTCCAATATGGCTGACGGAAACAGGGAGTTCCAAGATGGCGTTTTGCAACTGGGTGTTCCAAGATGGCCGACGGGCTCAGGAGGTTCTAGGATGGCAGATCGAAACTAGGTGTCCCAAGATGGCCGACGGGATCAGGTTGTTTTGACGTGGCAGATCGTAGCTGAGTGTTCCAAGATGATATATGTGGTTTACTCATTTTCTTTTGCTTGTCGGGTCTGTGAGGTAATAATATAACAGCTAAGTAAACATATGCAGGACACTGCTGCTCATTAAATGTCACAAAAGCGGTCCATCGAGACACAAGCTACACTAAATCTACACCCTGTACAGCAGCGCTTTAAAAGCAGGGTGCAATCGCAGAGTATGTCCACACAAGGGCGCTATAGGGTAAGAAATGACAATGCCGTAGCAGCTATACTAATACAATGAATTGGAGATATTATTACAAGCTCTGGCTGCAGGTTAAATACCGGCGGCACCAGAACCGCTTAAATAATGAAACAGGCTTCAGGAGCGGTATACATATTCGCATGCATGTGTAAATTAGCCTCTACCACTTCTGCTGGGAGGCTGTTCCATTTATCTATCACTCAGGCAGTGAGGTAAAACGTTCTTAAATTGCATTTAAACCTCTGACCTAACCATAAATTTATAGTTTAATTAAGGAGCCAGCCCTGTATGTTGTATACTTTAATAGGATTCAGCCCTGTAAGATGTATAGTTAATCAGAACAAGTTTTTTCCTTCTTCCTTTGGGTTTGAGAATGCATATTAAATGAATTCCAAAGTAGTTTGCCAGCGAGGGAAGTGTTAATGTGTGTAACCATTGCTTGTGTATAATTTCTGTGTTATCAGCATTTGTCATCGTGTGATCTCCCTGACCCGGACTCCGGGCTTCCACGGCCGCTGGAGACAGAACTGTTATGGCTCCTGATCGCTTGCGTTGCTGCGTGAGTAGAAAATCCCTGGATAAACCGAGTTGGTGCCATTTGCCCGTCTCCGCCGTCCTCTGGGAGTCTCCCCACAGTCTGCTGCTGTCTCCCCCCACTCTGCTGGTGTCTCCCCCAGACTCCACTGTCATCTGCCGCTCCGCTCTGCTGTCTGCCGGAGTCCACTGCCGTTTGCCAGTCTCCTCACACTCAACTATTGTCTTCCTGGACTCCACTGCCATTTTCCGCTCTGCTGTCTGCCAGTCTCCCCACCCTCTGCTCTCCGTCTGCCAGTCTCCCCACCCTCCGCTCTCCATCTGCCAGTCTCTCCACCCTCCTCTCTCCATCTGCCAGTCTCTCCACCCTCCGCTCTCCTTCTGTCAGTCTCCCCACCCTCCGCTCTCCTTCTGTCAGTCTCCCCACCCTCCGCTCTCCTTCTGTCAGTCTCCCCACCCTCCGCTCTCCTTCTCTCAGTCTCCCCACCCTCCGCTCTCCTTCTCTCAGTCTCCCCACCCTCCCCACCCTCCGCTCTCCTTCTCTCAGTCTCCCCACCCTCCCCACCCTCCGCTCTCCTTCTCTCAGTCTCCCCACCCTCCGCTCTCCTTCTCTCAGTCTCCCCACCCTCCCCACCCTCCGCTCTCCTTCTCTCAGTCTCCCCACCCTCCCCACCCTCCGCTCTCCTTCTGTCAGTCTCCCCACCCTCCCCACCCTCCGCTCTCCTTCTCTCAGTCTCCCCACCCTCCCCACCCTCCGCTCTCCTTCTCTCAGTCTCCCCACCCTCCGCTCTCCTTCTCTCAGTCTCCCCACCCTCCGCTCTCCTTCTCTCAGTCTCCCCACCCTCCGCTCTCCTTCTCTCAGTCTCCCCACCCTCCGCTCTCCTTCTCTCAGTCTCCCCACCCTCCGCTCTCCTTCTCTCAGTCTCCCCACCCTCCCCACCCTCCGCTCTCCTTCTCTCAGTCTCCCCACCCTCCCCACCCTCCGCTCTCCTTCTCTCAGTCTCCCCACCCTCCCCACCCTCCGCTCTCCTTCTCTCAGTCTCCCCACCCTCCGCTCTCCTTCTCTCAGTCTCCCCACCCTCCCCACCCTCCGCTCTCCTTCTCTCAGTCTCCCCACCCTCCCCACCCTCCGCTCTCCTTCTCTCAGTCTCCCCACCCTCCCCACCCTCCGCTCTCCTTCTCTCAGTCTCCCCACCCTCCGCTCTCCTTCTCTCAGTCTCCCCACCCTCCGCTCTCCTTCTGTCAGTCTCCCCACCCTCCGCTCTCCGTCTGCCAGTCTCCCCACCCTCCGCTGCCATCTGCCAGTCTCACCACCCTCCGCTCTCCTTCTGTCAGTCTCCCCACCCTCCGCTTTCCGTCTTCCAGTCTCCCCACCCTCCGCTCTCCATCTGCCAGTCTCACCACCCTCCGTTCTCCGTCTGCCAGTCTCCCCACCCTCCCCACCCTCCGCTCTCCTTCTGTCAGTCTCCCCACCCTCCGCTCTCCTTCTCTCAGTCTCCCCACCCTCCGCTCTCCTTCTGTCAGTCTTCCCACCCTCCGCTCTCCTTCTGTCAGTCTCTCCACCCTCCGCTCTCCTTCTGTCAGTCTCCCCACCCTCCGCTCTCCTTCTGTCAGTCTCCCACCCTCCGCTCTCCTTCTCTGTCTCCCCACCCTCCCCACCCTCCGCTCTCCTTCTCTCAGTCTCCCCACCCTCCCCACCCTCCGCTCTCCTTCTCTCAGTCTCCCCACCCTCCCCTCTCCTTCTCTCAGTCTCCCCACCCTCCGCTCTCCTTCTCTGTCTCCCCACCCTTCCCACCCTCCGCTCTCCTTCTCTGTCTCCCCACCCTTCCCACCCTCCGCTCTCCTTCTCTGTCTCCCCACCCTTCCCACCCTCCGCTCTCCTTCTCTCAGTCTCCCCACCCTTCCCACCCTCCGCTCTCCTTCTCTCAGTCTCCCCACCCTCCGCTCTCCATCTGCCAGTCTCTCCACCCTCCGCTCTCCGTCTGCCAGTCTCTCCACCCTCCGCTCTCCGTCTGCCAGTCTCTCCACCCTCCGCTGCCATCTGCCAGTCTCTCCACCCTCCGCTTCCATCTGCCAGTCTCTCCACCCTCCGCTCTCCGTCTGCCAGTCTCTCCACCCTCCGCTCTCCGTCTGCCAGTCTCTCCACCCTCCGCTCTCCGTCTGCCAGTCTCTCCACCCTCCGCTCTCCGTCTGCCAGTCTCTCCACCCTCTGCTGCCATCTGCCAGTCTCTCCACCCTCCGCTTCCATCTGCCAGTCTCTCCACCCTCCGCTCTCCGTCTGCCAGTCTCTCCACCCT
This sequence comes from Spea hammondii, assembly GCA_029215755.1. Taxonomy (NCBI): domain Eukaryota; kingdom Metazoa; phylum Chordata; class Amphibia; order Anura; family Pelobatidae; genus Spea; species Spea hammondii. The sequence continues at coordinate 25,585,479 of JARDYJ010000012.1, read as the reverse complement.
CCGCTCTCCGTCTGCCAGTCTGCCAGTCTCCCCACCCTCCGCTTTCCGTCTGCCAGTCTCCCCACCCTCCGCTGTCCGTCTGCCAGTCTCCCCACCCTCCGCTGTCCGTCTGCCAGTCTCCCCACCCTCCGCTTTCCGTCGGCCAGTCTCCCCACCCTCCGCTTTCCGTCGGCCAGTCTCCCCACCCTCCGCTCTCCGTCTGCCAGTCTCCCCACCCTCCGCTCTCCTTCTCTCAGTCTCCCCACCCTCCCCACCCTCCGCTCTCCTTCTCTCAGTCTCCCCACCCTCCGCTCTCCTTCTCTCAGTCTCCCCACCCTCCCCACCCTCCGCTCTCCTTCTCTCAGTCTCCCTCGCGCTCAGCTGCCAGTCTCCCTCGCGCTCGGCTGCTTGTCCCGCCAGTCTCCCTCGCGCTCGGCTGCCGGTTTCGCCAGTCTCGGAGCAGTTTGCGTAGGACCTTGCCGTGCAGTGGGAGTATGGTGCACGAGCCAAGTGTGGCCAAAAAGACACGGCTGCGGCAGGTTAGGGAGAGAACGAGCCTTAGCCAGGCCTCGGGAAGCATTATGTGTGTCTCCTGTGTCGGGCCGTGTACAGCGCTGAGGAATGTTATGCGGATGAGCGCGTCACGTGCGTTTTGTAAATGCCTGCAGGTTGCTCCCGGGAAGTTCAGGTTTACCTGGATGGGATTCTGCGCATCCTGCGGCACGGGCGCACCATTCATTCCCACCTTTTGGCTGCTCTTGGAAAGGTAAGCGTTCTCGGGCTCAGTAAGCCTGGCCTCGCTCCTCGGTGTGTGAGAAGAGACTCGGAGCGGGCGCTCGGCTTCATTATGGAAATGTCTTCCACGCATGTCCTCCTACTTTAAGTGTTGTACGAAGATGTCTCAGGAAGTTTGCCGCCTTGGAGAACGTTCGGATTCCCTTCTTCATGTATGACCTGCTTCGACACATCATGGAGGCCAACCGACCGAGTGACGAGGAGATGCAGCAAGTGATCCCAAGGGAACGCTAGTAACAGCCTACGCCTGTGCTACCTGCAATACAGTTGTAACTGTGTTATACAAGAGCTTTTTAACCCTCTATTCATTCCTCGGAACACATATGTGGTAGCTTCCCCAAGGACTCTTCCTTCAAAAAGCCCCTTATAACAGGTATATGGATAAAACAACAAATTCTGGGGATACAGCTTTAAAAATACTCTGTAAAAAGAATAAAAAACCACAAATGGTGCAATAATGTTTAAAAGGTTTAAAACAGCCCCCACTAGTTGTGCCACACTCACAAGATTGTAGTAGGAACTGCGCCTTTAAGATAGCCTGTATCTTAGGAATCCTGAAGATTTACTGGAACTTTTAAAACCTCCTCAAAGTGTTAAAAACCGGTCATCTGCTGGATACAAACGAATGATAGGCAGGCAGGGTATCTTCCAAAAGCTCTTTATTTAAAATTGCCCATTAAAAATGCTTAATGTTTTAAGAAACCTACCTGCACTGCGACAACTACAAAACCGTTTGTACTCCTTGATGGAATAGGCATTGGGGCAGCCAATGAAAACTCGGACGGACACCAAAGAATCCTTCCTCTGTTGACAGCTTCATCTCACAACACAATAGTTACAATTAGATGTCGATTAGCTTTGTGGCCCCAACTTCATTTGTAGGGGCTCGTGGCCTGCACCCTGCATTATTCATCGACGGATACTGGCGTAAGGTCCAACCACAGCAGGACTTTTTTCCAATGCTGTTTCGTGTCCCAAGCCCCAGCTTGGCTGGCTTACCCAGTCCCATGTTCGCTGTGGGCCACCCAAGGCATTTCCATGCTCTGATCCTGTTGCACGTTCCTGTGGCCAATTGAGAAAGGGGTGGAGATTTTGCCTGTTTTTGTGTATTTTTTTACAGAAATACTTTGATGGATTGAATGGTTTCTTCAGTGTTTGTTGCCATCCCGATATCCTCATCTAGAAATTCTAAAGCGGCAAATCTTTTCCAAAGACTACCTGATGGCTTGTTCGCTCCGTTAGTGACCATCGCTTTTTACACAGTGAAGCCAAACCGTTTATTTCCACATAAAGAATGTTCACATTTCTGTCTGGCATCAAATAAATTATATATATATATATATCATATGTAACTGTATGTTGTGAAAATGCTGACCCCTGTTGGTCACTTGTGCGCATGACAGTTCCATTAACAATATTAAATTGGAATTAGCTGTACTTTGGTGCCGTCGTGTGGACATACTGTGTAATTACATGTCTGCTTTAATGGTGTGACGCTGTGATTTGTTATCCTTTGGCGTCATCGTGTGGAGTGAGCGTGAGTGAAGGGCAGTGAGTGTGGCACGCTTAAGAAGATGCTGAGTGCGTGTAACAAAATCAACATGACAACATGAGGGAGGAGAGTTGTGTGAGTGACATCACAATGTTGCAGGTGAGTGTGAGTAAAATATTCTTAATATTTTATGTTGTTTCCTAGCAAATCGAAATGTTTTGGTGAATCAAATTCTTTTAGAGCATTTTTCCCCATTCAGCTGGACACCAGCAAGAACAGCTGCTAAATATCACACTATTTCCATTATCTGAATTTTGAGGAATTTCATCCCGTTTTGGGATATATAGCACGACGGCTTATGAGACAGTAGCTGATATCCTGGAACCACAGCAACACCGAGCGCGGTATTTAGCGGAGAATTTAGTGTGCGAAGATTGCCAATATTTCCGTCTAGTAATAATATCCGGATAATCTGGAAATATTGTGTCTTTATTAATTGCCGTTACTAGTAACATTAGAACGGACTAGCGCATGCCATTTTTGGCTTCATTATTGCTGAGTAAGCGTTTGGTGAGTACACGTGGTGATGTCATTTTGATGAGAGTGACATGTTTCTGCGCTGTGATGTAATGCTTGTGCTGTACATCGGTATGAGTTGGAGCTATAACCCAGCGAGTTCCAGACGAATAATAGACATATTTTGGGATCTTTTTCATGTTGAGAAGGTAAATGCACGTTTTCACAATAAATTCTCTCTCCATTACCTTCCGCCATGATGTCATTTATCGACTGTATTTCGGGGGGATTTGAAACAATTTCGGATCAGAGATAAAACGTAGAATCTCTCTTTGTGTTGTTGTGGCTGCGCTCCTGTTAAGTGGAAATGCCCCACAATCTGCATATGCGATAGAATATTAATCCCCCATTCATATGCCTAACAGCGTGATTCCTCTTGGTTGAAGAGCCGGTGTGTGGAGTTACTGTTTTCCCATAAAAACGTGTTTAGTGTATGTGATCTCATAAATACATTAAACATACGCACAGCCGCTTTAACACTTACTAGAGAGTCACCCAGGATCAAACCAGCATCGTTTCGCATGACAAGTCAGACAACTATCCATTAGGCCAAGAGAGAGCTGGCTGTTTTCCCTCCCCATATATATATGATGCCTGTCAATGTGTATATGTGAGTCAGGAACAGGCATTAAATAACCATGGGGAAGAAATCCATCCATGTATCTATCTTGTGGTGCAGAGGTTAGGTGCCTAACCTGTGATCCGAAAGGTTGTTGGTTCGGTTCCTGTGTCAGTATATAGCACTATAGGCACTGTTTGTGTGTTTTAGTTTTTAGCGCTGCGGATGTGAGGATATCTATCACGGACGAGCGGATTCGGGTCGCTGCTCTTGCGGCTTGGTGCTAGGTGCTTTGCCTGCTATGTAGTTGGTCCCTGGTTCTAATCTCCATGAGTCCTGGTAGGTAGGTATAGATAGGTAGGTAGGTAGGTATAGATAGATAGATAGGTAGGTGCGGGTTGGGGCGAATGGGACTTAGAACCAGGAGGCAGAGCACCTAGTTTTTTGTCCCCGATGTAAATATAATTAATGTAAAAATATAACATCCCAGTGCTTGTTTATCTTTAGGTATCAGGTAAGGTGCTTCTAGCAGGAATCAAACCCATGCTCCGCAGCACCACAGGTATCGCACCTACCCATTACACCACCCAGCAGCTTGACCATGTTATTTCCCACGTACATATAATGCCTGACCCGCTAAAACTATAAATATACAGACTGTCTTTGTAACAGCCTCCAGCGCACACCAGAAAATAGAGCCAACAACCCCCTGGATGTTAGTTAACACAATTACCCTCTACGCCACCAGACAGCCGGATTGTGTTCCTCCTCCTGACTCACATACACTCAAAAGCACCCACTCAGTGGATCTGGAACAGACAGGCATAATATGGACGAGGGAAGGCAGAAAGTGTGGCTTCTTGGTGGTGTAAAGGTTATGCCGCTATCTATTATACACTGTGAGATGATTCTAACCCCCTTGCCGTCTCCATATGTGGCAAGAGAGAGACACACACACAAGGGGGGCATGGGGAAAGAGAGGGCGACACCTAGAGGAGGCTGAGAGGGCGACACCTAGAGGAGGCTGAGAGAGAGACACCTAGAGGAGGCTGAGAGAGAGACACCTAGAGGAGGCTGAGAGGGCGACACCTAGAGGAGGCTGAGAGAGAGACACCTAGAGGAGGCTGAGAGAGAGACACACACAGGGGGACAGCTATAGGTAACACAGAAATAAAATTCGCGGTTACAGCGATTCACAGCCAACTATCTGCCCCAATCCTTCCTCCTCCTCCAGTTGGGAAGCCCTTTGGTCTCACGCCTCGTGCTTCCCCCTCATCTCAGCTTCACTTAGGTTCCCCCACAATTGGCCGCTGACCGACCGCCACTTTCCGCATTTCGTACATCTTGTCATTCAGAGCCCGCACTGTGTTTGGGGGGAGAGGCGACAAGACCCGCTCGGGGTTCATGCTACCGCTCGAGCCGCCGTTTCACCTCCGACTACACTGGCCTACACGTAGCAACCATTTCCGGAGACATCCACACGGCATTGTCGACCAGGGGGAGGAGCTATACCAACATGCTACACTACACCCTAATGGTTGATTGGACGGAGAGGGGCCAGTCCCAGGCATTGCTCTCGGAGTGGGAATGGCAGGAGGCGGGGACATACTAACACGCTACATCCTAATGGTTGATTTGACGGGGAGGGGCTAGTTTTAGAGCACTGCCCCCTGAGTGTGAATGGTAGGGGGCGGAAACAAACAAACGCATGCACTACGAACTGTTACTTCGGGTACTGTAACTGTATGCGGCAACCAACATCAAGTTCAGCCATGCCACCGTGGATCTGCCTCGCGTTATGGGTCCCACGGTTGTTTGATATTCCCCGTGGAGTACTGTGTGCCCAGGACAAAGTCTGGCCGTGATTGGGCTTTATTTACTAAACAGGGAGCTCTTTTCAGATGGTAACAGCCCCCCCGTTTCCATGGAGGGGTATTAATGGAAGGGGTCAGCCTGTATACCACTTCCCAGGCTCCGCAGATGGCCCCTCATGAAAATAACATATTCATTCCGCCCCATAAGAGAGCAGCGAGCACCCAGAGCCTGGATTGGTGAAAAGTTCCGAATCTGTGGACCTCCCCGTGCGGAGCGCGTCGTGGATTAGTCTCCCAGTGACATAAGTGTAAGTGTGAGTTATATTATGAGTGCAGCCGGCCCCTCCGAGCGGGGTCTGCGGTCTGACTTGTTGTTGTTGTTGGTGACCCTGTTGGGCCGACAGCCGCTATCATTGAGAATAATATTTAACGCTGTTGTAAGAATCAAATCTGAGGACAAATCAGCCGTCTGGTTATGAGATTAAAATACTTTGTGTAAAACCCACTCATGTCGCTTTCCTCGCTCACCCAAGACATGTTTGTAGTGTTAGCGCCACGCGCTGGTGCGCTTCTGCTTTATGTATGTATGTGTGTACATATGTATGTATGTGTATGTGTGTATGTGTATGTATATAGATATAGTTATCGGTAGTTTCCGTAAGCTCGATGTGTTGGGTGTCAGTGGGAGAATGATTTCTGAAGGTAAATTTTTAATTTTACCAAAAACCCCTTTATTTGATGGAGCGTTGAGAGCGGCAGAAGGCGTAATGCGTTTGCAGCCCTATAACTGATAACGGGGGCTATAATTATCCTGCATGTTACGTATATATATATATATATATATATATGTGTGTGTATATATACATAGTGTGTGTGCATATTGGTTCAGAACCCTTACCATATATGATATTTTCACTAGGTTGTAGCATAAATGGCCCTCACCTTGCCCTCTTCAGCAGGTAATTGCAGCTTGATTTAGGATAATGATTCTAAGTCAGCCCCCAGGTGATGTCCTGAGTAGTCGTGTTTTAGGCGAAGTCAAACTACTGACTGAGACGCATGAGAGGTCTTCGGATTTCATTTGCTTTTCTACTGTAAGTAATAATGATTGGGCTTATAAAATGTATGGGTCAAACGGAAGAGGCAGATTTTGTGTGTGTGTATATATAATATATAAATATGTGTGTTCGTGTATATATATATGTTGTGTATCTGTAAATATATACTGTATCTAATCGTGACTTGATGGCCGGCCGGGGTGCAGTTATTATTCTCGTGGTCCGCCTGGATGTGGTTATTATTCTCGTGGTCCGTCTGGGTGACTTGGTGGCCGGCCGGGGTGCAGTTATTATTCTCGTGGTCCGTCTGGGTGACTTGGTGGCCGGCCGGGGTGCAGTTATTATTCTCGTGGTCCGTCTGGGTGACTTGGTGGCCGGTCGGGGTGCAGTTATTATTCTCGTGGTCCGCCTGGATGCGGTTATTATTCTCGTGGTCCGTTTGGGTGACTTGGTGGCCGGCCGGGGTGCAGTTATTATTCTCGTGGTCCGTCTGGGTGACTTGGTTGCTGTACAAGTAGCCTTTCTCTGTGGAAAGCTTGTATTTTGTGTGATTAATGTTACGTTGAATATATACATGTTCCCACCAGTGACCCGTGGGATGTATGTTCTGTGCTGTACACGGCGTTACTTTGTAGCGAGTGTCACACAGGCAGTGTGTTCAGAGTCCATTTGTGGGCTGTAGGTCACCACGAATTGCCCGCAATCTCCTTTTTGTGGCTGCTGGTATCTCAGGAGGCAGGGGAGGGCTGGCAGCCTAAGGCCTAGGGGGCAAGTCAAGTCAAGTGGCCCTTTGTGCCACCGAATCAGCCCAACATACATGCCCATCTTTTCCTGATTTTCTAACGCATATTGATTATAAAAATATAAATATGATTAAAATGTGGGTTAACATAAGTCAATTTAATAGCAACAAAGGATGGTGAAGAAAAAAGCAAAACCTAATGTCCCCCTGATGCTCAGTCAGTTAAATCCCCCAAGATACGAGCTGATTGGGGACAGAGGTGACACTGAAGAGCTGAATGGGGACAGCAATGCCATGGGGGGCTGAATAGGGACAGAGGTGACACTGAGAGGAGCTGAAAGGGGACAGAGGTGACATGGGGGGCTGATTGGGGACAGAGGTGACACTGAGAGGGGCTGAATGGGGACAGCAATCACATGGGGGCTGAAAGGGGACAGAGGTGACACTTGGAGGGGCTTATTGGGGACAGAGGTGACACAGAGATTTCTTTTTTTGTTTAATAATTTAAAAAAGCATTATGTTGTTTGCCCCCCCCCCGGACACACTTACACACACACACACACATACTCATTTTTTTTGTTTGTTTTTAAAGAATACAATAAATATGATATAGTTTGTACAAAAATAAATTGATTTACTAACCTTCTACTTCTTCCACTTTGGGGGGTTTTCGTCTGGTAGCTGCAGACTGTTTTCTATGCTAACAGGAAGTCAGCGACGCGACATCCGGTGCTCCAGCAGTCTGAGTGCGAGGGGGCGGAGCTTTCACCCTCACGCTGCTCCCATCACTATGCGGCCATCAGTTTGCTGGAAATCTAATCTAAACGGCCGCTGGGTGCTGATGCCACCGGCCGGTGCTACTTTAATCGGCGCTACCGGATCGGCTTCCAGGGGATCTGGATCTTAGTCTCATAGTCAGACCTATTTTAGGTCTGATTATAAGACGAGGGGTATTTTTCAGTGTTGTGTGACGCGGCCATTTAGATCGGCAACATCTGGATGACGTCCTGCTTCGTGTGGAATCCTTGGGCATTCCTTTGGAACATCTGCAAGTATATTTTCCTAGAATGAAAAGTCACGCTGAGCGATCATGATTCTCACCCACCTGCCCCTGGTTCATCCACGTTGGCTAGAAAACCATCTGGTGACCTTTTAAGGACCACTTCTTGGTAGGCGATATAGCCGTGAAGGTTTATAAAGGATGCATTGAAATTGGGATACTTTGACGTAGTTGCGGTTCTAAGCAATATATGGACGTACAGCGTGACTCCGAGATTTTATTTTATGTGATTTTCTAGAATGGTATTCGCTGTTGAGTTTGTTGGTCATTTCAGCAGCACCCCGGAATCTGAATGTGTATGTCCAAAATATTTAGGAGTCTTGCCCCCCCTCCGAATTATGTTTTTATAGATTACCACCCTGGCAGTAAATGAAAGGATGTTTATTGGGGCAAAAGACTCAGGCTTTTTATGTTTTAGCGTCACTGCCAAAGATCCAATTCTTTCAAAGTCTTATATCGGGCACCCTGTGCTCTCCTGTGGGGTTGCGGTTAAGCGAGTGCCGTGACGCTACCCCGAAGGGTCACATAACATGCGCTACGTGACCCCGCTGGGTGCTTCGTATCACCACCTGCTTCACCGCAAGGAAAACATAGGGTGCCGGATCCCCAATGGTTCCCCTCTGTGGTTTGTTGAGCCCTTCTTTAGAGTCTTTTTGGGGGCAAGAATAAGTTGGCCACGCTCAGGTTTTCTAGTTGAGCATTTTATCGCAAGGACAACGTGATGTGGGATTTCTGGGGATTGTGCGGTTTGTATGTGTTTGTATTAGATGACATGTATGTGTTTGTATTAGATGACATGTATGTGTTTATATTTGATGACGTGACCTGTCTATGGCGCTTATTATTTTGGCTCGTCGCTGGCATCAGTTCTACCAGAGGGCACACAGAGCGGAGGAGACGTTTCAGTTTGGCCGTCAGACGGACTTCACATGTTAACACGGCTTATAGGCTTTCAGAATGTATGGGTTCATGTAAAATGTTTACACTTCTAGGCTTGAGGGTCACTGTGGGTGATTAAGACCGAGTCATTCTATAGTTTCCCACAAACATTCAAATGGCTCATATGCAGCTGCCTTAAAAACTGTGTTCTTACACCGAGAAAACAATTCAATATTTTTTTTGAAAATGTATTTTGCGACACTAATTAAATAAATAAATAATCGAACGTTAATAATAATAATCGGATGGTCGTTCCTTTTTGATTTAAAAGCAACCTGACATTATGTGTAGAATTAGTATTGTTATCACACTGTATACGTGAAGAACAGTGTTTGAAGTAAAGATATCCAATTTAAATCATCTAATTCTGTAATAATAGTGATTTTTATATTTTACCCACCGCAGGTAATGGAAATGTTAACCGGAAGTCTTATCGTAGACGGCAGAAAATAGAAAACAATTGGCCCAAATCCTGCAAGCAGAGAGACGTCTGAAAGCCGGTATGCTGAGTGATTCTTACTCTGACGTAGAAGGACGGCTTTGGCCAGGTATGGACGTTTTATACACACAGTTGTCATTATTGTTTGCGGTGTTTGCCGTTACTTAACTGCCCAAATAATTCTACATCTAAGCTTTTGCTATACTTTGTGTGTTTTGTATTAGTATGACATCATTTAAATGTTTAAGCTTTCATTATATTTTTTACATCATTCAAATGTTTACACGTTCATTTTATTTGTGTGTTTTGTATTGGGTACTTTTCTATTAGTATGACATCATTCAAATATTTACATGTTCATTTTATTTGTGTGTTTTGTATTGGGTACTTTTCTATTAGTATGACATCATTCAAATATTTACATGTTCGTTTTATTTGTGTGTTTTGTATTGGGTACTTTTCTATTAGTATGACATCATTCAAATGTTTACACGTTCATTTTATTTGTGTGTTTTGTATTGGGTACTTTTCTATTAGTATGACATCATTCAAATGTTTACACGTTCATTTTATTTGTGTGTTTTGTATTGGGTACTTTTCTATTAGTATGACATCATTCAAATATTTACACGTTCATTTTATTTGTGTGTTTTGTATTGGGTACTTTTCTATTAGTATGACATCATTCAAATATTTACATGTTCGTTTTATTTGTGTGCTTTGTATTGGGTACTTTTCTATTAGTATGACATCATTCAAATATTTCCACGTTCATTTTATTTGTGGTGTTGTATTGGGTACTTTTCTGTTAGTATGACATCATTCAAATATTTACATGTTCATTTTATTTGTGTGTTTTTGTATCGGGTTTGTATTTGTATGACATCATTTAAATATTTCAATTTAGCTGTCTGTTCTCCGTATAAAATCTACTTGGAGCTGTTCTTTTTGTCCTGAAATAGTGATGAATAAATGCATGTTTGGGTCAGCTGTGTTTATAATACTGTGTATTATGTATAATATCTTTTTCATAAGCATATTTCTTCCAATCTCAATGTTATAAAACTGCATTTTGAGTGATTATTTTGTCTGTCTAAAATCTGGTCTTGATATTTATATTTTTTGATTGAATTTTCTAACCGTGTATTAGGCTCAAAAAAGTTTGACAAAATTTCCTGCTTTAAAATGTAACGTTTTCAATCTTTTCTGTGCTTTGATGATTTCTAGCTAGAATCTTGTGTTTAAGAACATATAAAAAATGTATTCTGTGACTTCCTCTCGCAACCAAATGTCTAAAAGGTTGACATTTCTATACATTGAAACAATCGTTCGCGTCCTAATCTAAACCCGATGTGTTGATTTTTATACCTCGTACGCGTGATAGGAAAAATGGTGCTCGAGCGTCTGAAAATTGTGTCCAAATAGTGTCTAAAACTGCTTTCTAATCAATGGTGAAATTATTATATATAATAATCCAAGCGGTTAACTGGTGTCTAAAATGTGTGTTTTTGCTAATCCAAGCAAATCCAAATGTTGCCTTATTTTGAAAACTGTGATTTCAACAACTCCTTACTAATCCGCAATGTACATTTTTCAAACAGCCGCCAAATTGTATTATCTGCAAATTTTTTTTATTAAAATTCAAAAAGGAAAACCTTTATGTCTAAAATGACGTCTCCAAGAGTTGATATTTAAAGGCTAGAATTTGTGTTCAAGAGCATCTGAAAAACGTATTATGTGGCTTTCTTTCAAAACCAAATCTCTAAAAGATTGACATTTCCGTTCCTTCCAATGATTGTTCGCGTCCTGATCTAAATCCGATGCGTTGACTTTCATACCTCGTACGCGTCATGGGATAAAATGCTTCTCGCGCGTCTGAAAATTGTCTGCTTTCTAAACCAAGGTTTTTGAATAAATGTGAAATTCTGGTGTTTTTAAGAGAAATGTGAGGTCTAAAAGTGGTTTTAAACATTGTGGGGGTTTTGGTAACCGCAATGTCCTCATTTTCTACGATTTGGGTTCATGACGAATGCATAAAACGATGAAAAGGTTGGTGTTCTTGTTAATCCTCGTCGGCGTATTTTCAGCGCTCTTTAAAATAATCTTCCTGCTCTATCAAAAACAAACTGGTTTTATATCGGAACGGCCAATAAAATGTTCACTTTTACCCCGTCGTAAAAACAACAAACGCGGGACTTCAAATGGTGTTTCCAGAATTCTAATCCCAGCGTCAAACATAATCTATTATTAATCCGTATATCCCTCGTGTAACGGAAATTGGGTTTTCTGTTCCGATAAACGCGTTTTAAGGTCTGACTTTGTCATTTGATTTCTGTACATTTGAAATGAATTGCGTGTCTTTTACAATGCAGGTTAGATTGTAGATTGTGAGCTCTTCGAGCAGGGTCCGTTTTTACCTCTAATTTCAAATCAAATTATGTCCTGTTTACCCGTTGTACAACGCCGCGGAATATGATGGCGCTATATAAAACACTAAAAATGGAGGTTACCTCTAGATTGTAAGCTCTTTGAGCAGGGTCCGTGTTACCTATTCTATCAAATCAAATGATGTCCTGTTTACCCATTGTACAGCACTGCGGAATATGATGGCGCTATATAAAACACTAATAATGGAGGTTACCTCTAGATTGTAAGCTCTTTCGAGCAGGGTCCGTCTTACCTCTTCTTCCAAATCAAACTATATCCTGTTTACCCGTTGTACAACGCCACGGAATGTGATGGCGCTATATAAAACACTAATAATGCAGGTTACACCTAGATTGTAAGCTCTTTCGAGCAGGACCCATCTTGCCTGTTGTATCTCTAAACCTAATGATGTCCTGTTTACCCATTGTACAACGCTGCGGAATGTGATGGCGCTTTATGAAACAAATAATAACAATGCAGGTGTTTCTAATAAGAGACGTGAGTTGAAATTTGCGCTTAAACCGTGTCTAAAATTTATAAATTTAAAAGAAATTCCTACTAAATATGGTGTCTGTTTTAACCAAATGACAGATTATGTTCTGTTTTAAAATGTTTGATTTCCCCCCAAATATCTAAAATCTTCAGTAATTGGTTTGGGAAATGTATTGTTTGTAAGACAAAAGTCTGAAATGTATTTTCCGATTCTTTTGTTTTTATTTCCTTCGAGTTTATTTTTTCTTCTTATCGGTGTTCAAAAATCCAACCGCTTTAATGTTTTTTAAACTTTGCGTCTTTTGTAACTGCAAATACCCAAATGTGTTACTAAAAAAACCAAAAAGAATTCCGTTTTCAACCAGTTGTCACATTGTGTTATCCGTGAAATAGTTTTGAAATCCAGATTACAGGGCAGTAAATTAGCGTGTGATTGGTGCAAGTGGATCCCATGGCTTCCGCTTGGCGGCGGTTTATCGACTCGTCACGTATTGGTAAGTAAAATGCTTTCTGCTTTCTTTGTCCAGTGTGATGTCACGCGATGTGATGTCACGCGATGTGATGTCACGCGATGTGCTTAAAATAAATGTTTTTCCAGCCTGTAAAGGAATCGCTAATAAGATGGCATCTATTAAAATGACTTTTCAGTTCAGTGGGACGGCCATTGTTTGCCACGGTTTTGTCCCGGTGTTGGAGGACGGGTGTTCTTTACGCTGGAGATAGTAGTCATTGGTAAACGTATTGATCGGCGTCTATTAAGTCAACGTTAATTGCCGTTATCACTGAGAGGCAATGAAACGTCTCTTGGGGCTCAGGGTTCTCTCCCAGGAGCCCCGATACTGTGTACAGAATATATGGTTTTATGTGCACAATTCCAAAAATGACTTCTGTCCGTGCGAGTAAAACATTTTATTCCGTTTCTGTTGAAGTGGTGTAAGGAAGGGACAAAGGCAGGGGTTCAGTTATTATTTATTTATTAACCACTTAATAATGTTTTTGCCTCTACTGCATGAATACAAATGGGTCCAATAACTCTTCTGTGTAAAACATTTGTTATTTAAATCCTTAAAAAGTTTTTTTTTTTTCTTTACGTTTCTCATTTTGAATTCATTTTAATCTTTCATGTTTTTTTTTAAAGAAATATATATTTGTTTTTGGTAATTTGTTGCCAATTTTGAGACTTGTTGAACTGATTTTGTGGTCTCAGCTGTTAGCCGGGAAAATTGAACTGAAATGATGGCGGATTTCTTATAATGTTTTTATTTAAGTGAAATATTTCTCGGGTATATTTGACATGTCGAAGCTCTTGATAACCCAAATGTATAAAACATTGTGATTAGATGCTGTCCGTCCTGTTTGTGAAAGAACATCTCGCGGTCCACATGCTGTACGGATAGTTATGCCTTTCTTATGAGTTTGAAATGTTTGTCTACAATAAAGTGTATTAAAAAAAATTATTGGGGGAAAAATACTTATGACATCATTTTAATCAACTGAACATGGTTTTTATTTTCAGTCGCACGGCAAATTGTTGAGGAATTTAAATGTTTTTCCTTCCCTTATTTAAATGTGGCTCTTAATATATGTTTGTTTGAAAAAGGTGTTTTTAAAGGATTTCTAAAACTGTTGCGAAAAATTCTTCAATTCAAACTTTTCAAATTAGGTTGTTACTAACCCAAAAGTCAAAACCGGTTCGCTCGAGAGTTATTAATGGATTCCAGGTTTCCATTTTATGCAGTTGCTGGTGGTGATGCATTTGATTTTACGTACGTAAAATAACACGTTTTTTATTAATTTCACACGTTTAAAATAAAATGTAAATTGTTAATTCTCAAATACCCAATTTTTTTGATTTTTTTTTTTTTTTTTAAATGTATCTTTTAGGATAGATTTGGGGTATTTCATGAGTTGGGGGGGTTTCCAACATCCTGATGCTAAAACTGTGTTTAATGAGTGTCTAAAACAGTTCTTTATGTGGCTAAAATGAAGTTTACATTTTTTTGTTGGCGCCTGTGTACAAAGAGTTGTAGTTTACAGATGGTTTTGAATTCGTATAAAATGTAGTTCGTTTTTAGCCTCTATATGACAAGGCGGTGTACTCAGCGCTGTGCCGGCTGCGGATGGAGAGAATCCTGCGAATGGTAAGCGCTCAAATGATGAATTATCTGCTCTTCTGTCTTTTCAGTTTTGGTGTATAATTAATGCTATTAAGTCACCATAAATGTGTGCAAAATAGGGTTTTTGTAGCTTTTTGCTAATGGTTTATAATTTAGACTTCTCACCGTCTTTACATTTTACCTAAAATTGTTATTTCACGCTAAATCTGTTTGAACTACTCGTCAAATGATCGTTTTTAAAGGCTGGCTTTCCTCTAATCTGTTTTAGCGAATGTATTCTGAAATAGCCTTTTTCAGCTTAATTTTGTTATGATTTTGTTCACGTGTCTAAAGAGTTACTAAGAAATCGCGTGTCTGAAAATATTCGGCGTCTGTCTAAATGTTTCCAATATTGTGGTTAAATATTGTGTAAAATGGCGTCCGCTCTGGTTTTGGTGTTTTTGGTGCGGTTTCACTCGTAACGGCCCGCGTGGCAAACTGCTGTTACAGACTAATTCACGGTTTCTGTTTCCAAGCAAATGTCAAAATGTTGTGTTTTTGAATAATTTTGATTGATCGCATCTGTCAGAAAACAAGTTGTCTCCACATCGTGGTTCTGAAACATTTGATTTGTGTGAGGCTGAAGTTATATAAAAATGTCAGAAAAATGAAATACTAACCGAAATGTGTAAAATTTCATTAATGTACGCTTTCCATCCTCAGCCGACCTGTTGAAAAACAGGACTAGCTTTTACCGCTTGCGTCTTTTAGACTTTTATATGAATGATATATGATGTTGTTTTAAGAGCTCGCCGCGTTTCCATGGTTTTTATTTTATGGCGTATTTACAGTGTCTTTGATCTGCTTACGGGTTTTCACACAGAAGACATTCTCATGCTTTAGGAAATTACATTTTTGTACATCATTTAAGATTTTTGTCCTCAGCGTGACTTTCATTTCCGGCGGCGTATTTACCTCCAGCGTAGCCCTAGGGGTAACCAGGACCGGAGCCGCCTGCTGCCTTCCCCCCGGTGCCGCTGTCCTTTCTGCTGGATGCCGGGATGTATCAGGAAACACGTATGTAATGCCAAAATTCTTACTTCTATCCATCATAATTTTGTTTTTATTGAGCCTTTTTAAGTGTCTTAGTAAAGAAAGTTGTAATTAATAGTTTTCTACAGTGGCTTTATATAGAACTTTAAATAAAACTATAATTTTTGGGGGGTTTTCCTCATAAATCCGATGTGTCCTACCCCGATAGTCTTTATTTTATGCCCCTTTTGGGGCAGTTGGTGCTCATATGTAGGCAGAGATTAGTGGGGTCTTGGGTTATGATGTCATAAAGTAGGATCTGCTGTTCACTGCATGGAAGCGCACAGGATCCCTGCTGTGGTCACTGTTGGTAACGGATCTTATTCTTTTTGCCCGCAGGTGGTTTCGTTTCTCACTTTTCTTTGTTACGTGGCCTCCACCGCCGTGGCTCTGATGACCGTTCCACTCATAGAATTCCTCTGGGCTCTCTTTACTTTCTTCTCGTATTCCACTAAACTAAATGAGCAGCTGAAAGGACTTCTATGGCCTCTGCTGGTAAGTGCCGTCCCTGTGTCGGTTATTCAGGTCAGAGGGGCAGATAATCTGCCTCCTCCACCACAACCCAACCCGCCTGGGGCTAGAGGGCATGTGCCCAGGACTGCCACTTATTGCCAAGGCTGCGTCCCTCCCTCACTGTTATATATGTTCTCCGCTGGCCTGGACCCTCCCTCACCCACCGCTATATATGGTCTCCGCTGCCCCTGTCCCTCACCCACCGCTATATATGTTCTCTGCCGGCCGGCTCCTTCCCTCACCCACCGCTATATATGTTCTCTGCCGGCCGGCTCCTTCCCTCACCCACCGCTATATATGTTCTCCGCCGGCCGCGTCCCTCCCTCACCGTTATATGCGTTCGCCAGCCTGGTGGGTTCCAGCCGAGTCTGGAGACTATGTGTAAACGTATACGGTTGCTGGGGGGAGCTGCTATACATTAGTTTATGTACTCTATAGATTTATGTGACGGGTGACAGATTTGAAATTTATAGGAGGCCATAATGTGAAACTAGAGGCTTGGAAGGAGGTTTCATTTTACAGAGAGGGTCCAAGGTTCTTGTAACAGGACTTTATCCCGTGCGTCTCCGCTGCCATCATATACTTTGTGGTTTCTAAATATCCGCGTGGAGCTTCCAAAGCAGCCGCAGTAAGTGGCAGCATGCTGTTCATACTCGCCGATTTATGCTGGGGATGGTGGGAGTTGTAATCTAACGAACGTCTGTAATATTGTAAGACGTTTTCTTTATTAACCTTCAATCTGTGTGATTTAATCACCCCCCCCCAAGAGAGTATTAACCCCTTGATGGCATGCAGTTGGTGACAATTGAACTTCATTCACGTCAAGCCTTTCGGCAACACCAAAAAAAAAAGTGTAGGGGCCCCGTTCGGCCAGTCTTAGGACTGTTTAAAAACACAGTGTGGAAGAGGGGTGCTGCCACTCACAAGATGGCAGCACCCATTCAAAATAAATGTGTCCAGAGAGTCTGTCTAAAGAAAGCTCCTTTTCCTGAAAAAGGTGAAAGTCATGAAATGCGGCAGAGGCGACGGTTGTGTTTCACCCATTAACTCTTTCAGTTCTTCGCTGTGACGTAAAGCACTCGATGCAGCCTTAGAGCCGCTTGGCATTGAAGGTTCAACAAGTTCCTTCTTCTCTGTTCTCCAGGTCCTCGGCTTCATTGCCGCAATATTTTTTGCCTTTGATTTCTACCTGATCTTCAACGACTTGACCAAGTTCCTTGAGAAAGGAGAGCCCATAGGAGAGACGGAGGCGCAGAAATCAGACGGTACGTTGGAGTGCGATACTCAGGGAGCCGGGACACTGCATATAATATAACAAGAATACAACATGAATTAAATAGGACTCCCCCACTTTGGTCTCAAAGACTGAAGTCCCAGTAATTCTTGCAATTATGCTGGAATTATTAAAGGGACTAATGCATTGTCTAGTAGTACTTTGTGATATGCATCCGCTGCAGTGCAATGATCCTATCTTCATCAGGGCTGTGCGCATGGTGGGGGGATGTCAAGGAAGGCAGTTCTGGAACTGATGAGATTTAATTATCCCGCAGAATCCCCCCCAATGCATTCACACTGGGAACAAAGTGCAGTACAGGGTATATTACGGGAGAGACAGCTGATATGTGCGATGCGCTGAACAGTCAGGCAGACAAACTGGTAAAGGGGGCACTCCAGCCATCAAATGCACCTTAATGTGACACGTCATAGACCGTATTTGCTCGATTATAAGACGACCCTGATTATAAGACGACCCCCCAAAATCTAAATATTAATTTAGGAAAAGAACAAAAAGCCTGAATATAAGACTACCCTATAAAAAGTTTTACTAGTAAATATTAATGCATGTAAACAATTTTTTCATATCTAATAAAAGCTATGATTGAGAAAAATATATATATTTTTTATTTTATTTGCCAACCTGCCCCCCCAGTTGTGCACATCTGCCCCCAGGGTTGCCACTCTGCCCCCAGAAATGCCTTATACCCCTATTTGCCACTCTGCCCCATGATGTGCATTTTAACCCTCTATATGCCAGAGTGGCATATAGGGGGTTAAAAGGCATATCATAGGGCAGAGTGACATATAGAGGGTTAAAAGGCATTTCTGCTAACAGCAATCACACTCCTATCAAGCCAAGGCAGCCAGTACATGCTGGAACCTGGGGATGATAGGAGTGTGAGTACAGCCTCCCTATGCCATGCTACCACCACCACCCACCTTACACATCCATGCTATCATACACACACTCATTCACAAACATTTAAATACTCATTCATTCCATTAATCACACATACTTCACACATTAATCACAAAAACCCTCCCCCACCCCCTTACCTGAACTGCAGATCTCTCACTAGAAGACTTCTGCAGGAGCCCGGCTGTGCCAGCAACTTCTCTGGCTCCGCCCCCAGAGGAAGGAGGGGGGAGGCAGAGTTATGTGACACTCTTCTAGCTGCCTGTTCTCCTGCTGCTAGAAGAAGAGACCAAAGCACTGGTAAGCAGCCTGGTAACCTAATCGAGGTCTGATTAGAAGACGACCTCGATTATAAGACGAGGGGTATTTTTCAGAGCATTTGCTCTGAAAAAAACCTCGTCTTATAATCGAGCAAATACGGTACTTACTGCCAGTGAGCTGCAGCTTCTCCCTAAGGCTCAGATTTAAAGAATGCATATGAAAGTACAAACATGTCTCACGATACACTTTTTTCCCCTCGTAGATGAAGAATTGGATTCAGACTCGGATTAAACGTGAACTTTACTGCACCTTTACTGCAACCATCGGGAGGGAGCTTTGGGTCGTTCCAAGCGTTTGAACTTCATCTCAGGCTGAAGAAACCGGATTCCGCTGCAGTAGTTGGATGTGGACGATACTGAAATTCTCGGGACCCCCGCTGGACGTGACTGCTACGTCCCACACACTGCAGCGGTAACCTGGGGAGGGGACCAAATATTTCACCGTCACAGTATTCTGGAATTACTGCCTTTATGGTATTTTTGTCTTTAAAGCCATAATGTGCAAAGCCTGGGTCAGTGACCTGCTAGACAGAGGGGGGGTCATTTGCACTGATTATCTATAGCTGAAAAACAATCAAGGTTCCTAAAACCTCGAGCTCCCCCAATTCTGGATGAGGATTCTGGGAGTTTTAGATAAAGGCTGTAGACAATATAGCAGTCCCAGGATAATTAAATACCCCATGTCTGCTGGCCGTACGGGGTTTATTCACTATTAGGGGATCTGGCTATAGAAACCCTGCACTGGGTATTATGTAAAGTTTGCGACATGTTTTAAGTGATCTTTTCTCATACCTGATAGTTACGGCTCAGAGAATAAAACCCGTTCTCTTCTGTCTGCCATAAGATGAAGCACTTCAAGTCGCTGAGTTCACACTAAACGTAGCAAGTATGAGCCCCCCGCAGCACCGAGTGTTCCCTTTATAAGATAATGCGTGTTAAACATACACATGGCAGGAGTAGCACTTTATAGGGTTGAGGGTCTTCTTTACGCCCATTTCTGCTTATTGATTTATTATGCAGGATCCGCTCAGTAGGGTTGGCCCTGCACCATGGTTGGTTAAACTGGCAAGGCAGCATTCAGGAAAGCCATGTTAAATATGCATGATGCAGGGGAAGCTTGCCAGGGTTGGCCTTGGATCATGCATATTAAACATGGCGTTCCTGAATGCCATCTTGTCAATTTTACTAATCATGGTGCAGGGCCAGCCCTACTGAGATGTTCCTGCATGAATCATAACCAGGAAAATTGCATGAAATATGCCTAATGCAGGGCTGGTTCAGTCATTCTTGTTGAGGCTAGCCTTGCATTAGGCTTAGAAAATATTTTCATAAAATCCACGTGACTTCTTTCACTATGCTTGATGAAGGGTTAGCACTGGTATATATGTAAAACACTGAACACGTGGGTCTAGCCACTAAAGGGAGAGGTGATGAGAGCTGTGGTTTCAGCTTCTTCACTTAAGTATGAAGGTCTGGCCCTGTGTAGTGTATAATTAAGTCAGTGAGACTTCTTTAGTATCCCTGCACACTGACTTATTTATTATACAGGGCTAGTGAATTAGGTTAAAAAAAACACAAATGTCCCTTAATTGAATAAACAGTGTTTCATTAAACCTGCTTGAAATGTGCATGATACAGGGCCAACCTATATATATTAAGCATAAATAGGTTTTCCAGGTACAGACATTACATAGGCATGATACAGGGCCAACCCTGGCAGGCTTCCCCTGTATCATGTCTATTTCAATTGGGGCATACATTACAAGCTACTCACATTAAATACAATATGCAGGGCTTTCTTTAGTCATCCCACCCGTCGGGCTGATCGGGGCTTCCACAGCGCTCAGCCGAGCGGAAACTCCCAGCAATGCTTTAGGTACTATAATAAAAAGCACTGTGTATACCTGCGGCGGGCGACGCGGCGTCTTTAACTCTCGCTGCTGGGGGTTTGTATTTCAGGGTTTTCTGCACAAATTATGAACTGTATTATTGTCCCGTGTTGAGAAGTTTCACAAATTCTACCAACGGAACCATTTTCACCCCTTCTTGTTTTGTATTATTTTTGAAATAATAATCGTTGTACTTGGAATATTTTACATTAAAAACTAAAAAAAAAATGATAATGTATCCGTTTATTAAACACGATGCAGATCTTATCGGTGGGTTACAAGGGCTACAAACATACAGATTTCCACTGAGAAAAGTGACATCATATATCGTTAGTGGATTTAAAGTTTAAAAGGCTGTTTAGCGCCAAGTTCCTTTCCTGCCAAGGAGGAGAATGTATAAGTAATTAGACCTTCATAGAACACACAAAAGACACTTACTCTCCAAACCCCCTTCTCCAGCCCAGACTGATAGAAAGTGTGTTTAATGACATAGGAAGGGCTTCAGGGCGTGAAGAAGAGCGATAAGGGGATCGGGGGCCGCTAGTGAATCTGGGGGTGTTTTCACTTTGATGCTCGTAAGAACCGGCCCCTTGGGTGGTGGGGAGGGAATCCCCCTATAAAGGATATTTTTTCAGATCTTGGGATTTGCCACAGAGAATTATTCACTGAAAGGAGAGTTCTGGTTCCATCTTTATGACTTCACTAACTATGACAACTGACAAAAACTGTTGGGTTCCTCCATCAAGAAGTGAAAGCCTTAAAGTCACAGCCCCCCATTAGTGAATAGACCCCAATGGCTTCTTTATGCATTTCAAACCCAGTATGTTTTTCTGTGGAAAGGACAGAACTGGATCTACATTGTTCTTTGAGTAAAAACTCTCAAAATACTCAAGACAGATGAAGGAACTGCTTCCAAAGATGGCTGCCTGATCTGATTTCAAGGGTGAAAGGTCAGGGTACCAGAAATCAGGAATAACGAAGAAACAAGCCGGGTTATCAACAGGAAATCAGACGCGCGTACTGAGGAATTGGCACTATAGGATATGGGCACTACCATCAGAAGGCAAAGTCCAAGGGTTTCTGAGGGTTTGAAAGAATATAATATATTCACCAATATATTAACCAATATAATGTAATATATTCCGAATCCAATCTATTCTGAATATATTTGCCAATATATTAAATAATTGTTACCTACCTGTGTAGAAGGTGGAGACCCCGGCTTCTAACTCATAGCCACAGCCCCTGTGAAGACCTCCCGCCACCTCGCAGCTTCCTCAACCACCTATTTACTAATATATTTCCAATATAATATATTTATATTTACTAATATATTAAACATTATAATATAATATATTCCCAATGTCATATAATATATTCCTGCTATATTTACAAAAATTTTAACTAATAAAATATATACCAATATATTATCCAATATATTGTAATATATTCCCAAGAGAATACAATATATAACCAATATATTTATTAATATTTTAACTGCCAGTATTCACCCACAAGTACTTAAGCAGCTGAGTCTAGAAATAAGTGAACCTCTGTTTGTAATATTCCGGGATTTTTTTCTTTCGGGAATTGTACCAGAGGATTGGAGGAAGGCAGATGTGGTTCCTATATTCAAAAAGGGTTCAAGCTCCTTGCCTGCAAATTATAGACCTGTGAGCTTAACTTCTGTGGCTGGGAAAGTATTTGAAAGGCTATTAAGGGATAATATTCAGGAATTCATTGGGAAGAACAGTGTTATTAGCCAAAATCAGCATGGTTTGATGAAACATAGGTCCTGTCAGACTCATTTAATTGCTTTCTACGAAAAAGTAAGTAGAAGTGTGGATCAGGGTGTTGCAGTGGATGTAATCTACTTGGATTTTGCCAAGGTGTTTGACTCGGTTCCACACAATAGGTGTTTCACACTGAAAGAAATTGG
This sequence comes from Spea hammondii, assembly GCA_029215755.1. Lineage (NCBI taxonomy): Eukaryota > Metazoa > Chordata > Amphibia > Anura > Pelobatidae > Spea > Spea hammondii. Next base: position 25,563,064 of record JARDYJ010000012.1, on the reverse strand, counting down.
TCTAGATGCAAATTCTTGTTCTTGGGTAGAACATTGGCTTAGTGATAGCGTACAGAGAGTTTTCATAAATGGTAAATTTTCAAGCTGGACAAAAGTGGTAAGTGGTGTCCTTCAGGGTTCTGTTCTGGGACCAATTTTATTCAACATATTTATAAATGACCTGGCAATAGGCGTTGAAAGTCATGTTTCTGTGTTTGCAGATGACACTAAACTCTGTAACGTAATATAATGTGAGCAGGATATTACTTTGCTGCAGAGGGATCTAGATAGACTGGGGGACTGGGCACACAAATGGCAGATTAAATCTAATGTAGATAAATGCAAAGTTATGCACTTCGGGGTAAGGAATACACAAGCAACTTACACCCTAAATGGTGGTGAATTAGGGGTAACAACAAATGAGAAGGATTTGGGAATTGTTATAGAACATAAACTAGGAAACAATGTGCAATGTCAGTCAGCAGTTGCTAAGGCCAGTAAGGTATTGTCGTGTATAAAAAGGGGCATCAATTTGCCGGATAAAATTATAATTTTGCCTCTTTCTAAATCAATGGTGAGACCGCACCTGGAATATGCTGTGCAATTTTGGGCACCTATTCTAAAGAAGGATATTATAAGCACTGGAAAAAGCGCAGAGGCGGGCTACAAAATTAATAAAAGGAATGGAACACTTTAGTAACTAAGAAAAGTGAATTCATTTATATCTGTTTAGTTTAGAAAAACTTTGCCTCAGAGGGGATATGATAGCATTATATAAATATATTCGGGGCCAATACAAACCACTGTGTGGAAATCTATTCATAAACAGGACTATGCATAGGACACGTGGTCACGCGTTTAGACTGGAAGAAAGGAGATTTAGTCTAAGGCAAAGGAAAGGGTTTTTACAGTAAGGACAATAAGGATGTGGAATTCTCTGCCTGCAGAGGTAGTTTTATCGGAGTCTCTACAGACATTTAAACCACAATTGGATGAACACTTGCAAAAACATAATATTCAGGGATATCATTTTTAAATTATGGGGAAACAGCTTCTTGATCCAAGGAGAGATCAAAGGATTTTTTTCCCTAGTTTGTGCAAAATTGGAAAGAGCCACAACTGGGTAGCCTGACTATGTTACTATGTAATGATGTATATTTATAAAAAAAAAAATATAAAATATATATATATATAAGTGCAAAATCAACAATTGCACACCAATCACCACTTTTTTAGCCCGGTGCCAAGTAGCTGCAACAGCAAATCATATAACATCCAAAAATAGTTACCGGCACTCCAGGGACTTCTTTAAATAATCACTCCAGAAACTGCAGTTTCCTAATCAACGTTTCAGTCTGTTTATTAGACTTTCATCAGGACATCTTGATGAAAGTCTAATAAACAGACTGAAACGTTGATTAGGAAACTGCAGTTTCTGGAGTGATTATTTAAAGAAGTCCCTGGAGTGCCGGTAACTATTTTTGGATGTTATATATATATATATATATATATATATATATGATATGATATGATATGATAACATTATATAAATATATGCAGGGCCAATATAAAGTGTTCTTCAATAACCTGTTCATTAACAGAAATGTACAAAGAACAAGAGGTCACCCTCTGAGACTGGAAGAGCGGAGATTTCATAAACAAAGGTAGGAATTCTTTACAGTAAGGACAATAAAGTTATGGAATTTACTGCCAAGGGAGGTGGTGTCATCAAATACATTGGTTGCCTTCAAAAGGGTTCTGGATATATTTTTTTAGAAAGACATAAGATACAGGGCTAAAAATAGAATAGCATTAATATTTTAGAGCTTCTTGATCCAAGGAGAAATGCGATTGCCTTTTGGAGTAAAAAAATAATTTTTCCCTCTGAGGCTAGGTTTCCACTTGAGTTTTTGTCCTGCATTTTTTTTTTATGAAAAACGCCAAGAAAACTGCCACTGCATTCTCCTGCGTTTTTTCTGGAGTTTTTTCTTTTTGTGCTTTTTTGACCTTAGGCAGTTTTTCCAGCTTTGAAATTTTCACCCAGCTAAAAGGGATTAGGATAAATGGCAAGTATCTGCCCCCTCCTGATGCCATTTTCTTGGTAGAGTTCTACTTAAACACGCAGGGCCGGCCCAAGGCAAAATGCCGCCTGGGGCGAATTTTTAAATGCCGCCCCCCCCCCTTATTGTTGTATATACTTCTCCTCTCTCAAACCAATACCACCAATTGATATGCGTGGAGAATAATCCGTTCTGCGTTGTGTATTAATGATAAATGTAATACCCTTGTTACCTCCTCCAAGAACTAACATATAACCGTATCCCCTTTTCCAGATAATATATATGTCTAGTTCTACTAAGGTTTTCTACCTGATATTACAATAAAACAGCCAACCCAAGATTCTTACCAGAGAGAGAGCTTTAATTACAATCTACCCAGATTAATGTTACAGCAAAGACAAAACCAGAGTTACAGTGATGTACAGATGACAATCATTCATACCACTCACAAACATCCCATCTATCTAATATCTGCTGCTAAGTGTGTGTGCTGTGTGGGTGATGTGCCAAAGGTGAGACTCACCAATCCAGTCTCCTTTCTATGTGTTTCTACAATGTCTTTTTAAGGGATTTCTCTATTGATGTGTAAATGAGATCCCTGTCCTCTGTTCCCAAGACCCCACCGTGTGATGTTATTGACTTGCTATGTTTCCCATGCCTATCTCCAGGTGATGCATTTCCTTCCTTCTCTATATAGTGTATAGGTGTGATATCTTCTTACAGCTGTCTTTCCTGTTACTTCCCCCCTAAGTGGCTTGCAGCTATCATACATACATATATACACACATAAACTTAATCAAGCACATATTAATTACAAATATACATATTTTGTATTTACCCCAACACTTATCTACCCTTCCTCTCCCTCCATCCCTGCCGCCCCCCCCATTATCTACCCCCCCCCTTGTACTTACCTTTCAGCAGTCCTGCGGCGAGTCTCCCTGTTCAGTCTCGGTGCCGGCTTGTAATGCTGAGCGCCGGAAATCTTCCGGCACTCAGCATTACAAGCCGGCACCGAGACCGAACAGGGAGAGTCGCCGAAGAGGAGAGAGAGAGAGAGGGGCGCCGAGCGGGTACTGACAGCTTGGTAAGCGAAAACCACTCTTGCGCCCCTTTCTCTCTGTTTCGCTTTAGAAAATAAAAAGGGCTTGGGGCTAAGTGCCGCCCCTTCAAAAGTGCCGCCTGGAGCGGCTGCCCCACTCGGCTCCATTGTCGGGCCGGCCCTGAAAACTCGCCCCGGCGGACCCTTTTGTCTCTTTTCTGTGGTTTGTAAGGCATGCTTTATTCCGAATGTCTGCTCCTCTAGGAAGATTGGCCACAAATGATGGTGCAAATTGTTTGCTGTTGCTTTTGGCACGCAGGGTCCAGTTGGGTATGTTTGTTTGTAATGGCATGTTTGTTCCAAATGGTGTAAAATTCAAAATGAACTTTGTTTTGTGTGAAACTGTTTGTTTCCGGCCTATTTCTCGTAGGACACACAGATACTGGGTCCATCCTCTGCATTGTAACTGTGGAAAAAAACGCCATAAAAAACGCCAAGGCAAAACCCACATGGCTTTTTCATGGCGTTTTTTTCTCTCCCATAGACATCTATTGGAGAAAAACGCCAAGATTTCCTTGCAAAAAACGCCAGAGTGTCAACATGCTGCGATTTTGAAAAACTGCCACAGAGCCCAAAAAGGCAGAAAAACGCCAAAGAGGGCTGAAAAAATGCCAAACAGAAAAACGCCAAGTGGATATGGCATTCTGCGATTTCCTATTGAAGAACAGCTAACATCTGGCCGCAGCGTTTTTTCACAAAAAAAACGATGTGTGGCTGAATTGGCGTTTTTATGGGCGTTTTTAGCAAAAAAAACCCAAGTGGAAACCTAGCCTAATGGCAGAAATCAAAGTAGCTTAATTAGGGTTTTTTTGCCTTCTTTTGGATCAAGAGTAGGAAGGTTAGGTAGAAGGGATGAATTTGATGGACTTAGGTCTTTTTTCAACCTTAAGAACTATGTAATATATTTACTAATATTTTACCAATATATTCCCAATTTAATATAATATATTCCTAATATATTTGCCAATAAATTAACCAATATAATGTAGCATACTCACAATTTAATATAAAATATTCCTCATATAGTTACCAATATATTAACTAATATAATATAATATATTCCGAATATATTTACTAATATTTTAACTTATATAATTTAATATATTAACCAATTATAATATTTTCCTTATATATTTACCAAATTATTAACCGATATAATGTAATAGATTTTGAATATTATATAATATATTCCTAATATATTTACCAATATATCAACCGATATAATGTAATATATTCCTAATATATTTACCAAAATATAAACCAATATAATATATAACATTATATTGCATAATATATTGGTAAATATATGACATATTCCCAAGAGCATGCAATATATAACCAATATATTTACCAATATAATCATACTGTCTCTTACCCTCACTTACACCCCCTTACACAAGGGATCGGTGTGGGGCTTTACCAGAACTTTTGCGTGACTTTGTTTCCTTTTGGTGGCCAGGAATCCGCACTCCCCGAAGCATAAACATTGTAGAATCCGTCACGATATATGGCCGTATATATATATGTGGTGAGTCCTAAGCAATATACGGCCATATAGTGTGACGGAGTCTCCAATATTTATGCCTCATATAGGAGCTTTTAAATAGTTTTAATGGGAGAGCGCCCAGGAACAGTCTCCTCACTTTGCATCCTGTCACACACCCTGTTCACTCCTACCCCTGTCATTGGTTAAGACGGTCACATGAATATCTGCACAGAGGCTGCTGGGAGAAAATTCCTCTACAGGGTGCTGCAGGCTCCACGTGGTTACCAAGGCAACCAGCGACAGTGTTACTTATGGCTCGTTACCCAAACAGAATAGATAAAAAGTGTGCATTTCCATCCTTTTTCTCTGTGGCTTTCGTGGGATGATTTGAATGTTAAATTTCTATAGAGTTAATCCAGCCACTGCCGCGGTCAGGAAGAGCAGGGTCACTGGGGCCCCTGGAGAGGACTGAAAGCAAGCCTGCTACCCACAGATTATGGACCCTGTCTTCCTGCCCTGGCGAGTGGGACTGTTGTCCTCGTCTGGGACCCAAACTCTCCAGGCTCTAGATGCACCCCAGTGCTGGTTGGTGGGACAGATGCACCTTGCCAGCCCCCTGCATCCACAACTCTAGGAGCGGCGGAGCTGTGCTCCCCGACTGAACTAGATGCAGACCCGGTCGGGGTCTGGCCCCAGTTCAGTCTTCTTTTTAAAAGGGGAGATATGTGACAGAATGACCTGTCATACAGGGGCCCAAGGTACTCAGAGATGGCTCCAGCCCGGCTGCCAAACAGGCAGGAACTCCATTGTGTAAACTAATCCCATAACAGGATTGCTACTAGGGGGAGATTCAGTAGCTAAAGGGGATTAAAGGTTGGGTTGTCGACATATACCTGTTTACAACAAGAAACTGTTCATTCCTGCTGTACTCAATTCAAGGTAGTTGTGTGTCTACTTATTGGGTACACATAGCAGGGTTCCAAGGTGCGCATGCTGGCTGGTGCTGGAAGTTATTCTGGGGACAACAGGAGGATACTGGGTGATCTCTGGGAGTTACTACAGCTCTCTTGGTGAACCCGTTACAACTTTCTTCAGCCGTTTGAATGTTGTGACTCTCCAAGACTTTCTAGGTGATTTGAGAACCCATTCATAGATTAGTGGAGGTTATATAGAAGAACAATTTATTATTAAAACACATTTGTAAACAGAGTGAAGGTTGTGAGAACTCCCAATCTTACTATCATTAATGTAGAACGGTAGAAATAATAGGAGATGAGGGAAAGCACAGAGGGACTTGGGTCCAAGAACTGGACGTGTTTAGTATTGTCTACATTTAACCAACTATGTTTCAAAGCTGGAGCTTCTATACTAAAAGCTTTAGTACCTCTAGTCCTTTCGTAACACCTCTGTCTGTGACCTCCTCTGACTTCATAAGTTTCTGATTTTTATATTTTAGATATACAAAATCTTAACCATTCAGATTTCCCATTTGAATTACATGGATATGAAACGTTGGAAAAATATCCTGTGTCTTTACAAATATGTGATATGTCACGTGGCTGCTTTAGGACCCTTCATTGAGATGCCATAGTTCTAAGGCCAGCACTTTGTATGTATTTATTATTATATATTTGATTGACATTCACAGAGTGCGCTGTTATTTATGGTTTTTTGTTTCATTTTACAATCTAGTCGCTTCAGGGGGAAGTGAAACAGTAGGGGAAGTGAAACAGTAGGAGAAGAACTGCTTGGATGTGGATGAGCCGGGATGAGCTGTCAACGTTGTTGGTTGTTCAGATGGCTTAGACAGGATGCTGGCTGAGAGTGTTAAGAGGAAAGGTTGGATGCTTCCCGAAAGAGGTAGGTTTCCATAGAGCTTTTGAAATGAGGGAGAAAATCTAACAGAACCTGGAAGGGAATTTCACAGAAGGGGTAAAGCATGAGGAAATCCTGGATGTGGGAAGAGATAATGATGGCGGCTGGTCGGTAATTCCAATGGGGGTTCACAATATATACATTTTGAAAATGAAATGTACATTTATGACTTAATGTACAGGTTAAAACACATTTCCCTAAATTAACCCTAAACACCCCATTAACCATAACTGCCCCTAAATTAACCCCCACCTCCCCTAACTTTCAGCAGCCCAAATATTAATTTTATACTCAGTTAGATGAATTGCTGAGCAGTGTGGATGCTATAAGGAAAGGGGAGGGGCCTTGTGATTGCAGGATTGTAGTCAGTCACTGGGGAGGGCGGGGAGACTCCGGGCTGGGCGGGGAGTGTGTTGGCTGGGAGCCCCTCCCCTGATCGCACAGCTTTTACTGTGCAAACAGGGTACAAATGAGAAGCTCAGCCGGCGCTTTAGCAGGTGCGGCAGCATTGAGCCAAATAGGATCCTTCTGCCTATCGCACGTGTGATAGGCAGAGGCATAGGCAGGCTAAATCAGGGGACAGGAGGCTTCATGGCATGTGAGTCCCAAAGCACAAAAGGAAAAAAAAAATAGCAAAATTCATCAAAAATCCATTTTAATCTAAATTTTTTTTTTCCTTTTGCATTTGGGGCTCCACGTGCGCATGTGCTCCTATGGGGAAGCCTCCACTCATGATGGTAGAGAGACGTCATGAGAGTAACAAAGAGGGGTGTATTTGGATAGAGATAGAGATGTAATGGGGTGTGGAGTTGTTAAGGGCTCTGTTGGCATCATCTTAACGGGCAGGCTGTAAGCGGTAATGCTTGACAAAGGTATGAACAGACTTCCATGCTGCAGCTTTGCAAACCTGCTTAATAGGTACTCCAGCGGCCTCAGCCTTGAGACCAGAAGGAGGTTCGTTACCAGAAGCTTCGTAAGCTAGAGAAAGCTAGAGATAGGCCATCTAGCTATAGAGGACCTCGAAACGGCAAAACCTTTCCTAGCTCCGGAAAAAGAGACAAATAAACTGGAAGATCTTCTCCATGGAGCAGTCTTCTGTAGGTAAACTTCCAGGCATCTGCAAACATCCAGGCAATGGAGCCAGCATTCTTTGTCATTCCCAGGGTGAGGACAGAAGACCGGAAGGACAATATCCTGATGATAATGGAAAGGTGACATGACCTTAGGAAGGAATTCCGGAGGCATACGCAAAACTACTCTATCCTCAAACATTTGAAGATAAGGTTTTAAAATGGATAGAGAATGGATCTCGGCTGGTCTTCTAGCTGACGTTAAAGCAATCAACAGGACCAACTTCTAGGTGAGAATTCTGATAGGAATATTTTCGTGAGGCTAGAGAGGACCAAAATTCAAGTCCCAGGAGGGCACCAGAGGCCTCTTGAACGGACGTAGTCTCGAGATGGCTTTTATGCAGCGAGAAATCCAAGAATGTGAGGCTAGCCGCCACATGGACCTTCAGGGTGGCTGGAGACAGACCCTTGTGGAAACATGCTAGAAGGAGCTCCAGAATGTCGCTGATAGAGACAACAGCACCCTGGAGCTGATTGTCAGAACACCAAGAGGAGAAGGACTTGCAGATCTTATCATACCGGAGATTGGTAACTGGCTTCCGGCTTTTCATCAGGGTCTCAGTAACCTCTTCAGAGAGACCTGCCTTAATCAATCTTTCCCTCTCAGGAGCCAGGCTGACAAACTGAAGTAGGCGGGATTTGAGTGGAGGACAGGCTCTTGATGAAGCAGGTCCGGCTTGAACTCCAATTACATTGGGAGCTCTATGGAAAGACGGATCAACTCCAGATACCAAATCATTTTTGGGGCCAGTCGGGATCAGAATCCCCCGACACCTGTCCCTCTTGATCTTTCAGATAACTCTGATCGAAGTCCCAAATCTGAGCTAAGGGATGACCTGTTGCAGACAGGGAATAAAATAGAGGCAGCTTCTTGTTGGCTGCCGTAGCCATGAGGTCGATCACTGGAGTCCCCCAGACCTTTGTGATCTGTAGAAAAGTTGCATGGTTCAGGCTCCACTCTCCAGGAAGAACAGATGTTCCACTGAGGAAATCTGCAGCGATGTTTTCTTTCCCATGGATGAACACTGCCGAAAGGTGAGAGAGATGGAGTTCGGCCCACCTCCCGATCCTCTGAAGAAGATTTCCCAACTGACCAACAAGACTTCTTGTGCTTCCCTGCTTGTTCAGGAAGGCCACCACTGTGCAATTGTCTGAAACAATTCTGATTGCCTTCCCCGCAGACTGGACTGCCAAGAAAGGAGCGCCTTCCTAACGGCAAGGAGTTCCAGCATGTTGATATGAAGGTGACGCTCCTGGGTGGACCAAAAACCTTGACAGAATTATTTGACCATCGTGGCTCCCCAACCGGATAAACTGGCGTCTGTTATAATGATAGTCCAGGTTGGCTCAGTCCAGATCAGACCCAAACCCAGCCTTTTCACGTGAAGCCACCACCTGAGGGAGAGACGAATGCTGACTGGAACAGAGACCTTTCTTGAGAGCACCGGGATGGATCGATCCCATGACTTCAGGATAAAACACTGCAGAGGACGGATATGAAGAAGGGCCCAAGCCAGGGCAGGCCTTGTATACGTCATCATTCCCAGAAGGCGCATGAGAAACCTCAGACTGGAGAGACGACGGTATAGAATTATGATGGGATAGGCTGATGATGTTTTGAATCTTGTCTGTCGGCAGGAAGATCTTCTGACAGGAAGTATCCAGGATAAAACCCAGCAAGGGAATTGTTCTGGTGGGAAGCAGACGTGATTTCCGAAAATTGATGATCCATCCCAAATCTTTAAGTATGCCGACAGTCCTGTGGATCTGCTGAGAAAGTCGTCTAAATAAGGGACTATCTTGATCCCTTCTTTCCTTAGGAAAGCCACAATGCCTAATAGCAGCTTGGTGAAAAAGAGAGACCAAAAGGAAGGGCTTGAAACTGGAAGTGATGAATGTCACGGTCAGGACTACTTGCCAAGCTGTGACGGCATTTAGGGGTTACTAGCACCAGGCCTCTGGATGTACTAACTTCACCCCTTAACAAGGCATTAGCTATAACAAATTAACCCCCAAATGGTCTGCCACCACTCACGATTTTGATACTGGATTTGTGAGAAATCCAAATTAAAATATCTATCCCTCTCTATATGTATATACACTGCTCCAAAAATTAAAGGGAACACTAAGATTACACATCCTAGATCTGAATGAATGAACTAATCGTATGACATACTTCCGTCTTTACATAGTTGAATGTGCTGACAACAAAATCACACAAAAATTCTCAATGGAAATCAAATTTATCAACCCATGGAGGTCTGGATATGGAGTCACACTCAAAATCAAAATGGAAAACCACACTACAGGCTGATCCAACGTTGATGTAATGTCCTTAAACAAGTCACAATGAGGCTCAGTAGTGTGTGTGGCCTCCACGTGCCCGTATGACCTCCCTACAACGCCTGGGCATGCTCCTGATGAGGTTGCGGATGGTCTCCTGAGAGATGTCCTCCCAGAACTGGACTAAAGCATCCGCCAATTCCTGGACAGTCTGTGGTACAACGTGGCATTGGTGGATGGCGCGAAACATGATGTCCCAGATGTGCTCAATCGGATTCAGGTCTGGGGAACGGGTGGGCTGGTCCATAGCATCAATGCCTTCCTCTTGCAGGAACTGCTGACACACCCCAGCCACATGAGGTCTAGCATTGTCTTGCGTTAGGAGGAACCCAAGGCCAACCGCACCAGCATATGGTCTCACAAGGGGTCTGAGGATCTCATCTCGGTACCTAATGGCAGTCAGGCTACCTCTGGCAAGCACATGGAGGGCTGTGCGGCCCCCCCAAAAAATGCCACCCCACACCATTACTGACCCACCGCCAAACCGGTAAGGCTGGAGGATGTTGCAGGCGGCTGAACGTTCTCCACGGCGTCTCCAGACTCTGTCACGTCTGTCACATGTGCTCAGTGTGAACCTGCTTTCATCTGTGAAGAGCACAGGGCGCCAGTGGCGAATATGCCAATCCTGGTGTTCTGCACGGTGTTGGGCTGTAAGCACAACCCCCACCTGTGGACGTCGGGCCCTCATACCACCCTCATGGAGTCTGTTTCTGACCGTTTGAGTGGACACATGCACATTTGTGGCCTGCTGGAGGTCATTTTGCAGGGCTCTGGCAGTGCTCCTCCTGCTCCTCCTTGCACAAAGGCGGAGGTAGCGGTCCTGCTGCTGGGTTGTTGCCCTCCTATGGCCTCCTCCACGTCTCCTGATGTACTGGCCTGTCTCCTGGTAGTGCCTCCATGCACTGGACACTACGCTGACAGAGCCCAAAGACAGACTTGCGTTATGAATATTTTTAATAACAAAGACAAATGTTACACAGTGCCACAATTACAAAAAACAAGACATACAAAAGAAAAACAAACCAGCAAACAATTCTTAAAAACAATGGGACTTCAACACAGGACCCTCACTCACGAGTTTCTCCAATAAGCCGGCCTGTCCAGATGGTTTCTTAAGATGTTGTTACAATCAGAGTATATCGTGGAGTTCTTCTTTGCATTGCCCCTAAATCAGACTCTTTTTCAAGAAAACACCCCTCTGGCCACATGACCAATTATATGACACCTTTTCTCAGAATTGGGTCCCATCTTTGATCTGTCAATAAGTTATGGTGGGGTAAAGGTGATGGAAAACCCTTCCACTGAAGGTAGAAGTGGAATTCCTAAAACTAAGGATCCTTATCAGTTGGGCCATGAATCACCACAGGGGTCCTGGGAAGATGACACCTCTAAAGAGTATAAGTGCGATTTTAATAGATGCAAATAATGTTACAGGTAAAAATACCTTTTACATCATTGTCATTATCACGGGTTATAAGCTGCAGTCTCACAAGCCGTCATATACAATAACTTCATATAGTATTTCCCAGAAGAAGGGAATTCTATATTGAAGTAGGCAAAATTCACCTCTATTCAGAATAATAAAACCATTATATTTACAACCACTTGTTGCTGTAGTCCAACTGGTCCTTGTAGATATCAATCCAGGTTTAGTGGAAAGAAAAATAACTTTTTATAAAGTTGCAATTTGTTAGATACTCAAAATAATTATAAGAGTAAAATATGTCAAGATCTTGTAATATTCCAATTGTCTGGGAGTCCTTCAATTGTTTAAAACATAAGCTTTTAAAGACAGGGCTTATTATCATATTCTCTACCTATTGATTGCAGTTCTTCAATCATAATTGTGTGTTTTACCCATTATAATTAGGACTTCTTAGCATATTTGCACCATTGTATTCATTGTATTTCCTTCATTTACTTCTAAGAGATGCTCTGGTCTAAGAAATAACTTTAAGACAATTACATATACATCTGGAATTTGTACCTCCTAGGTAGTAAATCCAGTTTCTGTGGTCTTGCAATGTATCCCCCATTCCTCTAAACACTACGAGACAATGAGAGTCGTGGCGAATTTAGTCTCTTTTTTTGTTACACACATAAAACAAGGAGACCCCGTATAATGCGGCATTCCCTCTCCCCCGAGGCCAGCTGCTGAGTCATCGTGCACTCAGCCTCCAGTCAACGTCTTGATCAACCTGCATCTGACGTGACAAGCGGGTCCGAGGGGCAAACTAGGTGCTCCACTAGCCGTAAACCCCTCCCCGAAACAGATAGATAGCGGGACCACCCCACCTGGCTGCTATCGCGGAGGATCCACTGGGCATTGTCAGAATGGCCCTTCCCATCCGCCCCCTGAGAGACAAGCCTGACCACAAAGTCAGTGCTTATCATTGACCGAAACCGTCAGCGGAGGGGCATGCCTGCACCCAGCCATGGGCCGTTGCCCGGCGCTGGTCCGTATGACAATCGTAGAGGGTGTTTGCTGGCGACCTTGGGAGGAGGGAAGGCCACATTACTGCCACCAAAAGAGTGGTGGCGGTAAACCCCTCTTGCCGCCATTCCTATTGCCTTCAGCCATGACTCCATAAGGTTTTGTTAGTCTTTATTAAATCCGCCATGGGAGCACACAAACAATGCCATAGCCTGTTAACCCTCTTACGCACTCTCTCTATGGCCGTTATGGGGTAGGATTCTCGCCACACCTTCCTGGGGATAATGTCTGACCAGGCTATAGTAACCCCGTGCCACCTCAGCAGTAGCTTTTTGGCCTCGCTTTGTAAACGTAAGATCAAGTTGACTGACTTGTGTGACGTCAAATCATTTCCCCCGGTGTGTATAACAATGAGGTCCTGCTTACCCCAGTTCCTTTCTGCTTGGTCTAACGTGCGAGGAAGCCCCTTTAATGTCATTCCTCTCTTTCCGAGCCAGTGAATGTTCATGTGCTCCCGCGGCATCCCCAGATGGCACCCGTAAGGTCTAACCGCAAAATGGACAAACGAGTGTCTGGTGATCAAGACTTTGTTCCTTGGACAGACTTGAAAAAACAAAATAATTAGCACAATTGTCTTGACACTAGAGTGAAAGCCCTTTATTACCTGATTGGTCTTATGTATCCAAAAAAAAAAATAATTATATATATTTGTATTATTTGAGCCTGTGACTAGCTTAGCGCACCGACATTTCTTCTTTTCCCTGGTCTTATGTATCTAAAGTAAGTGGTGGATCTGCCCAATCCTTGTATGAATTCTGCAGCCTACCTTCCGCGGCCGCTGATGTCGCTGCGCATATTTTAAACGAATGGGTCCCGAATTGCTTGGGATCCAAGCCTGCCTCTGCCAGAGCTTTGTTTTAGACTGACTTAAATTGGAATATTGTAAGAGGGAGACCATTGCTATGTACCAGAAGGAGGTCTCCCCTGCGTGCACTGGACCCCTGGACCTGCTGACGCATGTATCGATAGCCACCTGCCCTTCTTGGTCAGTTTTAGACCTATGAATGCAGCATCTCACCGAGTCTGAAACTTGGGTAAATTTTAATAACAGCCCTGACTCCACTGCTGTTTTGGAGGGGGCTACCAATTCACCTACCCTAAAGGCCTCATGGTAAGCAAGTGAGAAAGCTGCCGTGAATAGAGCAGTTTCGTATGCGTTTAGGCACACCTTTTTTAGCATAACAACTAGCTGTGCCATGCGCTCCGTATCAATCAGCTGTGTTTTGTCTGGTGTTTTTTGCGCTCTCCCCTAACCCTTCATAATTTTCTTGACTATGAAAGTCCGCAGTGCCCTTTAGCTTGCTAAAGAATGATATAGCTGCTAAGGCTAACTCGGCTCTGGCTCTTAAAAACCCATTTTCAAGGCAATATATTGCAGCAATCTCTCTAAGGTGAAGGTATTCGCCTGCGCTGCGGCTCGTGCAAAGTTTACCCACCTGTTCCATTCGTGTCTGTAGGTCTGCCAGGACTTTTTAGATGCGCCTTCGAGGAGCTGGTTTAATAGACTGTTGCCAACTGCCAAAGTTTTGTAGGAAAAGTAAAACCCCTGCGTTTTGGCCTTGGTGTGGCTTTAAAGAATTTATTAAGATCACCCCTGGACAAGGCATCTGAAATAGTGTTGTTGACACCTGGTACATGCTTAGCTGTAAAACGAATATTGTGCCTCATGCATAATAAGACCAAGTGCCTGATAACTGGTATAGATGTTGATGATAGGTTGTTAATTGCGTGTACAACGCTCTGGTTATCCGTCCAGAATACCACAGATTAGTTGGTCAAGCTTGCCCACCAAACTTCCAAGGAAACCACGATAGGGAACACTTCGATGAATGTCAAATTCTTTGTAAGCCCCTGGTGGTGCTACTCTGCTGGCCATGTCTCTGCGCACCACTCGCCCGCCAGGAATGCTCCAAAGCTCACTGAACCCGCTGCATCTGTAAACAATTGTAAACCTGGACTGGACTCTTCCTTATCCACCCACAATCTAACTCCCTTAAAGTCTGACAGAAACTGGTCCCATACTTCCAGGTCTTGTTTTAGCTGCTTAGTTAAGCGTATCTTAAAGAAGCTCTTTGCAATCCCTGCCTTGGTCTCTCTTATTCCCAATTAAAAATCCTACCCATAGGAATCACCTTGCAGGTGAAACTTAACACTCCCAGGAGGGACTGAAGAGATTTTGCTATTATTCAATGCTCGGGCCACTAGAAGCCTGGCCTTCTCCACTTTGTCTGCGGGTAGCCTATATTCCTTTTGCGCCGTGTCTATTTCAATTCCCAAAAAAGACAATCTAGTGGTGGGAAATACGGTTTTCCCTGATGATACCGGAACGCCCAAATCGCCCAACAAATCAATTTAAGTGGACAGAAACAAACCACAGTCTTGTGCCCCTGGAGGTCCGATAACTAGAAAATCATCAAGGTAATGTGCAATAGATGACAAGCCTGATTTATGCTGCAGAGCCCAATGACTCAAAAAAGGCGCACGATATGGCGCAACCCATGGGTAGACACTTATCGACATATTTCCCTTGAAAATAACAACCCGTATATTTAAAACTGTCTGGGTGCAATGGTAGCAATCTGAACGCTGATTCAATGTCGACCTTGGCCATTAGCGCCCCTGGTCCTATGTCCCTGACGGTTTCTAGGGCATTGTCAAATGACTGGTAGTGCACCATGCATACCTCCTTATCCAAGGCATTATTGACTGAACCACCCTCCGGGTAGGATAAATGCTGGATTAGCCTATACTCTCCTGCCTCCTTTTTTGGTACTAGGCCTAGCGGCGAAATACAGAGGTCTGGAATAGGAGGACTATCAAAAGGACCGGCTATCCTGCCTAATGCCCGCTCTTTGTTTAGCTTCTCCTGGACTATCTCCGGGTGTTCATAAGCTGACTTCAGGTTTTTGAGGCCTGCACCATTCTCCACTGGAATTTTAAAACAACACGCAAAACCATTTAGCAAAAAAGCAGCAATCTTTCTGTCCGGGTAGCCGACCAACCACTCACTGAGTTTGTCTATTGCTATTGGGGTTAGGGCTTTCGGCAGGTGGGGCACGAAAGGAGCCCTTTGCTCGAGTTTTCCGTACGCATTCCGATGCTGAGTGACCCCCTCCGCGTGTGCTGCATTTGTGCTTATATTTGCACGTAAAACCTTTATTACATTTTCTTTCGTTATAGGCCCAACAAACCGGTTTTGAGGAGGTACCCTCCAGGCTCAGCCTGTTGTTCACTATGCCTGGTGTTTTCCTCAGTGACACGACCCTCGTCCACAAATCTATGTCCTTTTGGCCAAACCTTAGGGATTTTGATCCTGCTTTCTTTTTTCTGAATTCCCTATCGTACTCATGCCAAATATTTCCAATAGCAAGTCGGCGTATTTGATAAGGTTTAGACACTCTTGGGGCTTGTGCTCTACATAAACACTAGCGTACACATTGAAACCCCTAATCAATTGGAATATGTACTTAGGGTCCTTTCTAACCCTTTTAACCTCCCCGCTGTCTTCTCCGTCTTCCTTGGCTTGCACCGACTCCTTGGTCAGGTCAAAAACATTAACACATTTACCCACCCTGATTTTTTGTCTCGTTCTCTCCTTTATATGCGCATGCGTTGGTGTTATAGCGCACGTGTACGTGTCCTCTGCGCCTGTTATTTCTGCCGCATTGCTTTTGCTCTTCCTTTTAACCTTTCTACTGGACGCTTGTTTAACACGTTTTTACATGCGTTTTATCACGGGGTGTCTACCGAGTCGCCGTCTGATGATTCTGAAGTGTCAGAATCATCAGAGGCCGAGTCGGCGATGTGTAGTTGTGTGGTGCACACGGACTCACCCAGGCTGTCTCCGGCTTGCACTTTCATCCTATCCTCGGGAACAGTCTGAAGAGGCTGTGACCTTTCCACTGTTTCAGTATTGCTGCCTCTTGGGCAGTCTTTGTCTTGGCCCGTCGAAGTGCAATCACCTCTGCTTGTGCTGGGGTAGAAGTCTGCCCGTCCCACTGTTGGCTGATGTTGGTTAGGAAGAGGAACAGCGTTAATTGTGGTCTGTGCAGGTACATTAGTAAAAAGACATGGTGTTGGGGCTGTTGGGGGTTAGATTAAACGTTAATGAACTGGTGACCCGCGTTACCGATCGCTTGTTGGGGGTATTATAAAGGCCAACCCATGGCGGAATAGCCTGCCAAGTTAGATGGTTGTGAAAGGTAAGGGTTGAAGTACGCTGTATGAGGGTTGAACGTACCGGGGTAACTTTGCAAGTTTACTGGACCAATGGTGGGGGGATTGCCCACGCTTAACCGGAGGGGATGGGGTTGGGAAGATGGGACGGAGATCTGCATAGAAGGACCGGAGGGGTAATTGATGACATTTGTAGGGTGCCCAGGTATAGGGGGATTGGGGTTTGTAGATAAATTAGGGTTAAATGGCGAGGCATTGCTTAAATGGGGGTAAGGGGGGGGATATTACCTTCCTGTAGCTAGGAAACAAGGGGTTAATATGAGGAAAAGAAGCAGAATCTTTGTTTCCAGCTTCTTGAGAGGGGGAAGGAATATGCACGCCGACGCAATTATTGTTACTGGCATCGGCGTTCTGCA
Source organism: Spea hammondii (assembly GCA_029215755.1). Lineage (NCBI taxonomy): Eukaryota > Metazoa > Chordata > Amphibia > Anura > Pelobatidae > Spea > Spea hammondii. The sequence goes on along the minus strand of JARDYJ010000012.1, from coordinate 25,546,003 downwards.
GCCTAGCCGTGGTGCGCCGCTCGCATCGGGTAGTGGGGCAGGGGCAGGGGCGAGATCGGGTAGCGGAGAGGGAGGAGGTGGACGGATCAGATGGGCAAGGAAGGTTAAGGGGCAGTAGTGGCGGTGGAAGGGATAGGGGGGGTGAGGTAGAGGTTGCAGGGCAGGGTGGGCGCCGATGCGGCCTGGAGTCCAGGGCCGCCTCACCAGCCGTCAGGGGATCCTGACGGTATCTTCCTAATTTGTCTAATCTTCCTTTTCTCCTTCTCCAAGCGAGCTCCTGATCCAGGTTGGTCACGAAGGTATCCGGCCTCAGCTTCCATCCTTGTCTTAAAGGTGTCTGGGAACAGCGTGGGCCCTGGAAGAGGATCTGGCGAACAAAGCAGAAAAAGTAAGTAATGCAGACCTGGCCCTAATGGCCAGGTTAAATACTTATCTAATTAGCATTGTCCCCCTTTGTCCCTGCCCCTAACCTTTCCCGCCGTTGGAAATGGCCCAGCCTGCTGCCCTTTGTAGAGACAGGTTGCATGCTGGGCCGGCTATTCACCAATTTTGGTGTACCTGGGGGCAAAGCACCTTAATGGCGCTCTCTCCCAGGCAGTCCCTGGCTATTTCATTCCTAGAGATAAGCAGCTTCTACTCCTTAAATTTTCCCATAGAAGAAAATTAGGAAATATTTGCTGAAGCAGCTATATTCATAAAAGATTCTTTGTTCTCAGTTATAGAGAGAACAAGGGCAGAAAAAAAAATCATTATATGATTAAGGAAACAAAATGGTTCTGACCATTTTGTGTTTGTGATGGTTCCTAGGTTCCTGGGACTTTTCTGGCATCTAGGACGTCGCTATTTTCACGGATTGTGCCCCTTAGTTAATGTTATCCAGTGACATGAAACTCTTTATTGCATTATTTTGTAAAAGTTTGCACACGGCACACTAAGGTCTGAGAGATAATCTAAATAAAGATAATGTGTGCTCTTTATCTCCAAGATTTAGTGGTGCCGGTGTCCTGCTGCATTGTCCCCCTCCCTTTTGTTCCTTCCCTTCCCGAGGCAGAGTCTGCAGACCAGGATTTGAGCCACAGAGCCCTTCTAGAAACAACAGACAAGGCAGAGGCTCTAGCAGCCATGCAAACTGACTCCATAGCTGAATCACGTAAAAAAAATCAGCCGCACTCTTGACGTCTGAAACGTCACGGAGAATATTGTCTTCTCCTGCACCCCCTAGGATATCATCTTCAATCTGTTGGAGCCATAAGCGCATAGCCCTGGCCACAGAAGCTCCCGCAATACCCAGTTTAAAGATTGCTGCTGAGGCTTCAAAAGATCTCTTAGCCGCCCCTTCTGCCTTTCTATTCATGGGATCTGAAAAACTAGAGGAATCCTCCAAAGGAATAGCAGAGCTTGGAGAACCAGGATCCTGGCCTGAAGATCATAATTCAGGCAGAGGGTCGACGCCAGCTGACTTAGGCTCGGGTAAGGAATCCAAAACAGATGAACGGATTTGCTGAAAAGTAGACTGAAGCTCAGTCTTCATCCACTCTTTAAATTCTGAAATGGACTCCTCTCTGGCTTTAAGGCAGGATGAGCAAAACTTCCTAGAGGCGTCAGACAAAGTAGCCTTGCAATTTCCACAGGCGAAATGATTTGTCTTAGATGTAGCCTTCCTAGGGGCTGGTGATTCTTCAGGGAGGTCTGGCTTATCTAGCGACATCCTAATAATAAAGGACAGGAGATGGTTAAAAAATGTAAAAACTGAAGCAGACAAAAAAACACCCATAGACTCATAACCTACTTGGGCTAAGAGGCAGAAAAAACACCAGAGCAGAAAATAATCACAGGATAGCAGGACTCTTTATCAGAAGCAAACTACAAAATAAAAGCAGTGCAAATAAATAGAAAAACCTTAGCAAACCACTGGAAAATGGTCCAGAAACCGCCAAAAAAAAACCCTCTCTGACCTGATCTGCTTCCTGCTTATGAGGACACTGACCTCAGGTGCTCCCTGGCCGCCAGGGAAGAAACCGGAAGCACGTCAAAGGTGAACAACCTGCCTCCTGCAGCTGAGGCCCCTGCGTGGAGAGGTCTCCTTCGCAGCGGATGAGGCTGCTGTGCAGAGGTGGGGGGTCTCCTCCTTCTTCGCAGCGGCTAAGGCTGCTGAACGGGGGATCCGGAAGGCCTCTCCACCAGGTATGTAACAGTACCCCTCCTCAAAGGGGCGACCCTTGCTAGGACAAACTCGTCTTCTGGCGAGGAAGGCACGCACCAAATGAGGGGCGTTAAGGCGAGCATCAGGAACGATCTTCTGGGCCTAGTCGTCTCCAATGGACCGGATACTGTAAGCTCCCCTGTTGTCTACGAAAGTTCAGGGGAATTCGTCTTGAAGTATCTCTGACAGAAGCCTCCGTGACAGGAGACCTAGCGGTGGTAAAGCGATTACAAACTAGTGGCTTTAGTAGAGAGACATGGAATACTCGAGGAATACGGAGAGTTCTGGGTAACGAGAGTTCATAGGCTACAGGATTCACCCGGCGAATGATAGGAAAAGGGCCGATGAAGTCTGGAGCTAGTTTCATGCAAGGTACCCCAAGTTTCAGGTATTTGGTAAACAAACCACACCTTGTCCCCAGGAGACTAAACAGGAGTACAGGAGCGTCTCTTGTTGGCCTGGAGTTCTAACACCGTTTGTACCGAAGCCCAGGTGTTTAGTCTCTCCTCCAGCGCCAGAACAGAAGAAGTCGGAAAAGGCTGCAGGAAAGGGTTGCAGAAGAAGACCATATAAACAGTAGAAGGAGGAGACTCCCGTAGATTCCTGCATGGAGTTGTTACGGGCAAATTCCGCGAAGGGTAAAATACCCGCCAGAAGCGTGCTATGAATTGTGTGCCTTGGTCAGAGACAATCTCGGTAGGTAATCCATGGAGACGAACGGCCTTGTGTATGAAGATGTCTGCCAATGCAGAAGCAGTAGGAAGTCTCTTTAATGGTATCATGTGAGCCATCTTCGAGAAAGGATCTACAATCCTGAGAATCACGGTGTGTCCTTTGGAGTTAGGTAAGTCCACAATAAAGTCCATAGCTACGTGAGTCCATGGCGTAGAGAGAAGAAGCAAAGGACGGAGCAGTCCGGCGGGAGGCCTCCTGGAAGATTTGTTAGCTGCACACTTGGTACAGGAACGGAGAAACAAGACAGTGTCCTTGGCCCAGTCTGGCCACCAAAAGGTTCTAGACACGAGATCCTTGGTACATGCGACCCCCGGGTGTCCTGCCGTTCTGGAACCATGAGACATTCGAAGTACACGAGTTCTGAAACGTGTGGGAGCAAATAGCCCTTGCGAACTTCAAAGGCACACTGTCACGGTACCCTCCGTGCCATGGGCTCCTGGAGGGGACTGAGTGCAGCCTCCTCCCTACAGACTATGGGCCCTGGTAAGGAGTACCACATTATCCCAATCCAAAGAGACCTCTATGACTAGTATTTGCACCTAGATCTGATATCCAGCACCCCCCCCCTTGAGTAATTTGAGAGTTTTACTCACAGAATAGCCTATTAGGCATTTAGATAGATTAAAAACTAATGCCATCAATTATTTTCATGTATGGATTTCTACCTTTTCTATCCCTAAATTGTAGGGTCGAACAGGGGTGGATCATCCATGATGGAAAGAGAAGATCTCCCCTGACCAGCCCAGTGGATTCTTCATCCCTTGTGTGATGTTCTAATATTTGTGCCAAGATACAGATCATATACCGGAGCTCCGTGGGAACTGGCCGAGACATGTTCTGGTAGGCAAAGTGTTTTTTTTTATTATTTAATGTAGTACAACACACTTCTTACTCATTAAGTGGCAGCAGCTCACACAGAGTGCTCCATGTGGGTTTTACTGTATGGCAGTAGATTGTCCATGTGCTAATATATGTTAGCCAGTATATTGTGTCAGTGTATGGCGTTAGCATACAGTCATACATGGTAACACGCTCGCACAGCTCCCCTACTCTCATATGACCTCGCGCAGAGCACTGTCTTTACTGCAGCTCTAAAGCTCTTTGTGAGCTGCTGTGCTGATGCCACCCCGCCGTCGTCATCTTATAGCGAGTAGCTTCAAAAAAAACGGACACTGTATCTTGGCGCAAATATTAGGACATCATCCACAGGATGAAGAATCCACTGGGCTGGTCTAGAGAGATAGAACCCCCCCCCCACACACACACACTTTAAAACGGCATAGCTTCTATTGTTATATACTGGCGCAGACATTGACAGTGGTACAGTGAAATCCCTATCCCTATCACTATACATTGAGCCAGACATTGACAATAGTGCAGCATAACGCCTATCACTATATACTAAGCCAAACATTGATGTGGTGTAGGCCTACCACTTCATTGTCTGGCTTAGTAGTAGGGATGCACCGAAATGAAAATTATGGACTGAAACCGAAAATGCAGCATTTACTTGTCCGAAACCGATAAAAAAAAATCTCACACTTTTATTTAAAGTAAAACACCAAAATAGGACAAAAAAAAATCAATAACAATATTAATTATATATATATATGATTGCTAACAGCAATCACACTCCTATCATGCCCAGACTGACTTGGCATGATAGGAGTGTGATTGCTGTTAGCAATCATATATATATATATATATTAATATTGTTCACATGTGAACTCAGCACTGGAGGCATAGAATTAGACATACAAATCCCGTATTTGCAGGTATACAATAATAATGTATGGAAACACAGCATTGCAGGTATACATCAACTGGAAATCACATGTAAACTCAGCACTGAGGGTATAGATCAAATAAACAACACATGGAAACAGCACTGCAGGTATTGATCAACCCAATAAGACATACAAAAATATTTGCAGGTATACATAAATAATGTATGGAAACATAGCATAACAGATATGGATCAACAGAATAACACACAAATCAATTGGAATTCACATAAAAACTCAGCATTAAAGGTATAGATAAAACCCTAAATTACAAGCATAAATCACAGGTTGCACAACCCAAAGCTAGCCCTGGCATCCACACTGCCACATAAAACCTGAGCAGCACCCAAATTACACACATATGCCTTGCCATCTTTGTCCCCAAACAGCCCGTCCTATGCCATATTTGTCCCATAAACACCCTGCTTGTGCCATCGTTGCTACAAATCAATCATCTATGATACATACAAATACTTTTAGAGTCACATAATTCATTCACACAATCATTTATTCTCTCACTCATTCACACAAATAATTTACACATATTCATTACTGCATTCTCACAAATTCATCCACACATTATTTCATACACTCACTAGCTCTGCCACGGTGCGCTTCACTACTGAGCGCCGGAATATGACTGTGACGATACGGATACCTGGAGCATCCTCCCCCCCAGGATGTATCGTCCAGAAAGGAGCGTTGCTGAGACCGGGGTCAAGTCGGTGACTATATCTCCCCCAGGATGCTGGTTTCAGTAGGGGAAACTTCTGGAGCGAGGCTGAAGGGTCAGTAGACGGTAGCAGGTTTGACCTGAGCTGGGGTAGGCATCGAGTCCTTTAACCACTGGATAGGGAGGCATGTGTTGATCTCTCTGCCTCCAAGTACAGCCTTTACAGAGGCTGCCAAGTGTTAATGCTGACAGATCCGAAGACTCTGCCGCAACCCTCCCAAGAAATGGACGGACACCCAACTCTTGGGGAAAACTTCTCTGTTTATTGCAAGGCAGACAAGGTTATATAGGAAAACAAGGGGTGGGTAAAACACTACAAACAACCAAGTACTTTGTATACAAAAGGAAAGTTAACATAAGGAAATTAACTCAGGCATTTAATTAATACAATACAATACAATAGTTCACACCACAACAAAGGATCAATACCATCACCTCAAGATAATGGCATTGCAGACAGGAAGCAGCACCAATAAACATAACGGGATTATACAAGGAAGGAACATCAGTCTGAAAATACAAAATGCACATTAACCCTTGTATGCCCACAAGTCTCAGACGGCTATCACAATGATGGTTCACAGGGCACGGACGGCGGTGGGCGCTTCAGTGTTGTGCGCCGGGATTTGACAACATCCCGGCGCACTGCAGCAGTTGCCGCGCGCATCTCAAGGGAGCGGTATCGGAGGTCTTTAACAGACCTCCGGCTCCCTTGAGTGATTTTAAGCCGGTCAAAGGGAGATCCTTGATCTCCCCAACCGAGCCTACTCCTCCAGCAGCGGACATTACTGTCCGTCTCTGGAGGGGTGCCCGGTGCCGGCAAGTTGCTGCCCAAAGTAAATATGTCTCTCTAATAGGACATCATATATTTCCCTCCTTCCTAGATGCTTAGAATATTCTACAGCCCCAACAGACACAACACCGTAAATGGTTAAACATAAAATAAGTTCTTCTATATAACTTCTAGACTTGGGCACCGGGGGGGGGAGTCTTCGTCTTCGCAGAAAAAAAATCTTTGTATACCGCGAATATTTGCCCGGTCCTGTCTTCTCTTCTTGCTTGTTTTATCTTAGTTTTCTCCCGGTTTCCTAGGAGGGGTTAATACGGAGTTAAGAAACACATCGGAGCAGCAGCAGATGCTTCGCGCCCTGAAGGTACGTGTGTGCGAATCTATTGGTCGCCGGCAGGGGGCTCGTCTGGCATCAACGAATGAATTGCAGAACTGGAGAATGCACTTCATTTGTTGATGGCAGGCGAGCCCCCTGCCGAAACAACCAATACAGTCACACACACACCTCCATGGTGCAATCCGAGGTGTACACAATACACATTGCCCTAAACTGAGGGCCAAGTTGCTCCGAGCAGTTGTCTTGTCTGAGACTTAGACAAACGCTCAGAGGAACTTGGCCTGGGAGAAACGGGGCTTATTTATTTATTTATTTATCATACACACACATCCATAGATGTTTAATAAAAGAATAGGGATTTTACATTTAATTTGATTTTAGACCACCTTTAAATACATGCCTAATATTTGCTACCTATTTACAATGGCATACTTTCCAAAAACCCAACTTTTACAAGACAGGACTGGAAAAAAGGCAGGACTGTCCCGAAAAAGTTGGGTCTGTTGGCAGGTATGCAGATGGAAAAATGTGAGACAGGAACTAAAAAATAGCTTAGGGTTAATGTACGGTTATGTTTAAGAGTAGTAGCAGTGCACTGGTTTGGTTAAAGATGTATTATGTTTAAATAATAATTTTAATTTTAATGGGCGTTAAAAAAAAATTAAGGGGTTAATTAAATTTATTATATTTTTAAAGTTATATTTATTATTTACTTTATTATGTTTATAGTGCTGCCTACCTAGCTACCTACCTGCATTTGCATACCTAGTTTAGCTAAATTTGATGGGACAGGACTGGAAAAAAGCAGGACTGTCCCGAAAAAGTTGGGTCTGTTGGCAGGTATGTGGATGGAAAAATGTTATAGGGTGAAGTGTGAGTGATAGCGTTAATTGTAGGCTAGTGAGTGTAGCAGTGAAGGCCAGGGCAAATAACAGGAGGAAAGGTCCTTGTGATTTGTGAATTGTACATGTGTGTGTGTTATGTTTGGTTGGTTGTGTATCAGACGGAAAAAAATGAAATGAAAGATTTGCTGAGAAAAAGTAGATGATTGAAAAAATGGAAAAGGTAAATGAGTGGGCAATTGGCGACCCACTCACCTGTTTCACCCCAGAGCAAAGCATCCAAACAATGTCAGTCCTAGACGTTTGGCAGCGGACTTCCAGAGCTCAGACACTAGGCCCTAGCGTAAGCTGGCTACTCCGGCGGAGGTAGCAGGCGTTGCCACACCGCAAACAGAGGCAGCCAGGGGGGAGAAACCACCCTTACTATTAGGGACATTCGAGGCATGACTTTAGCCAGGAAGCGAACTGGTAGAGAAGAAACGCTGGCACCAGCAGCAGCATTGGAAAAGGCGAATGAGTGGGCAATTGACGACCCGCTCACCTGTTTCACCCCAGAGCAAAGCATCCAAACACTGTCAGTCCATGACGTTTGGGAGCGGACTTTCAGAGCTCAGACGCTAGGCCCTATCGTAAATTGGCTACACCGGCGGAAGAAGCAGACATTGCCACACCGCAAACAAGCGCAACCAGGGGGAGAAACTACCTTTACCATTAGGGAAAATTAACTTTTCAAGCTAAGAGCTGGGTAACCCAACTTGAGCTGATTGAATTTAAGAAAGGCAATCTGCTCCATCAGATGAGGTGCCATGCGTGAGCGCTGTGGACTCGGTATGTTTCCAGTCTTAGAAAACATGCGCTCACTTTGAACAGTGGTTGGCGGACATGATAGAAGCTGCTGCGCAACCCATGAGAGTGCAGGCCACACACTCTTCTTTTCATCCCAGTAGCTAAGAGGATCAACATTAGGCGCAGAAGGAACTTCACTGAGGTAAAATTTGACCATTTCAGCAGCACTACTCTCCTTTCTGCTGCTAGCTCTGTCAGATGGTCCAACTATACTCCCAAGTGCCTCTTCCCAAAACGCAGCTGCTCCAGCTGTGTTGTGCTGCTTGTGGCACTGCTGCTGATGCTGCTGCTAGGAGTAGCAGACAAAATCATCTCTTCCTCCTCCTGCACCTCTCCCTCCTCGGACAGCATTCCCATTTTACGCTGCCAGTCACGCACCTTTTGAACCAATTGCTCCCGGTAGCTACTGAGAACATTGAATTTCATTGCTAGCTTTCCCTTAATCCTTGGATCGCAAAGGTACGCTAGCATCATTTCGGGCCTTTCTTCCATGCGTATGCGAAGGCGTACTTTTAGCAGATCCTTCAGCTTCCTGACTATGGCTGCTACGTCAGGATGTAGAGTGCCACCTTGTTTTCAAGAAACACATCCATCTTGCTGCCTAGATGGGAGAACACTGGGATTACTTGGGCCAGACTGGCAGTGTTTGAGTTTAAATATTCTGTGGCATCCCTGAATGATTTAAGGGCTGCCACTAGCTGGGCGATCACTGTCCAATCCTCCCTATTCAATGGAGATGTAATCCCAATATTATGCTCTGAGGCAAGATTATGGATTGCCCTCTGCTGCTCCAAAATCCTCTCCAGCATGTCTAACGTGGAGTTCCACCGTGTACTGACATCCTGACGTAGGCAGTGTACGGGAAGACCTGACCTTTCTTGCGCTTCCCTCAAAAGTCGGCTAGCCTTAACACTATGGTGAAAGTGCCCAGCGATCTTTCTGCAGCGTGACAGAACTACTGCTGCCACATTAGTTCCTTCTGACATTGCTGCCTTGACTACAAGATGGATGATGTGGGCTGCACAGCGCACACCAACAATATGACCATCTCGCAGCGCTTTCACCATATTGGCACCTCCGTCAGTTACCACAAAACCAACATCAACATTGGTGCCCGCCTCTGCTCCCACCCAAAGGCTAAACATTTTCCTCATCGCATGCAGAATATTTTGGGAAGTGTGCTTTTCATCCATCACTTCTGCATGGAGAAGGAATGATCGGTAGCCTGTTGCAGCAGCTTCCTTAGACACACCAGGCTGCCACCAGTGTGCTGTCAAAGAAAGAAAGGCATGCTGCCCGCTAGGTGCACTCCACAAATCTGTGGAGTGAAAAAAGCCTTGGAAAGCTCCGCTTTCATTGCTGAAACACGGGACCGATACAGCGAGGGGACAATGTTCCTACTGAAAGTGGAACGTGACAGAACTTTGTATTGTGGAGCCACAGCCGCCATCAATTGTTTGAAAGGCTCCCCTTCAATCATGTAGAAGGATGCCCCTCCAACAGCAATGAACTGACCAATAAGTCAGGTTACTTTATTGGCCTGCTGTTTGGACATTGACCTCTTGGAGTGGAATGCCCCAAATTCTTCCAGGGTGGGCTGGACATGCAGTGCTCCAACCTGCCTTGGTCTCTGGCTGCCAGCACTAGCTCAGTGGCGTCACGTGCCCCCCCAGTTGAAACGCCGTTTTTCCCCCCACAGCTGTGATAGACGAGAGGAGGAGAGTGACAGGCGCCGGAACATGTTTTCAGCAACCGTTAGGCGCCTCTCACTGTCCTCCGCGAGGCTTCTGTCTTGTGGCGGTGCCGTTATTTCATGCTGAGCGCCAGTATATGACGTCATATTTCGGCACTCAGCAGTGAAGCCGCGCACACCGCGGCAGAGCTGGGAGACAGAGGCCTCGCGATCCCACCGCAGGACTCCTGAAAGGTAAGTGAACTTCAAAGGGGGGAGAGGGTAGATAGTTAGGAGGGGGTAGATAGGGCAGATGTGTGATCTATGCCTGTAATTTAGGGTGTTTTATCTATAACTTTAATGCTGAGTGTTTATGTGAATTCCAATTGATCAATACCTGCAAAGCTGGGTTTGTGTGTTCTGTTGATTTATACCTGCAATTCTATGTTTCCATACATTATTATTGTATACCTGCAAATACAGGGTTTTTATGTCTTATTCAGTTGCACGTGCTGTTTCCATGTGTTGTTTATTTGATCTATACCTGAACTACAGGGTCACGATCTTTACTTCAAAGAGATAAACACATCTTATGTAGTTAAAAATGGATGTCTAACGCGTATATGTAGCATTTTATATGTAGCTGCTGTTGGCTCAGAAGCAGCTGTTGGGGTTTTTCCACTCTCCCTGGAGATGGTACTAGTTGTTGTAGTACCACGACCACCAGCTATGCTGCCTGCACTAGGCTTTCTGTAAAAAAAACATAGAGCTTGTGAGCACTAGTACTGTCTGCTTTTGGTGCCTTTCCTTTACTTGATGATCCTTCAAGCAATGCTTCCCCAAACGATAAGCGAGAGCTTGGCCTACTTGGCCGACTAGACTGACGCAAAGGCTGCATCGTAGGAGAACTGGTGGTGGTGGAAGGAGCTTGTCCCTCCTTAGTCCCAAAAGGAGGATCCATTTCAAATTTTGTGTTGTGTGTGTAGTGTAGCGCAGGGCTCGACAAATCCCAGGCGCCAGGTCGCCATGGCGACAGAGAATTTTGTCCTGGCGCCTAGGTTTTGTCAGCCTCTTACATCCATAAAAAAAATGTGGATGTAAGAGGCTGACCTGACCCAACACCCCCCTGCTGCCTGATCGCTCCATGAGAGCGACAGTGCAGCGTTAACCCCTTCAATGCCACAATTGTGTATGACACATTCCTGGCATTGCAGGGGTTAACATTTGTCCCCACAAGCTTGTGGGGACTAAATATCAGTCAATGCTGTGCTCCAATGGAACATCAGCATCGAAAGAGTTAAAAAAAAATATAATTTATACAAAAAAAAAAACAGCAGTGACCTGTGATTTTAGTAAGTGGGCTGATGATGATCAGATCACTCCTGACCAACTGTTAGTTTAAAAAAATCCTGGCTCCTAACTTTTTTACCTGGCGCCTAGATTCAGAACAAATTTGTCAAGCCCTGGTGTAGCGTTTAAAACTAGGGGGACAGGGAAAATAAATTTCTTAAGAAAAATAGGATTTAAAAAAAAATGTCAAAAATTAAAGACAAAACAATTAGAGGAAGTTTCTCTTCAGTGCTACTGCTGAAAAAGTAAAACTATGCACAACTGCACTGTGCTGTTGTGTGCAATCTGCCAAAGTGCTCAAATTATTCAAATTATTAACACAAGATTAACTATTAACTAGCAGTATTTTATTTTTACACGGGCCTAACAGCCCACTACTATGCTAAAGCTATATTTCCTTACTATTCTAAGTCTACCTCTAGGCAAACGGAGACGCTCTCAAGCCCACTAAGCTAAAGTGAGGTTAGATCAGTATATGATTTATTAATTAATATTAATTTATATACTATTTATAGATTATAAATTAGAATTACTTATATTATAGATTATAAATTAGAATTACTTATTATATTTTGGGGCTAAACAACGTTTAGTTTAAATCAGATACAGAAGCAGACATATATAGTGGTCCTACTTCTGCTTACTCTACAAAAATGTGCTAAATTATTTTGTTTTTTTAATAGTACTACAGCTAGTACCTTGAAGCTTTGCTTAGTACAGTTGTTGTCGTCACACAGTCAATCTTTCTTGAAAAGAAATGAGAAAATAAAATGTCACAGCAAAACAGTTAGCTTCACTGCTTGCTGAACAAAAACACACAGCACTTATGCGGCTGCACTCACTAACCCAACAAGTTCACTTCACTGATGGACTGAGGTGAGCAAAACAAATGAAATTAAATTCAATATTAATTAAGAAAACTTGACTTGGTCTCTTACTGTTGCTAAAACAAAGCACAAACTAAAGAGCTGCAGCACCAGTACTAATAAGATTAGCTGAACTATAACATTTTTAAATGATTAACTAAGTTATTAATAATTAGGGTGTATTAACTATTAATTAATAATAAAATTAATTATCAAATTCTAGATTGAGCTTAAAGGTAGTAGTGGACTGGTTAATCTTTATGTGGGATACATTATTAACCCTTCTACCTGACAGACTGTCTCAAGAAAAATAAGCTAGTAATATATTATAGCTAAAATGAATTATAATAATATTCTTACTAAATATTAATGATTTTAGATTAGACACTAGTAGTTGTCTACACTAGTATACTATAGTATATGACAATATATATATAATATTAATGTATTAAATTATTTATTTAATTTATCTAAGTGAAGACAGGGCAGGCAGTAGGCACTGCCAGCCCAGGGCAAGGGCACCCCAGTGCCAGTGAGTCAACTCAACAGCACTACACAGTTGATGACAGACAGAAGCACTGAAAAAAAATTCCATTAAAAAATGACTAATTTATTAATTCAGTAGAACTGAAGTAAAGAAGAGTACACTGTGAGAAATGGCAGGCTGAGGCTTACCGGTCTCACACAGAACAGAACAATCTCTCTGTGACGCTCGGATGCAGCACAGCAGTGTTGCCAAAGCAGTCACAGCGAAAATGAATGGATCTCTCAGGCAAGCTCTGGTCTTATAACGGCGGTTTCTGAATTAAAAAAACAGCAGCACAGGCATTGGACGAGACCCTTAGCGTGACGTGACGAGGATCAGCTCCCTCCTGTTTGGCGGTTGCGCCGCGAAGACGATCACGAAGAATCAAAGATTCTTCGCGTTGTGCGTCTTCGTCTACGTTTTACCGGCACTGTATTCTGTTCTATGTTTCTTCGGAAAGAACAAAAAAAAAACCACTCTTCGTGTTCGTTTTCATGTTCGCCCGAAGACAAATTGGTAAACAGAGTGAAGGTTGTGAGAACTCCCAATCTTACTGTCATTAATGTAGAACGGTAGAAATAATAGGAGACGAGGGAAAGCACAGAGGGACTTGGGTCCAAGAACTGGACGTGTTTAGTATTGTCTACATTTAACCAACTATGTTTCAAAGCTGGAGCTTCTATACCAAAAAGCTTTGGTACCTCTAGTCCTTTCGTAACACCTCTGTCTGTGACCTCCTCTGACTTCATACGTTTCTGATTGTTATATATTAGATAAACAAAATCTTGTTTATGAAACGTTGGAAAAATATCCTGTGTCTTTACAAATATGTGATATGTCACGTGGCTGCTTTAGGACCCTTCATTGAGATGCCATAGTTATAAGGCCAGCACTTTGTATGTATTTATTATTATATATTTGATTGACATTCTCAGAGTGCGCTGTTATTTATGGTTTTTGTTTCATTTTACAATCTAGTCGCTTCAGGGGGAAGTGAAACAGTAGGAGAGGAACTGCTTGGATGTGGATGAGCCGGGATGAGCTGAGAACGTTGTTGGTTGTTCAGATGGCTTAGACAGGATGCTGGCTGAGAGTGTTAAGAGGAAAGGTTGGATGCTTCTCGGAAGAGGTAGGTTTCCATAGAGCTTTTGGAATGAGGGGGGGAATAACACAGAAGGGGTAAAGTACGGAAGTTTGAATTTGATTCTGGAGGGTATGGGGAGCCAATGGAGCCATTTGCACAGAGGAACAATGACAGGGAAAGATTAACGTAGCTGCAGTGTTAAGGACGGATTGATGCAGGGAAAGGCGGGAGAGCGGGAGACCAGTTAGTAGGGAGTTGCAGTAATCCAGGGAGTGGATTTTGGTTGTTTCTTGTGTAAGGGATGGGCATAGTCGGTTTTTCAGGTGAAGGTGGCAGGATTTGGTGAGGGATGAAGGAGAGAGCAGAGTCAAGGGTGGCACCAGGGCAGCAAACATGGCCTGTCGGTTGGATAGTAAAGTTGTCCACAGTAAGAGATCTCAGGAATTGTGGACAGAGCGGGTGGTGGGATTACAATAAACTCAGTCTTAAAGATGATGATCTTCAGGTAATGCAGCACCATCCATGAAAGACAATCGGCCAGGCGAGTTAGAAGAGAGGGTGAAAGGACAGAAGAAGAAATATAGAATAAGGTGTCATCTGCATTTAGATGGTACTGGAAACCAAAGGAACATATGACATGTAGAGGCCCAAGAACTCCTGAAGAGTCCTGAAGACAACCAACAGATAGTGGTAGGGAAGATGAACAGGTTCCAGTGACAGAGACATTAAATGTACAGTCAGAGAGGTAGGAGCTGTATCACGGACGCCATGAGTGAGGAGGGGATGGTGTACTGTAAGAGTAAAAAGTTATGAGAAATGTCCATTGTTTAAGCGGTGAGGATGTTTTAAGTAATTTTAGTGGAATACCGTCAACAAAATCCAGATGGTCAGAGAAATTAGAGATTTAAGATATTAGTTAGGGTTGAGGTAAGGATGTCAGAAAGGAGATGTGAAGGGACAAGGGGGCACCATATGATTGACATCATGGTGGGGGATGCTGTCTATTTTCTTTTTAAAACAGGTGCAAGTTCTTGGGCAGAGAGGTTGGTGCTGGGGGACAGACATTGAGGGTTGTGGGAGAGGGAAGAGATTAACAAAACGAAACGTGTTTGTGAGAAGGAGGGGTGCTGTATAGGAATGGAGTTTGTAATGTGCAAAGTCTTCAGGCGAGCGAGACCTCCTCCATAGGCGCTCAGCGGTACGTGAATGCTATGGCTGAGTTGGGGGATGGGGCACAGTTACAGGTGCGACCATATCTAGCGTATGGTTATACTGGGCTGTGGACAGGAGGAGGTCAAGATGCACGAGAGAAGTGGCTTAAACATAGAAACATAGAAAGTGACGGCGGATAAGAACCAGTAGGCCCTTCCAGTCTGCCCAACCTCCGAGTACTTTCCTTTAGGACCTGCCCTTATCCTATATCTAGCTTGGCCTTATGCCTATCCCATGCTTGCTTAAATGACCTTACTGTATTAACATCTACCACTTCTGCTGGAAGGCTATTCCATGCGTCCACTACCCTTTCCGTAAAGTAATATTTTCTGATGTTACCATTAAACCTTTGCCCCTCTAGTTTATGTGTCCTCTTGTTGTGGTAGTATTTCTCCTTTTAAATAAACTCTCTACGAAAGTATTTAAATGTTTCTATCATATCCCCCCTGTCCCGTCTTTTTTCCAGGCTATATAGGTGAAGATCCTTTAACCTGTCCTGGTAGGGTTTATCTTGTAATCCATAAACCATTTTAGTAGCCCTTCTCTGCACTTTCTCCAACATTTCTATATCCTTCTGGAGATCCGGTCTCCAGTGCTGTACACAATACTCCAAGTGAGGTCTCACCAGTGATGTGTACAACAGCATGAGCTCTTCCCTCTTTCTACCGCTAATACCTCTCGCTATACAACCAAGCATTCTGCTCGCGTTACCTGCTGCTCTACTGCATTGTCTGCCTACCTTTAAATCCTCAGAAATAATTACCCCTAAATCCCTTTCCTCACTCGTTGAGGTTAGGACCGTATCAAATATTCTATACTCTGCCCTTGGGTTTTTATACCCCAGGTGCATTACTTTGCATTTATCTACATTAAATGCCAATTGCCACAGCTCTGACCATTTTTCCAGTTTACCTAGATCGTTTGCCATTTGGCTTCTTCCTCCAGGAACATCAACCCTGTTACAAATTTTTGTATCGTCAGCAAATAAACATACCTTTCCATCATGACCATCTGCAATATCACTAATAAAAATATTAAAGAGAATGGGTCCAAGTACAGATCCCTGAGGTATCTCACTGGTAACAAGACCTTGTTCTGAATATACGCCATTCACTACAACCCTCTTGTGGAATCTTAGGATATGGAGAGTGTGGGTAGGAAGAGGTTAACTGTTTTCTGCAATTTGGTGATAAGAGTCTGATACACTGGGAGGTAGTATTGTTCTGTTGAGGAACATGATATATGGTAGAGGGCATAGGTCAAATTACACAGCTGGTGAGAAACTGGACCATAAGTGTAGACTCAGGGTCAACTTCAGGGCACAGGATGTCTGCTTTAAATAACTGAAACCCCACCCATATCATACATATTAATGATATGTAGGTTAGGCTTTTGCCTTTTATGGTAAACCCAGAGATATTACAAGTGTGCCAGCCTTTAGTAGGAGTTTACTTATTTCTTTTGTTATCAATGTATATATAGTGTGTGAAAATGTAAAGCTGGCAGATTTGCCTGCTTTTGTGCAGATCTCCCTGCAGCTGCTTGTATCCGGAATAAACTTTTATGCATTCAAAGAAGTCTGGTGGTCAGCACAACGTTTGATTTCCACAACACTCTGTTGTCTGTCACTCAGCCGCTCCTCAATCCATTCAACAACATTGGGATCTAAACCCAGAGATTGCAGTTTATTTAAGTCTTCTATGTGGGACAGAGTCAAAGGCCTTACTGAAATCCAAATACGCAATGTCTACCGCACCACCGCGATCAATTACTTTAGTCACCCAATCAAAGAAATCAATAAGATTTGTTTGGCATGATCTTCCTGAGGAAAACCCATGTTGTTTTTGATCTTGAAACCCATGTGACTTCAGATGTTCCACAATCCTTTCCTTTAACATTGTTTCCATTAATTTCCCCACTACAGATGTAAGACTTACTGGCCTGTAGTTGGCCGACTGCTCCCTACTGCCTTTTTTGTGAATGGGCACAACATTCGCTACTTTCCAATCCCCAGGGACAACTCCCGTTACCAATGATTCGTTAAATATATCAGTTAACGGTTTTGCTATTACAACCCCAAGTGTACAACCCTTAAGTGTGTTAGTGAGCTGTGGGCTGTTAATGTCACAGAGGTTTAGGTGTAGGAGGTATTTGAAGGTTGGATTTTAGCAGACAGAGAAAAGGGAGAGTTGCAGAATTGAGAAATTGAGGTCACTTTGATGGTCATCACAATGCGTGATGGAGACCAAGGAAGGAGGAGAGTGTAGGCAGCAGGTGAGGATGGATTGTCAATCAATATATTGAAGTCACCCAGGATTAGTGGAGGGACGGTGAAGTAAAGGAGCCATGCGGCAAATTGATCAAAGAATTGGGAAGTAGGCGAGGAGACCGGTAGATCAGAAGAGAATGAGGGAATTAGTGGCAGACATTGAAAGGTGCCCCTGGGAATTAAAGTTTCTATCCCTAAATTGTAGGGTCGAACCAGGGTGGATCATCTACTATGAAAAGAGAAAATCTCTCCTAACAGCCCGGTGGATTCCTCATCCCTTGTGTGTTTTTGTTACTGCAGTATAACTCTTTACAAGATGCTGCCTTATGTAGGAGAAGAGCTGCAATGACGACCAAGATGGGACGTGGGGATTAAGGTATGGCACCAGATTGTCCATATGCTACACTGGTGTACGGTGTTACCATGCATGAATATATCTTAATGCCATACAATAACAGTCACACAGTCGCACTCGCACAGAGCACGGTCTTCACTGCAGCTCTCAAGTAACTTTTCATAACGAGTAACTAATAAAAAGCACACACTTTACCTACCAGCGCACGTCTCGGCCGGTTCCCATAGAGCTGTATCTTGGCACGAGTGTTAGGACATCTTCCAAGGGATGAAGAATCCGCTGGGCTGATAATGACAGAGCTTCTCTTTCCATACTGGATGATCCACCCTGGCTGGACCTTACAATTTAGGGAATAATAAAGACATATATTACAAACTAATGTCATTAATTATTAAATACCTAATAGGCTTCATATAAAATACCCGATAGATGTATTACAAACTATGGCTCCCCTTAGTTATAATTGTCCCCCTGCCACAAAACCCAGACGCAGATCGCCCTTTCTTGCCATCAGGGGCCTTTGGTGTGCCGCTGGGTACGAGATCTCTGATATACTCGTTGCACTATGGAGGCCGTGCATTTCAGTCACAGAGCGCCAGTTACATGGTTATCAATAGGTCACAAAGTCACAAATATGTCTTCCTTTGGCTGTTTGAATGTTGCGACTCTCCAAGACTTTCTAGGACACTTGAGAACCCATTGTTAGGTTAGTGGAGGTCATATAGAAGAACAAATTATTAAAACACATATTTGTAAACAGAGTTAATGTGCGAACATCCAATCTCACCAACATCATTACTGTAGAAATCTGATGAGGAATGAAATACGAGATAAAGGACAGAGTTACTTGGGTCCAAGAAACAGGATGTGTTCAGTATTGTATACGTTTCATGGATGTGTCAAAGCTGCAGCTTCTATGCAATAATATATCCCCCTACTCCCGGCATAAGTACTCCATGATCCTGCTGAAACAGACTGTCCCAAACTGTAGATAGAGGACCCTACAGCACGATACATACCCCGCAACTCACGTGTCATTTATTTCAGTCTCATGCATAGAATTGCAGGTACAGCGGGAGAGCCGTGGCGTGGGACGGATAAACCTCCTTGCTTCATGCCACGTAGTGACTTCGCTGCCTCGCGGTCTGATGGGATTGCACTCTATACCTGAAAGCACAAACCTATAAATATGGAGCAAAACGATAGAGCAGGTAAGGGGCTATTATAACACCAGAGATGCCATCATATAGAAAACGCAAGAAAGGAGAAAAGGTAACACCGGGAACCGGCACAGCCTAACGCAACGACTACAACTGCTGAAGAGTTTCACCTCATCCTTCTTCTCTGTTCTCCAGGTCCTCGGCTTCGTCTCCTTTGATTTCTACCCGATCTTCAGTGACCTGACCAAGTTCCTCGAGAAAGAAGAGTCCACAGGAGAGACGGAGGCGCAGAAATCGGACGGTACGTTGGAGTGCGATGCTCAGGGAGCCGGGACACTGCATATAATATAACAAGAATAACAGCTTTTAAATAGAACTCCCCTGAAGACACACTGAGATCTGGTACTGTTTTTAACACAAATAAAGCTGTTAATAAATAAATAAATGCTGCCACTTACTTTTTGGAGATACTTTAGCACAATCCTCCCTCCGTGGCTCCATTTCTGCATGAGGAAGACTCATTAGAGACCCCATCCAGGAGCCTGCGGGAAGGGAAGGGGGGATTCTGCCGGATATTACATTGGGAAGCACACATTACAGGGGATACGAAGTCTGGAGGATTCCTTTAACTTGAATCGTGTTTCTGCAGAGAGACGGCCGCTATAAGCAATGCGTTGAACGATCCATCCTGATCACACAGACCCCGCGGATGTGTTCAGCGTCTCCTGCACACGATATACTCACCGCCTGTCGGTGCCGGTGACAGCGGAGAAGCTGCAGGAGGTGCGTTCATCGTTCTCAGACACTGGATTGTCCGTGTAAATGGATCCCTTGGCTCTGCAATCCCCTGCCTGTTACGGTTTGTTTTATACCCAAATATGATACTTTTTTTTTTCTATAAATCTCTTGCAGAGGAAGAATTTGATTCAGACTCGGATGAAACACGAACAGTACTGATCCTTTACTGATCCCATCTGGAGTTGGATGCGGAAGATACTGAAATACCCGTTTCCCCCGAGTAAAGACTAAACGTAGGAAGAGTGACCCCCCCCGCCCCCCCGAGTGTTCCCTTTAAAAGATAATCCGTGTTCAACATACACACGGCAGGAGTAGCACTTTATGGGGTTCGAGGATTATTTGCAGGTAAGTTTAACCATTTCTACTTATTGATTTATTATTCGGAAAAGCCATGTTAAATATGCATGAGGAAGCCCTAGATCATCCATATTTAACTAATCAGTGTGCGGGGCCAGCACTGTGTCAATTATTGTAAAGATGTAAGAACAGCTTTAAATACACTATGTGCGTTAGCCCCGTATCATGCGTTCCATCCATCTCACTTCCTTAACTATGCATGACGAAGGGTTAGCGCTGGTTGGCTTCCCCGTCTCATACATAAGTAAAGCACTAAACACACGAGTCGAGTCAGTAAAGGGACAGCTGATGAGAGGAGCAGCTCAGTCCTTCACGCTGGAGAAACGTGCTAGCGATGGCCCTTCATAATGAATCCTCGGCCCGCTCTGTAATCAATAAACCAAAGGCTTTCAGTAAGCCTGCTTGAACTGCGCAGGATACAGGGCCAACCTTCATGAGAATGGCTGAAATAGCCCTGCATCCTGCATCAAACATATTCCAAGAAACCCACATTATCTAAAATATGAAATCTTAACCCAGCCGCATGGAACTTGGATTTCGAGTCATGTAACCTGCAGATCTTATCGGTGGGTTACAAGGGCTACAAACATACAGATTTCCACTGAGAAAAGTGACATCATATATCGTTAGTGGATTTAAAGTTTAAAAGGCTGTTTAGCGCCAAGTTCCTTTCCTGCCAAGGAGAAGAATGTATAAGTAATTAGACCTTCATAGAACACACAAAAGACACTTACTCTCCAAACCCCCTTCTCCAGCCCAGACTGATAGAAAGTGTGTTTAATGACATAGGAAGGGCTTCAGGGCGTGAAGAAGAGCGATAAGGGGATCGGGGGCCGCTAGTGAATCTGGGGGTGTTTTCACTTTGATGCTCGTAAGAACCGGCACCGGCACCTTGGGTGGTGGGGAGGGAATCCCCCTATAAAGGATATTTTTTCAGATCTTGGGTTTATTTGCCACAGAGAATTATTCACTGAAAGGAGAGTTCTGGTTCCATCTTTATGACTTTGCCCAAAACTGTTGGTTTCCTCCCTGAAGAAGGGCTGAGCTTCCCCTTTATAATGCATAATTCAATGGGGCAGGAGACAACGGAGAAGACATTATGCAGCAGAAGCATAAATAAACACAGACGCTGGAACCAGCCACGTAAGCACGACTTTTATTACATATTTACAGCATGTGAAGCCGGCATATAACGTCTCCACTTCTATAACGCTCAGAAAAAATACAGAATAGTGTTTACAGAATCAGCTCCTGCTGAACGAATCCAAGAAAGCCAAGAACTGTCCAAAGAGCTCATTAAAAGCCTCAGACGGCTTTCATCGCTACTGAAAGGCACGGAATAACCCGCCCGGCGAGTGAAGTATACAATAACATTATTATCACATCCACAGCACAATAACACATAGATGAATGGCTTTAAACAATAAGTGAGAAAAATCATACACCAGATTCAAAGGATTCTTTTCTATACATGGGGGAGGGGAGACGCTGGCATAAGCCATGTGGGTTTTGGGCAGTATATAATAATTCCAGCCCATCATTACCAAACGCCACAATGACAAACATTGGACACAATCCGTTTGTTTGGGTTCTGATTGACAGACGCAGATAGTTAGAGAAAGGCACAGGAGCGGAGCAGTGAGAAACATTATAAGGCATAGAAAGAATTCTTCCCTGTAAAGCCCCGGGAGACGGCTCCGTATCGCTCAATACTCGCAAACTGATAAAAAACGTCATGAAATAAACCGATCCTCTGAAATTAGTAAATAGCGACGTCCGTTAACAGTATAGATACGCCGCGGAGTGGAATGCGATCGTCGTCGTCTCCGCAGCGAGGAGAAGGTGTTGGCCGTTTAGGTGACGTTGGCCAAGAATCCAAAGATCTGCAGGAAAGAAGAACGAAAGCCGTTTACTAAACGCAGCAACAAGTCAGAACGTTTCATATTACTGCGGGGTAATTATTAATCAATTGGTAAATACCCAACAAGCAGCCATCCCTGTATCGGTAGTGACAGTGGAGGCGCAGGACTCTGCGAGGCACAGGCCACTTTCCATCCGAGTGCCAATTTTCCTAAGAGTCGCTGTTTTGGAGTTTACCAAGTAGGACAACGAGAAACCCGGAGGCTCCCTGCAGTCAACGCTCCACAGAACGGCCATCAAGCGCTGCCTACTGCTTATTGTGTTTGCTCCACGACCCCCCCATTCCATCACCATCACCCCCCAGTTACCACGCTCACAATCCTCTTCACTTTCCTCTATTAGTAGAACAGCCACCAGCACCCACACTATGTCTGTACTGCGCCATCATTACTTTCTTCTCCCCTCTCTCATCCCAAACACTTTCCAATTTCACCTCCTCCCCCCCCCCCATCTCCCCCTCGCTCCCCGCAATCTCTCCGCTCACACAAGTCCTATTCCCACCTCCCCTCACTCTCCGCTTCTTTCAGCAGCTGGGAATATTTCCCCAAATCCTGGCCCTCCCGTGGTTCTCTCTTCCCCATCCTCTCCCATTCTACAGAAGCTTCAGTAATCCTGTCCACAAACCCCGCCGCTCCTCCTACCCCCCATTTTCCGTGGCACTCTGGAACACGCGTTCTGTCTAACAAACTAACAGCCCTACACGGCCGCGTAACCTCTGGTTCCTTACACCTTCTCGCTCTAACTGAAACCTGGCTGTCCCCGTCTAACGCCGCCTCTCCCGCTGCTCTCCCCTATGGTGGCCTCCACCTCACTCCGTCTCCGGTAACACCTCCCCTCCCCCTCTCAGCCCTAGGAGCCCTTCTGTTCTCTCTCTCTTCGCATCCTTTGGCTTTCAATACCACCTGTACGCTGACGACCCCCAGATCCATCCATCCTCCCCTGATCTCTCTCCTTCTTAGATCTCTCAACTAACCGTCTCGCCTCCAACACTAAGATTCCCCATCAGTCTCCCTCAATGTCACCGGTGCCGTCATCTCCCCGTCCCCTCGGGCCCGCTGTCTTGGTGTCACCCTTGACTCTGAGCTTTCGTTCACCCCCCACATTCAGTCTCTCTCTAAAAACTGTCGTCTCCATCTTAAAACCATTGCCTGCGTTCCTCCCTTCCTAAAATTGGATTTAAAAAAAATGCATAAAAAAATTACAGGGTTATTTTTTTGCTGCTCTAGCTGCGCCGGAAAAAGGAGCCCTGCAGCATGCATTTTTCATAACCCAAAATTGGATTTCGGAAAAAATGCATAAAAAATTACAGGGTTCTTTTTTTGCTGCTCTAGGGGTGCCGAAAAAAGGAGCCCTGCAGCATGCGTTTTTCATAACCCAAAATCGGTCTGGAAAAATGCATAAAAACTTACAGGGTTCTTTTTTTGCTGCTCTAGGGGTGCCGAAAAAAGGAGCCCTGCAGCATGCATTTTTCATAACCCACAAATTGGTCTGGAAAAATGCATAAAAAATTACAGGGTTCTTTTTTTGCTGCTCTAGGGGTGCCGAAAAAAGGAGCCCTGCAGCATGCATTTTTCATAACCCACAAATTGGTCTGGAAAAATGCATAAAAAATTACAGGGTTCTTTTTTTGCTGCTCTAGGGGTGCCGAAAAAAGGAGCCCTGCAGCATGCATTTTTCATATCCCAAAATCGGTCGGGGAAAAATGCATAAAAAATTACAGGGTTCTTTTTTTGCTGCTCTAGGGGTGCTGAAAAAAGGAGCCCTGCAGCATGCATTTTTCATAACCCGAAATTGGATTTCAGAAAAAAATGCATAAAAACTTACAGGGTTCTTTTTTTGCTGCTCTAGGGGTGCCGAAAAAAGGAGCCCTGCGGAAAAATGCATAAAAAATTACAGGGTTCTTTTTTTGCTGCTCTAGGGGTGCTGAAAAAAGGAGCCCTGCAGCATGCATTTTTCATAACCCAAATACGGTCTGGAAAAATGCATAAAAATTTACAGGGTTCTTTTTTTGCTGCTCTAGGGGTGCCGAAAAAAGGAGCCCTGCAGCATGCATTTTTCATAACCCAAAATTGGATTTTAGCGGAAAAATGCATAAAAAATTACAGGGTTCTTTTTTTGCTGCTCTAGGGGTGCAGAAAAAAAGGAGCCCTGCATTTTTCATAACCCAAAATTGGATTTCAGAAAAAATGCATAAAAAATTACAGGGTTCTTTTTTTGCTGCTCTAGGGGTGCTGAAAAAAGGAGCCCTGCAGCATGCATTTTTCATAACCCAAAATTGGCTTTTGAGAAAAATGCATAAAAAATTACAGGGTTCTTTTTTTGCTGCTCTAGGGGTGCTGAAAAAAAGGAGCCCTGCAGCATGCATTTTTCATAACCCAAAATTGGATTTCAGAAAAAAATGCATAAAAATTACAGGGTTCTTTTTTTGCTGCTCTAGGGGTGCTGAAAAAAGGAGCCCTGCAGCATGCATTTTTCATAACCCACAAATCGGTCTGGAAAAATGCATAAAAAATTACAGGGTTCTTTTTTTGCTGCTCTAGGGGTGCTGAAAAAAGGAGCCCTGCAGCATGCATTTTTCATAACCCAAAATTGGATTTCAGGAAAAATGCATAAAAAATTACAGGGTTCTTTTTTTGCTGCTGTAAGGGTGCTGAAAAAAGGAGCCCTGCAGCATGCATTTTTCATAACCCACAAATCGGTCTGGAAAAATGCATAAAAAATTACAGGGTTCTTTTTTTGCTGCTCTAGGGGTGCTGAAAAAAGGAGCCCTGCAGCATGCATTTTTCATAACCCAAAATCGGTCTGGAAAAATGCATAAAAAATTACAGGGTTCTTTTTTTGCTGCTCTAGGGGTGCTGAAAAAAGGAGCCCTGCAGCATGCATTTTTCATAACCCAAAATCGGTCTGGAAAAATGCATAAAAAATTACAGGGTTCTTTTTTTGCTGCTCTAGGGGTGCTGAAAAAAGCCCTGCAGCATGCATTTTTCATAACCCAAATACGGTCTGGAAAAATGCATAAAAAATTACAGGGTTCTTTTTTTGCTGCTCTAGGGGTGCTGAAAAAAAGGAGCCCTGCAGCATGCATTTTTCATAACCCACATACGGTCTGGAAAAATGCATAAAAAATTACAGGGTTCTTTTTTTGCTGCTCTAGGGGTGCTGAAAAAAGGAGCCCTGCAGCATGCATTTTTCATAACCCAAAATTGGATTTCAGAAAAAAATGCATAAAAAATTACAGGGTTCTTTTTTTGCTGCTCTAGGGGTGCTGAAAAAAGGAGCCCTGCAGCATGCATTTTTCATAACCCAAAATTGGATTTTAGCAGAAAAATGCATAAAAAATTACAGGGTTCTTTTTTTGCTGCTCTAGGGGTGCTGAAAAAAGGAGCCCTGCAGCATGCATTTTTCATAACCCACAAATCGGTCTGGAAAAATGCATAAAAAATTACAGGGTTCTTTTTTTGCTGCTCTAGGGGTGCTGAAAAAAGGAGCCCTGCAGCATGCATTTTTCATAACCCAGAATTGGATTTTAGCGGAAAAATGCATAAAAAATTACAGGGTTCTTTTTTTGCTGCTCTAGGGGTGCTGAAAAAAGGAGCCCTGCAGCATGCATTTTTCATAACCCAGAATTGGATTTTAGCGGAAAAATGCATAAAAAATTACAGGGTTCTTTTTTTGCTGCTCTAGGGGTGCTGAAAAAAGGAGCCCTGCAGCATGCATTTTTCATAACCCAAAATTGGATTTCAGAAAAAATGCATAAAAAATTACAGGGTTCTTTTTTTGCTGCTCTAGGGGTGCTGAAAAAAGGAGCCCTGCAGCATGCATTTTTCATAACCCAGAAATGATTTTAGCGGAAAAATGCATAAAAAATTACAGGGTTCTTTTTTTGCTGCTCTAGGGGTGCTGAAAAAAGGAGCCCTGCAGCATGCATTTTTCATAACCCAAAATTGGATTTTAGCGGAAAAATGCATAAAAAATTACAGGGTTCTTTTTTTGCTGCTCTAGGGGTGCTGAAAAAAGGAGCCCTGCAGCATGCATTTTTCATAACCCAGAATTGGATTTTAGCGGAAAAATGCATAAAAAATTACAGGGTTCTTTTTTTGCTGCTCTAGGGGTGCGAAAAAAGGAGCCCTGCAGCATGCATTTTTCATAAGCCACAAATTGGTCTGGAAAAATGCATAAAAATTACAGGGTTCTTTTTTTGCTGCTCTAGGGGTGCTGAAAAAAGGAGCCCTGCAGCATGCATTTTTCATAACCCAAAATTGGATTTCAGGAAAAATGCATAAAAAATTACAGGGTTCTTTTTTTGCTGCTCTAGGGGTGCTGAAAAAAGGAGCCCTGCAGCATGCATTTTTCATAACCCAAAATTGGATTTCAGAAAAAAATGCATAAAAAATTACAGGGTTCTTTTTTTGCTGCTCTAGGGGTGCTGAAAAAAGGAGCCCTGCAGCATGCATTTTTCATAACCCAAAATCGGTCTGGAAAAATGCATAAAAAATTACAGGGTTCTTTTTTTGCTGCTCTAGGGGTGCTGAAAAAAGGAGCCCTGCAGCATGCATTTTTCATAACCCAAAATTGGATTTCAGAAAAAAATGCATAAAAAATTACAGGGTTCTTTTTTTGCTGCTCTAGGGGTGCTGAAAAAAGGAGCCCTGCAGCATGCATTTTTCATAACCCAAAATCGGTCTGGAAAAATGCATAAAAAATTACAGGGTTCTTTTTTTGCTGCTCTAGGGGTGCTGAAAAAAGGAGCCCTGCAGCATGCATTTTTCATAACCCAAAATTGGATTTTAGCGGAAAAATGCATAAAAAATTACAGGGTTCTTTTTTTGCTGCTCTAGGGGTGCTGAAAAAAGGAGCCCTGCAGCATGCATTTTTCATAACCCAAAATTGGATTTCAGAAAAAAATGCATAAAAAATTACAGGGTTCTTTTTTTGCTGCTCTAGGGGTGCAGAAAAAAGGAGCCCTGCAGCATGCATTTTTCATAACCCAAAATTGGATTTCAGGAAAAATGCATAAAAAGTTACAGGGTTCTTTTTTTGCTGCTCTAGGGGTGCGAAAAAAGGAGCCCTGCAGCATGCATTTTTCATAACCCACAAATTGGTCTGGAAAAATGCATAAAAAATTACAGGGTTCTTTTTTTGCTGCTCTAGGGGTGCTGAAAAAAGGAGCCCTGCAGCATGCATTTTTCATAACCCACAAATCGGTCTGGAAAAATGCATAAAAAATTACAGGGTTCTTTTTTTGCTGCTCTAGGGGTGCTGAAAAAAGGAGCCCTGCAGCATGCATTTTTCATAACCCAAAATTGGATTTTAGCGGAAAAATGCATAAAAAATTACAGGGTTCTTTTTTTGCTGCTCTAGGGGTGCTGAAAAAAGGAGCCCTGCAGCATGCATTTTTCATAACCCAAAATTGGATTTTAGCGGAAAAATGCATAAAAAATTACAGGGTTCTTTTTTTGCTGCTCTAGGGGTGCTGAAAAAAGGAGCCCTGCAGCATGCATTTTTCATAACCCAGAATCGGTCTGGAAAAATGCATAAAAAAATTACAGGGTTCTTTTTTTGCTGCTCTAGGGGTGCTGAAAAAAGGAGCCCTGCAGCATGCATTTTTCATAACCCACAAATCGGTCTGGAAAAATGCATAAAAAATTACAGGGTTCTTTTTTTGCTGCTCTAGGGGTGCTGAAAAAAGGAGCCCTGCAGCATGCATTTTTCATAACCCAGAATTGGATTTCAGAAAAAAATGCATAAAAAATTACAGGGTTCTTTTTTTGCTGCTCTAGGGGTGCTGAAAAAAGGAGCCCTGCAGCATGCATTTTTCATAACCCAGAATTGGATTTTAGCGGAAAAATGCATAAAAAATTACAGGGTTCTTTTTTTGCTGCTCTAGGGGTGCTGAAAAAAGGAGCCCTGCAGCATGCATTTTTCATAACCCACAAATCGGTCTGGAAAAATGCATAAAAAATTACAGGGTTCTTTTTTTGCTGCTCTAGGGGTGCTGAAAAAAGGAGCCCTGCAGCATGCATTTTTCATAACCCAAAATCGGTCTGGAAAAATGCATAAAAAATTACAGGGTTCTTTTTTTGCTGCTCTAGGGGTGCTGAAAAAAGGAGCCCTGCAGCATGCATTTTTCATAACCCACAAATCGGTCTGGAAAAATGCATAAAAAATTACAGGGTTCTTTTTTTGCTGCTCTAGGGGTGCTGAAAAAAGGAGCCCTGCAGCATGCATTTTTCATAACCCACAAATCGGTCTGGAAAAATGCATAAAAAATTACAGGGTTCCTGAAAAAAGGAGCCCTGCAGCATGCATTTTTCATAACCCAAAATTGGATTTCAGAAAAAATGCATAAAAAATTACAGGGTTCTTTTTTTGCTGCTCTAGGGGTGCTGAAAAAAGGAGCCCTGCAGCATGCATTTTTCATAACCCAAAATTGGATTTCAGAAAAAATGCATAAAAATTACAGGGTTCTTTTTTTGCTGCTCTAGGGGTGCTGAAAAAAGGAGCCCTGCAGCATGCATTTTTCATAACCCAAAATTGGATTTTAGCGGAAAAATGCATAAAAAATGACAGGGTTCTTTGTTTCCTGCGTTAAATAATGTATATTAAAACTGCATGTTTCGGCCCTAACACCAGCCGGGGTAACTGCAGCGTTAATATTTAATATTCATAATTCAGGTTTCCAGGCTCTGTACAGCGAGGCCAATACTAGCCAGGAAAACCCTGAAGTCATTGGGATGTATGATGCGGGGGAAGCCGGCCAGGGTTGGCCCCACATCATGCGCCACATTAACCAACTATACATGAGGCAAGGTTCTCAGCACCTCTTGCAGAGAAAGCCGGCTCGGGTCGGCCCTTCCTCATGCATAGTTAACAGGGGCCCCTAAAAAGCCATCTCAGCAGTTTTTATTATGCATGACACAGGGCCAACCCTGGCCGGCTTCCCCTGCATCATGGATAGCAAAAGCTGAGAGATGGCTTTTGGGAAACCCATGTTAACCATGCATGAGGAAGGGCCGGCCCGAGCCGGCTCCTCCTGTAAGCAGCGCTGAGACGGCCCTGCTTTATGCATAGTGACACGGCTCAGGGTTTAGGTGATCTGTGCCGGCCGACACGCATGCTCCTGGCAGAGGCTGTACAGTCACAGCGCCTGAAGCCCAGCGCTGCGCTGCGCTCACTGCCGGCAGAGAACACGAGAAGCCACAAGATCGGCACCATCAATAAACTACTGCAATAGGAAACACGCCTGAAACACGCAACCCCAACATGCTTCTCCTGCATTAAGGGGCCAAGCTGGCCATGGATAATGCATAAGAAACCCCGGTGCTCAGTGACCTGAACATCTGTGCCGGCAGCTAACCCCCCCCCCCGATGGCGGTAATTACACGTGTGTGAGAGTCATGTATGTAAAGTATCGTACCTGTAACTCGCCAACACTCCGGAAGAAGAAGCTTCGTACTTACCGGTTCCATGCTGAAAAAGAACATTTACAACCCAAACAGCGCCAGAAAAGGCTTTATTCACTAAACAAGTCGCATAAAACCAAGCAAGAAGAAACGACACGGAGACAGAGCAGGATTTTATTGGACACGGTAAGAAAAGAGACTGCGGAGATCAGATCTTTATTAGAACCCTAAAAGAGAGAGACCTGAGAATGGCCCCCCAATGATTGACGGTTATATGGAACATTAGCACACATACAGGTCCCCCGTCCCCCCCGGCCCCGAGACCACCGAACGCTCCACAGTGGGGCGGGGAGGAATTCTACGCATCAGTAAACCGACTTTCTATACGTTACATCGTTATTCCTACCCACCCTCTCTGAAGCCAGATCAGATACAACTACTCCCATCAATGACACAAACATTAATGTATCGGCTTCCATCCCACCAATAACCCGACCGTGACAGATTTTATTAACCCCTTCAGCTATCATCGTTTCCTCTCAGGCGAAGCACATTTAATATTTGGAGCCCACTCCCCCGGTTAGATAAATAACGGGATTCACTCGAGGAACAGCTGCACTTGTGTGCGGCCCCCGGAATCCACGCAGGGCCGCATTCGCTTAGTAACGTTTCTTCTGTATTGTACAGGGGCGCGCATGCACCGAGCGGCCACCAGGAGGCAGCAGAGCGGCATCAGCAGCACCCGAGAATCCAGCTGTTCCCGAGGAAGTCCCGGGTGCCAGAGGCGAGTACCGCGTGTAAACACCACGCTACATGTATGTAAAATGTTCAGCAGCAGCACACGTCACACCCTCACACCCGCGTTTACCCTTTAATACAGTCCCTCATGTTGTGGTGACCCCAACCATAAAAATTCTGTAACGATATATTGTGAAATCTGTGTTTTCCGATGGTCTTAGGTGACCCCTGTGAAAGGTTGAGAAGCGCTGCTTCAAAGCTTTTAGTTCTAAGCTTCCGCTGCTCCTGTAGAAATAGAGGAATGATAGATGGGTAAGGTGCGGGTCACAGCGGTTTCGGGGTCGGAGATTAGGGGGGGAGGGGAGAGAGAACGGCATTCTTAAAAATCTCGTCTGTATCTTTAGGCGGACAGTGAAGTCTGTTACATGCGGAGAATCCAGACATTGGAATCAAATCACGGAAACGTCATACGAAGCTCCGGTAACGCGTCACGAACCCGCTGCACGTTTAGTCCGTGTCCTCGGTGCTGAAAGGGTTAATTGATGACAACACTAGAGGGAACCGGAAAATATAATCTCCGAACCGCCGATCCGACAGACTAACAAGCGGTAAACCAGGACCGGTCCGAACCGCATCACACACGGGTACATCTGCAAATGGCATGTATACGATCCCGTGTGATCAACGGACAGACAGCCAGAAACTCAGACGGACCACGAGAACAACAACTGCACCCCGACGGCCACCAAGTCACCCAGACGGACCACCAGAACAGCTGCCAAATAAAAGCAAATCTCCAAATAAAAGCACTGAAGGGGAACTCTAAAAACACAAAATAAAGATGCTTAACCCTTTCAGCACTGAGGACACGGACTAAACATGTGCAGCGGGTTCACTGTCCGCCTAAAGATATAGACGAGATATTTAAGAATGCCGTTCTCTCTCCCCCTCCCCCCCTAATCTCTGACCCCCTAAACCGCTGTGACCCGCACCTTACCCGTCTATCATTCCCCTTAACCCCCGCACTGCCGCCCGCGTCTCACCCACACGCTCCGTGGTCAGCGCTGCTTCTGATTTGATAAAGGAGGTCTATTCTCGGGAACGGTCGTCCAATAAAAGGCGATTATTCTGAATTCGCCATTTTCTTTTTGCGCGGCCGGAGTAACGCGGCTCTCGGGCTACAAGCAGGATGTTAGTGGCTACGAGATTTAATCATAATACAGACACTCGGGGTCACTAACCCAGCCCGCAGCAACAAAAGGGTTAAAAGTACAGTTTGGGTTTGATTGGGAAAGGTTAGTGAAGAGATTCTCTTACCGCTGCAGCGATCGCCGAGCCGGTCTTGTGGTTGATGGAGGCCAACATTACCGCGGCGATGAAGAAAAACAGGGCGCTGACCCCGGTATTCACCAAATCCTACGAGAAAAGAAGAAGACACGTGAGATTCTGGCGCATGTCTGCTTCATGAGACTCCTTTCCATCCCCGCTCCTGTAATGTACATTTATATATTATACTTTATTATAGACATTCTCTTAGCATAACCGCCAAAGGCCATGCTGTGCGTAAAGGCACAAGAGCTGAGAGTCTGCTGGAGACGTTCCCCGGCTGTCCTCCAGCCCTCTGATACCTCAGTCATGGAATGAAGTTTGTTGCTCTGCAGGAAACCCGATTCACCCATTTGGTTAAAGCGATGCGGTATCCGCAGGAATAATACTCTGCGCTGTACGCCGAGTCGCCGTCCTACTAAACGGCCACCTCGTGATAACCGCTCTACAGAGAAACTGCATCTCTGCTGCTGCAATATTTTTATCCCTTTAGTCGCCGACGCATGGCACGGCTTCCTACCCCGGCTGTCACTAATTTACCAAAGGAAGGGGCATTTCTATAAATGGGGGGCTTTGGTGGGTATTCTTTTCCCTGCTGGTCCCAGGCGATACTAGTAGACAGGACAGGACTCAAACTAAGCCCTCACCTCGAGAACAACCCCAGTTAATCAGAAAATACCCCAAAACAAGGAAATTAGATGTACAAATATTAGAAAGAAGGGAGGGAAGAAGCGTCACCGGCGACCCGCAAGGAAAAGAAGCTCTCGGTAGGAACCGACCTGCATCCCCCGGTGACCCGATAGATAAATATACAAACCATCGAAGGGTCGGGAACCAGAAACGTCTTCCACGGACACCGCAACGAGCGCACGACGCGGGGAATAGAAGTAATTACCCCGGGCAGCAGAGTTACCGGAAATGAGGCAGAATCTGCACAAGTTGAGTGACCCGGATGGCGGAGACTTCCCCGAAGCTCAACATGCCGATCCCTGAAATAATCCAACTGGCGATAGAGCGCTCGGAAATAACAGAGACAGCCGCAGAGACTTCCGGAAGGACCGGGCTCGCTCTACATAAGACAAGACGCCTTTTCCAACCAAGGGAACGAAGCGCAATCTCTCCCGTCGCCTGAGGAGATGGAAAGAATGTCGGTCAACCAACGTCCAGATTCCTGGGGAAAGCTGAAAGGACTTTGGGTGAAAACCCAGGACGCAACGAAAGCCCCGCTTCATCCAGGAATAATCACAGAAAGGGTTCCTAATGGACAGTCTGTCGCTCACTCAGGCATCTGGCGGAGGAGATGGATTCCAGAAATGCTTCAGGGACAGAAGATGGAGACAAAGATTGAAGAGGAACAGGAGACTGTAAAGCACCAGATTGAGGTCCCAAGGAACTGTCTTGGAAACAGCACGAGGTCTAATCCAGACTAGAGCTTTAGAAAATACATCTGACTGCGGACAGGGAGACCACTTCATATCCCCAAAAAAGGGCTGATGGCTGAAATATGGACCTTAATGGTAGAAGGTTGTAATCTGGAATCTAAACCTGAAGAAAGTCCAAAATCAAATTAGGAAGACATGGAGTAGCGGACAAACCTTTGGAGCTGCACCAAGAATGGAACCTCTTCCAGATTTTAACCTCAGAGAGCCGAAATGCTTGCGGTTTAACAGAAGGGTCTCGGCAACTGAAGCGCAAAACCCTGTATTCCAAAAAAGTTTCCACTCAACATTCAAGCTGTCAGATGGAGGATTTCTGGCTTTGGATGTAAAATCGGGCCCTGCTGAAGAAGGTTTCTTAGAACCGGAAGATGCAGAGATCTGGAACGGAGGGAGATGAAGACCGCATGCAGATCCTGTTGGGCCGGTCAGGAGCTATGAGGATAACTGAAGCTGATCTTTTTTGATATTTTGCAGAACCCTGGGGAGCCGGAAATCAAAACAATTCTAGAGCGGCCCAGAGCCCAGGGAACTGCGTACCTTGCAGAAGCCATTTTGCCAGCCAAAGACATACAAATCCTTATGGAAGTTTTTCAGGAGGAAAGCACTTGAATCACCAGCGACTGAATGCTGAATGTGCCGGATGAACCAATCGTCTAGGTAGGAAATGAAATTCCCTCATGCAGCCACTACCACAGCCAAAAGCTTTGTGAAAACCGTGGGGGCCGACGTGAGGCCAAATGGATGAGCCTGAAACTGGAAATAAGTCTCTGCCTCTCAAGGAATCGCTATACCAAGAAACTTTTGATGAGACAAGAGGATAGGAACAAGACTATGAGCATCTTTAAGGTCTATGTAGACCAAGAAGTCGTTGATCCATCCTGAATCTGAAATAACAGAGGTCTAATTTAAGATGGAAACCGCTGTTGGGACCAGAAAAACCGGAGAGTATATTCCAGAATTCTTCTCTAGCTCAGATATCGGTATAATAGCCTGAAAGTCTTGGAAACGATTGAAAACGTCTGGTCTGATCTTGGGGAAGGAGACATCAAAAACCAGTCTGGGGCTGACCAGGAAGGTGCGGACGGAAAAGCTGAAATCTTTTCACCACTGTGAATATCTCAAAGAAAATCACCTGTAGTTCTTTCTAACTGGGATTCAAGATCTTCCCCAAACATGGATCTGCCCCTGAAAGGGATATTAAGTAGCCTATTCAACCATAGAGCTCTTCTGACAGCAACACAAAGCAGAAGCTCTGGCCGACATACTCATGGATTTGATAGAAGCGTCACACAAAACGTCCACGGCGAATTTGACGGCAGCGATACTCTTGATAATTTCTTCTTCAGAAGTCTTAGCAACGATGTTATCCTCAGTCTGTGACGGCCAAGGTCTGACAGCTCTGCCCCCCGAAGTAGAGGAGATTCCTGGTTTGAAAGCCGAGGTGGAGGCTTCTCGGTAGCCGCTTCTGTCTTCTTCTCCTCCATCTGATCAGAAAAATGAGAACCATCTTCTAGCAGCAAGGGGGTCTTATTCTGAAACTTCCATGACTGCCGGATCCACTTCAGGTGCATCACAAACCTGATTAAAGCCATCAAAGGAAAACAAACACCCGGCCCGTCTGGACAGGTTCATCCGCCTTTCAGGTTGACCTCACTCACTAAGGGGGGGGGGGTCACACTCTGAAGCGACATCTTCATAAACATGCATAGTGCAGGAAAAAGCAAAGAGCTTTCCCCTCGGATGCATCTCCCAGCTCCATAAATCCCTCTCCCCGCAGGATCCGTGTCAGCCACAGACTTTGCACAGGCCGGGCAAAGTTTCCTTCTGGAACCCCTAGGACTTGTGACATCCTGAGAATTGCACGTGTTTGGGTTTCATAAGAGCTTTTTTAGGCTTCTCCTCCACAAAGAGCAGTTCGGGAATATCAGGAGCGGATATAATACAAAGATGTAGCAGCACCCAGAAAAAGCAATACAGGCAGAGAATACAACCTATCCGACCAGCAATGAAATCCATGTCAAAACGCGACAGCGGTGAAATGATGCGTCCAAAACGAGGCTTGGAACCCAAACCAGACGTACGGATCGCTCATTAACAGGGCGTTCAGGGCTCAGCCCTGTCTTCCTGCTACTCAGGACTGCTGCCATGAGAGAGGGACAGACGGCAGACGGGGAGCCGCGATGCTCCAGTTCACCTCCCATCTGACCCCCCCCCCCCCCCCATTACCACCACCGTGAGTGACAGGAGAGAGACTTTCAGCCCCCACAGGGGTAACTCGATGGGTCAGAAGAGCACCAACCCAGACAAGGGCTAAAGGCACAGAGGGTTCCCCTGACCAAGGGAGCTTAAGCCCTGGAACCAGGCTCAACCGAGAGTCCTAAACATAACAGGTCGATGAGTCCTCCCCTCCTAGAACAGTTCTAGAGCGGTTTCTAGGGTACAGAGCAGCCCATCTACTAGAGTCACCAGAGACTATATGTAGAAATATTCATTACTATTACGTCAAGAAAAACGAATACATGTATCTCCATAGGCCCATACTCACAAATCCATATACAAACATATACATCCCCATATACACATATCACGCACATCCACCTATACATGCATATACCACACACGTGCATCATATACCTACACCATATACAAACATATATATCCCTATATACATATGCCACGCACATGACCATATATCACACACGCACACCATATACATACATCCCAGTTTCCTAACCCGTTATGATGGAGCATATTAAGTAAGTTTTTTGGGGCGGATATACTGGATATAGGAGCGCAGAGCCGATCGTATAAAAGCCACGGAATGTAAAAGAATAATAATAAATAATAATAATAACAATAAGAATAATAAGAAGAATTGATAAATAATAATAATAATAATAATAATAATAATAATGTAGTTTCTCGCTTACTGGGTTCCATGAGCAGTAATGGATTTTATGACTTTTTGTAAAAGATGCGAATAAAATGATAAATATCGTCGAAATATACAGAAATTGCTGATATGATACACCCCAAATATGATGTCATCGTTCAAACGATAAAAAGCTATTCCCATGAAACATTAACCCGTTGTATGCCTTTTGCCTACAGATGGACAAAGCGAGTGTTTCAAATAATTCGGGGGACAGACGAGCCGCCCGCTCCTGAGTTTAACGCCACATGAGAGCTTTCCGGAGTAACTCACCCATCGGGGCGACGCGGAGGTTTCCGGAGTAACTCACCCATCGGGGCGACGCGGAGGTTTCCGGAGTAACTCGCCCATCGGGGCGACGCGGAGGTTTCCGGAGTAACTCGCCCATCGGGGCGACGCGGAGGTTTCCGGAGTAACTCGCCCATCGGGGCGACGCGGAGGTTTCCGGAGTAACTCGCCCATCGGGGCGACGCGGAGGTTTCCGGAGTAACTCGCCCATCGGGGCGACGCGGAGGTTTCCGGAGTAACTCGCCCATCGGGGCGACGCGGAGGTTTCCGGAGTCACTCGCCCATCGGGGCGACGCGGAGGTTTCCGGAGTCACTCGCCCATCGGGGCGACGCGGAGGTTTCCGGAGCAACTCGCCCATCGGGGCGACGCGGAGGTTTCCGGAGCCACTCGCCCATCGGGGCGACGCGGAGGTTTCCGGAGCAACTCGCCCATCGGGGCGACGCGGAGGTTTCCGGAGCAACTCGCCCATCGGGGCGACGCGGAGGTTTCCGGAGCAACTCGCCCATCGGGGCGACGCGGAGGTTTCCGGAGCAACTCGCCCATCGGGGCGACGCGGAGGTTTCCGGAGCAACTCGCCCATCGGGGCGACGCGGAGGTTTCCGGAGCAACTCGCCCATCGGGGCGACGCGGAGGTTTCCGGAGCAACTCGCCCATCGGGGCGACGCGGAGGTTTCCGGAGCAACTCGCCCATCGGGGCGACGCGGAGGTTTCCGGAGCAACTCGCCCATCGGGGCGACGCGGAGGTTTCCGGAGCAACTCGCCCATCGGGACGACGCGGAGGTTTCCGGAGTAACTCGCCCATCGGGACGACGCGGAGGTTTCCGGAGTAACTCGCCCATCCGGGCGACGGAGGTTTCCGGAGTATCTTTCCTGTCGGGACGCAGAGGTTTCCGGGGTGTATGGGGAGGAATTATTAAATCACCTGTAAACCAGATGACTTATGCTAAATGGGACCTCCTATTCCGGGTGTCAGCTTCATACTCCCTACGCAGGGACCCCCGGGGTAAGTAAGCCCCATTATTGGGTAACGCAGACGACTTTTTACTTGGAGAACGATGAAGAATTACCCCATCTCAATGAATTCTCTTGTTTTAGGAAGCAGAGTTTTCCAGCCGATGGCCAGAATCCCTAAAATCTCCGCCTGGACACACAGGGACCCCGTGTTATAATTCCTCCCCAGCCAGTATCTGCTGCGTGTGACACCGCGCCAGAGACAGACGGTAAAGCTTCCCGAGGGCGTATGCATGTACCGTGTTACACCATTTATCAGTATTAACCCCTCATATGCCACAAACTCCACACAAACCATCATGAGGCAATAAGGGAGCAGCCGACAAACACATTCGATTCCTCCCCAAGGGCTACATGATCAGGGACTGAGAAGCAGAGGCACAAATCCTCAGAAGTCCCTTCTTCAGATTTACATAACGCGCATATACACCCACGTTATATCCCATTACGTAACATGCATATACACCAACGTTATATCACACTACATAACGTGCATATACACCCACGTTATACCCCATTACATATCAACGCACAAATACACCCACGTTATCTCCAATCACATAAACGTGCATATACACCCACGTTATATCCTATTACACAACGCACAAATACATCCACGTTATATCACACTACATAACGTGCATATACACCCACGCTATACCCCATTACATATCAACGCACATACACCCACATTATCTCCAATCACATAAACGTGCATATACACCCACGTTATACCCCATTACATATCAACGCACAAATACACCCACGTTATCTCCAATTACATAATGCGCATATACACCCACTTTATATCACATTACATATCAACGCGCATATCACATAACATAATGCACATATACACACATTATATCATATTACATAACACACATGTACACCAACGTTATATCACATTACACAACGCGCATATACACACACAAACTATATATCTCTAGAGAGATCGAGCGAATATACATATTATATAATATATAGAGAATATACACGCAGTTTGGGACATGTTGGCCACTGAAAGGTATGAGACGTCGAGCCTCTTCGGCTCTATTTACTGTATCCCGTCCCGTTTCAAAACAGAAGCGACGACTTTTACAATCTGAACGACATTTTATGGACTGAATATCCGGCCCAAAAGTCTCTAAAATGTTATTAAGATGCCAAAAGCTGCCGTTTCTGGTTTGGATATTCGAAGCGTCTGCGGGAGGCGAGAATGCAAAGAAACAACAACATTATTCTCTAGAACGTGAAGCGAATGTCCCTTTCACTGAAAATGCAACAAACCACAACGCAAGGGCGGCATATACACCCACACTATATCACATAATACACCCACACTATATCACATAATACACCCACACTATATCACATGACATACCATAAAGCGCATATACCCCCACGTTATACCACATTACATAACAACCAAAGGTAGGCGTCATTGGGGGGCAGGTATAGATATGTAAATAATGTAAAACCAGCAGGTTTCCGTGCAGAGAAGGAACGGACGTTCTGTATAAGGAGAGATTCTGGCGCAGAATGTAGAAGTGGAGTAATTGGCAGGAACGGTGAATTGGTTGCTATGGTGATTACTCCAATTTTACCACCAGAATTGTCACTAATACAGAACGTCCGACGGCCCCGGACTGTACAGGGGGTAACTGTGATGAAGTTATCCTGGAAGGGGGATGTGGTGAGTTACGCTATACCCACACTACATCACATTACATTATGCGCATAAACACCAACGTTATACCCCATTACATAACACCGCCCATATACACCCACGTTATTCCACATTACATATCCTAACGCGCATATACACCCACGCTATATCACATCACACGCATATACACCCACGTTCTATCGCATTACATAACGCCCATATACACCCACGTTATGTCACATTACATAACGCGCATATACACCCACGTTATGTCACATTACATATCCTAACGCACATATACACCCACGTTATAACCCATAACGCGCATATACACCCACGCTATATCACATCCACGTTCTATCGCATTACATAATGCCCATATACACCCACGTTATGTCACATTACATAACATACACGCACATACACCCACGTTATATCCCATTACATATCAACGCGCATATACACCCACGTTATGTCACATTACACATCAACGTGCACATACACCCACGCTATATCCCATAACGCGCATATACACCCACGCTATATCACATTACATATCAACGTGCATATACACCCACGTTATATCCCATTACATAATGCCCATATACACCCACATTATATCACATTACATAACGCGCATATACACCCACGTTATATCCCATTACATAACGCACATATACCCCCACGTTACGTCACATTACATAAAGCGCATATACCCCCACGTTATACCACATTACATAACAACCAAAGGTAGGCGTCATTGGGGGGCAGGTATAGATATGTAATAATGTAAAACCAGCAGGTTTCCGTGCAGAGAAGGAACGGACGTTCTGTATAAGGAGAGATTCTGGCGCAGAATTTAGAAGTGGAGTAATTGGCAGGAACGGTGAATTGGTTGCTATGGTGATTACTCCAATTTTACCACCAGAATTGTCACTTATACAGAACGTCCGACGGCCCCGGAGCGTACAGGGGGTAACTGTGATGAAGTTATCCTGGAAGGGTGATGTGGTGAGTTACGCTATACCCACGCTACATCACATTATGCGCATAAACACCAACGTTATACCCCATTACATAACACCGCCCATATACACCCACGTTATTCCACATTACATATCCTAACGCGCATATACACCCACGTTATAACCCATAACGCGCATATACACCCACGCTATATCACATCCACGTTCTATCGCATTACATAATGCCCATATACACCCACGTTATGTCACATTACATAATGCCCATATACACCCACATGATATCACATTACATACACTATATATCTTAATTTATATAGATATAGCGAGCGAATATACATATATATTATATACATTCTGTTTGGGACATGTTTGCCACTAAAAGCTATCAGACGTCGAGCCTGGTGAAGCTGTCGGCGCAGGCGTTTGGGTCACATGACACATTTCTGCTGGGAAGATATTTTGTCTGGGAAGCTCCAGGAGGTTTAACAACACGGGGTCTGCAGAGTAGGAACTGGGAAAATGCCCTGGGGGGTAATCTGTTGGAATTCTGCCCCCGGTCCTTTTGTGTACAGATGCAGGAGTATGCATTTTCACGAGGAGCACTAATATAATAAATAATATAACAAGAGACGCAGCAAGCAGATAAAATGTGAATCAGGAGCTCGGAGCCGTATGTAAAGCAGGTAGCCGGACAGGAACGGCTCGAGATTTCTGGGGTTCCGACCCAACAAATATTCTCTCCAGCCCCATCTTTAGTCGTAATAAACGCCACATCCTCAGATCGCGTTATTCTTTGTATTCATTTCTATTAGATGTAGAATAGAGAGGAACGCGTCTCTTACCTGTTCAGGTCTCTTCTGTCGAGGGGCCCCAAGCAGTCGCCGGAGTTAAGCAGGAAGCCGTCGGCAGTTGGACCGAAGCCAACGCCAAGTCACTGTACAGCCTCGAAAAGTTCCCTCTCCTCTCTACTCATGAGGCTGCAGGATAATGTTTTGCGCACTCCAGCTTCACACGCAGGCAGCAAAGTGAGAGACGAGCCCCTGAATCAGGCAGCGACTCCCTTCTGGGGCATTTTCTGCCGCCGTTCATACATTACGGCTCGTGATAAACGTTGGGTTACAGAGCTGCACAGAATAGGAGACATCGGTGATTACATGAACCAAACAGCACGTTACAGTAAAAGCAGAGTGCAGAGAGATTTATTAAACTCACCGCGGGGTCCCGGTTGACGGGCGGCACCTTGGCGCGCAGGCGGAGGCCGAACATCACCAGCAGAACTCCGGTCACCACGAATTCCGAGAAATAGAGTCCCTCGCGGGAAGCTCCATGATGCTCTCGATACAGACGGAGGAGAGAAGAGCCGGGAGCTGCAGACAGGAGACAGCGGAGATCAGACGGGGATTTACTAGAGACAGGGGGGTCCAACTCCAGGCCCCGGGGGCCACAACCAGGCCAGGCTTTCTGGATATCCAGGATGGGCACTGGCAGCTCAATGCAGTTGCTCTGAACATATTACATCATGTGTGTGTTCAGTGAGATCAAAATCCTGGTCTAGTTGTGGCCCTCAGGGAAATCCCGTGACTCGTTCTGCTCGTTTAACACATCGGGTGCCAGAGGTGAGTACCGTGTGTAAACACGCTACATGTATGTAAAATGTTCTGCAGCAGCACACGTCACACCCTCAAACTTTACCATTTAAAGCATTTCGTTATAAACTGATTCTGTAGGGATTAACCCATTAACCCCTAATAGCGGGTCGCCTTGTCTCGGTAACACCAGCGGTTTTTGTGCTGCTGAGAGGACATTATGATTGTTACAGCTTTAGGGGCTGTTGTCCTCCGGGGCTTTAATTCCACAAGAAACGCAGAATTCTTTGTAAAAATAGCGAGTTCTGCGACATCCAGAATGGATCACAGAAACTTCATACGATGCTCCAGTAACGCGGCACGAATCCGGTGCGCATGTTTAGTCCGTGTCCTCAGTGCTGAAATGGTTAATTGATGACAATCCTACACTAGAGGGAACCGGAAAATATAATCTCCAAACCGCCGATCCCCGATAGACTAACAACCGGTAAACCAGGACGGATCCGAACCGCATCACACACGGGTACATCTGCAAATGGCGTGTATACGATCCCGTGTGATCAACGGACAGACAGACGGACACCCAGACGGACCACGAGAACAACAACTGCACCCCGACAGCCACCAAGTCACCCAGAGGGACCACCAGAACAACAACAACTGCCCCCAGAAGCCGCTCTATCGGGATATCAGAATAAAAGCACTGATGGAGAACTATAAAAAAAAACGCACACAAACCACAAAACCATGTGAAATAAAGATGATTAACCCTTTCAGCACTGAGGACACGGACTAAACATGTGCAGCGGGTTCGAGTCGCGTTACCGGAGCTTCGTATGACGTTTCCGTGATTTGATTCTAATGTCTGGATTCTCCGCATGTAACAGACTTCACTTCGTCCGCCTAAAGATACAGACGAGATTAAGAATGCCGTTCTCTCTCCCGCTCCCCCCCTAATCTCAGACCCCCTATACCGCTGTGACCCGCACCTTACCCGTCTATCATTCCCCTTAACCCCCGCACTGCCGCCCGCGTCTCACCCACACGCTCCGTGGTCAGCGCTGCTTCTGACTTCGTAAGAGAGGTCGATTCTCGGGATCGTTAGTCCAATAAAAGGCGATTATTTTGAATTCGCCATTTTCTTTTTGCGCGGCCGGAGTAACGCGGCTCTCGGGCTACAAGCAGGATGTTAGTGGCTACGAGATTTAACCATAATACCGACACTCCGATTCACCAACCCAGCCTGCAGCAACAAAAGGGTTAAAAGTACAGTTTGGGTTTGATTGGGAAAGATTAGTGAAGAGATTCTCTTACCGCTGCTGCGATCGCCGACCCAGACTTGTGGGCGATGAAGAAAAACAGGGCGCTGACCCCGGTATTCACCAAATCCTACGAGAAAAGAAGACACGTGAGATTCTGGCACAGCGCATGTCTGCTTCATGAGACTCCTTTCCATCCCCGCTCCTGTAATGTACATTTATATATATTATACTTTATTATATACATTTTCTTAGAATAACCGCCAAAGGCCAAGCTGTGCGTAAAGGCACAAGAGCTGACAGTCTGCTGGAGATGTTCCCTGGCTGTCCTCCAGCCCTCTGATACATCAGTCATGGAATGAAGTTTGTTGCCGATTCACGATGCGACCCAAAGACAGGCGCGATAATCTGCGGCCCGAGACGCTGGTTTCTTAAAGCGATGCGGTATCCGCAGGAATAATACGCTGCGCTGCACGCCTACTAAACGGCCACCTCGTGATAACCGCTCTACAGAGAAACTGCATCTCTGCTGCTGCAATATTTTCATCCCTTTTGTCGCCCTGGCGAGACTACTAGATAGGACAGGACCCTAAACTAAGCCCTGACCTCAAGAACAACCCCAGATAACAACCAAATACCCCCAAAACAAGGAAATTTGATGTAAAAATATTAGAAGGAAGGGAGGGAAGAAGCGTCACCAGCGACCCGCAGGGAAAAGAAGCTGTCGGTAGGAACCGACCTGCATCCCCCGGTGACCCGATAGATAAATATACAAACCATCGAAGGGTCGGGAACCAGAAACGTCTTCCACGGACACCGCAACGAGCGCACGACGCGGGGTAATAGAAGTAATTACCCTGGGCAGCAGAGTTACCGGAAATGAGGCAGAATCTGCACAAGTTGAGTGACCCGGATGGCGGAGACTTCCCCGCGGCTGAACATGCCAGGCCGGTAATCCAATTGGCGATAGAGCGCTCGGAAATAACAGAGACAGCCGCAGAGACTTCCGGAAGGACCGGGCTCGCTCTACATAAACAGACACCTTTTCAAACCCAGGGAATGCAGCGCAATCTCTCCCGTCGCCTGAGGAGATGGAAAGAATGCCGGTCAACCAACGTCCGGATTCTTGGGGAAAACCGAAAGGACTTTGGGCGACAACCCAGGACGTAACGAAAGCCCCGCTTTATCCACAAACGCAGAAAGGGTTCCTAATGGACAGTCTGTCGCTCACTGATGCATCTGGCGGAGGTGATGGATTCCAGAAATGCTTCAGGGACAGAAGATGGAGACAACGATTGAAGAGGAACCGGAGACTGTAAAGCACCAGATTGAGGTCCCAAGGAACCATCTTGGAAACAGCACGAGGTCTAATCCAGACTAGAGCTTTAGAAAATACATCTGACTGCGGACAGGGAGACCACTTCATATCCCAAAAAAAGGGCTGATGGCTGTAATACGGACCTTAATGGTAGAAGGTTGTAATCTGGAATCTAAACCTTCCTAAAATTCAAATCAAATTAGAAACACATGGAGTAGCGGACAAACCTTTGGAGCTGCACCAAGAATGGAACCTCTTCCAGACTTTAATCTCAGAGAGCCGACGTGCTTGCCGTTTAACAGAAGGGTCTCGGCAACTGAAGCGGAAATCCCTTCAGCCCAAAAGAAGTTTCAACATCCAAAACCTGCTGAAGAAGATGCAGAGATCTGGAACGGAGGGAGATGAAGACCGCATGCAGATCCCGTTGGGCCGGTCAGGAGCTATGAGGATAACTGAAGCTGATCTTGTTTGATACCCTGGGGAGCCGGAAATCCCAGGTCTGGGGAAAGAATGAGATACTCGAGGCTTCTGTCCCAACGATGCAAAACAATTCTAGAGCGGCCCAGAGCCCAGGGAACTGCGTACCTTGCAGAAGACATTTTGCCAGCCAAAGACATACAAATCCTTATGGAAGTTTTTCGGGAGGAAAGCACTTGAATCACCAGCGACTGAATGCTGAAGGGGCCCGGATGAACCAATCGTCTAGGTAGGAAATGAAATCCCCTCATGCAGCCACTACCACAGCCAAAAGCTTTGTGAAAACCTTGGAGGCCGACGTGAGGCCAAATGGATGAGCCTGAAACTGGAAATAAGTCTCTGCCTCCCAAGGAATCGCTATACCAAGAAACTTTTGATGAGACAAGAGGATAGGAACAAGATCAGCATCTTTAAGGTCTATGGAGACCAAGAAGTCGTGGATGCATAAAGTGTCCAGAGCAGATTTTATAGTCTCCATCCTGAATCTGAAATAACGGAGGCCTAATATAAAAGACTGAAACCGCTGTTGGGACCAGGAAAACCTGAGAGTAGATTCCTAAATTATTTTCTATCTCA
Organism: Spea hammondii; assembly: GCA_029215755.1. Classification (NCBI taxonomy): domain Eukaryota; kingdom Metazoa; phylum Chordata; class Amphibia; order Anura; family Pelobatidae; genus Spea; species Spea hammondii. Next base: position 25,501,155 of record JARDYJ010000012.1, on the reverse strand, counting down.
GGGATGGGTATAATAATAGCCGGAAAGTCTTGGAACGGATTGATAGAGCACAGAAGAAAGGCACGTCTGGTCTGATGCCGAACCCTTAGGATCCTGGGGCTGTTTGTACGGATTCCTTTTTTCTCCAAGGGAATGCCTCTGTGTCCCCGCTCCCTGTGAGTCTTTTGGTGCCTGGAGCCATATCCCTGGGGCTGACCAGGAAGGTGCGGACGGAAAAGCTGAAATCTTTTCACCACTGTGAATACCTCAAAGAAAATCACCTGTAGTTCTTTGTAACTGGGATTCAAGATCTTCCCCAAACATGGATCTGCCCCTGAAGGATATTAAGTAGCCTATTCAACCATAGAGCTCTTCTGACAGCAACACAAAGCAGAAGCTCTGGCCGACATACTCATGGATTTGATAGAAGCGTCACACAAAACGTCCACGGCGAATTTGAAGGCAGCGATACTCTTCATAATTTCTTCTTCTTCAGAAGTCTTAGCAACGATGTTATCCTCAGTCTGTGACGGCCAAGCCCCGACAGCTCTGCCCACCGAAGTAGAGGAGATTCCTGGTTTGAAAGCCAAGGTGGAGGCTTCTCGGTAGCCGCTTCTGTCTTCTTCTCCTCCATCTGATCAGAAAAATGAGAACCATCTTCTAGCGGCAAGGGGGTCTTATTCTGAAACTTCCATGACTGGCGGATCCACTTCAGGTGCATCACAAACCTGATTAAAGCCATCCAGAAGCCTGGTACGCCTGGACAGGTTCATCCGCCTTTCAGATTGACCTCACTCACTATGGGGGTTGCACTTTGGAGCGACATCTTCGGAAACATCCATAGTGCAGGAAAAAGCAAAGAGCTTCCCCCACCGATGCATCTCCCAGCTCCATAAATCCCTCTCCCCGCAGGATTCGTGTCAGCCACAGACAGTAATACTACTAACACTAACTAGTAATACCAACACCAACACTACTAATACCACAAACACTACTAACACCACCAACACTACTAATACCACAAACACTACTAACACCACCAACGCTAACACTACTAATACCACAAACACTACTACCACCAACGCTAACACTACTAATACCACCAACACTACTAACACCACCAACGCTAACACTACTAATGCCACCAACAAACACTACTACCACCAACGCTAACACTACTAATACCACAAACACTAACACTACCACTACTAATACCACCAACACTACTAATGCCGCCAACACTAACACCACTAATGCCACTAACACTACCACTAATACCACAAACAAACACCACTAATACCACCAACACCACTAATACCACAAACACCAACAATATTAATACCAACACTAAATCAACACTGGCTTTAATCAGGTTTGTGATGCACCTGAAGTGGATCCGGCAGTCATGGAAGTTTCAGAATAAGACCCCCTTGCCGCTAGAAGATGGTTCTCATTTTTCTGATCAGATGGAGGAGACGGCAGAACCGGTTATCGAGAAGCCTCCACCTCAGCTTCCAAAACGGGAATCTCCTCTGCTTCGGTGGGCAGAGCTGTCGGGGCTTGGCCGTCACAGACTGAGGAGAACATCGTTGCTAAGACTTCTAAAGAAGAAATTATCAAGAGTATCGCTGCCGTCCGCCACTAATAATACCACCAACACTACTAACACCACCAACACTACTAACACCACCAACACTACTAACACCACCAACACTACTAACACCACAAACACTACTAACACCACAAACACTACTAACACCACAAACACTACTAACACCACAAACACTACTAACACCACAAACACTACTAATACTGACAGATTTAAGTAACAGACGTTCTGTATAAGGAGCAGAAGTGGAGCAATTGGCAGGGACGGTGCGTTGGTTGCTATGGGGATTACTCCACTTGGTTCCCTTTAACCAGTAAGTGAGGTTTTTTGACATTTACTCCCCGTTTCTGATGAGCTCTGTCAGGAAGAGGCTGGAAAAGGGATGTTCAGGAAATATTTTTACTTTTTGGGTGAATTCACTTGTTTCAGTGATTAGAGGCTTCCTGGATATGGAGGGAATTAAACCCAAGTATTGGGGGAGTTGGGGGGTGGATTATACCATTAGTGGGGGTTTGAGGGTAAATAGAAATGTGAATAATGTAAAAGCAGCAGATTTCCGTGCAGGGAAGGAACGGGCGTTCTGTATAAGGAGCGATTCTGCCGCAGAATGAAGTGGAGTAATTGGCAGGAACGGCGTATTGGTTGCTATGGTGATTACTCCACTTTTACCACCAGAATTATCACTTATACAGAACGCCCGACGGCCTCAGGTAACCCGGGGCGTACGGGGATTAACCGCGATGAAGTTATCTGTAGTCTGAAGGAGAAATAAATGGGGTTTAATAAAGTACAAAGGAGGAGAAACATTAGAATAAGAGACCGTCATCTGAAACCAGGGAGTCGGAGGCTTAGAAGGAATGTCAGGAAGTTTTACTTTACCAAGAAGGTGGTAGATAAATGGAACTGCCTCCCAGCAGAAGTGGTAGCAGCAAATACAGAGAGAGAATGTAATACACTTCTGCTGGGAGGCCGCTCCACTTATCTACCACCCGATTTCTCATTAGAGGTTATACAGCGAGGGGACGTAAATAAGTAGAACAACCTCCCAGCAGAAGTGGTAGTGGTTATACAGCGAGGGGATGTAAACACGCAGGGGACGGGGATACGGCTCCTGAATCTAAGACGAGACCAACGACTGCTTAAGGTCCAAGTCTTTACAGCAGGAAAAACAGCAACTGAGAGGGTGGTAGATAAATGGAACTGCCTCCCAGCAGAAGTGGTAGCAGCAAATAGAGAGAGAATGTAATACACTTCTGCTGGGAGGCTGCTCCACTTATCTACCTCCCGACTTCTCAGCAGAGGTTGTACAGCGAAGGGATGTAAACACGCAGGGGATGGGGATACGGCCCCTGAATCTGATTGATGAATGTCGGAGCGGTTATGCAGGAATAACGGGCGACTAGCCGGGGGCCGAACGACTCAGAGGTGTCATTAAATTCTGTTTGTATGACGAGCGGCTCCGTGAGTCTCCCGGCAGATCAGCCGAATCCCGACGTCGCCCGTTATTCCCGCTGTAAAGACTCCCACATTAACCAGTCATTGGCCTCGTCTTAGATTCGGGGCCCCGTATCCCCGTCCCCTGCATGTTTAAATTACTGTTCAGTCATTTGCCGTTTTGGGCACCTAATCGGGGCGAGAAAAAAACTCACCTCAGCCTTCTGCTTAACGCTCTCTTCTCCCTCTTCTATTACCGCCCCGCGCATGAACAGAGGGGACGGCGACTAACCGTCTGCCGGTGAAGGACGAGTTAATCCGCGGAATACATCGTCTTATGATAAAACCTTCCAGTTTGGGGTAAATGCCCCTCTAATTACCCCCCCCGGCCCCCCTCGCCGGTCCCATAAACCCCGTGTTTGGGATGGTATGGAGGGGAGTTTATGGCGTTTGGGGACTCTTGGGACACGACGGCCCTTAATGTACAGTAACTGGTTAACCCCTTACACACCAGCAGCATAATGTATTTACCCCACAGAGGGCTGCAGTCCCATGCTTAATGCACAGATATGATTTATACAGGTTTAGGGGCTTCCTGCGGGTCCTCATTTCATTCTGTACATAGGGGATGTATTTGCGAGCACAGGAGCTTACACTTCAATCCCCCCGATGCCTTCAGAATACAGAGTGACATCAGGGGTTAACAGAGGCCAGGTTTAGTGAATACACCCCACCAGTAAGGTTTTGGATATTTCTTTACGTTCCGATGTATTATGAAGCGCTCGCCCCTGTGAGCGGGCCCTGCACGATGTATAGTAAACAATCCGCAGATACCGGGAAGATTTCCTGCGCATTCACACAGATTAAACTATGCATTATGCAGGGCCTGCGGGGTTCTCTTTGCAGGAGAAGCTCGCTGGAGCGGATTTGCCTTCTGTTTATGGTTCGGAGGAGATGTTATTTTGTGGCTGGTTATGGAGGTTTGGGGGGAGGAGAGTAGATTTTAGTAAATAGGAGGAAAGGATTTGGGGATTGTGGGATTTCTGTATAAGGAGCGATTCTGGCGCAGAATGTAGAAGGGGAGTGATTGGCAGGAACGGTGTATTGGTTGCTATGGGGATGACTCCACTTTTATCACCAGAATCATCATCACTTATACAGAGCGGCGTACGGAGAGGAATTAGGAAATCACCTGTAAACCGGACTTATGCTAGATGGGACCCCCTACTCCGGTCGTCAGCTTCACACTCCCTCCGCAGGGACCCCCGGGGTAAATAACCCCATTATTGGGTAACGCAGACGGCTTTTTACTTGGTGGAATTATTTATCGTTCTCCATCTTTTGTAAAAAGGTAAAGCTTCCCGGTAACGTATCCCGAGGGCGTGTGCATGTACCGTGTTACACCATTTAACAGTATTAACCCCTCGTATGCCACAAACGCCAAACAGACCATCATCGGGCAATAAGCGAGCAGCATCAGCTGACAAACCCATTCTATTCCTCCCCAAGGGCCCCGCAGAATATGAGGGCCACATCTGTATAAACAGGGTTTTATTTCCTCGTCTGACGATGGAAACCCGACAGGTCTGCAGATTTCTAGATGGCAGCAAAACAGGCAAATTACAGCTTCTGCCCCTTCATTAACCCCGTAGCTGCTGAAGCAAACAGCAAAGCATCGGCTCAGCGGGGAGAGCAGTCATTGTTTCAGCCAGAAATGCAATCTCCGTTACATAACATAACACCCATATATATATATATATATATATATATACACATACACCCCCCCGTTATATCACATTACATAACACGCATAAACTCCCATATACACCCCCCGTTATATCACATTACATAACGCGCATATACACCCATATACACCCCCCGTTATATCACATTACATAACATGCATATATACCCACATATCACATCACATTACATTACGCCCATATACACCCCCCGTTATATCACATTACATAACACGCATAAACTCCCATATACACCCCCCGTTATATCACATTACATAACACGCATATACACCCATATACACCCCCGTTATATCACATTACATTACACAACGCCCATATACACCCCCCGTTATATCACATTACATAACACGCATAAACTCCCATATACACCCCCCGTTATATCACATTACATAACGCGCATATACACCCATATACACCCCCCGTTATATCACATTACATAACACGCATAAACTCCCATATACACCCCCCCGTTATATCACATTACATAACGCACATATACACCCATATACACCCCCCGTTATATCACATTACATAACACGCATAAACGCCCATATACACCCCCCGTTATATCACATTACATAACACGCATAAACTCCCATATACACCCCCCGTTATATCACATTACATAACGCGCATATACACCCATATACACCCCCGTTATATCACATTACATAACACGCATAAACTCCCATATACACCCCCCGTTATATCACATTACATAACACGCATAAACGCCCATCTACACCCCCCGTTATATCACATTACATAACACGCATAAACGCCCATATACACCCCCCGTTATATCACATTACATAACGCACATATACACCCATATACACCCCCCGTTATATCACATTACATAACACGCATAAACTCCCATATACACCCCCCGTTATATCACATTACATAACGCGCATATACACCCATATACACCCCCGTTATATCACATTACATAACACGCATAAACTCCCATATACACCCCCCGTTATATCACATTACATAACGCGCATATACACCCATATACACCCCCGTTATATCACATTACATAACACGCATAAACTCCTATATACACCCCCCGTTATCACATTACATAACACGCATATACACCCATATACCCCCCCCGTTATATCACATTACATAACGCGCATATACACCCATATACACCCCCGTTATATCACATTACATAACACGCATAAACTCCCATATACACCCCCCGTTATATCACATTACATAACGCGCATATACACCCCCCGTTATATCACATTATATAACGCGCATAAACGCCCATATACACCCCCCGTTATATCACATTATATAACGCGCATAAAGGCCCATATACACCCCCCGTTATATCACATTACATAACGCGCATATACACCCCCCGTTATATCACATTATATAACGCGCATAAACGCCCATATACACCCCCCGTTATATCACATTACATAACGCGCATATACACCCATATACACCCCCCGTTATATAACGCACATATATACCCACATAATATCACATCACATTATGCCCATATACACTCCCCGTTGTATCACATTACATAACACCCATATTTATACACCCACGTTATATCGCATTACATAACGGTCATATACACCCACGTAATATCACATTATGTAACGCGCATAAACACCCAAATAATATCACATAACACGCATATACACCCACGTTATATCACATTACATAACGTTGGAATACAGCACTCAGTTGTGAGATGGTGCACGAGCCAGGATACCACCCAGTCCTTCAATAAATCCAAAATAAAGAAGCAGGAATCCCCACTCAAATAGTAAGGCGAGTTTATTTCACACAGCCTGAGTGAAATAAACTCACCTTACCATTTAAGTGCCGATTCCTGCTTCTTTATTTTGGAATTACACGACGTGCATATACACACACTACATGACGTGCACACACACACACACGACGCACATTACATAACGCGCATATAACACCACGTAATATCACCTTACATAACGCGCATATTTCTGTATATTTTGTGTACAGATGCAGGAATATGCATTTTCACGAGGAGCACTAATATAATAATAAACAACAAGAGACGCAGCAAGCAGATAACACGTGAATCAGGAGCTCGGAGCCGTATGTAAAGCAGGTAGCCGGACAGGAACGGCTCGAGATTTTTGGGGTTCAGACCCAACAAATATTCTCTCCAGCCCCATCTTTAGTCGTAATACACACCACATCCTCAGATCGCGTTATTCTCTGTATTCATTTCTATTAGATGTAGAATAGAGAGGAACGCGTCTCTTACCTGTTCAGGTCTTCTGTCGAGGGGCCCCAAGCAGTCGCCGGAGTTAAGCAGGAAGCCGTCGGCAGTCGGACCGAAGCCAGCGCCGAGTCGCTGTACAGCCTCGAAAAGTTCCCTCTCCTCTCTACTCATGAGGCTGCAGGATAATGTTTTGCACACTCCAGCTTCACACGCAGGCAGCAAAGTGAGCGACGAGCCCCTGAATCAGGCAGCGACTCCCTTCTGGGGCATTTTCTGCCGCCGTTCATACATTACGGCTCGTGATAAACCTTGGGTTACAGAGCTGCACAGAATAGGAGACATCAGTGATTACGTGAACCAAACGGCACGTTACAGTAAAAGCAGAGTGCAGAGAGATTTATTAAACTCACCGCGGGATCCCAGTTGACGGGCGGCACCTTGGCGCGCAGGCAGAGGTCGAACATCACCAGCAGAACTCGGGTCACCACGAACTCCGAGAAATAGAGTCCCTCGCGGGAAGCTCCATGATGCCCTCGATACAGACGGAGGAGAGAAGAGCCGGGAGCTGCAGACAGGAGACAGCGGAGATCAGACGGGCATTTACTAGAGACAGGGGGGTCCAACTCCAGGCCCCGGGGGCCACAACCAGGCCAGGCTTTCTGGATATCCAGGACGGGCACTGGCAGCTCAATGCAGTTGTTCTGAACATATTACATCATGTGTGTGTTCAACGAGATAAAAATCCTGGTCTATTTGTGGCCCTCAGGGCCTGGAGTTAGACACCCCTGGGTATAAACGATATGCATTAGATATAACGTGTGGCAGATAACTGTAGACGGCATCCGTCCCGTAATCCGCTCAGCAAACGACCGCTTACGGGACGGACGGCGGCTGCAGTTATCTTCCGGCTCGAGTCCAATATTCTAGGATTTATTTGTTTTTAGTGGTTTTCGGATTCTAGTTTTTGGAAACATTTCTTTCCGATGGACCCGACGATCCAAGCCGAGGAAGTTGGGTTTAGGAGTTCAGGTTCTGCGGTTCTTCGAGGGGTTAAATACTACTGCTGCCCCCCCCCCCGGGGTTTAATAAACTGGGGCAGCAAATAAGGTCCTTCTGCAGACAGACGAAGAGACAGAAGTGACGTTTATCATTAAACTAAATCCCAAACCCGTTAGGAAGCCGCTACCTAAACTGCGCTCAAGGTTTCCGGAAGGACCAGGACTCGAATAAAGCGACACCAAGGAGATCGGCTTCTCTGTGTACCTGACGACTTTCCTCCAATCGTCCGTAAAGTCTCGAGTACTTACCGCATATCGCCCTGTACGGCCGCCGAGCGGAAACGGCTCTGCATGAAAGGGTTAACGGCTTTTAAACAGCATTTACCTTCTAAACGCGGCGAATACGCGGCCTTCTGTGTGTCCGTCCGCCGAGACACTAACGGGCCGAGCGATTCTGGAAATACGCCGCTTCTCACGAAAATATTCCGTATTAACGAGGAAATCCCCAGAAAAAGCGCAGAGACGAGAAATCATTCTTTCCGTTTTCTGCAGAACGGGGTAAATTCTCACATTTCATTAATTCGCATTAAACGAGATTCCCAACAGCTCCACGACTCGGATTCTACGGAGTATCCGGGCGGCCGATCTATCAGACTCCTTATACAGCCTGCGCTAAACAATAGAACGGCTCGGTCTTAATAACCCCGCCGAGGACAGACACATGACAGTCCATAGAGGGACAGACTTCATTGGATAAGAATATCTGTGACCTCGCCGGGAGCCGCAGTCGCGCATCATCCACACCCTCCCAGCACCCAGACACACATGGAGCCGCATTGGACATTTCTTTACGTTCCGATGTATTATGAAGCGCTCGCCCCTCTGAGTGAGACCTGCACGATGTATAGTAAAATCAGCAACGCTCACGCAATCTGTCCGAGAAGCCGTGAGTTATTTGACACAGCAGAGGTTTACAGGAAAGGGTCATCAATCTGGCACCCTATGCTTTTTCTGCGGGTGCCATATACACCCACGTTATATCCCATTGCATAACGCGCATATACACCCATATACACCCACGTTATATCCCATTGCATAACGCGCATATACACCCATATACACCCACGTTATATCCCATTGCATAACGCGCATATACACCCATATACACCCACGTTATATCCCATTGCATAAACGCCCACATACACCCACGTTATATCACACCACATAACTACATACATATACACCCCCGTTATATCACACCACATAACTACATACATATACACCCCCGTTATATCACGCTACATAACGCGCATATACACCCCCGTTATATCACGCTACATAACGCGCATATACACCCACGTTATATCACGCTACATAACGCGCATATACACCCACGTTATATCCCACTGCATAAACGCCCATATACACCCACGTTATATCACACTACATAACGCCCACATACACCCACGTTATATCCCATTGCATAAACATGCATTTACACCCATGTTATATCCCATTGCATAAACACCCATATACACCCACGTTATATCCCCTTACATAAACGCGCATTTACACCCACATTATATCACATTACATAACGCGCACATACACCCACGTTATATCCCACTGCATAAACGCCCACATACACCCACGTTATATCACGCTACATAACGCGCATATACACCCACGTTATATCCCATTGCATAACGCGCATATACACCCACGTTATATCCCACTGCATAAACGCCCACATACACCCACGTTATATCCCACTGCATAAACGCCCACATACACCCACGTTATATCACGCTACATAACGCGCATATACACCCACGTTATATCCCACTGCATAAACGCTCATATACACCCACGTTATATCCCACTGCATAAACGCCCATATACACCCACGTTATATCCCACTACATAACGCCCACATACACCCACGTTATATCCCATTGCATAAACATGCATCTACACCCACGTTATATCACACCACATAACGCCCACATACACCCACGTTATATCCCACCGCATAAACGCCCATATACACCCACGTTATATCCCATTGCATAAACATGCATCTACACCCACGATATATCACACCACATAACACCCACATACACCCACGTTATATCCCATTGCATAAACGCCCATATACACCCACGTTATATCCCATTACATAACGCGCATATACACCCACGTTATATCCCATTGCATAAACGCGCATATACACCCACGTTATATCACGCTACACAACCCACATATACATCCACGTAATATATTACATAACGCGCATATACACCCACGTTATATCACGCTACATACCGCGCATATTCACCCACGCTATATCCCATTGCATAAACGCGCAGTTACACCCACATTACATAATGCACATATACACCCACGTTACATCACACTACATAACGCGCATTAAACGCCCATATACACCCACGTTATATCACATGGCATAACGCGCATAAACGCCCATATACACCCACGTTATATCACATTACATAACGCCCATATACACCCACATTACATATATTGCATAAACGCGCATGTAAACCCACGTTGTATCCCATTACACAACGCACATAAATGCCCATATACACCCACGCTACATAATGCGCATATACACCCACGTTATATCACACTACATAACATGCATATATAGAGAATATACACGCAGCTTCGGGCATGTTGGCCACTAAAAGGTATGAGACGTCGAGCCTCTCCGGCTCTATTTACTGTATTCTGTCCCGTTTCAAAACAGGGCCTGCGGGGCTCTTTGCAGGAGAAGCTCGCTGGAGTCGGCCCTTCATAATCCAGAGTAATATCAGTAAATTGAAAATCTTCCACCCCCAGCATAATGCATACACTGCCTTGTCATATGTATAGATAATAGCCTGTCTAAAATGAGAGGCTCAGAAGTAATGCAAGAAGTTCTACTTTACTGAGTGGGTGGTAGATAAGTGGAACAGCCTCCCAGCTGAAGTGTATTACATTCTCTCTCTATTTGCCGCTACCACTTCTGCTGGGTGGCAGTTCCACTTATCTTCCACCCACTCAGTAAAGTAGAACTTCTTGCATTGCTTCTGAGCCTCTCATTTTAGACAAAGGCTATTATTTATACATATGACAGGGCAGTGTATGTGACGTTTCTTCCTAGTCTATGAGAGCCGTCTGCTCGATATTCCTTCTGTAAGCACTTGGTCGTTGGTCTCGTCTTATATTCAGGAGCCGTACCCCGTCCCCTGCCTGTTTACATCCCCTCACTGTATAACCTCTACCACTTCTGCTGGGAGGCTGTTCCACTTATTTACATTCCCTCACAGTGTAACCTCAACTTAGAAGTAGGGTGGTAGATAAGTGGAACAACTTCCCAGCAGAAGTGGTAGAGGTTATAGAGTGAGGGGATGTAAACATGCAGGGGACGGGGATACGGCTCCTGAATATAAGACGAGACCAACGACCGAGTGCTTACAGAAGGAATATCGAGCGGACGGCTGGACGGCTCTCATAGACGAGCAAGAAACATGGAACCCCTGACAATGCATATTTTATAGCTGTTTGTAATAACAGGATAAACGCATAGTTTAGAAGAGAAGGAAGCCGGGCATCAGCTGTAAGGAGCCTCCGAATGCACATTCCAGGGTTAACTTCCCAAATCCAAAAGCCCCTCTGTCGCTTTCTAAGGCACTCCTACAGGGGCATTTAATCCCCACAGGGTCTCCACTGCATAACCCCGGGGGCAGCTGTAATTAAATACCCCCGTCTCCTATTCTGCTATATTACGCACTAAATGGCAGGGGTAAAAAGGTGAGGCCCCTGCACCTGTATGACAACCACTGCTCATTGTTAAGGGAAAGCCCCCGCATCTGGTTTTAGTAGTTTCTATACTTCAGGATACTGGTCTTCTCCCAGTTGAAAAAGGGTTTGATTTCTCTATCCACAGCGGGCAATGTGTATAAAGAATAATTCCCGAGCAGCGGCAGAAGTGGAGCAATCCCCATAGCAACCAATGGAACGTTCCTGCCGATTGATCCGCTTTAACCGTTTGCGCCGGAATCCTTCTTTACGCACAACGGCCGCTGCTTGATAGAAAAAAAAAATCTATTAAAAACTGGAGAGAAAAACAGAATTGATCGTTTCTAAGTAATTTCTAACAGAGCCATTTAACCCTTTAATCAGAGTTATCCCTTTGTTACCCGGCTCTGTGGGCTGCTGTATGATCCCAGCGGGTAACTCGGCACTTTTGGGGTTAATTTCCTCGTTATTGTCTCCCGAGCGGCACCTGAGCGGTTCGGCTTCCAGGGCCGTATTTAAGGGGCTACAGAAGCCATCCCCGGCCTTTAGGCGGTCAGTAGAGCGCGTGGACCCGGAGCGCACGGCGGCCTCCCGGGGAGAGATCCCGGCCGGCAGATAGAGCGGCTTCTCACAGGTAACCCGAGCGGCCCCGACTCTCCGCCCGCATCACCAGCTCGCTATACACCGGATCACATCCATGCTTTCGGGTTATCGCTTTTCTCTTACAGGGGCCGCCGACGGCGCAGATACCGGCGCGGGACATCCCGGGAGGCCGAGACGCTCAGCCAGGTGAGATAACGCTTATATCTGTATGACGGGATGTATAGAATAATAATATATATATAATAAGAATATATACAGCACACTCACCCGATGCATAAACGCCAAATCAGACACTACATTTCAGCATCAACACAATTGCATTTCATTATACAGGTTCCCGGCCAGCACTACAACTCAGCATCCTTACCAAACCCTCCGGTCCCGAGCATCCAGGTCACAGCGCAACTTGTAACCGGTAAGACAGACTTGTTAAGGCAATGACCCGGCGGGTAAAGGTTTTCTGAAGGGCGAATCGGAACCAAAACCGCTTCAAACTCGGGTAAATTCTGTGAAACCAGTTTAAAAATCCAACACGGCGTCTACGCTTCTCATAAATACCGAGTAAAGTAACGGGTGGAGCACGCAGGTCAATTAATCCACCGCCCAGCAGGGTGGGTCCCCACATCCAATCAATTACCCAGCAAGGGTGGGGTCCACCGGATCAATTAATCAATTACCCAAGGGTGGGTCCACCAGACACCTGCGCCGTAATTCGGGTCCCAGGCAGGGTTAAATTGAAACTCCCCGGGAAATAGAATTCGCTTTTAAAACACTTTCAGCCTTAAAAATAAGTTGGTTGCAAGTTTATTTCCCGGACTGACCCATCTGCACCTGTTGGGGGGGACGGTCCCCTTTATACCCGATACTCTCCCCCCCCTCTATAGCATTAGTATTACTGATAACCCAAGCAGACGAGCACCCAGAACACAAACCCGTTTATTACCGGTACCGACCCCTCATGTACCCCAATCTCTTACCACTTGTGTGCATTTTAGGATGTATTCCAGGTCGCAGCTGAAGCCTCTTAGCCCCGGGCTCTGCATGGTGGGCTGGTGAGGGCTGCTGGTGCCGAATACCATGGAAGCCCTAGAAGCCTCTCCCTCAAAGCCATCCGTATCTTCTGCCGCCCCCCTCAAACCTGAGGGACCTCCCGAGTGCAGGTTGCAACTGGTCGGCTGAGGAGCATGCAGCGAGCCCCAGGCGGGGTAGGTGCCGGCTGAGGAGCATGCAGCGAGCCCCAGGCGGGGTAGGTGCCGGCTGAGGAGCATGCAGCGAGCCCCAGGCGGGGCAGGTGCCGGCTGAGGAGCATGCAGCGAGCCCCAGGCGGGGTAGGTGCCGGCTGAGGAGCATGCAGCGAGCCCCAGGCGGGGCAGGTGCCGGCTGAGGAGCATGCAGCGAGCCCCAGGCGGGGCAGGTGCCGGCTGAGGAGCATGCAGCGAGCCCCAGGCGGGGCAGGTGCCGGCTGAGGAGCATGCAGCGAGCCCCAGGCGGGGCAGGTGCCGGCTGAGGAGCATGCAGCGAGCCCCAGGCGGGGCAGGTGCCGGCTGAGGAGCATGCAGCGAGCCCCAGGCGGGGCAGGTGCCCGCTGAGGAGCATGCAGCGAGCCCCAGGCGGGGCAGGTGCCGGCTGAGGAGCATGCAGCGAGCCCCAGGCGGGGTAGGTGCCGGCTTCGTGCCCTGGAACATTGCAGGAGCGGACAGGGAGCTCTCCAGCCACACACACCCTCTCTCTACCACATCCAAGTTCTTTGTGCAGGCAACCCGGTCTGCCGTACCTTTCCTCAGCCAATCAAATGTTCGCTTTAGCAGCTACGTCACACCAAAGGTCGTGTTTTCTCCCTGCTCCGCCCACTGGGTTCCTGCCTTCCGCACCGGGCTCAAGTTATCAGGTAAGGATTCGCTCTGTTTTGGGTCATTGATTCGGTTTTGTGAGCGCAGTCCGCGCGCTTCCTGCACAGTCTGATTCTAGCTGTTAATACGGGGGGGGGGATAAATAGAAAAATGCTAAAAAGTCGGTAGATACGGAGTAAAAATACATGTTTGCGTAGATGTGTCTGGAACAGAGAAAACTGTACTGGCTTTCTTGCTCTCTTATTGGTCGCTCTGCCTGTCAAAGTTGGTGATTGACATATTTCAAAGCTCCTGTCATTCAAACTAAGGAACGCCCCTAAATGGGTGGTGTCATTGTTCGAGACGGCCCACAAAGGGGCGGTGATACGACGTCACATGTTGATCTGACCAATGGAATATGATGAACAGTATGATGTCATGCGCGGGTCCACCCACTAATTACCATATCCCCGCCCATTTTACGCAGGTGCCCGATTTGGGCGGTACAAAGTGATTATGCAAATATTGATTGTCGGCTTGAATAAATATGAATAATTATTTTTTTTATATATTTTTTAGATGGTTATTTCCATTGGTGTCGTCACTCCCTGGGGGAGCACTTGCCGGAGAGAGGTTTTATTACATGATTCTTACCTTGATTTAGTCGGCTGTCATCTTCCTCTGGTTGGATTCGAACTCTGGTCCTCGGCGTTGGTGGTCCTGCGCTGTACACGGTGCGCCACTTTTGAATTTGAGTTTGTGGCGAAAAAAAAATAAAACTTGTCTTTTAATCCCTGCCATTCACACAGCTTTATAGCCTTTAATAGCAACCATTTCAGATATAAAAAGTCATCTGTTTAATAAAAGTTCTGTGTAGGTTTAGATCAAATAAATTAGCAAATGAATATGTTGCTTTCTAGTTAGAAATGGGGTATTTTGTATGTTTTATACTGATAAGTAACACTTTATTTACAGGCAAGCTGCCCTTCATGTTACGATGGAATGTAGGACCTCATCTTGCTGCTGCTTCTGAATGATCTAAGGGGAGTCCGCTGGGACAGGGATGTTAAACCGGATTAAGGTGCCAGCCGTGGAACGTCTAAGCAGTCTCTCGCTGCGTTAATAAAGTGTACAGGGGGGATATAATGATGGGCGGCAGTAAGAAGAGCGGGCGGTTCATTGATTCATTATTAGATTTTCCAGTTTGTTGAGCAGCCTAAATGCCTGAGGTCGGGATTGAACCCACAAACCTCTCATTAGCGGCATTGTTCCCTATGGACTGCGCCACGAGGTTAGTTGGCTGCGGCCGGCGGCTGCGGGTTGGACTTGTCTTCTCTATTATTAGTTGGTGCTCAGCTGGCATGCTTCATGTATCATTCATGTTGTAACCCAGCAGAGACACTTATTTGAACAACTCACTGATAAAGAATTATGTATTTGTAACAAAATCATGAATTCTGAATATGCTTCTGTCTCTGACCCCCAGGTGCTCACCGGCTGAGAGCGCACAACAGTCCCTGAGGTCTTCTGCTAAAATGCCCACCGGAGCGAAAGGAACCAAGAGAGTCTCCCCATTGTCGATGCGATTCATGTGCCTGAGTGATGAACGGCTCCCAAAATGCCCCATTTCTAGTGGGAATCCCTCTGTCACCTTATGTGTTTTTCTAAGAGTTTAGATGCCTGAAATATCTCAATTATGATGTGTTTATAATTCTATGTAAATAAAAAATGTACTTTATCATCAAAATGAAACTCCTTTTGTGTTTATTTTGAGTTTCTTGTATAAACCGCAGCTTTTCAGTGAAACGTTGGGTGGTTTGGTGATGCTCGGCTAGTCTTCCAATCTGGATCACATAAAATAAACTCATTCACAGCAGTTTTTACAGACATGATGTTTTATTATAGAAACACACGTTGATTTTCTCAGATCTTCAAGGGACAGTAAAATTCTTTGGGGGAGTTGCAGTTAGGAGTTCGGACAAGGAGAGTCGCTGTTGACGTGTTGCTTGGCTGGGAAGGAGGAAATAAATCCACTGGAGGGGTGATATAATATAACACTGACGCATTTCTGAATTGCCATCCTCCAATATGACTGTAGGGAATATTTAACCCCATAACCACAGTTACATTATAGGAATCGGTACTCTACTCCACCACAAGAGGGCGATACAAACACTTCATTTATAGCCCCTTCGCGACCTTTGCCGGTTCAGGACCGTCATGACAAGAAGGTCACTAAATGACCTTTGACGGTCCTGAACCGTCAAAAAGTTAAATAAGCTTAGAAAGTGATCAAGGATCACTTTCTTCGCTTAAACGGCCTTGCTGCAATGCCTCGATGTCGAGGCATTCAGCAAGGCCGAGATCGGCATCGGGGGCCATGTCTGGCCCCTCCCCGGGGCGTCAACAGCCGCCATACATTGTATGGCGGCGGACGCCCGTTTTAAAAGCGTTTAGGAGGCGATCAACGATCGCCTCCTAAACTTAAATGGTGTCGCTGGAATGCCTCGATCAGGAGGCATCCAGCGACACCAAACACTTACCTTTAGGTGGGCTGTGACCGCTCCGGAGAGCGGTCACAGCCGCAGCTGCCGGTGATCTTCGCCATCAAGTAAGATGGCCGCCGCTCTGTAAAAAAAACAAACAAGAAAAAGTTTGCTAGAGGGTCTCCAGACCCTCTAGAGAACTGGCTCCACTTGCTGGTTGAATACAGGTACTGCATTCAACCATGCAAGTCAATGGAGCCCAGCTTTCTAATCACTATGTGATTAGTAAAATATTCAAAAAAAAAATAAAAAAAAAAAAATGGAAAAAAAAAAAAGTGCTAACATTTAAAAATAATTATGCAGTGATGTCACTAGATGAACCATCCAGTACCAGCAAAATGTGTAAAAAAATATAAAAAAAGTATTAAAAAAATAAAAAAAATAAAAAAATAAAGTTTATTATTTTGAGCAAGTGCTAAAATTTCTCAAAAATCTCAAAGAGTTAAAATAAAAGCACTTCAAATACCCAAGGGGTGTCTAATATATAAAAAAAATGGCTGATGGGGTAAATTGGAGTGGCTTAGCTCACAGATAGGGCATAGGTACAGACTGACCAAAATGGAGAAAAAAAGCGCACTTCCCAAATGTGGCATTTTAAATCTGAAACAACCCGACAAACCCATGCATGTGGGGTATCGCTGTACTCAGGAGATGTTCCTGAACACACATTGGGGTGTTGTTTGATAGTGACATATACCAGAACCTGTATATCTATAACTAAAGTACAATTTGTGTGAAAAAAAAATAAAAAAAAATTACTATTACAAAGTTTGACAAAGTGTAGTTCTATAATTGGTGCATGGAAAGGGTTAAAATAACAGCATTCGGAATACCCTGGGGTGTCTAGTTTTCCAAAATATATGGTTTGAATGGGTTAAATTGAGTTAACCGGCTTCAAAGATATTCCAAAGAGGAGATGGAGGCAGAATGACCAAATGACCACCTGAATTACGCATGCCCCAAAAGTAGCCTTTTACCAGCCAAACAATCTGACAAACCCATGCATGTGGGGTATCGCTGCACTCAGGAGATGTTGCTGAACACATATTGGGGTGTTGTTTGACAGTGACATATACCAGAACCTGTATATCTGTAACTAAAGTACAATTTGTGTGGAAAAAAAAATAAAAAAAATTACTATTACAAAGTTTGACAAAGTGTAGTTGTATAATTGGTGCATGGAAAGGGTTAAAATAACAGCATTTGGAATACCCTGGGGTGTCTAGTTTTCAAAAATATATGGTTTAAATGGGTTAAATTGAGTTAACCGGCTTCAAAGATGTTCCAAAGAGGAGATGGAGGCAGACTGACCAGATTTGTTAAAAAAGATTTGGAAATCATAAAATGCTGCTTGTACTTATTGCCCTATAACGTACAAAAAACAGCAAAAAAACATAAAAACATTGGGTATCTCTAAACTCAGGACAAGTAGTAGAATCTATTTAGCTAGTTTTTTTACTTGCTTTTTTAGGTGAGTAAAAGATTTTTCAAATAAAAGTCATAAAATGTCTTTTTTTTCAATTTTTCACCATGTTTTTTTTATTTTTTTTATAGTAAATAAGATGATACGATCAAAATAATGGTATCTGAAGAAAGCCCATCTTGTCCTGAAAAAAACAACATATAACTTATGTGGGTACACTAAATGGGTGAGGAGAAAATTACACCTGAACACAAGCACCACAAAAGTGTCAAAACAGCCTCGGTCCCACAGGGTAGAAAACGAAAAATGAGCCCGGTCCTTAAGGGGTTATGGTGCATATAATTTCCGCAGTTATTTACAGGCCATACGATAAGAAGCGTTATTACTAGAACACAGCCCGACACCGTCACATTCTGTAATTATTACAAATAAGCACACGCAGACTGGGTTACTGCGATGATAGTTTATTGAAGCCAGAAACACCCTCCTCTTTAGTTATACCAGCATTACGAAGCTCCCGCCTGGTTTCTGCTCTGTAACAGGACCAAGGACTGTGAAGTGTTAATGTTAAGCGATGTTCTGTTAAAAATATTGACTTTTCAAGGAAAATCATTACAAGGTAAGGAAATAAAACAATCCAATACCGGGTTAGAGGAAAAGCCCAGGACCCCAGTTACTTCCGTATTTCTTTTTAAAACCACGGCTTCCGTCTCCTCTAGTTGATCTGAATATATGGAATTGAGGCTTTACATTAATTGTCATCTTTTAATTTTCTTTTGGGGGTCACCGATTGGCAGCGTTTCCCCGGCACGCTGACGCTATGTTTGCTGTCCCTGTCATTTTGGGAGCTGTAATTGAATAAAATATCTGATACATACCGTAATACATGGGAGAGCAAACCAAATCTGAGACCAGCGCAAAGTGACACTGAAGCAGCAAACCCCAGTAACGCTCAGACCGCTGGGTATAACGGGGAAGCCGGGGGAGCCAGCGGTATAAAGCGGGCACATTGTGGGCGATGAGTCTATGTGTAATGCATTTTTACTTTCGTCCGTGACAATCAACATAAAAGAAGTCATAAATTGCCCATTCAAGACCCTTTCATTCCCGCAATAACCAGCAAATGTGTGGCAGGATGCCTCACCCAAACTTACAGCAAATCTCTATTCCAACATCCAAGCTTTTCTGCTTTCATGACCCCTCCATTAACCGTTCCTGGAGGAGATCCCCCAAAATGACTCCACGCCAATAATGACACCGCAGCCATGCATGGTTGGAAATTGAATTTGCCGCAGCATTTATTCACCAAATTCTGCAATGTTTCTTCTATGCGTTAATATGTCCATCAATGGTTTTAATGAATGGGTAATAATATACTGATAACAAAACCCCCTCAATCTTGATGGAGGGTACATGGAAGCCCTCTGAACGCTAATCTACGCATCTGGATGTCATTGGGACATTGGGTGGGTCGGGATGACAGATCCCAACGCCGCAGCACCTCTCTCATTTTTAAGGGGGTAGAGAATTTAGAGTCACTCCTCGCTTGGCAGGGATTCAGAACAATCAACGTGTCTGAAGATCAGGGGGGGAAGTCTACAGTATCTACTGTGTGCAGAGCCGCCTGGGTTACATCAGTTTGTTATCATTTTATGCTTTTTGCTTTAAGCTGTCCGAGGAGATCAGCCAACTCTTCTTCTACAGAGAACCAGACCTAACACAGTGTCCTGTCGGCGGGTCCTCCTGTCCAGCTCGTCCTGGATGGTGGTTTCTGTCCTGCAGCCAAGAAAAAAAAAAATCAGTATCACACCAATTCATAGTCTCGTTTATCTACATAAATAACTGAATATATGCTTAAACAATAATTCAAATAAAAAGGCATAGAAACGGTGGCTGCAGAAACGCTGCACTTTTCAGAAATTAAATATTCTCTTTAAAAAACAACAGTGCTAAATTAAAAAGAAACCTACAGCTCACCCGATAACCCAGATAATCATCCACCACCCAAGGAACGCTCTCTTTGGCATTGAAAAGTAAGAATAGTATCAGTTTAATTAAATTATCTTGATGAGCATCAAGCTCCATACATTCATACCTGGTGTTTTGGCTGATCCTTGTGAGTTCTGCGTGGCGGCCCCCCGGACTGCCTGGGGACCCTGTCTTTTTATGCAGGAGACTGTTGAAGAAACTGTCCAGGACTCCTTCGTTGGCAGCGGCATCTGTATTGGACGAGTCCAGATTATACTTAATGGTTGGCGCATAAAAAAAAAATAATTAAAAAAAAAAAAGGTTTCATGACATCATCCATTATTTTTATTGTTCAATAAAACCGACTATTAAAAGAATGAGCTGGTCTACTTAGAATTTTGAGATACATCTCTCAAAGCGATCATTAAGTACACACTATGTATGAAGGAACAGATACATAGACTTCAGAGAACGGCATTATAAATACCTTAACACGGTGCAGGGGTGTCCATGAGCGCAGACATACATCCCAACCATGACGCGTGACGCCATATCTCTGATATCCACCAATAAATGATAGATAACAACAGGGCTCGACAAACCCATTCCTGGCGCCCAGCCTCTTGCAGGGCTGCCATCATCAATCTGTCACCCTACGGCCAGCGGGGTCACGTAATACACGGCACTCGCCTCACCGTGCGGCCGCAGGAAAGCTTAGGGTGAAGAAGCAGAAGGTAGCGGCGTAGCTGGTCTGCACGAGGTGAGGGGTAGTGTATGCGAGTGCGTATATACTATAGCGTCAGAGCGTATGTCTCTAACTTTAAATTATTTAACAACGCTACGGAATCTACTGGCACTTTATAAATAAATGTGATGCAACATAATGGAGTCATTTTGAGTGTGTGCATCAAGCGCTGTAGTGTCAGTGTGTATATGTATAGTGCCGGGGTCAGTGTGTGTAGTACTGTAGTGTCAGTGTGTGTATGTATAGTGCCGGGGTCAGTGTGCGTAGTACTGTAGTGTCAGTGTGTATATGTATAGTGCCGGGGTCAGTGTGTGCATCAAGCGCTGTAGTGCCAGTGTGTGCATGTATAGTGCCGGGATCAGTGTGTGTAAGTACTGTAGTGTCAGTGTGTATATGTATAGTGCCGGGATCAGTGTGTGTAGTACTGCAGTGTCAGTGTGTATATGTGTAGTACTGTAGGGTCAGTGTGTATATGTATAGTGCCGGGATCAGTGTGTGTAAGTACTGTAGTGTCAGTGTGTATATGTATAGTGTCGGGGTCAGTGTGTGTAGTACTGTAGTGTCAGTGTGTATATGTATAGTGCCGGGATCAGTGTGTATATGTATAGTGCCGGGGTCAGTGTGTGTAGTACTGTAGTGTCAGTGTGTGTATGTATAGTGCCGGGGTCAGTGTGTGTAGTACTGTAGTGTCAGTGTGTGTATGTATAGTGCCGGGGTCAGTGTGTGTAGTACTGTAGTGTCAGTGTGTGTATGTATAGTGTCGGGGTCAGTGTGTGTAGTACTGTAGTGTCAGTGTGTATATGTATAGTGCCGGGGTCAGTGTGTGTAGTACTGTAGTGTCAGTGTGTGTATGTATAGTGCCGGGGTCAGTGTGTGTAGTACTGTAGTGTCAGTGTGTATATGTATAGTGCCGGGATCGGTGTGTGTAGTACTGTAGTGTCAGTGTGTGTATGTATAGAGCCGGGGTCAGTGTGTGTATGTGTGTAGTACTGTAGCGTCAGTGTGTAT
Source organism: Spea hammondii (assembly GCA_029215755.1). Lineage (NCBI taxonomy): Eukaryota > Metazoa > Chordata > Amphibia > Anura > Pelobatidae > Spea > Spea hammondii. Next base: position 25,479,195 of record JARDYJ010000012.1, on the reverse strand, counting down.
ATGTATAGTGCCGGGATCAGTGTGTATATGTATAGTGCCGGGGTCAGTGTGTGTAGTACTGTAGGGTCAGTGTGCATATGTATAGTGCCGGGGTCAGTGTGTGTAGTACTGTAGTGTCAGTGTGTATATGTATAGTGCCGGGGTCAGTGTGTGTAGTACTGTAGTGTCAGTGTGTGTATGTATAGTGCCGGGGTCAGTGTGTGTAGTACTGTAGTGTCAGTGTGTATATGTATAGTGCCGGGGTCAGTGTGTGTAGTACTGTAGTGTCAGTGTGTATATGTATAGTGCCGGGGTCAGTGTGTGTAGTACTGTAGTGTCAGTGTGTATATGTATAGTGCCGGGATCGGTGTGTGTAGTACTGTAGTGTCAGTGTGTGCATGTATAGAGCCGGGGTCAGTGTGTGTAGTACTGTAGTGTCAGTGTGTGTATGTATAGTGCCGGGGTCAGTGTGTGTAGTACTGTAGTGTCAGTGTGTATATGTATAGTGCCGGGGTCAGTGTGTGTAGTACTGTAGTGTCAGTGTGTATATGTATAGTGCCGGGGTCAGTGTGTGTAGTACTGTAGTGTCAGTGTGTATATGTATAGTGCCGGGATCGGTGTGTGTAGTACTGTAGTGTCAGTGTGTGCATGTATAGAGCCGGGGTCAGTGTGTGTATGTGTGTAAGTACTGTAGTGTCAGTGTGTATATGTATAGTGCTGGGGTCAGTGTGTGTAGTACTGTAGTGTCAGTGTGTGTATGTATAGAGCCAGGGTCAGTGTGTAGTGTGTGTGTAGTACTGTAGCATCAGTGTGTATATGTATAGTGCCGGGGTCAGTGTGTATAGTACTGTAGTCAGTGTGTGTATGTGTGTAGTACTGTAGTGCCGGTGGGTATGTGTGCTATATGTACAGTGCTCTAGCCAATGTGTGTGTGTGTGTGTAAATGTATAGTGACAGAATCAGTATTTCTACTGTATTGTAGTGCCAAATTCAGTGTTAGAGTGTATCATTGTATATACGTATAATGTTAGCTAGTGTGTGCCCACGTGTATAAGAGTGTGATGCTAGCATGTATAGCTTTGCTTAAGTTACAGTATGGCATTAGCATGAGTGTGTATGTCAGCATGTAGTGTGTCTATTAGTTTATGGCGTTAGTGTACATGAGCATAAAATGTGCGTGTGTGTTACTGTAAGGTGTTTGTGAGCATAAGATGTTAGCGTGTGTCTGTTATCGTATGTTGTGTGTAAATATATGTTGGTGAATGGCCAGGCTCGACAAACCCCAGGCGCCAGGTAAATAACAACGTGATTGGGGAAGAAAAAAACCAAAAAAATGGCTTGTAACTTTTTTGGCTGGCTCCTAGATCCAAACCAAATTTGTCAAAGAAGAAAACAAGCTGAACGGCCTATCATGAAGATGACACACAGCATGTAGAAAGAATGGCGTTCACACTTACTGTTAGTATTTGGATCTGATTTCTTTCCTGCTGCCATGGCCGAGGAGCCGGGTACGGCGGCGGTGCCAGAGCGACCAGGAGTTCTAGGGGTCCTGAAGGAGCCGGTGCTGGAGATTCCTGCAAGACAAGCAAACAATTATATCATTCAGAAGCTATAATTTTGTGGGTGAAATTACATGTTCTGCTCCGTAGAGTAGCATTTGAACGCTTCCAGACACAATAAAAAAAACATTAAAGGCAACGAAGCGAGAGTCAAAGCACATCGAGCAGACGTGCCGGCAGCGGAGGCTGTTTACGCGCATCGCCGCAGCCGGTGAACGTCTGCGCAATGCGCTTAGACAATCTCCATGCCGTCCCTCCCCTGAGGCTGTCTCAGCGTATCGGAGAGTAGGATCCAGGTCCCCTGCAGCGCTGCAGGGGATCTGTATCCTAACCCTGCTGCCTGCCCAGCGCCTGGAACTGCATGTCCCGGGGGTCGGGCGATACGAATTGCGCATTCCTGTGCTAAACCCCAATTATAGGCCGGATGGCGGGGGGGTGCGGCCTATATTCAGGCAAATACGGTAATTTGAAATCTAAAAATAAGGTTGAGTCTTTTCAGAAAGTATCAAGAGAATAACCCCTAATAATGGTTTTATTGGGGGATTTACAGTTCTGAAATACAGAGTCCATTCAGTGGGCAAAAACCTTGGCAGTCACTCCGCTGAGTCTGTGCAAAGTACTCCGGATGCACTCAGTTTGGCCTGTGACACTTTGGGATTCTTTGTGAATACTGGATTAGTGGATAATTTACCTGTGTGGTCCCTTTAAATCTCAGATTTAATGACATATGTGAATAGTGAATAATCTGAATGCCAGACTCTATATCGTCCTACGGTAAATAAATGTGCTAGAAGGAAAATTTAAAGACATTTCCATAGCAATTTAGGGGGGGGCGGCTTTAATAAATACCTTTTAAAATCAGATTACTTAGAGAAAGGGTTTACCTGTAGCCAGCAGCTTACATACGTGTAAACATGTTTGTATGTGTATTCAGTTACTTTTTTTTATTATTACATGTCACTTACTTACCAATGCCATAACCCAGACTGACGATGATGACGAGTATTCGCGCCAACGATCGCTTCACAGCCGAAAGTAACTCTCCAAGGATAACCGCTCCTTCAACTGACAGTAAACGGAAAACCAAAACATCGTTTCTGGTTATTGGGCCGACGCGTATAGGAACCGTAACACATTTACATCTGTAATGCTTCCGAGTAAACTTAAAACCTATTAACATTTTGCTACCAATATGTTAGCGGTCGATGAAGCCTTTAAACCCATCCCGCCATCCTTGAACCAAGCGTCGTACCCGACTCTCCTTTGTAATGGATGTTTTGGAACTCCGCATAGAACACGGCTTTCTCCACCATGCCCAGGAAGATAACGGCGCCCACCCAGAACTGCATCCGGAGCAAGTCCCTCCAATAGCAGGCAGACCGAGCCGACCGCAGAACGCCAAAGAGCACGATTACGATGCACATGACCATGAAGAACTGCGGGCAAAGGAAGAAAAATCTGTTCGGAAACATAGACCACGATAGTAACTACAGCTCTTCCCCTACATTACGCCCTTTCATTACAAACTGTAGCGCACTGCCTTTTGTACCATTATATCTTAACCCCTTCACCACAAAGCCTGTACATGAACACGTACAATGTAATGCATGGTCATTAATGGGTTTAAGGACAACCTGTTGTCCTGAAGGGGTTAATATGTGCTAATGTTACTGTCAGTTATGTATATTGTTCAGAAACTGCAATGCGGTCTAAAAATAAGAAATGCAGCCCAACATCACCCGATACGTGAACGCTTTACTTACAATCATCCGCGGGTAGTCGGCCAGCGTTAGATATTCATGGGGTCCTTTAACTTCCACAATCACTGGGAAAAAGAGCACAACGGTCACGATATGAAGGAAGGAACGAACAAGAGAACTACAAGGAGGGCAGGAACATCATAATATATGTAGGCTGAGCCAGACAAAGCAAGAACTGGAATATAAAGAGCTGTGACATTTGTGACTTCAGGTTAGAGGTCTATTTAAATATACATGGTGCCCCCTTCTCTGCGAGGCATTTAAGTGTAAGAGGTGCCCTCGGTATCAGATCAGAGGCAGGTTTATTGGTACTGAAGAATGGCACCAATGGAGAGAAGCTACTTCATGTTACAAATGTAAAGCCCCAGAGCACAGTATCCTTATCAATAAGGAGGAGAAGTAGAGAGCTTGGCTGAATACTATTCAATTATACAAAAGAACGCCCGGGAAATATACCTTAACAGATCAGTCATTACCAGCTTTCCTCAAGGTTTAATCATATAAAAACCATAAAGGCGATGGGAGAGCTTTTAAAACATGCGCACTGGGTCTCAGACAATCTGGAACTCTCACTTCGTTGCCGGCTGGCAGCGAGTATAACATACAGGTTCTTTAGGACAACCACATCTATCGCAAGCGTCAGAGCTGGGGGACAGGGAAAGAGGCAAACGCATCGGTGGCATTCTGCATAATCTGCATGACGAACCAAACAAACGTTTAAAGCGACCACCCAGCGATCGCATGCATTCAAGTACATGAAGGCTGGAGAAGCTCTTATAACAGCATCGACGTTAAATTACGCATCGTTCCCTAGACGTGGATATCTGAAACACAAACATCACACTTACTGGTGAAATCACTTTGTGTGTGGGGGGGGGTTCATCTATTTGTTGTGCCAGCCAATTTTCTAGGAAACGGAGAGAAGAAAGGATATTTCAGATCATCGGTCTCCACAATTATCTATGCACTGAGATTGCTCTGTTCTGGCCAGCAGGCAGTCAGCGGCAACATTCAGGGAAGTATATATTATTTTAAATATATACCATGACTATTAAATGCAGCGGAACTGGTCATCAATACTTTTTTGAATGCCAGGTCCAAGTATCTGCTACAAAAAAGAAAAGGAAGAAAGGAAAAAGTTACTCACTTGAAGCTCACGAGAAAGCAGAGAGGCCCCCTTGGCCTTTGAAACTGTAGTCATTTGCTGGAACGTCAGTAAGTCGTAGACACAAACATTATTATCTGACCCAAAGAGAGACAGAAGAATGAGTTATAAACGCAAGGGCCCCGCATTACAAAAGCAATAGCAACGTTTAAAATATGAACGGCAACAGGAAATTCTCAAGCATCCTTACTCACCGAGTAAACTGACGAGGATCATTGAGGAACAACATGAATCTGAAACAAAGAAATACTCAATCCAGGCGGAAAAATGTAAGAGATTAGCTATATTAGTAATATCTAGGAGTAACCAGGAGAACCTGAAGGACCCCACACCAGCAGGAGCAACATAAGACCCTATAATTAATGTCTGCGTAACGATGACCTGTTACAGCTCACATTATCCACCACTAATTCCTACATTGACAGAAATCACATTAACCGCGCTTATTTTTCCCCCGTTTTCGCGAATATGAAAATAACCTCCATTGTTTTCTATCGCAGGAGCCGTCATCTTCACGCCACATTTTAAAGTCTTTGGTGTTTTCATGTCCAAATCTTTGCGTTACAAATGCCCGGTTAACTCATAAGCCTGTGATGCGCATGTAATAAAACAAGAAGGACAAAGCCACGTGCAGCGGGGCTCCTCAATCCCCATGCGTATTACTTATTTTACAAATCAGATGCCTTACCTGCTGAATCTTCTTTGCAAAGTTTTTGATCGATTTCTCCAAAGTCACGTCAAACCGGATCCATCCTAGAAACCAAGCAAATCAGCAATATCTTTATGAATATGCACTAAATTGTCTTTAAAGGGACACTACAGCAATCATACCCACTTTAGTGCATATGACAGCTGAGAGGTCCCTTTAAATTGACATGGTGTCCCCTTTGAAAATACTGGGAGGATTTTGAAGACCCCCCCCAACGCATTTGCCCCTCCATGTCTTATATATTATACTATCCCTTTAATAACCGCATTAAAGTCCATGCATGTAACTGCGTACACTTACATATCTAGACAGGAGCCATATTTATTAAGAGTCATTTTGGAGCAACAACCCAAATGTCCAGCAACCACAACTACAGATACTAACTGCAATCCTCACCAAAATCACTCAATATCGCGAAAAGCGAGCTTAATGACACAGAATTAACAGATTATTACGTGTTGTTAGGACTAAACCGCCCAGGATCATTTTTTCAATTGGTTACATTTAGCAAAAGTCTGGATTTTAGACTGAAAGGCTTCATTTTATTTAAATCCTCAATATTATTGGGTATTCCAAAAACACTCACCCTGCTCCTTCTTCACGCGATATAACAGGAGAAGCCCTTGTTTTGTTCCGACAAGAAGCCATTCCTCTGAAAAAAGGGAGAGAAATTATTTGTCAAAATCCTCTGTACTAATTAGAATTTTGTACAAAAAAAATATCACTACTTGTGTTGGAATCCATTATTAAAAAGCGTTCTGCTTTTGCTTATATACATTTACGTAATAATTATATTATTGACACTTTGATATGCATAATTCTTTAGTGTTTTTGGTCGGATAATCTTGGAATATTTTGTCTAAAATCATCTATTTCCCTCTATTTAATGTGAAAATACAATACATCATAATACCGTGTATGAGATACATGCTCAATACTACATTAGAATATTGCCCGGAAAATTCGCTATTTTGTGTTCTTTTTCTATCCTATTTTTACGATCTCAGTCATATTAAATAAATGGTTACTAAATAACAACAAAATACATCCTGAGCTACAAAAATATTTGTAATCATCACACATCTAAAAACAAAACCGATAATAATAAACAAGACATCGCATTCCACACACACAATTACCCAAAAAGAAATTAATGACACACAGAAATGAGTGATGAGGTCATGCTATAATTAACCGTATTGTGTCACACCCGAGATTCCATAACATCACGTGACGTCACATCAAATGCTATTAATAAGCTAATTTAATACACTATAATAATAATAATAATAATGATAATAATGTTGAGTAATGGCGATTAAAGGCTGTCTGCTGTCACTTGGGCCTGAATTGCAACCCCTCATACAAGCAAGGGATTTAACCCTGTCCTGTCACTCAATACCCCTGCCGGAAAACGAGATTAACCCTCACAGTTCACAAAATGATAATAAGCTGTCACTATGGCTTTGCTCATGTCCGGTAGACAGCCCACTTGCCCCGGTCCATGCCCCGGTCATTGCCCCGGTCCTTGCCCCAGGCTGCCAGGCACTCTATCTGCAAGGGCAGCTTCTCCAAAATCAGCACCGGCTCAAAAGCGTCATGCATAGCAGCTGCGGCCTAGACCTCCCAACCAGGCCTCGGGCTCTCCTAGGCAACCGGGGGACCCTCACGATCAAACCCCCGCTGAATATATCGAAAGCGAGGGGAAAATAGTTAAAGAGGGTACGGTAAGCGAACGACGGCTTCCCACACAAGGCAAAAACACAGGCCACTTGTTCCGGGTACAAAGCCCCTCCCATTCGGCCCTAAACCCCGCCCCGTGGGAAGATCATGTGCTACAGGAGGACACATTGGTCAAGGACTCCAACTCCCATCACGTACTGTCACTCACGTGCCTGTTACTGAGTAAGGAGAGAGTGCGGAGAGCGCTATGTCTCGCCCTACCTGGGAACTCTCAGGGGGCAAAGAGACAGCAACCCAAAGCATCAGACTTCACTCTGCCTCGCTATCTGTGCCTCCCCTATCGTGCTTTGCCCCATTAGCAGAACACAGCGGCTTGAACACAGGTGACTTTTAGTTTTACTTAGTGATTGGCACAAGAGGCAGGTTACCTTACGATTAAGCCACCGGAAAACAGAAAATTGCTTTTTTGTGCCACGGAAGTATGACCCTGCTTCATATTTACTGACATATACCCTCTCTAAAACATTACATACACCCTACATATATACACACAGCAACTGTAACAATATATACTCACACTAACACAATAAAGGAGCCTCGAAAACACCAGATACAGCAATACCAAATATAAATAAAAAAATACACTGTTAAAGGCAATAAAGAAGTCACTGGGGTCCGAACCACAAACCCCTTACATGATAGGTAAGGCACATTGGCACATTACCTCTACGCCATCAAAGAACTGAGGCGTTGCTGCGGATATATGACCCTGTTTTCTCCTCACTGACATATACCCTCTCTAAAACATTACATACACCCTACATATACACACACAGCAACTGTAACAATATATACTCACACTAACACAATAAAGGAGCCTCGAAAACACTAGATACAGCAATACCAAATATAAATAAATATACACACTGCTAAATACTTACACGCAAGAGCCCTCCGGGGTACAAACCAAGAACCCCTTATATACTAGACAGGTTAACTTACCGTCACACTGCCAAACTACACCGTGGAAATATGACCCTGCTTTCTCTTGACTCGCAGATTCAGCCACTCTAACACCATAAATCAGTTTACATACAGCAAGTATAAGGTCGTATACTTACACTTTAACCATTTAAAAAAAAAACAGTCGGAATCGAACCAACATTATTCCGCGTGGCATACAGGTGGCTTTACCGCTACGCCAGCAGGCAGACGATAAATACAGATCCACCAGAACACAAAACAAGCCAAAGCGGTTACGCCACAAGACAGCTGGACATTGTCCTACAGCGTGGATATATATGATGCCTGCCTGCTCCTGACTCACATATAATCATACGCACCCACTCATACTCAAACAGCCACTCTCTCATATAATTCCCTCTCACACGTTCCATCTCCCTCTTACATTTTTAGCTGTAAATGGTTTCGGAGAGCTAGACGTTTATTTGCCCTGCTCATTACCTACCGAGCAGGTCATTTGTTTCGAATAACTTTGCATTTATTCGCTTCAATTGGAAAATGGTTAATTTCATGCTTAAAATACCTTGAATAATGTGAAAAAGCATACCTCTCGCCTATAGCCGTAAGCTCTCTCAGTCGGTCCAAACCCATGGCGTGGCGTCATGGTATCGATAGTTATTTGTGTAACATTGTATTGTGTTTGTTTCCTGGATATGATGGTATCACAGCGTGTAACGTGTATTATTAAATGAGATGGGGGGGCAGGGAGGACAGAGGGGAGGGTAATTGCCTTCATACCCCTTCTTAATTATGTTTCTTTTGGCATCTGTGCCTAAGCGCCGTTTACTCTCATCCAGTTCTCGAAGAGGAATCGTCACCAGCGCAGCACTTTGGTGAACGGCATTAAGTAAAGCTACCCGCGGCTCTCCTTTTCATCCCCCAGCCGGTGTAATAGTTTGGGGTATCAGCACATCCAGGTTTAGGGGCAGGTTGCGGGTGGCATGAGTTACTAGTTTCCTGCCCATAACTCATCACCATTCTCTTCCTGGGGCGTCGTTTAGTCTAAAAGAAGAGAAATCCTGCGGTTATTAAGGAAGTTCTCGGAGACCTCGCATTCGGATGTGAACGGTGATATTGCTATGACAACCGCCCCGAAGATGGAAACCGTGATTGAAAGCAAGACCCCATTTAAAAATATTGTGATTGTGTGATCTGTATCGTCGTGTGATTTTATGGGGGTTATATATACAAGGAGATGCAAGCGGTCTCATTGTCATAGCAACCAAAGGAACATTGTTTGGTTGTCCCTATAATGTTATGTACAGGTAACAGTCAGTCTGAACTGTGTCATTATTGGTGTCAGAGGAACGTGTCGGTTAACTGCACTATGGCGAAAGGACCATTCTGTTAGTTGCTATGGAGATAAGACCACTTGTCAAACATGGTACCGGTCACCAGTATAGACCCCTCGGCTATGCAGCATCCAGCGTAGATACCTAACATGTTACAGCTCGGTACGCCAAGTAATCGTCCGGTAGCAGCAGTCATCTTAACTTCCTCGTCTCTTCATGGTAATTCCGCCCCAGTACGGTACCTCTCACCTATTAAGTTGCTGTTTCTTGTTGGTTCACCAAGCCGTTGTAAGGGGGAGCGATAAACAATAACATTTGACAAAAGTAAAAACCACAGTTTTAATAATTAACTTTTTATTATGCTGCAGACGTCGGGGCTTCAGTTCGTCTTCCGGATCTCGGGAGCCACTGCCGATACTCAGCTCTTGAGACTCCCCGTACCCGTTTACGCCACGATGTGTTTCTCCTTCCCGCTCTACGCTTTTTAGCAACAGGGTCCCCCTAAAACCTTTGTTATATTGAATCGCTTACCTTTGAGTGACTGATCCAGACGGCTCCAATGTCACCAGTAACAAACCTTTTAACCCCCGGGAGCCGGCTCCTGCAAACAGCAAAGGGTTAAACACGCACAACACCTTTCCACTGAACACATTGACGTTTAAAATCTGCTACGCCGAACGGGTAAACCCAAGGCAGGTTTCTTCCGGCAATGAACAGGTGGGCAGTTGTGGCGCTCCCGTGCCCCCCTTTGCTGTGCTGAAAGGGTTAAACCACATAAGCCACCCTCGGCATCCGTGTCTGCGCCGCGTCCCACCGCTGAGTAATCTTCACACCAAAGCAGCTTTTCCATGGTTGGTGCCAGGACCAGTTACTAACGATGTAATGGAGCAAACGATTCCGATCCCCAGGACTGTCTGACCCGGGTGATATAATACCCCCCCACACCCCCCAGCTTCTATTATTTACCGGGCTCTAAATGCCCCCCCAATGAAGCTACGTCACACATCCATCACACTCCAGCATGAAGCATCCAGAGCCGGGAAATAAAAACATAATCCATTTACAATACTATACAGAAATTTTATTCAAAGACACACAACTCCGAGACCCGACACATTACCTCTGCCCCGGCTTCTGTTTGGCACGAACGGCCGAGATCAAATAATAATAATAATATCCTATAATTACCAGGGTTTCTTCCTCAATCACACCGTGATACTTAAGATCAGAGTAACATAAAAGAAGATGAAAAATATAAATCACTGATATAATGGTTGTGGTGGTGGTGGGGGGGGGGGGGCTTGATTTAAACAAACAACCGTACAGTAATATGCGAAAACTGCTAAAAATATAAAATTAAAAAATACTTATATATATATATATATATATATATATACGGCCAAAACCCAGCCTTGAATTCGGCAGCAGGGTGTTGGCCGTGGACTGGGAAATTAAGAAATATGAACGTGTGGGGAGATTCTGTCCTCTGCGTGTCCTCACGTCACCTAAGTATGGCTTTACAGGGTAACAGGGCAACAGGGCAACAGGGCAACAGGGCAACAGGGCAACAGGGCAACAGGGCAACAGGGCATGACCCCCCCCCACCCCCCCCAGGTTTAATCCGGAACATATTAGCCCAGAAGCGGAGACGTGTTCTGCGCTGGTGTGTTTTCCGCGTGTACGGTCCTACAGGTGACCGCGTGCGTGTATGTGCATAGATAAACATATCCGGCCAACAAATACCTATAAACGTGAGCATGCGCAGTAAGGAGGGTTCACATTATTCAAAGACAAGGATACGTGTATACCATAGGCAACCCCCCCCCCCCGCACTTCCCATACCATGTACGTAGAATCACAATGTTTGTGTTGCGGGGATAACGCCTGTAGAGTGTTGGGTGGTTCCAGGCCAACAGTTGAAAGCTTGCACTACGTCGGACACGGCCTCGGGGGTACGCGCTATCGCCCGCTTCATGCCCTCCTTACTAGGCGCAGAACATAATCCCCTAACACCAGCCAGACTAGAATCAACCAGGAATGCATCGACGGATCTATCAACGTATCTCTATCAAAACGGCTTTACTTCATATGAGACAGACAATGCTATTGAGATACAAGTTCATGTTCCTCTGGAAAATTATATATTATATATATATACGTTAATTAAAAAAATAAGGTTTGGGGAAGACGGGGGTCTTAAAAATTGGTTTACAATGGTATCAGATACTTAACTAACCTTTGGGTTTGGTCTTCTCCCCAACGTGTTCAGGGGAAACACTGCCCTACAGTACAAAAGCAGGTTTTACCCTCCAGTTAGTAAAAGATGTGCAGGGACCTCTTTGTGCAAAGTGGATAGGAGAGCAGTCCTGAGTTCCAGGAGTATTATTGGGTAAAAGGTTTCACCTGCACACCTGTATACCTGAAGAAGACCCCGCAGACATTGCCGAGGCCTCTAAGAAGATTCTGCGAGAAGACAGATGGTTTCTAGACTCCACTCCTGGTTATGCTTATCGCTACCTTTCAAAGCGCTCCAAGGAGTGGAGCGATATTATCTACTCTTGGTTCCTCCCAACGTTAGGTGTAATTGTCAGAATAGCTAGTTTTTCCTGAAAAAAAAAATGATGGGAGGTGATTGTTAAGGTGAACCAAAGGGTGGGGTAACAGAAGGCTCATGTGTGTCAGTTCCAGAGTCTAACCTAACACAGTTGTTGATCTTGATCCTCCTCCTACCCCACCACGTGCACTCAAAGGCTTCCAAGATTTCATTTGTTGTCATTTGGGTTGTTCCATTTTCTTCATCTCCGAGGATTACGATTTGTTGAAGGCTGAAAGCACGGCCCAGATCATTTCCGAGGCGTTGGCCTTGTTCCCTTCCACGTCCGGGTCCAGATCAAATAGGTCTTTAGAGCGGTTCATGGCCATGTCGTACTTGTCATCTGGCAGCGTGGAGAAGGCATTCTCCAGTACGTCGGAAGAGTGCGCCAGCACCAGCAAAGCCAACGTTCTCTTGTCCATGCGATGCGGGTCGTTGACCCACTTCTCCAGTAGACACTCCTGCAGTTTCTTCACCAGGCGCTGCTTCTCTGTGGTGTTGGTGACAGGGTGGGTGGTCATGTCAAAGAGCAGGAAGTTCTGCTTCTCCGTGGTGAGGATGCCTTTCTCCACCAGGTTCTTGGCAATGCGTTCTCGGACGTTACGCAGTTGGTACTGAAGCTTGAATGGGTTCCACGTCTCACCTGGGGTGAGAAAACACACATTGCTGGTTTTCACAAGGGGCTCACGCGATCTACTGTGTCTCGGAAAATGTCTCGGTTAATTAGGAAGGTCTGCACTGGTGAGGAGGCCTCTAGAACCATCTAAAAACTATTCTAGACCAGTGCTGTTTGGTGTTTTAAAGGGACAATCTGGTGTCCCCAAACTGGTGATCTAATCACTCATAAGATGGTGTCAAACTAATGCCCTTTGTGGAACTGCGGACCTCTGCATAGAGGGGGTATTTAAGGCTCGCTGTCGTGAAACATTCAGTTCCTATGTACCCCATACCTGCTCTGTCACGATGTGATATGGTTTGAGGCCCAAACAGTCCAATATGGAGTGAATTTTAGTAACTCTCTCCGCAGACCGGAAAGCTCTAGATAGGATACCTCTATCAAGTAAATAAAAAAACGGAAGTAGATCCCGAGGTTCTCCTTTGGCATCTTTCGCCTCTTACCTGTAAGTAACTCTATCCAGCTCTGGACGGTCTCCGGAGGATCTGTTGCTTTCATGTGCTTGAGGGTTTCATCCAGCAGAACGTCGCCTGTCAGGGCTTCGGACTTCAGCAGCACCTGGACGTTCACGAGACACGAAAAGTAGTCTTCGACATTGTAACAATCTCTCGCGATGCTACCCGGTCCGGACAATAATCACGACATACCCCACATACCGGCCCAATTTAAGAAGCACTACCCTCCTAAAACGGCTTCACTGTACGAAGAAATAATCCCAATAATAAATTCTCACCGGATTTCATAAAATTCGAAACAATTCATATATTTTAATGCTCTCGGTTTTTAGCAGTGTAGAAATTGAATTATTAAATGTGCTAAAGTAGTTCTATGTCGTAATCAATAGAAAGCCTGGGTCTTAACCCCTATGGCTTTGCGTGGCGGTCAGTCTACAGTTTTTTTTACCCTATTTTTGGGAAACACGTCACGCTAAATGAAGTAGGCCCTTCGTCTGCCGGCCGGTGAGTCGACCACGATTGACCGTTCCAGTAAATGACACAAAAAGTTACCGTTTAGGTCTTAGCAGCGACGTTATCGACGGTGAAAAAGAACACTTTGATTGTTCAAAGCCCGACCTTGAAATATCACCGACGGGAGATAAACCGCCGACACCGAGGAATTGTTCTACGTCCGGAGTGCAGATTAATACGCGATAAGAACGGGGCGTTTAACGGTAAATTCCTTACGTTTTATATAAAAAGTTATAAAAGGAGCTCCATTTGTCAAACGACATTTTATTGACACGGTCACGGGATCCGTTCCTACAGCAGATCCGCTGAGTCGGTAAAACGAACGTCGCCTCGTCAATTAAACTGTCGGCGTAACGTTTTAAGACATCCCGGCAGCTTTAATTTACAAATTAGGCATCTCGGCACGCAACTGCCCTCCGGCTTCCCGATTGGCTGCAGAAACGAGTGCCCACCGTGCCCACAGGCAGGGATAAATACCTTAAGCACTCACCCGGCAGCCCATCCCAGGTCGAGGGGCCTTTTCCTTTCGCCCCGTAACATTCCCCCCACCCCCCCGCGTATACGGAGGAGACGCGGGCGTCTTACCTTCCGATCCAGCAGCCGTTTCCTCCGTAAAGTTGCCGCCTCCAGCACGATACGTCCTCGGAGGGCCAGCTCGATGAGAATCCCCCCGCGCAGGCCAGAAGAGATGCAGTCGTTCCAGAAAGACGTGTAGCCCTGCGCCAAGAACACGGGAAAGCATGAAAACAAGTAAAAAGCGGACGCAACAAGCAGAGTCAGATGCTGGGGCCGGAGGTAAATAATCCATCTGTAGCCTTCTGAATATATATATATATATATATATATATGTGTGTTATTTTCTGTATAACATGCTGTACAGCGCTATAGACTCTGTTGGCACTTGATGAATCCTTCACGCGTTTAGCACCATACAAGACCCTCATGTGCTAATTTACAACTCCCACTCAGACGTCTGGACCCTGACAACTTTTACACGATGCATAGGAAAGTACTCGGGAAGGATGATTTTGGTTTTGGCTGTTCAGGGGCCGCGTGGGGCCGGTGGGATGTTTCTACGAGAACATGAACTGCACTATGAAACCGTGTAACAATCGCATGATCCCTCAGACGTAAGAAAGATCGTATAACTATGTATCCTCACCACGCCGCGCTCGTTACCGTTAATACATACGACGTTATCGCGAGGAAGCGTTCCGCCGGCCGGCCGACGCGTTTTACCAGGAACTTCTTATCAATAGTCGCGGGCAGATAACGGGTTAAACTGTTCCTCAGCGATTAACACCGTGATATTTGCACAGCAAAGAAATTATGACGGAAGCCATTCTATTCCTGTGTGCCAAACCTTTAACCCTTGCAGCCCGTCCCGGATGTTACTAACACACCGCGCAAACACGGCGACGACGGCTGCCGTCACCGGATTGATGATAGTTATGGATTACGTGCCCTAATACAGAGAAGTCTAACCCCCCCCCCCCCCCACGGGGGAACATATCTCCCCTGCTTAGGAGGGGCATTCCTGTTTTTCCTCCCCTGATGTCCCTCTGTGAGGCTACGAGGGTATCACAGGGTCCTAACTCCTTATCAAAACTCCAAATATCGGGTGGGATGATGAGCGATACGTTTTCTCTCCATGGCCTGTAAGTCTATGGCACCCCTGGCACCCCTTTGCTGGGGCAAAACACCTTAAGAGCCAATTATATTCCATAAGCAGCCAGGGCACCCCTGGTTAACGCACTGTGGCAGCGGTCACAGGGTTAATGCCCTTCCTTCCACCTGCCTCTATACAAACACTATCTCCCAGGACGTCGTGTGGCCGATACACCCCGTCAGTCTGGTTTGGCCAGCGGGGCCGGTTTGGAGAAGAGACTGGAGGAATCAACGGGGAGGGACAAGTCTACAGATCGCATTCCGACAGCCACCTGTGAACATGGCTCACAAAGAGTTAAACATTAAATCGGCACTTCCTGAAGACACGGCCGTTAACCGTTTGAGACCCAGCATGTACAGCAATGCATGGCTAAGCCCTCTGGCACACTTAGGGGGTAAATTCCACCACGGGCGGACCGGATACCAACCAACTGCCCCCAGCTCTACCAGGACACGTCAATTAAATCCACCGCACAGGCAGAGCTGGTCCTAAAACGTGGCCTCTTAATAGCCAATGAGCACAGTCTCTACACCCCGCTCAGATTGGGCTCCCGGGTCAGAGAGTCGGCTCCAGCCCCAAATCCGTGGGACATCTGCTTTTCTCTCTCTTAAGCCAAAGCCCCGGATCATTAAACCGCACGCAACGCAAACACGGCGGTGTCATTAGCCACATCCCTGCGCAGACAGAACAAGGAAACAATGAGGCACGCACTGAACCGTCAACCAGGAGTAACCCTTATATAACCCTACGTGTATTTAATGCGAATCTGCAGGCAGGCGGGCGAGCGAGCGTCAGAGGGCAGGCGGGCGAGCGAGCGTCAGAGGGCAGGCGGGCGAGCGAGCGTCAGAGGGCAGGCGGGCGAGCGTCAGAGGGCAGGCGGGCGAGCGAGCGTCAGAGGGCAGGCGGGCGAGCGAGCGTCAGAGGGCAGGCGGGCGAGCGTCAGAGGGCAGGCGGGCGAGCGAGCGTCAGAGGGCAGGCGGGCGAGCGTCAGAGGGCAGGCGGGCGAGCGAGCGTCAGAGGGCAGGCGGGCGAGCGAGCGTCAGAGGGCAGGCGGGCGAGCGAGCGTCAGAGGGCAGGCGGGCGAGCGAGCGTCAGAGGGCAGGCGGGCGAGCGAGCGTCAGAGGGCAGGCGGGCGAGCGTCAGAGGGCAGGCGGGCGAGCGTCAGAGTCTAGTCGCTCTTCCTGCTGTATAGTCCGATTGATCTTATTGATAGAGGACGCAATGTTTCCAGACTCGCCTGCGATCTGGAGGGTGGAAGCGAACGCCTCTGGTTACATATTAAAGACGAGCCCCGGCTGCGTGTGTTTGGAACGTCATCAAACCGGATCTAAGGGGAGGCGGCGGAGACTCTCCTGCCAGAAGGAAGCGGCCCAGCCGGGTACATATTACTGCGGCTACCAGCAGGGCAGGGACTACCACCCCTGCGTTTATGGGGTAATCAGGCACGACAAGATGGCATTAAAATAATAACAACAACATTAATAACAACAACATTAACAACAACACCAAATAATAACAACAACAATAATCTGTGTCAGACTCTAAATGGGTCACCAACACCAATTTTTGTCCCACCTGCTCGGCTGAATCCCACACTTTACCCCCATTCCTCGTCGTGGCAAACGCCCAAATAATTCTTTACCGGGGGCGCTTAACTGTCATGCGACAAAAAAAAGCAGGCCCTGATAGGCTGTTGCTATAGAACGCAAAAGGCTTCTGAAATCTTTAATTCTCCGCTGTGTGGGACCCCCGTGCCCCCAATTCGGGAGGGAGGGGGAGTAATAATACAGACAGCAATTATCTTCTATTACCAGGTCAGGGAGCCGCAGCGGATTACCACCAAGCCAGTCCAACACGTTACACGCCAACACATGACTGGGTCATACATAGCCACTACATCCAACACGGGCAAAATATATATATACACACAAATAGATTGTAAGCTCACAAGGCCCTCCCCTCTTTCTGTATGGTTTAACGCATGTTACCGCCGTTATATTAATCTGTCTGTTAATATATTGCCGCGGCTGACGCTATATATATATATATATATAATAATAATGAAGATCTAATTATAGAACAGAAATCTGTATAAGACACGAGTCCTTTAATTAAGGTCTTAAATGTCCACGGAAAAGCAGGGCTCGAGCGACTTAATGTGATTAATCTGTATGGCTTGCTAATGAAGCGTGTATTCACTGCTGCCCCAGATCACCTCGCCTCGACACATCTGGCCAAACTCACCTGGCAAGTTCCCCAGCAAGCAGCGATCACAACCAAGTCACGACTGGGATATCAAAATAAAACCTTGTCCGTGTCCCAGGGGTAACTCGGACCCTGCCGCACTATGTAAAGGCTAACGAGGGAGGTAACATTCAAGGCACAGAAGAGGAGTTTGTTCCGGAGGAGGAGAAACGTTAGAAGAGGACAATCTAAAACCAGATGGATTGTAAGGAAGTTTTACTTTACAAGGGGAACAGCCTCCCAGCAGAAGTGGTAGAGGTTAATACATTGAGGGTATTAAACATGCACAGGATAGACATACGGCTCCTGAACCTAAGACGAGACAGACGACTGATTAAGTCTTTACAGCAGGAACAACGGGCAGACTAGACGGGCCAAACAGGGCCGATCTGCCGGGAAATCCTATGTTTTTAAGCTCACACGACACGGATCGGATAAAATATTTTATGAAGCCCAAAAATAAACAAGGGGTTTGGAAGCTGGGGCAGGTTATAGAACAGGGCCAAACAAGGGCCCCCAGTAAACAGTATACACGCTAACACACCTATTTATTAGGGACTTTGTTAAACCGTTCGCAGCTAGAAGCCATGCCTGTCCTGCTGCGCCGACTAAAGAGCCGCCAACCAAAAGACAAACAACGCCTATTCGCTGGTCTTTTCAGCCAATCAGATGACAGCTCGACCAAGGCAATCGGAAACTTCACGAATGCGCTCGAGGCTTGTTACAGCTCTCCAAAGCCACTGATGGCCACCAAGACCTTTGCGCTCTATCACTCCCCCCCCCCGACACTTTGGGTGAGCAAGGACTCTAGTGTTTGTACCTCTTTGTCTTTAAGACCCAAAAGCAGCACCTCCTCCATGAGAGTCAGCCTCATGTCCTTGCAGTCTGCCGAAGCCTCCTCGTCTTTTTCTTTGCTCGAATCGTCGGAGTCCCCCCTCTTATCGGAAGCCTCGTCCGCTCTCCTGCCGCGCCGGATTAAGGTGGTCATCGTTACGGTCCTGCAGACAAAACACTATTTAACAGCAGAACGGTTAAAACAAAGGAAACGGAGAAATAAAAACGCTAACTTTACCTTCCCTGTTCTCAAGGGCCGCAGTCTATCAGACCCCCCAACCCTACAAAAACATCTGGAAAAAGGCTGCGTCCCCTTATAAAGGGAAGCTTTTGTACCAATACTATCGTTATTATCCTTATTATTATTAATCTTTATTTATACGGCGCCAAGAATTCACACAGCGCCTCTTACAGTCCCTGCACGCAAAGGGATTTTATTTGGTAACTATGGCAACCCGCATGCACTGGTGTCTTGGGAGAAGAGCTTGCAATCTAAGAGACTTAGATGACAGTATCCCAGTTCATTGGGATCGCTAATATTATAAAGTAATCTCTGGTCTACCCAGACAGTGGGGCTGAAGCGCCCGATCTGCCCTGTTACCCCATCACCAGCTCGGTACTAGCCATCGCCGGCCATGTTTCTTCTACATTATTATTCCCGTTTGAAATATGTAATAATAACCATAATAACATGACATGTAAACCTGTGACCATTACATGGGGGTCACGATGAATAATACCAGTGCATACATGTACACAGACATGTCATCATACACACACACATGCGACATTCGGGCACACACACCGGTGCCCACGGGGGCAGATAGGACAGTAAAAGCCCCGCCGCCCCGTCTCTTACCTCCTCTCCTCTTACTTGGGCTTTTAGAAAACTTCACTTCCTGGAATCGGACACATCAACTCCAACCAGAAAGCGCAGCTTAACCTGCTACTAATCCGCGCTGACGTCCGGGCCGAGGGGACCAATCAGATGACTCGATTTCTCGGAGGGGCAGAGAAGGTCCGTCGCACGCGTCTTCCAAGCTTGGCAAAAGATGAGTCGTCGCTGTGACAGAAGCTCCTCGGCCAATGGGATAGCAAGGAACCACTGAGATGCAGTGCTAGGGCGCCCCCTCGCGGCCATACTGGTTAAGGGAACCTTGTGAGAGTGACAGCAGGGCGGAAGTGAATCCAACTCAATAGTATGTAGCAGGAAAATATACTTTTATCCCTATTCCCACGTGTCCCTGATCATTGGATTCAATTGTCTAAATGCTTTGCTTCCAATGTTTTAAAGGGCCAGAGGGACAATTTTGGGACACAGATAGAAACATGGCCCGTCTAGTCTCCCAATTTCTCTAGTTGTTTACATGTGGCTGAAGAGAAAATGTAAAAGTGGTTTGGGGAGACCGTCAGGGGCATTAACCAACTTTTTAAGCGACAGGTGAGCTGGCCAAGGGTCTGGATCAGCTTGTGCTGCTCCGAAGATAGTGTCCCCATCTCTATATTCTGGGATCCTAGAGAAGGACCTCAGGGGAGGAATAAGTGACAGAGGGATGTGGGTCCCAAAGAAGGACTGTGCCTCTTAAACAGGGACATTTAGGAGATACGATACATACCAATCCCCTCAGCTAACAGGCTGTAATATAATTGTATTAAATTATATGATGCATGCGACACAGCCGTAAACATAACGCTCTATAAATCATTTTTGGTGTAAATTATCCGCCTGATGAGAGACTTTAGTTTCCATGGAAATGACTCCTTCCTGCATCTGCCTCCGTACCCCACTGTTTAAGAATTTGCTTAAATTGATGAGCTGATAGACATGTACACCTCTTGGCAGCTTATCTGCCCCTCCCCAAAATCAGGGTGACATCAAGGGAGGACCTGAGAACAGAGCAGGAAATGCTAATATGGCAACAACCTATCAGTGCCCGCTTTTTATGTCACACGACAGATGATCCCAGCAGACAATTTGACTTGGCCATAAAATTCTGTTTGGGAAATGTTTGGGTGTTTCAGATACTAGGAATGAGACTTCCAACGCAGGAAGGGTTAAAAAGGGTATCGCCTTCAAGCGCACTACACTCACCACCCAGCCCCTGGAACGTGCGTGAACTGCGGCACTAACACCGGGGGGGCTACCTACATCCCGACAGCCGTGGGACCTATTCCCACGTCCCCAACCTTTCATCATTCTTCCTCCTCGTACATATAGTGCAAGCGACCCCAGATATATCCACTGCGGTTGCGACCGCTACGACTTCCCGTGTAACGGAATGATGAGAAACACGCATTATCATCTCAAAACTATATTTCCAGGAAAACGTGCCTTCATCGGTCACATCACTGACATGACAGCATTTAAACATTCTGCAACAAGCAGTAAATAAAACAGACGGCCAACGTACGTAACGACACACAGACAGCGCGGATTTCATGTTCGAACACGGACATGTAACCGACACGCAAGCTGTGTTTATTATAAGCGTTCCAGCTGTAATTATAAACGCTGCAGGATTTCCTACATGGTACACGCGTGTACATGCATGTTTGACCCTGACCCCATGATATCCTGCATTCTCATGCGATTAAAACTATCCATATATTCAAATATTTGGGGAAAAAATACTCTTCCACATACAAACCATCTCTACTCCACTAACCACAGAACGTTAACCAACTACAGAACGCAGCGAAGCTAAAACAGGTCTTTTGGTTCGCTGAACTTCCTTCTCTTTGGTCCAACGGGTTCATCCTGACTCCGGGGGATTTCAAGCGGCTGGATCTGACGGGGAAACGGAACATATTACGAGCGGCGATGAAAGAATACAGAATAGGGGGACGGTTCATGTGTCACTGCGTGTAACGTTTGGGGTGTATAGCTAAAAAAAAAAAAACGGTCTATGGCAATAATTGCTTAAAAAAGCCACATAATTAGTAACTTTATAGAAATGTCTATGCTTCACCATCGTTCCCACAAACTCACTGCTTTAACCGGCTGCCTGGTCTTCCGGCTCTCTCTGGCGATCGAGGCGGACGACGTTCCCTTAGCGCCCAGATTCACGGTCTACAAGAAAAAGAACAGCGTTTGCCGGCGGATTGTGATGTTTTTTCCCCAGCACGTCTCCTATTTCTCCACTCGAAGGAAAAATAGCACAGGTTTTACATTTCTACTAGTTGGCCAATGCCGCAGGCGCTAAACATCCCGACGTACCATCCGCCCCGGGTTAGCCGGTGAGAAGCTAGGAGCGGTGCTCTGTGATGCCCCCTGCTGGACACAAGGAGGAAGACAGCGGTTCTGTCGTGTGTTTGGAATAGAGGGTTCCATTCAGTACCCGTTCACAGAACATTTAATAAATGCCAGGTCATGCCGCACATCCACCGGCCTCTACGTGAAGCGGTATTTAATCACATTAGATATACGCGTCTATCTTACTAGCTTTACGGCAAATTCTCTCGTCCTGAAGACCTGTGGCATAAGGAGCTCGGAGGAAAGGAGCAGGGTCAAGTATTTTTCAGACCACCTGCATAGTTTAAAAAGAAGAATCCTTCAATAAGGATGTTTACTTCTTTTTGAGCGCAGGCAACAGGTAAAAATCCGAGAGGAAAGGTCACGTCTTATCTGCCTGGGCGCGGGTACACAGCTACGAGGAAACAAAATATAGAATAGCGCTAGTTTATGGCTCCACTTGTCATGCTCCATCAGAGGGAACCAGGGCTAGCAATCAAAGGGTTAAAACATGAACTACTCGGCCGCAGTCGTTTCTCTGAATATGGTGCCACGCAGCGATGTCATAAGTGCAGGACGGTAGGACAAATTCTAATTTAATTTCCTTTGCAAAGTCGTTTGGGAATTTTGTAACTATAAAGCTTACAAGGATTGATTAAGTGAGTCCCATTAAAAAGTTTGCGCCATTACTTGATGATTAACCATTTGTACCAACCACGTATGGAATGATCCTCCCGCTCCTAGTCTTACGGGCTGTGGACAGGGGGCTAGCATTCCCTCGCCGAGACTCTTCAACCTATAGAAAAAGAAAAATAGTGTTATCGGGGGAGCAAAAATCAGGTGAAACGACGACTGCGGAGTGGATGTGGCCTGGAGAGGCTGTTCTACGGCTCCCAATGAAGCTCGTCGTGGCATCAGCTGCCTGTGTGTTAGCCGACCAACTCTACAGACCTTCGCGACATGCTGCAGTTTACTAATAACAGGATTAATGAGAAAAAGTTCATGAAATACATTTAATTGATATGTTTTGTAGGTGCCACGGCAACCTGGAGTGGATTGAAATAACACTTAAGGCTGGGAATGCTTAGAAATTATATCCTAAAACCTGTTAAAATGTAGTTATAAACATTTTTTATTTCAGGTATCAGTGAAACCGGTCCCCGTGATCCTACTACCCATGCTGTACTTCACACTTGGTTCCCTTTCGCCTGCAAAGCTTCATTCACGGTGCAGGGCCGGGTCTGTATACTCTGCCGCGCGTGCTAGTGAATGAAGAGCCTTTATACCCCCTCTATAATGACATAAAGTACCACATTGCTTATAGCTTCCCAGGGCAGACGACTGTTGTTAGACAGTGAATGTTACGCGTGAGCGCTAGAATGAGGGGACAGACTGCTTTCTATCACTATTTACAACACCAGAACAGTCAGAGAAATACCTGAACGTGCGCATTCTGTGAGCTCTCATTCTCAGAGTTTTCGTTCTCATCCTCATCCTCATCAGACTTCACAATCTCGTTTTCATCAGAATTTACCATTTCATTCTCGTTCTCATCAGACTTCACAATCTCGTTTTCAGCAGAATTTACCATTTCATTCTCGTTCTCATCAGACTTCACGTTCTCTTGACAAGTCAGGCTTGGTTCTATAAAGAGATTGTAAACCATAAAACAATAATTATATTTTATTGGGTAAGCTCATGTTTTTCCTAAGGAGTAAAAAGGAACCAAATGTAATACAACCTGCTAGGGCCTTAAAGCGGGCCCGAAATTAGCCTTAAACCCAGTCCAGCCTTATGAAAAGACCAAAAACATTCATTTCAGCAGCGGTTGCAATAAGACTATTAAAGCCTTCCTTCCACTCCAAATAAAAGCTGAATAGGGTAATGTGGTTATTTTTAATAAGAAGGGCACAACTGATGAGCTTATATAAAATGATAACACAAGACAGGAGGTGAGCAGGCTTTTGAATGAATGATGTCATAAGCCCCTGCATGTGATACTATGGCACTTCCTGTGTGTGTTATGATGTATGATGTCATGTGCCCTCAAAGCTTTCCTAAAGCTTTGTTTTGACTGATTTAATCCCTCTTCTGCATTTGAATCACAGGGACAAGAGTTTTACATTCTAACGTGAACGTTTTACCTTCAACGTTCACAGAGCCATCGCCATCCTTCTCCCAAGTACTAGCTGCAACTGGATCATCCTTCATAAAGATAAGGAGAGAGAGAGTTTATTCTTCCTGCGGTATATTTAATTTCTCTTCATTGATTGCACTTTTTCTTGGGGAGAACGGAACGAGCTGCAGAAATCTAATTTCCAGCCAGCACCAGGAAGATGGTAACTAGGTTTCAACACTTAAATCACCGAAATGCAGCATTTAACAAATGTGCAGATCAGTTAAAATACAATTGTAAAGCGCAAGCCGTAACTAAACTCACCTGTGACAGAGTTTAGATTAAATTACACCGTAAAGCAAATCTACATATAAAATAGAAAAACGACGGAGGTCTTTAGGAACATATTTTACCTGAACAGAGCTCGGCACTCAGCATTATTCATCAACAAGCTACGTTTCAGAATCTATTCTTTGGGCCATTAGAACCGGCGTGACTTGGAAGAGACAGACCCATAGAGGATGACTTGGTTCTGTTTGGCCTTGACCAATATGGTCAGAGTCTTTGATGCATGCTTCTGAAACTCGAGCCCTATTCTCGCACGGGTTCGGACGCGCCTCTCACTTCCGAAGGGTTCCCGCTATAACCCCCAGCCTACAACTGAAGCTAGCAACTTCTAATGCGTTCCTTCGTTATCAAGAGGAAAGAGAATGTGGTTTATATTTAGAAGCCAGGCGTTTTGTTACCAGCACACACACTAATACATACTAATACACATATACATACATAATCACACATGCCTACTAACACACAGCAACATGCTTAGACATAGACTTACCACACAACAACCCATTCTCACACACTAACACATTTACACATACACCAACACATTTACACACATACACCAACACATTTACAGCCAGTAGTATGCCGGAGAGTGTTGGCGGTACTGAGCGGAGGGCCTCCGTTATACAGTAATTCGTAGGTGCCAAGATTTGTCAATCCCCAATTGTGCTCAATTCTCAAGCCTGCGTAACAAACCCACTTGTGCAGACATGACACTATCTCACCTGTACGGGACTGTCGGGTTCCCCCCCGCAATTCAAATCCAGTTTGACGGACTTTGCAGGCGACGTGGTTTCTCCTTCCCTCAGGATGGTCTTCTCAACACTCTCGATCCTGTCTTTCTCCGTAGTAACTTTTACTTTCAACACATGAAAAGGAGTAGCCACTTCACCCACGTTGAGGTACATGGGCTCCCCTTCAAACATCATATCTCCACAAGTCCCTTCTTTGAAGCCGGGAGGATGATAGTCTGCTGGAGTAACTGTGAAAAAGCAAAGAAATGAACCCAAACCGTAACCCACGGCACTTACCATAACGGCAGCACTGAGATAAACCAAGGGATGCTTGACGTATCGCTTCTTTATATGTTGTTATATGTGACAACCAAAGCCACATTTAAGGTTATAAGTAGAAAACATAACTTTGGACACAGCTCTTCCTCGCTGTTTCAGACTCTGGTGAGTCCGATTCAAGCTACACTGAACCATTGCCAGGCGAGAGAAACTCAGGAGAGCGAGGGGTTTCCCAGGGTAGATCTCCTGAAATAAACCTCCCGTTCGAATGAAAACACAGTTCAGGAAAGTCCATAAAAGTAAGCTGGGAGTTCAATGAATGCCGTCCCTCCCCACATACATTCTTGCTGAAATAACGGTGAATGAGTTTAGTTGACATGTTCCGCCAGCTTCTTACACTGCAATGCTTATCTGTAACTCATCAGTAACAAAGCAGCTCAAGTCAAGCATGATACCCGCAAAATAATGTAGTTCTACATGTGTGTCCTTCAAGGCTGCAGCTGGAGCGTTCTAGACATGTAAAGAATGAGAAAAGGGTTTGTGTGTTTGAATGAATTGCCAACCATTTATAAAACGGTCTTGTTGCTAAAAATATGTGATTCTGCCCTCCCTGTGTAATGCATTCGCTGCGCGCAGCGCTCAGACAGCAGGGAAACAGAGTACGAAGCAAAAGGTTGTCAGCTCAATGACTGACCCTTTCATGTAAGCAACTATATAATGTATGTAACCTCAATGACTATACACTGTACAGACGTGCATAAAGTGCTGTTCTTGTCTGCACCGACAGCTGATGAATACATGGGTCAGATCTATTCCGAATGCCAGCATGATTATTAACGTCTACCTTCATCGTAATAAAAAAGCTTCATCGTCAAACAGACATCACTTGACAGAGGCCCCAGATTTTGCATGAGGATGTACAGCTTGCGGATAAGCATGACGCTGGCTTTCCTGATATCCGAGAAGACAGACACGGAGCTGGTGCCTTTAGTGCTGCAAAGAAGGAATGTATTAAGAAATTATAAAAGGGGGTTTTTACAGGGGCTCAACGTCAACGGGCCTGCGGAGAATGCGACTGTGACTGAGAAAAGCTCAACCCCGTCCATGAGGGCTGTCCGCACCCAGAATATGAGACAAACGCCCCGCCACGAGGGAACACACAAGACAGCAAAGCAAGGGGTCATCTGGAGAGGCAGACACATTCATAGAACACATTATTTCTAGTTCATATTCTCTTAAATATAATATACGGACTAATATTCACTGCTTTATTAATTTAAGTAAGGATAACGGGCTAGTTATGAAAAGGAGAGCCACTGACCTGGTGAGATCCATGGCAGGTCCGCTGGCGGTGTACTTGAATTTAAACTGATAGCACTCTGTAAAAGTCTTAGGAAAGAAATCGACTTCAGTAAAATCCGTGTTGCAGTATTTTACGGTATTTTATAAAAATTCTAGAAGCTTAAAGTTAACGCAGTAACAGGTTTTTGGCTGTTAGTGAACCGCATTACCAAAGAATCTCCCTACCTGTGGATCGTCTGGGTCGGTGTAAATCTAAAAGGAAATTCATTTTGCATTAAAGACTCCAGAAATATATTATTTGCAATATGTAATAATCAAGAAACTAGTATTGGTAATGGTATACTTACTAATAATACAATCATTCTGAGCTGCATGTAACAAAAACAGGAGAAAGCAATTAAATAGGATAATAAAAATCTATACATGACCCCCCGATCTCCTTTTAAATATTAATTACTAGCACGCTGCACCCTGCGGATAACTTATTACTATCGATCTAATGTCTGCTGCTCCCGATCGCTAATTCTCGGTGCTTTGTCTCACAAATGGAAGGGAAGAAGTGGACTCAACAAGCATTGTTCATTTAAACTTGTTATTTTAGCAAGAAAAAGACGCAGTAATATTCACAACACCCCTCGAAACACACTTCATTGGCGGAAGAAACCCATCAGGAATACTTACGTAATTTCTCCCCAAGGCATCGTAGCACCCCAACATCCTAAAAATACAAAAAGTTAAAAAAGTGCATTTTTATTTACAAAGGACGCATTTCCTAAGAATCAAGTTTACTCCCGGCCCCTAAAAACGTAAGCTGCCACCTGCAATTGTGTGTTTGAATCCGAAATTATGCAAATCGCCCCAAATCAGCCACTAAACGTATTTCTAAAATGGTATCGCTTTTACTCAAGCAGTACAATCAGGAGAGAAACAAGAAGTCGCACATGAGCTGTAAACGCTTAATACACTTAAGCAGAAAGGGTTAAATGTACTTAAAAAAAAAATCCCTTAATACTCTGTGGAAAATGTGAATGCATTTGACTAGCAGCTAGTAACGGCATCCATGTTTTTCTTTGGAATATGTTATGTTGTGACAACATTCTTCTTGGCGTCTAACATTAAAAATAAATATAAATATTTCATTTAAAAACAAAAACAAGCATAAATATACTAATTTACCATCAAGTGCATTAAATATCTCACCATTTCACTAGCTGGGTAGAGCCGGGGCAATTTTTATCCTCTCTAAGGATCTTCACACAGATGTCTATAAAAAAACCAATACAATATTAAGTTTTAATACATAAATTTTTACCCTTCTTGATATTGATCCAGCGGTCCTCCCAAACTTGTCCTTCTTCCTAACTTTGATATAGGTTCCCTTTCTGATCTGTCTGTCCTCTCACACCCCATTAAGCAAAAGATTATTTTTCCTCTCCCGACCCCCTTGTGCTTCGCTTCGGTTTTCCAACAGGTTAAAGGGAACGCGGGGGGGGGGGGGCCTTACCTTCTATGTACCTCGTCCCAAACGCGGACTCGGGAAACAAGCCCCTCAGGTAAGCGATACAGGAGACGGAAATCGCGAGGAGCCGCTTCACGAGGAACAGAGACTGTTGTTCTGTGACTACACAACTTGGAAGGGCCACCGAGTTCTGTAAGTGCAGGTCAGTAACATATCATCAATGCCAGGTAACATAACTTGTACATTATTTCACGACTACACAACCGTTGAATGCTTTCCCAAAATATTGGGGGGGGGGGGTGTTTGTACAATTTGTTGGGCGTACGGATTTCAACCCACTTGAAACTCATACAGATGGAGAAAGATCCTTCCTTGAACTCTAGGAAACAATCTCTCCTGAAGCCATAACATAAACCGAGACCCTAGTGAAGGAGCTATGACATAAAAGTTTTGTCCAAGGGTATCATTGGAATTTTGGGGCCGGATACCACTAAATTATCAATATAACACTAAAGCAATGGTTACCAACATATGAAAGAGGGGTTTCTGCATAAAGAAATCTGTAAGAGCAGGACAACCCCTATCGCTACCAATGGAATGACCCAACGTGCACTGGAATTGTAGCGTATCTATACCGCGGCGATGTGGATCCACCACGGGGCGCGCACGTACCGCCGCACTTCTTTGCATCTGAGCAGTCGCCATTTTCAGGTCTTCCCAGCCTGTATTAAGACAAATAACGTGACTTATGACCGCAAGCAGAATGGAACGGCTATTACTTATAACCATGGGAATCGTTAACAGGAAAAAAAGAAAACCATATAGCGCAGGACAGCTGTATAAGAACCTCATATGTACCCTGTATCCACTTTAGTATCACGGATGGCCATTTTCAGCCCTCCCGCCTATCCTCCCTACTTCTGAAACCCACACGGGGTCCATTTTGTTGTCTGTTTGCCCCTTGTCTTCTGCCCTTTGCCCCCACAGATCGTAGGACTGGGTTTGGGACACAAGAGCCGATGAGAATGCGAGGTCACCTGACGTAGGGTGATAACACGGCCTTTAGAGTGCTGAGGACTCCGGGTATATCGTAACCGACGAGCGGCAGGGTTATAACTCACACAGGGTAACCACATGGACCTTTACTTGGAAGATGGTTGGGCTAAGGAGCCCTGATCTGGGGTGACCACGTGGCCCCTTGACCCTGATGAAGGTCATGCTGCGGCGCCCTGTGGGGTGACCGCATGGCTCCTAACCCTGATGGTCATGATGCGGCGCCCTGATGTGGGGTGACTGCGTGGCCCCTTGACCCTGATGAAGGTCATGCTGCGGCACCCTGATGTGGCCCCTTTAAAAAACTAATCTAGTGCATAAAACGCAAACCCTCAGCATCAGATTCCTTATACATGCGCAGCCCTTTATCCAGGAAACTAAGTGATTTTAGTTTCATAATGAGTAATACAAGTCAATAAACAACATGTTCGGCTACTACTTGACGCTTTTCACCTACACGGTGGCTTTAATGTTACAATGGCCGACTTCTCAAGGAAAAAACAACATGAGATAACCAGACATACCATTTTATACAGGGGCTCCCATTATTTATAATGTATCATACACGTGTGTGTATATACATATATAATGTATCATATAGGCATATATATATATATATATATATATATATATATATATATATATATATATATATATATATATATATATACACACACACACACACACGAGCAGGGGGCTATATCGGTGGCAGGGGGTTAATACACATAAAGCAGCACAGCAGGCCTGTAAGAAACGCTGACAATTATAGGCCTGCCTCGCAAGTCTTAACATTAACATCTATTTTAACGTATATTCAGCTTTAACGCCGCCACGGGCCTCAGTGATACCAACAAGACGTTTCCTCGTCAACAACGTGCAGACACCACCGCTTTCCGCGCCTCGGCTCCTACCAAGATGGCGGCTCCAGCTACTTCCTGCGCGCACACAACATGGCCGCCCCCGATCACGTGACCCGAAGAGCTTGTCTGGCAGTGCGGACAATATTATCACATAGTATATAATATAGTATAGTATAATATAGTGATTAGACTTCCCTTATATGCATTGAGTTACAAGTATACAAATAAATACATATAAAAACTATAAGCTGAAGTGTTGTACGTGGAGCAGTCAGCAGGGGGCATTATATTGGTTTCCATGGAGACTACTCCACGTTCAGAAAGTTGTCCTTTTAAATATGACAGGTTTTTTTTATGTCTTATAAAGCTTTATTGTTCCTAAACAAAGCTTTACCAAATAACATTTTGAAACATTAATTTTTGTTGCCTTAAAATACTCATGATGCGTTACTAAAGCAAAGACAAACATTCTACACAGTTTAACATTTTAATTTTAGGAACAATTTGATCCATAACATGAAACTTCCATAAATTTAAATCAGAAAATTAAGCATATTCATCTTTAGATTTGGTAACCAAAAAAAATCTAACAAAATACTTCAGTGCATTTCAGTTATTTTAACAGAGTTTTGATACAATAATTCTCTTTAAAATCAGTTAACACGTTTGGTTTTCTTTTATATATCAATATATATCTTTCCATAATTATAATTTCATATATATATATATATAAGTTAAATCATAAAGTATTGAGGCTTTTGTCTCTTTCCCTTTCTGACTTTTTTTTCGTTACGACAAAGTAGCCGGAATTTGTATTTTTAAAGCTTTTGCGCTAAGCACCAATTTTTTAATATATATATATATTTTTAATTATACATTAATTATACATCATGTTTATTTTTTAAAATCTAACAACCAAAAATCATGTTTTCCCCCAACAACCGAATTTTAATTTTTTTTTTTAAAGTTGTATTATGCTGGAGGAGCAGCTGACTGTAAACTATGCTTTTAGTTTGTTTTGTTACCGCTTTTTGCGGGAGCGGGGTCTTGACACGCCCCACTCCCTACAAGGGCTCTGTGTAGCCAGAGGCCATAAGATCCCAGGTATGGGGGTGGGCTTTTTGGCCGCCACCACCCCTCTTGAAAACTTTAGTGAGTCTCCTCTATTGGTGAGACCCTAGAAGATATGGCCCTTTCTTGCTTTAGGCCAGGGAGGGAAGGAAGAGGCTGTATATACCCCACCGTTGGGGAGTCAAGGAGTAGATGATTGGGGAGCCAAAGAGTAGACAATTGGGGAGTCAAGGAGTAGACGATTGGGGAGTCAAGGAGTAGATGAATGGGGAGTCAAGGAGTAGACGATTGGGGAGTCAAGGAGTAGACGGTTGGGGAGTCAAGGAGTAGACGGTTGGGGAGTCAAGGAGTAGACGAATGGGGAGTCAAGGAGTAGATGATTGGGGAGCCAAGGAGTAGATGATTGGGGAGCCAAGGAGTAGACAATTGGGGAGTCAAGGAGTAGACGATTGGGGAGTCAAGGAGTAGACGAATGGGGAGTCAAGGAGTAGACGATTGGGGAGTCAAGGAGTAGACGATTGGGGAGTCAAGGAGTAGACGATTGGGGAGTCAAGGAGTAGATGAATGGGGAGTCAAGGAGTAGATGATTGGGAACCCTCGTATACACTGTGGGCTTATCAGTTTGGGTCACTGGTTCACCTTTTTTCATCGACAAGCGGGAAGCATATATATATGGGTAGGTAGGTAAGGCAAGAGGAATATAACGTTCTAGATACACATCTTCCAGTTGTATCCTATGACACCGTTCTAAGCTTTAATATCTTCACAGTTCTGGATAAGATGGATAACTTGCAATCGCACATAGATTCCCCTGGTTCCTTGCAATGCGGACATATCCTTTGTCTCCATATGTCTCTCCCCAGCTTTAACAAAGTTAAAACAAACACAAAAACTGTGAATTTTTTTGTTAATGTTTTTAACACAACATTTTCTAACACACCATTTTATACAAAGCTTAATAACTGTATAATCAATTTTTATATACATTCCTGATCTTGTGTTAAAAAGCTAGGTTTGGAATATAGAAAAAAAAAAATAAAAAAAATATATATATATATATATATATCTGTTTATGTAAAATCCTCACATTGAAGCCATTATTCGGGAACTAAGTCCCTCTAAGATTCAAGTAAATTTTGGATGCTGATTTTTTTCTAACATACAGTATGGTTGACGATACTATGTAACCAGGAAGAAGTAATCCATGTTTAGGGTCTATGGGGGTTTAAACAGGCTAAGGTATACGTGTAATGGAACCTCTAGGATTTTTGTTTATGAGGGTCCACCACTTTGTCCACCACTATATTTTAGTTTATATCAAAGATTCATCATAACGCAGGACTTTAAAGTCAGTCGTGAAGTACCTGTTTTTCACCAGCCAAAAGTCCTTTCCATTGAGATTTCCATAGCCCACCACAAGAACGCCGTGATTTACATTTTTAGTACATGATGGATCATCGTAGACACCTAGGACAGAGACAGTTATCAAAAGAGAATCTTATCCAGATCTTTGGAACCTTACGAAGGTCGAATTCTAGTCTGACCTTGACACCCGAATGGTGGGGTGACCAAATGTCCTCTGTTTTTAAGGGACAGTTCCCTGATTGAGGCTTCACCAATATTGTTCCTTGAAACCTTCCTAAATCTGAAGGTCAATTAAAAAATGGGTAGACTAGGTGGGCCAAATGGGGCCGATCTGCCTGTAAATTCTATGTTTCTACTTTGACGTCCTTCCTTGACCTTATGCGTTTTTCCTCAGTCCTGAACTTTCACTGTCCTGAACCTGGGCGCACGAGCCAAGTGGTCTCTTAAGAAGCTCCAATATCTAATTACTGAGCTTGTTCCTTCTAGTGATCATCTCTGTAGCATACACTTGATGGATTCAAAAACAATGAAAATGTGGCCACAGATATCAGACAAGACGATCATTATGAGGGTTCAGTTATACCCTCTTCCGTTTGTAGCTCCCTCAGCATGATAATAATAGCTCTCCAGAGTTACTAAATGCTAGTATCTACAGTAGTTCCACCATGAAAAACAAGACATACCACTTTTATAGAGAAAAAAAGAAGGTCGGGTTCCATCTATGGCGACCGACACAGGGCCAACAGTAGCCACGGCTTGCTTCAGGTTATCCTCTGTGCCTGGTTCTACTTCTGTGTATTTTATGCAGGTGGACGCTTTGCCAGTTGGGTCATAACGACATTGTTGATCCTAGAACAAAAAAGTAGCAATAATACCCGACTGAATTGAGTCCGTCGTCCATTGTCCATTCTCCCGATGATTATCTGAAATCGATATACTCACCATGGCACTATAAGGATAGGAACTGTCCGAATCAATGCCTTGGTTGTCAATAACGTACTGAAAAGCCTGTGTCATGTAGCCTCCGCTGCATCCCTTATTACCATATTTTCTGGAGCAGTCAACTAGGTTTTGGGGACTGAGAGACACCAGGTTACCCGTTTTAAGTTTCATTTGGCCCTCTAATGCCCCCACTGCACTAAAGGCCCAACAAGAACCGCATCCACCCTAAAATAAAAATATAAAATAGTGTTAGTACATTCCTGATAATATGTCCACAAGCTCTATGGTGTCCTTAACATCTTGGATTTAGTTAGTTTTTTTTGTAATTTCAGACCAAAGCGGAGTTTACCATTTTCCGAAGAATGTTTGGAATGTTTGCTTTTAGGTCTAAAAGCAGATCTTTTATGATTTTCAAAACATCAGTCACTGACCCAAATCCATTAACATTGCCTTAAAATGTCGAAAGTTTTAGAATTCGTTAAATTCAATGGATCTCAACCCAATGAGACAATAGCACTTTCTCACAATTATGGGAAAGGTATTCTGTGGGCCTTTGAGGACACTTTTCATTCAAACACAGAGGCGCGATGGGATAATTCTCAACTGGAAAACAGTACCTGGTTTTTAACATTTGTAACTAATCCTCTCTCTCGCCAGTCCACAGAATCCGGCAGGCTGGTTCGCCGAGTGCTGTTCCACTTGTTTCCAGAAGAGCTCAGCCGCTCGCTTTGTGGTGGTACCACTAAGCCGGTCAAGGTGGCCATCACCTCCTCGCTGGTCTAGATAAAATAAGAGCAGGAAACATGATAGAACTTAGATTCAGGAGCCATATGCCTATCTCATGCATGTTTACATTCCCTCACTGTATTAAACTCTTCCACTTCAGCTGGAAGGCTGTTCCACTTATTTTTCTACGGGAAACATCTCTTCTAGCACAACCAACCATCAAATATGCGCAGACTTCAAAATCAAAAAGAAAAATTATTAAAATATAGCTTTATTCCCTAAAATGTCACTTTGTTCTTAATATATTATCAGTGCAGCTCTTGAAATGACTCATTAACTTTAAGTGGACTTCATTAAATGGAAGCTTGGAGACCCCCGACCTCTGTGCTTCTCACACAATTCATACAATTGACTGAATGCCGCCGAATAAACCTTTAACAATCTGTCTTGTTGACCGCTGCTCACAATTTAGGTGTCACGGGTCCATAACGTGAAAGAACACATTTCTATACAATAATCTAGTATATGGAATAAAATGATGCCTTAATACCAAAGCAGTTCTTTTTCTACAGCCTCATAATGTTCCACACCAGGCCAAGAGGTCTTTTATTGAAGTTAGCATGTCTTTAGAAGGATTTCAAGATCAGTACTCACCATGTCTCCGAGGTGGTTCATGCCCAGCTCGTAGGAATGCAATCCCAAGGAGTGCTCAAGGTTATGCAACATGACCAATTTAAGGTTCTTCTCCCATGTCACCCTTCTGCTGAGGTCCTCTCTCTGTAATACATTCAATATTCACCTTTAGTCGTGGATATGGCCTCTCTTCCACCAGAGCTCTTGTCTCGCAGTGGGCAAGGTCCATAGACTTGAAACTCAGAATAAACATCTCGGGATTAGTTCTGGATTACGAAGACTATTCCTTATTCGATATCATACCAGACTCTCGTAGTCCTTGCCGTAGGCTTCCTTCCAGAGCTGCCAGTGGTTGTCCAGCGCAGGGTCTATCATGGCTTTCGTAGCTCCAATCATAACCATGAGCAGTAATGCGCAAAACGGGGACTTCATCCTGAAGAAGGGAGAGCGGACTGTTATCCATGGTTCTACGGAACGGAATGTAAATTCTGTGCAAACCTCTTTAAATCGATGATGTAATGGCTCGAGTACCGGCACTTCGTATCCACATCATCGCTGGAATTTTGTCACAACGTCACAAAACAAACAAAAGATTAAGTCATCATTATGCGACTGAAGAAACAAGACCCCCCCCCCAAAAAAATATAAGACCAACGTTAAAAAGTTACAAATTTTCAGATTGTTTGCCAAATATTATAATTTCGAGGTTTTGCTCAATAAACATACGTAACCATGGTTACAGATTACAATAAGCAATCTATACATAGTAGAGCTTTGTTTCCTTTATATATCATGGGAGGAGCCATCTTTAGGCATCATTTCTTACACTTTTCTTTACTCTTAAGTGAAAAAGAGATAATGATCTCGTCTTAGATTCAAGAGCCGTATGTCTATCCCATGCACGTTTAACTTCCCTCTCTGTATTACCCTCTACCACTTCGGCTCGGAGGCTGTTCCATTTATCTACCACCCTCTCAGTAAAGTAAAACTTGAATCCCTTTATTTAAAAGTCTCTCCCATCCCCTCTCTCCTCCAAGCCGGACCTATGGAGATCTATGTCCTCCGGATCATATTAACCCCGCAAACCTCAATTTTAACAAACGGAGAAGTTAAATCTCCTCCCTGTATTAAACTCTACAACTTCTGCTGGGAGGCTGATCCACTTATCCACCACTCACAGAGTAAAGTAAAACAGTTAATACAACGCAGTAAGTCTAAATACAAGCCCTCTCTCTCTCTCTCTCTCTTCTGTGACTTCTGGTTATTATATTTTGCACATTACAGACATACAATCCCGAACGTACCTTAACGGTTGTCGCCGGTATCAGTCACAGACGTGTTTAAAGACGGTTTAACGCCGTTTGTGTTTAAGGGCCGTATCTCACAAGTCAGCCTCGGCTGGTGACGCTGGTGTTTGTGAACACAGAACAGGAAGGGTGAATATTCTTAATTTCACTTTCATCGAGTCATGTGCTTTTTCTCCAATTAGAACCTGAAGATAAACAGTTTTTATTTCCTCTTTTTTTTTTTCTGTGAGCGACATCTAAGTTCATTCGGAGTATCTCCTTCTAGAAGAAAGTTGGGTAAATGCTAGAAAAAACACAGAAAATATTCAAAAAATATATAAAAAAAAAATTAAATCTATTGTCACATGATATCATCGATGTATCTATTTCTAACTAATATAAATATGATTGCAACAACATATAAAAAAAAAATTTGTATTCTTTCTTTTTTTTGGGGGGGTGACTGGGTAGAAGTTTATGTTTTATTGTGAAACACACAGGTTTTTTTTTTTGTATGATTTTGATTAATTAGATTTTCATTATTATTAATATATATTAAATGGGGCGTTGCTTTTGCATAACCCATGTTTGTCTGTGATCACGGTACTGGACACGCATGTACAAACACAGCATTTGATGGTATATAAGAACTATTCGGTCCATCATGCTTGGTTTCTTACCACTGTAGGGGGTGCTATGAGAAGCTGCGTAAAAACTCATAGTAATATGGTGGCAATGGACACAAAACGCCAATGTTTCAGCCCCCCTGACGTACAGACTATTAAGTATTATTAAAAATATGACATATGGATACCATGGTTACTGGGACCCTATGGATCTGCCCCAAAGGTTCTGTATATAACACGCTAACACGTGCCAATGTTTCAGCCCCCCCGACGTACAGACTATTAAGTATTATTAAAAATATGACATATGGATACCATGGTTACTGGGACCCTATGGATCTGCCCCAAAGGTTCCGTATATAACACGCTAACACGTGCCTCTCTGTATAAGCCGCCAAGGTCGGCAAAGTCGTGTTCTGACCATCTCTGTCTCTTGGGAGCCACAGACGGTATGGACGACATGAAGCAATTGATAAGAACGCCGGAAATCGTTAATCATAGAGATATAACTCAGGCCGCTTTTCATATCACAAGACTTACCCGGGTTAGGGGAACCAGGCACCACATTGTATCACGTCATGAATGTAATTTGAAGATTCCTCATTTCTCAGCCGATATCCCAATCGTGATGAAGATGCACACAAAGATTAGTAATGGGTACAGCGTTGCGATAGACGAGTAAAATACCTAAAATGTACACTTCCGGCTGTTTGTGTGTAAAGAAAACCAATTAACACAAACTATCTCTCACTAAAATGAGTCAACCCCCTGAAGAGAATTCATCGCAACAGCACAAATACGATACGACTAAGCAAGGGCTTCACTAGTTGTGCCAGGTGTGCTTGAGCTGGAACTCAACTGCCTAGGGGTTTGTTGAGTGTCACGTTGGACTGCATGTTAGAAGTATGTCTAACGTGTCAAGAGAATGGTCCAAAAAATAAGAGAAGAGATCATCGCCTTTCACAAGGAACAGGATACAAAAGATGAGAAGAACAAAAAATAACCTTATAGAATTAATTTTGTAAACTCTTCATCTCAGCTCTTCCATGGTCAGATTACATTGTCATACAATAAATCTTTCTTACGGATGTTTCCTTTATATAGGTTTGTGGACAGTATTGATGATGTATTTGAAGAAACTTCTATCATTCCGTGAACAATCAACCAAGTTCTATAAATTCCAGGATGGAATTTTTTTTAATTTGGCCTCACTGAGCTCCGACATAATGAAGGACCATGAAGGACCTTTAGAAATATGGTACATAGGACTGTTTGGCCCCACCACACAAGTGTCTTAAACAGTCACATGACGGTTCACACTAATCACTAGAACCTATATGTGGTTTATTATAATCATTATATTTTCAAGATATCTGTACTGAAGGACTTACTGTTTCGTTTCGTTTCCTCTGCCAAGAACTTCATCTTTTCTTCCTGTCTGGTGAAAGAAATTATGCTACGTGGTGCACATTTTTTTCGCAGGTGGGTTGGAGGTTTGTAAAAATACCACTAATCTTAATATATCTGCCCACATTAAACATCTGTCACAAACGCCTTCCGCACGTTATGTCAAAACAAGCAAAACATTTATATTAAATATATTTTTAAAGTCCTCGCGGTATTTCCATCGAGGGGGCTTTTTTTGGATATGCACAAATACAGGGGGGTTTTTTTTTATATAAAATGCTCAATAAATTAGCAAAATAAGGCTATTGTGTTTTAGAAAAATAGAATTTAACACTTCGGCCCATCTAGTCTACCTGTTTTTACTGATGCAATACTCAACCCTTAATCAGTCGTTGGTCTAGTCTTAGATTCAGATGCCATAAGCCTGTTCCATGCATGTTTAAATTTCCTCACTGTATTAGCCTCCCCTACTTCTGCTGGGAGACTGTTCCACTCATCTACCACCCTCTCAGTAAATTGAAACAGCTTGCATTCCTAGCACAGCCGGACAGGTACAGCTTTCGGGAAGAAAATATGCACTCAGAATTGTGAAATTATGGATATTGCTGATTATGCAACAATATCGGTATGAAGGAGCTGGTTTATTTTTAGCCACCAGTCTTGGCTAAACATCTTCCACTAATTTATATGGGCCATACTATATAGTACTTATACACCCTATGGTATGTACTAGATCAACAAACCATAATTTCAGAAAGTATAGAGGATGAACCCAAGTGCAAAGATGGAAGACTACCATCGTTCTAAGATGTTCCTGATCTACTAGAGAAGAACTTCTACTTCCAAGCAAGCAGAAACATATTACGTCGAAGTCCTTGGATGAACAGCTGACGAGGTCCCTCCTTGTCAATGCCAGACGGGCAGCTACACAAGTGAATAAATTATCACATATGGGTATATATAGCTGAAGTCCCTGCTTGATTATAGGTGACAAGTCATGGTTTCCATTAGGGTCATAATAAGGACCACTTGGTTGGCACCATTACCGAATTGCTACAGCAGAATCTTTGTGATGGATGATCACAAAGGTTGAACATTTCATCGTAAGAAACGTCTAGAGACGTTCTGGAAAGTTCACCAACATTCATGCTGGATTTCTAATTTAAGTATAGGAAACAGAAGTCCCTGGTTGTTAGAATCTGGTCAATACCAGGTCATTAGAACTCTGAACATCACAAGATATTCTAAGAACTTCACTCAGGTAAACACTTTAAAAGTCGGATCATTATAAAATTTACCTCAACGACTCTTTATAGATTTTTGTGTAATATGCATCAAATGCACAATTTCCTATTTTTAAACTCATTTCTGGTGTTGCAACATATGTTGAGTGAAATTGCTTAGCAAACTTCCTACTTTATGAAAACATTGGTTCCTTTTTTCCATGGAAACCAGGCCTCATGAGATGTTTTGCAATTCTTGGTAAGAACTCTCAACCCTGTGTATTTTTTATACAATTCAATACGAAACAAAATCAGAGATACACAAATATAGAACATTTCTGAGTATTACATGTAGAATGAGTTAAGGACCAAGGAGAAGATGCCAGGTGGAAGTGGGCATCAAGTGGAAGTAATTTCTCAGGTTTTTCTTCAAGTGCAGTGGGTGAGGCTGGCTACCTAACCAACTACAATGTGGCAAGTGTGAGTTCTCTCCTTTCACAAGCACAGTGGGTGAGAGTTGGCTACTTAGCCAAAGACAAGATGGCAGGTGTAAGTGAGCAATGGCTGGTAAGTAAAGTTCCACCTCCTTTTGCAAGTACAGTGGGTGAGGGTTGGCTACCTAACCTAATAATAAGGCTTTGTAAGTGCGTTATTGGAGGGGCGTGATAGGAGTGCTACCAAAAAAAGTTGCAATGTGATGAAAAGTTGGCAAGAAGAAACAATCATGCTTAATTGACCCTGTCAGGCTCCTGAAATAGTGGAACATAAGCCTGGTCTACTTCATGGAGAATCCAGCTTTGGGACCAAGGGGACCCTGGAGGGGAATGTCATTGTAAAACTATGGGCATTATAATTATTGGAATTGAGTGGCCCCAATAGTTCGAATAGCATTAACAGTTTCTAAATTTATATACATGTATTGCATTTTTTTTTTTTTAGTTTGGCTTTAGTTGGAAATAGTCTTGCAAATAGACCTAAATAGCGTATCTCCTGCGTGTTACTTTTGAGCGTGACCTGTGTGCATTTGAGGTTGCCAACAATCTTCTCCATTTACACAAATGCAGCTACCTGCCTCTGTTTTGTGGTTTTAGAGTGACCTATCACCAAGAGTATAATAGAAGTGATAAAAAAACATAGGAATAGATTAAATTCGATATAAAGAGAAGCTCCTTAAACACAAGGAACATTCTTCCTGGTCTATATTTTAACTGGCGCACACTCCTATGGTGTTCTCATGCCATAACCTTCTCTTCGATGCACTGTATCATACGGAAGGCCACCTTAAAATGTCCCGGGGACCTCTGGTGGTCAGATGACCTCAATACGATATTGACCAATCTACAGCGCCACCTGCTGGGCAGTTCGCAGTACTGTAGCTCAGTCCTCCAAACCACTTGTGAACCCTTTTATAACAGAAAGAAACTCACTGTTAAGATGGTTAGTGCCTT
This sequence comes from Spea hammondii, assembly GCA_029215755.1. Classification (NCBI taxonomy): domain Eukaryota; kingdom Metazoa; phylum Chordata; class Amphibia; order Anura; family Pelobatidae; genus Spea; species Spea hammondii. The sequence continues at coordinate 25,438,934 of JARDYJ010000012.1, read as the reverse complement.
CTTATTATCATTTATTCAAGATACAAAAGAATTACATCATTGGTCAATCACCTATGCAATTAAAACATCTCACAACTCATTTATTGTCTTTGAAGTCCATAAAATAAAAACAATTTTCTTGAATTTGATGAGTACCAGACTCTTGTAAATTATAAAAAGGGAATATACAGTATCCATTAGGACATGCTCATCAACACCTTAATTCACCTTAGCTCAGGAATGGGAAATCTTCTGCACTCAAGGAGGCTCTCACATTTTATCAAAGAGGCGCAAGTGTCGGCGCGTTTCACCTTGACCTGAGGTGAGTTGAAGGTGTTGACTGGCCCTTCTAAGCTAAGGGCCAGAAGAAGGTTTAGTGAATCCTTGAGAGAATATTTCAGTCGGGAAATTGCAACAATTCAGGGCAACGTGTCACATGTTGTTACGGAATTAAACTTCTATGTATCCCTAGTATGCTAATTAAAAAACATGTACAGAAAAAACTGTGCGGATTTTGTATTTTACAAAGGATGGTGGGATTCCAAAAAAATGAGTTATTAACAAAACGTCTTCTGGAATGTAAGTCTTTTGGGTAATCCCTTTATGTAAAAAGGTAAAGGTACAAAGGTATTTCAAACTCTTTGTATTCTGAGTTTCCCCAAATGTCAAAAAGTTGAGCTTCTACAGAATTCCACAGTGAATCTCCATGACCGGTCCCAGATCCTGGGGGGGGGAAGTCATGCTTAAGAAGTTGTTTGTCACCCCTGCACTAATGGTATGATCCAGCACAATCTCATCAGAGTTACAAAGTTACCGTTTCAATTGTTTTGCCTTTAAAAGTGTCTCTTAAAATCTATGTGTAAACAAAGACAAACCCTCTTTTCGCTGTAGAAAGAGGAAAATGTATATGCTGTTTAGCAGTTATTTTTGCCCTGAACAACCGCCCCATCTGTGGTTGAAGGGGGCATTTGGTGAATCTAATAAGCAGTGGTTTTGTTGCCCCTGAAGTATGGAACATTTGGCCTAGTCAGTTTTTATTAAGTGCCACTGGCACATATAATTATTATTCTTTTAATGTAATTATTATTTATTTATTCATTTTTTAAGTGTTTTCAGTTCGATATCCAAAATAATTGACTTGAAAGTTTTGTTTAATTTTGTAAATTCCGCATGAAAGGCCAGAAAAATGGGATTAAAAAATGGCTTTGATGTTTCCGTGTAAACTGAAAAGTAGGTGAGCAGGACGCTCTTCGATACCCCGCATCTTTTGGGTTTGACAGCGGATGGGCGGTGAATCACATGAGAGGGTAGCTGGCCAGGCTCGCGATACCACAGGCATTACCCTTGTCTCTTGCCATTAAAATATAACCCTTATTGCCCCACTCTTCACCCCAGCTGCAAAGACAAAATAGTACAATTACTTATTCGCCAAAGAATAAGACACATGCTATTTAAAATGCACGTTTAACAAAAAGATTACACAAAGCTATGAGGCACTGGAAAAAATACAGAACTAAGGGACATTTGGCTATAGAATGTGTGTCCTGAATCCGCCCGTCCTTCTTTCCTCCCTGGTGCCCCTTTTTTTTCTAGGAGCTCAGAATATTTATTGGGTTTGAGGGTATTACAGCCCCAATAATGTTTATCGATAATTCTTCTTAATGCCTCACTCAGTTCCATAAGTTACTTACCACTATATCTTATACACACCAGCAAGTCCAGCAATGTATTCATCCCCAGCACTACCCTGACCCTTTATCATATGCTGGCACTCGGCAATAAAGACACTGGCCATGAAGGGGGTGGCTGGACAATCGGACCTGGGTAAGGACGTCAGCAGTGTCTGGGATACACAATCCTCCATAGTATAAATGGGTCAGCTGGGGGGGATCAGGCAAAATTGAGCCTAAGGTAAAAGCGTCCCTCTGACTGTTTGGGTATGTTTTAGGTATGCTTCCATTACTATACATTAAGTTACATTAATAATATTAATATATTAATAATTATTGCACATTCTATATTTTTAGTACGTTGTTTGAGAATGATTACCGCGGGGATCTGTTCCAAAATGTTCCTTACCTGTTCTTGACAATCCAGTGTTTCAAAGACTTTTGAACACCATACCCCACGACGAGAACAGCGTGATCAATAGAAGCGGGATCGCACTCTGCGTCGTAATACACACCTAAGCAAAGGCACCGATGAGAAAATAAAAATACATATATAATAGCCCTATAATACTGTAGTAGTGGTGAGGGGAGATAATCTCAATGTAATAATCTCATATCACAATGGTAGCCTTCTACATATGCAGGGCTTGAGGGAGCTCCCATACCTTTCTTGTAAAATGCAAAGGTGCCTAGACTTGCATCAATGCCTACGGAGATAGGTCCTACAGTCCCCACCGCCTTCATCAAAGCTTTCTCACTGCCTTCCTTCACGACCTTGAAGTTCTTAACTGTGGCTGCTCTCCCCGATGGGTCGTATCTGCATTCCTGGTCCTGCGGAAATTAAAACGTGCGATCGAAGCGGACATTTCACGACTCGCTTACTGGTCAATGACAAAGTCTGACTACTAGGTAATCAGCATCGGCGGAAGAGACCTTCCAATACTGCGTTTATTTGTTAGGAGGTTACATATCTTATCAAGAAATATTAAATATGTCCCTATAGCTCATCAGCTTGGAAAGCCTCACCGTTCCAATGTAAGGATATGCTTCCTCGGAATCAATGCCGTTGTTTGCTTTGACGTACTCGAACGCGTTGGTCATATAACCTCCTCCGCATCCATCATTCTTTTGCACGCAATCCACTAGGTTCTGGGGACTAAGGACCACAAGTGATCCTGTCTTTTTCTTCAGCTGCCCCTCCAAGGCCCCTACGGAGCTAAACGCCCAACAGGAACCACAGCTACCCTGGACAAAGAGCGGGAAAGTAGTCCAAAATTGAATGTACCATAAAACGAGTTCTGCAATTCTAGTTTGATAAGAAAAGGCTGAGGTGAACACTTAAAGAGCATTGCACAAAGAAATTAAAGGAAACTGAACTAGCAAGCCCTCGAACCATCACCTTTTTGTCATTTTGGAGGCCATATCCCTATATGATAATTAGAAGGACAAAAGAAACTACAAGACATTTAAAAGAAAAAATGTAACAACATTGCACATGGCCCATTATGATTGTACAAGGGAGAGTAAGGAGAAGGGAGATGAGATTTGGGCCGGTGTGTGAATATATATGAAGGAGGCCCAAGGTAGAGTTCTGCAAGATTCAGAGACCTTCTATAAATATATTACAGATCAATGGGGATTGCAGACCAAAAACCGATGATAATCCATACGGAACGGAGGCACGGCTTACATTTTAGGGTTCTCTGGGTTTTGCAGTAGAAATGCTGTTTCTGAGCCGCGTGCCTTCAAAATAATAGCTAATTCAACATGGTCACGTTGTCCAGAGACGACACGCCTCACATTATCATCACAAAGAGTTTCCTGAAGCTTTTACAGAGGCCAGCTTGGCTTTACTTAGGAAGACTAATTTGGGTTCTCCCAAATTGTTCAATCTATGACGGGAACCAAGAGGAAAAACTGGTCGACTTGGTCTGCACTGAGCAATAAAAAATCCGCAAAGAATCATTTGATGGAGTTCCCTCCCTCTCCGGGGGGATACGCTATAACTCCATTTGGTTTGGTGAATAGATCACAAAATGTGTGATTCCGTAAACATATTTCTGTTCCTACTGACATGCCCCAACTCAAAAACAGAAGCGGTGCAAAGTTACCTGGTTCCTGACCGGGGTTACATAACCTTTCTTCCGATAATCGATGGATGCCGGGAGTCCTTCGAGAACGTCGTCGCCATCAAAGGTGCCGTTCGTGGGCCTGTACCGTGGAGGGACTTTAAGTCCTGTCATCAGCTTCACAATCTCCTCGCTGGTCTGGGGACACAATGTATAATACATTTCTTCAAGATGCAAGCAAGTTATAAGTGGTTTATGTCCTTGATTTATCAACTCACCATGTCACCCAAGCGGTTCATCCCCAATTCATAAGTGTGCAGACCCAGCTCATACTGTTGATTATGGGTCGTGATTAATTTTAAATTTCTTTCCCAGATCTGACGTCTGTAGTACTCATCTACCTGAGGACAAAGATTATATATTTATCATAATATAATATATATTAATATAATAATAATAATATATATTTACATAAAATAATGGAGTATTTCAGCCATTACAGGATTTGTTTTTTGTTCACTTTTTCCCCCCAAAACATTTATATTTATTTTTTTACTATTAAAAGGCAGAACCCTGTGGTTTTGTAGCGCCTCTCGGCATCCATAATTACCCGGCTGTTATATTGCTTTAGGTGAGCTTTTTTCCACGATTCCCACTCAAAATCCAGCGTGCCATTCTGATGCAGTCTGGCATTTACTAAGGGAATCGACAGGGCCAGGAGGTAAAACAGGTACATTCTGCAGAAAAAAAAATAGCAAGTGTTACGGATATTCCTTTATAGATCGGGAAATCCTGGAGAGGTCACATGTATGGGGGGGTCACAGACTAACCCCTGCCCAAAGAAAGAGAAAAGAGACCCAGAGATGGGGAAGCAGCCTTCCACTCGGAGACTCCAGGTCAATCCTGGCTACCTCGCATGTATGGGGGCGCAGATAGACTGAATTCTAACCCCAGCTCTCAGAGGCTTAGGAACCGGTTTGGTTCGTTGACCCAGTAATAGGAATCACGTGCCTTCTTCTGTGTTATGGCTTTGTTTAATTAACACATCTCTTTGCGCCATGTGTTTTTCTTTTATTCTAGGTCTTGTGATGCGTACGGGATACATTTTAGAATTCTGCTTCCTCATCTTTCGAGACCACTCAGGGGTCACGGAGGGACGGGCCCGTGGCTGGCCTGCATGCACACATCTGGATGCATTTAGAGGCGCTCTATGCATGAGTGAGCGAAAGGAATGAGCCGGGGGGGGGGGGGGCTGCACAGAAAAAGTGCAGAACAAACAGATTTATAACTTTCCAACAAGTCCTCGGCAAAGGAACAGGCAGGACTAAAAAAATAAATGAATACATCATGAAATAAACATGTGTTATGTTAGATATAAACAGAACTTAACCCCCTTATTTTTTCCTCATTTTTCCCATATGATCAGCATCATTCCTTTTTCACGTTTGGGGCACACACAAAGTCATACATATTACGGAATAATCAATGAAACGGTGTGCAAACATTTTTCTTACATCTAATTATCCTTTTTTGTTTGTTTTTAAACAGGGGAAAAAAACCCTCTTATCTCCTTGCCTGCTGATCACACAGCGATCAGGAGTCTGAGCTCCAAAGCCCTGTTCACAATACGCGAGATCAGCAAGACGGGCATCATCAGCTTCAGACCCCATAGCGTCTCCACCATACTGACGGGTCCTTTCATCGGTGATACCGCGGGAAGGGAATGCTAGAACTTGGGTTCCGGAATTCATACATTTTTCCCTCCTGGTGTCCCTCTTTCCACCCTTGTGCCCCTCTTTCCATCCTCTGATGCCCCTCTTTCCACCCCTGTGTCGATCTCTTTCCATCCTCTGATGCCCCTCTTTCCACCCCTGTGTCCCTCTTTCCATCCTCTGATGCCCCTCTTTTCTAGGACCTCGGAATGTTTACTGGGTATGAGGGTATCGCTGGGTTCTAAAGCCCGAAATGCCCCAATAATGTGTATAGAAACTGGTTTTGTACCTTTGTAGTCTCATACATGTAGGCTCGGCTGCGATGTCATCAAAGACAAAAAAAATCCATAAAAATACATTTACAGGCCAGATTTACATAAACTAACTATACCCTCCCCTGGGATATCGTCACCCTATAGAGTTTACCCGGATATACTTTTGTTCTAATTCTTTTAAGCTGTTTATGACCACAACAAAAAATATGAGAACTGAGAAGACAAAGAATCGTATTTTTCGATCAGGTTTCTGATTAGAGGGAAACAGAAACTAGACGTTCCTCTTCTGGTGTAACGTTGGAAATTCTACACGCGTTGCTTTTATGACCCGACTGATTGAGGAAGACACGCCAATAAACTAGTCCCAGAGCTTTATTTTATAGGAAGTATGGATTGTTATACTTTTTTTATATACATGTGACCCAAGCAGGCAGAGATTCTGCATCTAATAAAAAAAAAAACTCTGAAAGGTGAGTAAAACTCTCTTAAAGTGGAACGGTCACCTTAACAGCTTTAAATAATCTTTAAATTAACTTAGACATAACATAAATTGCACTGTGTAATATTCAAATAAATATCATTGCATTCAATTATAAATAATAATACAAATAATAAAAATATTAAATTAATAGAAAAAAACCAAAACATTTTTCTAGTTTTTATGGAAACTCCCAGATAGCTCTGGGATTCCCCAAACATAGAAGCAAAAGGTGATGATTGCTCTGCTCTAAAAAACAAAAAAAAAATATATAAAAAAACCCTCATAATTTCAACAAAAAACATAGTACTGTAACAGCTCAGCCTGCAGGAGTAGTACGTTTAATGCCAGGATGTTGGCGATGGTGGTAACCATAACACTGTATGGCTGAACTACAGGAAATAACTAAGACTTTGTAAGTTTGTTACAACATGTTTAAATGTTTGTAGAGACAAACAGATATTCTGTCTATTAAAGCTCTATGTACCCCCTGCTTCTTCTTATTTGTGTTCATTTTTATGACCCTTTGTGCAGCACTACAGAATCTGCTGCCTCTTCTATTAGAGCTCTCTGTACCCCCTGCTTCTTCTTATTTGTGTTCATTTTTATGACCTTTTGTACAGCACAACAGAATCTGCTGCCTCTATATAAATAAAAGACGATAATAAAACTAAACTTTTTCATAACTCTATATAGTAGACAAAAGAAAATTGCACCTGGGGTATGAAGGAGTGTTCCTGACGGCAGAAGGTCCTCTAAGCCACTTTGCAGCTATCACAGTTCTGTTATACGGATTCTTGTGGGCTGGCCCTTCACAGGAAGCTCCACAAAAACAAAATAGGGAAACTTGGAAGGCAGTATGTAGAGACGGGGATTTTGCGCCTGAAAAAAAAACCATAAAAAAAAAAAAAAGAAACTATTCCGTTCTTGTGATTTCGTGCTGCTGGAACCTCGGGAAGAGGAAAAAAAGAAACACAAAACGTTAATTTCTAAAGTCAGCAGATCTTTAAAGTAAAACTATGATTTGTTTCATATGTAACAATTGTGTAATAGCTGCAAAAAAAAAAAAAAAAAGTATTTTCTTTGTGTTTTTCCCCCTTTTTCTATAGTTACATCACGTGAGATTAGCCCCTGTCTGTGAAAACAACAGCTTGATCTCACGTTATGGCTTTGCTTCTAAAGAGCTTCTTCTTACACGTCATAGAGTTAGTTTTTGACTCATGTACGCAGTATAGATCTGTTTTTAAGTAATCTGGTTGTATATAATTCTAATGAATCCATACTGGATCCCGGGATTCATAGATTTCTTTGATTTGTTGCTCTCCTTTGAAGCTGTTGACCATGTCATAGATCTGGAATACATTAATTATCTTCCTTGGACTGTGTAGGAATAGCATGTGTTACAAGTCAGATGCAACCGTCTAAACATTTGGATCAACTCACTTTAACATTTCATTTCAAAGATTATGGAATCACGACCGCTTTTAGATATTGTATGGAGTGCAGTCAATTCCAGTGTCGTAACAGCAATGTGAATATTTAAAATCGCAGCAATCATCTGACGTTACCTTGTGTTTACACAATAGGACCTGGTTTAGAAGGTGATCCAGGTCAAAATTCTAAATGAACTTTTGGGGCGTCTCTCTCCAGCCCTTTTAAAGCTGCTAGCTGCTGTTTGGTGGCAAAGATAGCACATACAAGTGTGGTGACATAAGTATTGTTGTCAATGTTTTAGCCAGTTGAACTCTTCCTGTATTACATGTCTTTTGATATGTTAACGAGGGCACACCTACAGTGATTCAATATGCCTGTGGAATGAAAAATCTTAGTTCAGTTTCTCTCTGCCCACCATCCTGCATGGATGGGGTAATCGGTGGTGTGCTGGGTTATGTTGGACCTTTAGGTTGCAGGTTAGTCTTGGAAAGTGTTGCATTGTATGTTGGGCTGTCACTCATTTATTGTATGCTACTGTATTTCTGTCTCTTATTAAATATCTGTTAAATGTAGACGAACCTTTGTGTTATATTTTTATATTTGGTTTAAACACCACAACAAGTAGTTTGGAGGCACTGACATGCTGTCTGGGCACAAAAAGGCACACACAAGCAGTTTGGGGGCACTGACAAGCTGTCTGGGCACAAAGATGGCACACACAAGCAGTTTGGGGACAAGGATGGCACAGGCAAGCTGTTTGGGCAAAGATGACACAGGCAAGACAAGCAAGTTGTTTGGGGTCAAAGATGGACCAGATGAGCTGCTTGGGGGTAAGATGGCACTGATAAGCTATTTGGGGGCAAAGCTGGCAAAGCGTGGGACACGTTTCTTGGTGATGTCGGTGGTTCACTAAGCTCCCACTGTTAGGACATACACATAATGCACAAGAATAAGCAATATTCTGGTTCCGAAAAAGCAGCCAGATTCAGAGGGTAGAAACAGGGACTTTATTTCACGATGACCAAGGGTTACAACGCGTTATAAGACCACCAGCTGGAGACTGAAGAATTCTTTTTCAGATGAGGTTACATCATCCAGAAGGTATAACAGAGATTTTTCAGGATTCTCCTTACATCACCGGGAAGCTGGCGAGGTTGGCGATACCACATGCGTTCTTCTTTTCTCTTGCCATAAGAATGTAGCCTTTCCTACCCCACTGTTCACCCCAACTAAAAAAAACATAAACCCCCCCAAAACAATCTGTTATGATATGTATTTCTAGATGTTCCCAAGGGAGATGCTTCATACTCAAGACATTGAGCTCTCCTTTGTTCTACTGAATGTTACGGCTACATTGTTTCCACACATTTAATTTAGAAATATATACCAATACGACGATTGAGAATATGTTGGCCCACTAAAAGGTATCGCTACCATCTGTATAATCTGTTGTGGTCATTACAGAAAACCTGATCATGCTGCATACATTGAAAAGAATTGTCAAAATGCATAACATACTAATTATTAATGTGTTTGGTCATCAAATTTCCAGGCAGAGTGCCTATTTAATGTTGTTTTTTTTTGCAAAAACATATTCTTTGAACAAACACACAGTTTATCATGATTTAGTTTATAAGGCAGGAAAGGCCCTACACCTCCTACAGCACACTTTTACGAATTTTGTACCTGTTCTTAATGATCCAATGCTTTGTTCCGTTTATATTCCCGTAACCGACAGCCAGTACAGCATGATTGATGCCTTCGGGGTCGCAGTTACTGTCATAATATACCCCTAAGGAGACAGCATTTTAGGGGTGTGGTTAGAGGTATGGCTAGGGGCGGGGCATTAACATTACATTGGTTTCTATACATACTATTGGGGCTTTTAAGGCTGTAGAACCCTGTGATGCCCTCATACCCAGCAAACATCCTGGGCACCTAGGAAGGTGGGGGGGGCACAATGTATTTAGAGGGGTAGAGGTATTTAAGACTGTACCTCCTAAAGTGGGACACTTGGTAAGTATGGTAAACCTTTTGGTCTCCACTGCAGAAAGAATCCTTTCAAGCCCATTACAGGAACCATAACATTTTTGGAGGTCCACCAGCACATTTTGGAGTCGTGACCTAAAGACTGACCTCCTGCGTCAAGACTGAGAGTCAAGCTGCACACTGTAAATGACAGAGGGGGTTTAAGGAAAGATCAGAGGGCTATTAATGCCAAGAAGTGGTGAACCTGGTTCCTGGGTTTTCCTGGTCGATCCATGAAGTTGGTGGGACGGAGCAAAGAAAATTAAGTAGATAATAGCAACGTCAAGTATATAGGCCGAGGATGCACAGTGTCATTTGTTAGCCAACATGTTTCTCACCTTTGCTGTAGAAGTGGAAGGAAGGGAGGCTGGCATCGATGCCGACCGACACTGGTCCAACCTGTGCCACCGCTCTCTTCAAGGCTCTCTCATTTCCAACCGGGATCTCTTTGAAGCCTTTACAAGTGGCCGCTTTGCCTGTTGGGTTGTACAGACAGCCTTCGTCCTACAGGATAAAGATCATTGTTTTATCCAGGAAACAGGTTAGCGTGACTTTGGTGCCTAACGAGCTACCTCTCCATCAGTTTAAGGCTAACCCAATGCAACATTTTCCACTTTTTAGCCACAGTTCCATTGAAGTAGCTTCTTGGTTTTTGGAGACCTCCGGCAAACAAGTCCTTTCTGTTGATCACTCAGAAAAGACCCCTCATGCAGGGCCAGCCCAAGGCAAAATGCCGCCTGGGCGAATTTTAAAATGACGCCCCCCCTTATCTACCCTTCCTCTCCCTCCGTCCCTGCGGCCCCCCCCCTTATCTACCCCTCCTCTCCCTTCGTCCCTGCCGCCCCCCCCTTATCTACCCTTCCTCTCCCTCCGTCCCTGCCGCCCCCCACCCAGCATTACAAGCCGGCACCGAGACCGAACAGGAAGACTCGCCGCAGAGGAGAGAGCGAGGGGCGCCGAGCGGGTACTGACAGCTTGGTAAGCGAAAACCACTCGGCACCCCTTTCTCTTTCTTTCGCTTTAAAAAAAAAAAAAGGGCTTGGGGCGGCAAAGTGCCGCCCCTTCAAAAGTGCCGCCTGGAGCGGTTGCCCCACTCAGGTCCATTGTCGGGCTGGCCCTGCCCTCATGCCTCTAATATTAGTGACTACACCTTCAAAAAGTCATAAAGCTCTATTAATGCGCTCACCTGTCCAATGTAGGGGTATGAAGAATCTGAGTCTATTCCACCATTGTCCCTGACGTAACCAAATGCATTGGTCATATATCCACCCTGGCAGCCGTAGTTATCTGTGTCACAGTCTACCAAGTTCTGTGGGCTAAGAGAGATCAGGGTACCCGTCTTCTTCTTCAGCTGACCCTCCAGGGCACCCACTGAGCTGAAAGCCCAGCATGACCCACAAGCTCCCTACAATGGAAGAACATTTACTGGCAGGAAACTATAATGTACTCTTGACGTGGGCTACAACCTTATACGATTTCTACTTAGCAAGGGTGAAAAGGGCAATCTCTTTACTAAAACAAAGTCGTCAGGAACATTCAAGTGCCTCCTGGTATTATAGTGGTCCATGAACGCACTTTGTCGGATTCTCATGCTTGTCATTAAATTGTTACTAAATCTAGGAAGACAACCCAGAAGGCCAACTACGCAATTTATGGACTTTTTTTTTTTTTTTTTGGGGGCCAATGGCAAAATTTGTGTAAAGCTAAATATTTATCGGTACTATTATTTACCTGGTTTTGAATTGGGGTGACATAGCCCTTTTTCCTGTAGTCTATGTATTTGGGGATTCGGGATTTCCAGTCTGGAGTATAGGTGTTGTTGGCCGAGCGAGAAGATGGGATTCTTAAGCCGGTCATTTTTTGAACAATTTCTTCACTGGTCTACAAAACAGAGAGGTGGACAGACTTAGCATCCGTACAATGAGAAGGTTTCTTCTCGTAATAGGTACAGACTAAGGTTAGGGTCCATGACCCATATTTTAAGCCATTTAGTATTATTGACTCACCATGTCTCCAAAATGGTTCATGGCCAGGTCGTAGGAATGTATCCCTTGGGAAAATTGAATATTATGGGCACGGATCATCTTTAGGTTCTTCTCCCAAACCTGACGTCTCTTGAGCTCATCCAACTGTAAATATTAACCATATGTAGCCACTTTACCCCAGAATATTGGTAAGCACAACTGCTCCTAGCAGAAGCCTTTCCAGGCTACTTGTGAACGGGATAGAATATTGCAAGGTTTACTAAAGTCGATGGGAATCAGTACCTGGCCGTTGTATTGCCTGCTGCGAGCTTTCTTCCATTGCTCCCACTGCGAATCCAATGTATCATCCAGATAGAAACCCAACCTCACCAGGGGAAGGGCAAGAACCAACAGGTAGAACCCCAGCATCGTACTGGAAGATCAAGGAGGGCTATACACATGGGGACAATATAATACTCTTTTATTCAACATTGCCGAAAAACTTCAATCAATACATTCACATATCGGAATAAACCGATATTTATAACAAAAAGGTCTGGTTGGAAATTTGCTAGCTTTCTCCAAAACGTCTTTACTTAAAATTATATTTTTTTTACTTCACTGTGTTAATAAAAACATATATTTTTTCAGTTTAAAAAAAAAAGTAATACGCCCATTAAATTATTTATATAGGCAAAATATATGCATTATATATTTTAACAAATAATACAATATTATTTTAAGACTAATCCCAGCCTTGTGACTTACCGATAATATAACTTTAACCCCATAAATTTAATTGGTGTAATTAATTATAATTTGTAATAAGGGATAGAAAACAGCCAGAGGGTCTTTGTACTCCTTACCTATGAGATGATGGACGGATTCCTCGCTGTTGCGTCTTTAGCGAGACCTCGGACTCCTTACGTCTTATACAGTTTCTGATGCGGAAGTCAAACTGGAAAATATTAATACAAGAGATCAAGTCTTCTGAATCACACGTGGAAAGACTAAAGCTTCCCACAACATTTTTATGTGCTTTTATTTAGGTTATGGAGTATATTGAGCCCTTATCTCGTCTGCCGTTAACATTATTTTTGTACGTTTTTTGGGGTAGTCCTTATATGATGAGAGAAGCAGGTGTAGGTAGGACTTACCTGGGGCTAATACGTGACTCGGGTATTTAAAGCGCACCGGACCCCGACTAAATACCCAATTAAAAAATAGGTTCTAAAATCCAGCCGATGACCAACCGAGATACCGCAAGTGGTAAATTCTGATCACTACTAGTTATACTTCCTAATACGTGATAAAGAGTATGCTTGTTGAGCAAGGAGTTATTCTGATTCCATCTAACAGAGGAAGACCAGAAGAAGAGGGACATCAGGGGCCGGAAGAATAGGGACAGAGAACTGGAAAGAGTCAGGGAGGGCAACTTACAAATGTGCCAAAACAATGATAGTTGTTTACATTTTTATCTGATGACTTCAAACTCCATTACTGGTTAATGGATGACTTTTAATTGATAAAAACAGGTTTCTAAGTTTGGGGTTCTACTAATCCATAAGCCAGTTATCTCTACAGGGTTCATGGGGAAGGATCAATTGTCAACCTTTTGTAGGCTGTCCCCCAAATGAACTTGTTTATGGACCTGCCACGACCCTGTAGAACATTACGTCACTTGGCCAATGACTCCGTAATCACATGTTTTTGGGGAACTTTAAGATGGGGTTAGGATTCATCTTCTACAGAAAACGGCTCCGGTTACACGCGGGGATCTGACTGCTTGGGAAATGTTCTGTACAGCATCTGTTTTCCATTGGAAATGAATCATCACATGATCTACAGTCACCAGACCCGATGTCGGATTGAGAAAAATATTTAATAATCATCCTTCCTCAATAACTCAGACAATACATTTCCAGGAAAGAAAGTGGATATATATTTATATATAAAAAATTATATATATAATAATATATATATATATATATATAAATAATAAATAATATATATTATATATATATATAATAAATAATATATATTATATATTTTGTCAGATGTTTTGCCATGTTTTGATAGCAATATTTGGCATTATTTGTCGGGAAAACAGCATATTTGTTACTTAAGTGTATAAAAACAATAACGTGATTATGGTTTAGGGGGCTATTTTTAGATTTGTTAATTGACTTTTTTTTGTTTTATTTTAGTTTGCGTATTACTTTTTCAAACTTGTTTTAGAGATATTACAGTTTATGGTTTTACAGCCGGGGATCCGTGCCTTGTGTGGAAAATCCCGCATATTTTAGACACCTGCCCACCTTAGATTACCCGCCGGGTTCTAATTTAAATCTCATGCTAGGTCAGTGACCCACATGTATGCACCATCAAGGCTTTATTACAGGAAGGCTTCGCCACAAGTAAACTTAAAGTTGAATTATTCGCTTTAATGTGTAGTAAATATATTTTTAATGAAACTAGAAATAGATTGGTAATTGGTAATATTTCAACATGCAGTAGCAAATGAAATGTAGCCACAGCGCGGGGGTATAGTGATATCGGAGTAAGAGCATGAATGTATTTAAAACTTTAGTGGGTATCCTGGTTCCCCCTAGTGGCAAAGAGGGAGAACATTATATATAGAACAATATTTATAAAATATAAAAATTAAAATATATATTTTTTTGTACCGAGGCTTTAGGCAGCATTTCATCCACTACCAGTTGTTTTCTTTGTCCCATTTATGAGCTCGAGAGGAATTCTGTTGATCGAGTGCCGGCGTATTGTGGACGGAGCAGCCCTAGAAACCTTGCGCAGCCAGCGTGGGAGCCTGCACAGGTCCCTTTTCATTTTCTCATGCGAGGAGGCGTGAATACCAGGCTGAAAATTGTATTCATTTTAGGGGACTTCTTGTGGGAAATTCATTAAAATGTAGGATTGGCCCGAATTTTTTTTAGCCATTAAATCACCCGTTCAGTCTCTATTTTACAATTTTAGAAGAAAAGTTCAGACTTTAGATCAGTATTTATTGATGCTTAATGGTTTTTGTAAATATCATCTTTTTAGATTTATTCATTCTTTTCAGTCTCTGAAAATTTCTAGGTATTTCAACTGTAACACATAGAGTGTTCAGTTTTAATCTACAAATAACTAACATACATTAAGCCCATTGTCCTCCATTTTTTTTCAATGAAATTGTGAAATTTCTCTGGAAACATTCACAGGTTAACAGTTTAGAACTACTGGAAATACCAGTAGTTCCCATTTCCTACAATCTTTGAAACATAAGAGAAGAATAGTTGATAGTGAACACCTTCAGATGGTTGGAATTGAGCCGTAGTTTGCTATTCCACAATGGTTGTAGTGGTTTCTGGCAATCTTAATGTATCCTCCTTCACCAAAATTTGTTCCCCAGCTGGGAAAAAAAAAGAGAAGCACAAAGCCAGCAATCATCCGAGTGTGTATCCATCGTGGCGGATTGTGTACTCTGTGCATAAATGTATCTTTTTTACCTGTTCTTCACCAACCAGTATTCCACTCCGTTGTCGGCTCCGTATCCAATCACGAGCATGGCATGGTTTGTTTCTGTGTTACTGCACTGTGGGTCATAATATACACCTGGAACCATAAAAGGTATTTTACTAAACACAAATAAGCAAGAAGTAATAACATTGAATTGTGTATGGCCTTTAAAAGGCCTTACATGAGAACTGTGTCCTTTGAATCACGAGGTCCAGGGCTATTGCGTATAAAATTCCTGTTTAGAGAAGCAATGGTTGTGTATTAGTTGAATACCTGCTTTATACATGTAGAAGGACCTCCTACTGGCATCTATTGCAACAGACACTGGCCCCTCGGTGCCCACGACAACCTTCAGTGCCTCTTCATTGGCATAGGGTAGTTGTTTGAAACTGGTAATGCCAATGGCTTTGCTAGTTGGGTTATAACGACAAATGCCATCCTGAAAATAAGAAGGAAAGAGAACTTGATATCGCTGCGCCCGCGCATGTGGTGTCAATGACCCCAGAAGTGGATGTGATCTTCACCGTGGGGAAGGACCACCAACCCTGCCCGGGACACCAGCAGCTCTAGTAACAACTCTGGCTCTCCATCCCCTAAAAAGACAAGTGTCCATGCAGGATGGTGAAACCTTTATCAATGCAGAAGCCCCCCGGGACTAAACTCAAAAGATCCTGGAACATGCACTTCTATCTGTGAATATTGATTACCTTTCCTTCAAATGGATAAGTGCTGTCCAGCTCAATACCATTTTCTTTCATGTATCTGTAGGTGGCTACCAGGAAGCCGCCTTTGCAGCCATTATTCCCATAGTCGTGGGAACAGTCCAGCAGGTTCTGGGCGCTGAGAGAGGCCAGCTTGCTTTTCCTCTGTTTCATCTGACACTCCAGAGCTCCGACACCGCTGAACGCCCAACTACAAGCACAGGAACCCTGTAAGAGAACATCAGATCTTTGTGATCAGCGATCAACAACCCACAGTTAGGTTGATCATTTATTTTCACTGAATTTATACATTTTATACTGTTCAACATAGTTCTGTATCATAATCTTCGGAAGTACCTACCTGGTCCTTTACATTGGTCACACAGTTTTGATTCCTCCAATCCATTGACTCTGGTACGCGTTTATTTGCCAGATCCTGTGCCAGTTCAGTTGTGTTGAATATGGACATTTCTGAAGCATTGAAGCCAGTCATTGTGGTAGCCACCTCCTTGTCTGTCTAGGTACAAAGGACAAATGTGACCATTAATATTGTACATTTTTCACATTTTGTCTCTAATGACCGCATCTACTATCTAATATGCTACCACCTCAGGCAATTTCCCAGTGGGTGTTGTGGAAAATAAGTCACAGGATAAGGTGGGCTCACCATGTCTCCTAGATGGTTCATTCCAACCTCATAGCTGTGAAGTCCCATTGAATACTCGAGATTATGGATCATGATAAACTTCAGGTTCTTCTCCCAGATCATACGTCTGGCAAGATGTGTATCCTGTAAACATAAACCTAGTTATTAACCCAACAGATAGACGCCATTGGTATCATGGTATAACCATTACACTGACCTGTGGATAAAAAGGCTTGAACAAATACTCAAGTAACAGATACTTCTTCAAAGAAGGAACAGAGGAAACCAGAAATAGCCTTGGAGGAAAGATTGTAGGATACAACATGATAGATTTCAGGTTTGTTGGGAACATCTACTCAGTAGACGAGAGTCAGTTGGTTGAGTCCACCCTATGCCTCAAATAAACATGGACAATCAGATCAACAGTAGCCTGAATGATAGATACTCTCTCATATATATTTAAAGATTTCAAGGAGGCATAACATCAAAGTGGAGAGGAAAGCGCTGGAAACCCATAAAACCGTGTAGTCACCTTTACAAAGATTTCAAAGCACTTACCTCATTGTCGTAATCTTTGCGATGGGTCTTCAGCCATAATTGCCAGTGATGATCAAGGCTGGGATCAGGAATGCTGCGCACAGAAACCAGCATGGCGAAGAGTGAAGCGAGACAGATTCCGTAAGAGACCATTGTTCCTCGAAATCCTGTGATCAGATTCTAGAACTTTAGAGGAGAGTTTGGGTGAAGGAAAATAGTCTGATTGTAGAACTTTAGAGGAGAGTTTGGGTGAAGGAAAATAGTCTGATTGTAGAACTTTAGAGAAGAGTTTGGGTGATGGAAAATAGTCTGATTCTAGAACATTAGAGAAATGTGGTTTTGGTGATGGAAAATAGCCTGATTTTATAAATGTAAAGAAATTGAGAAATACAAAATAACGTGAAGATCTAGGCTAGAATTGCTCAAGGACAACCCATTGATTATGACTAATATTTTACGATCATCTGACAAGAGTACAGCCTGATCTGACAGACTGCAACATTAACAAACTCACCTGTGCTCAATCAGGGGGATCCTGAAAATAGGGGCATTTAGGAGTACTTGAAAACCACCTGTTCATTTTTAAAACAGTGTTATGATTGGCCTAAAGGAAGCCTGAAAAAGTCAACGTACCTCAAAGAAAAGAAGGAATATCCCAGCCAGCAGGTGAAGGAAGAATTAGTGCCGTCCTTAGTGGGTATGCAGGATTTATAGCAGAATATATGCAAATTAAAGTAAAATAATCCCACCAGCCAATCAGATTACACGAGCTAGGAGTCCCTCAATGAAGTTACTTTCCTATCTTTGGATAGGGACCAGATCGAGTTTATGATAAATCCAACAATTCAATAGCACTTGAAATATTTGGAGTTTTAGTTGAAGTACATTTAAAATATGACCAAGGAGCCAACACAAATGAGAAAATAAATACATGAATGGCACAAAAAACAGATATGTGCCCATTATTAAAAATACATACAAATATAACGACGTCCGTGATAAAAGAAGACTTCGGGTACTTTTTAGGTCCGAGTGGGGTTTTATTTGGGGGGGTGGTGCGTGGAGAGGGGTTCCAGGTACATATACGAGGGACGTTCAAAAAGCGTTCGCACTTTTTTTTTTTTTTTTTTAATATAAAATACATATAAAAGTGCGGAAACTTTTCTGACGTCCCTCGTATAATACAATATAAAAAGGAAATCTGAATTTAAAAAAAAATAGCCACACAAGGTCAAAAATGGCTGTAAATCTTGAGGCCACCAAACACATTAAAGGCCAACACAGTTTAATGCTTCTTGTTTGGTAATCTGTAGAACTGTTTTGGAGATAGTTAACCTTGTGGAAGCCCAGACACACGTCTCAATGTGGCAGGGCCGATATTACTTATCCGATTACCTGTACGGAAGTTCTCTGCCTTCTCCTCCCAGACCTTTACATTGCATGGGTAAAGTCCACGGAGGTACAGACACCGAATTTGTTGCTGGAAAGATCAACGTACGCCTTGCTTCTTCCAAAGGCAGGACTACATTTTGATGTCGTGGATAGGGTTTTCGGGGCTATGTATGTGAAGAGGAGAGAGAGGCGGCCATACAACCCTGGGTGACCTACTTAAGGTTCTTGGTCAAGTGGCAAAGACGGGAAGGGGCACAGACGAGAAGCGGATGAGGAGAAAAGCTTGGGAAGTTGAGGGTCTAAGACGCATTAGGAAAAATTATATACAATTGCTTACGACACAGTACTAGCATGTGGGCAGGTAGAGGGGCAATCGATTGGGGGCTTTCTTCATGGGCGAGTTAGGGTGCTGTGAGTATGATTGAGAGAATTAATCTTACTTACACAATGTGCGCATAAAGAAGGAAACTCAAAACAGAATGAGAACCGGTTAAGTGCCAAGTCAAACACCAAGCAAGACATCTTAAATTCAGTTTTGACCCTTGTCCCCTTGAATCTCTTGCCAGTCCATCCTTGACTAGGAGGGTCATCGCCAATATAGAGCTTGTTATTGATATCCATGCCAGTTTCACCCAGATAAGAACGTTGGCCAAAGAACAACAATGTGATATGAAGAGTAACTTTTAACCAGAAGTACCTCGTACTTTACAGAGAACTCTGCGATGAGGACACGGGCAGCCTTAACACCAGATTACATCGATCTCACACGCAGTAATAAGTCAGGACACAGACAGCAGTATCTATAGATTATTCCCACATCATATGGGCATTCATTAAACTGCAAACGCTTGCAAATTCATCTCAGACGCAGCTTTTCCTTTTTCTACTTACAGAAGCTGAAAGCCGGCAGTGTTCATTCCGATTAAATAGCAATAGACGTTGAGACGCTTTAATGAACACAGAGACCTTTCCAAGGAGTGAATGGCCACTTCTGAGCCTGTAAGACACTTCACCATTGGGGCTTGTTGCCCTCGACAGCATTTTTTGGCTGTTCTAACTGTCGGCCCTTCTGTTGACTTATGGACTGTGAAGGAATGCTTGCACAGAAAATAACATTCCTAGAATGCCCTTAATGCGAGCATCACGCAAAAAACACATCCCATAAGAATACATCATAACCAAAAAACATCGTTCCCCTATCCTCATTAAATTGAAGCTGATCCTCGTCTACAGAGCCCTTAACAACACGGTGCCCCTATATCTCTGAAAACTCTCCGCCGTCTTCGTTCTTCTCACGACTTAAGTCTCTCTTCAGTAGTTACCAATGCTTCTTGCTTGTGTCTCCAAGATCCCACCTGCGCTGTACCGATCGCCCGGAATCCCTTAGAGTCTTCTAGACCTATTCTAACTTGAGCACCAAAGGCCCAGACAGTCAAGAAGCTTACAGTCTATCCAACGAATACGGTCAACTACATCTTGAATCCATCCTCCTCACGTTGGAGATCTCTGGCCCACCGACTTCTCCACATCTCCCTCTCTCCAACCTAATTATCCTCGCCCAGTTCCTTTCCTTCCATCTTGTTACTCTCCAACCCCGTAACAGATTTTAACCAGGAGTCAGACTCTTTTCCGCAATATGTTAGTATCACATTTTTTACGCTGTCCACATTAACGCTGGGTTCATTTTTACAGTACTTGATCATGAAAGTGCATGGGGATTGCGTTCGAAGCAAGCGCATGAACAACCCAACACAGCGTGTGTACAGATCGGATTCACGGGTGCGATCTTCTCATTCCTGTACTTTTGCATTACTCACTTACAGATATTTTCATAGACTGTTCTACCGATTTTGGAAGTAAAACCTTGGACAAATGAAAAATAGACTTTTGCTCCCTGGCATCTTGTTTTTAAAAGGAGTCCCCCCAATGTCCTCAACGTACGGGATATCTTCCATTGTTCATCCATTCTTCATAGGGGGCCACCAATTCCAAGAGTGGAAAATGTCTCCTGAAATGCCTCCTTTTAAACCATCCCTCATCAAATTCAACCATTTGGTTCCTTTGACCACTCGTACGTTTTTTTAAATGTTATTTTTTAATTTTTATGGATATGCTAATTCAGATAAATCAGCAAGAGATCAGAACTTTAGGCTTCTGTAAATTATAAACGGAACCCTTACAATTGAATGTGTTAAAAAAATGTAATCTTTTTCTTGTATAGTCTGATCGTAGGCTGCATTAAGTAGTCACGTAATAATAAAGTGACCAATCTCAGAAGAAACACTTCCTTCCCACTTAACGTTGAATGAATTTGAGCACTTTGAGTACATTTTAAAGGTTAAACATTATAATTGTGTGTTATTTAAAAACATGCTTTTTTGGGGGGGGGGGGCCAGAACGCTTTCCTTTTTCATTCTGCGCCCAATGGCCCACGCATCACATCTGCTTGACGTTGCTCTTCAGCGTAGAATCTATCGGGTCCCTAACAGCTAAGATGAGGCTCCCCAGACCTCTTAAATATAACACTTTGTGTGCCAATATAGTAATATTACGTACTTGACCCCCCCCACACACACCATCGTAACTCAAGGAAGTAATAAAAATAAGAATACTGAAACAGGAGCAATTGAAAATTATCATAAAATTATATTATTTCATACTGTATACACATAAAACAATTTGCACAAAAAGAGAGCTGTGAAGTAATTAAAAGGCGTAAAAATACACGGTTTTCCGCTTTTCTATTTTGTGTTCCTCTGGTGGCCAAGCATACAAAATGAGGCTTTGGGATAAGTCCGGTCGCAAGAACAGAAGGAGATCAAGGCCAGCTAATGAGTACAAAGAAAAAATAGACAAAACGTGATTTCTGGTTAAATATATCTGCAACGAAGAACATTTTTCTTGTTACTAACAGAAACATGAACCAAAAAGGGGTTATCGGTTCCTTTAACATTAAAACACATGAGATTCCGCATACAACCCGACCATAAGGGATTCTAAAACCAAGTTCTGCCCCCCCCCCGGATATAAAATTGATGATTTGTTTTCTTTTAAAATAATGTGAGCTCCACTTGTAAAATAAGCTTACATTTTCTTTAAACACAATGAATTGTGCAAACAAACAAAAAAAGCACCAATGTAAAAAAAAAAAAAAAAAAAAAAAAAAAAGCCGACACGTTGGGTACAGATGCCACGGTCGCTCTTATTTCAGGGGAAATGCTAAATAAATCTCTTCTGCACGATGTGGTGTGACGTTTTTGTTTCCCGATGTCTGAATTAATAAAAGATCAGAAAACCAAGCGTTTACGCTGAAAAGCACTGAATGCAAATTCGATTTAAGGAAGGAAAAAAGTTTTGGGAGCGCTCAATAAACTCTATAAAAACTAAGTGTCGGAGGGAAGGTCATTGCGTTAAAACGTACCTAAACACTCGTCTGTTACGAGTCAATTAGAGCCCTTCCCAAACTCAAAGGATCGGGGGTTCTGGGCAGCGGGATTCGGACTATATGTGGAAACTGGGGCCAATGAAATATTGTACTCGTCCTAAACGCTCAGGTTAATGGCGGGGGGGGGGGGGGGGTACTAGGGCATAGTCTAAGTGCTACCACAGCAGCCCACCAACGTGATCTCCAGCCTTGGCCAGGAGGAATGCCGGTTTCTTTTCACCTAAAAGAGAGGCGGGAAAGGATAATAGGCCTCAAAGTGTAAATTGATGGAGATGAGTTATATCACAAGCACAGAGACCTTTATGAGGTCACCGTCACTCCGTTAAAGGCCTCCATATATAAAAATACAATGCTTCTTCCTTTTAACGAAGAGCAACAAGACGAGACCGGCTGGAGTCTCCCCTCCAGTACCTATCCTTATTACTGGAGAGTCCGGTGTTCTGCATCTGTCACTGATATCTTCCTTAACTGGAAAAACCCAATAATACTCCAAAAAAAAACAAAAAAACAACAAGCATCTGGCCTGTATGCCCCCCCGCCCTCCAAACAAAAGCCAAGATGGTTACACAAAGAACTCCAAGCTACACAAATCCTTCAAGTTCAGGACCTGGAATTGGTGCTATACCTCGGCGCAATTGACCGATAGATATGTGAACCCGTCAACGACAAGTTAAGCAAAATGCTTCCTGACATCATAAAAAGGCACCAGCTATGACTGATTATCTTACGCAAATGTTATCCCTGATAGTCAGACCCTAAGATTGATTGCCGGCGGTTTCGCTTATACGTCTGTGCCAGAAACCGCAAGCTCGATCACCTGCAAAGTCTACAAATGCTACGATTCTACGACTCCATGAGTGCTGCACTGTCCCATCCCAACGTTCTGAAAGCCCGATCGAGACCGCTGCGCGTCGTAGAAAAAGAAGATGGGAGGCGTGAAACATGGGGTTTAAAGCTGGTGAGGACCGGAGGGTGGCATCACGCGGCCACTCTTCACGTTCTTACAAAAAAAGGCAGTTCTGCGGTGTCCCTGTAATCGGCCGGCCGTCCTCGTGGCTTAATCTCTCGTTGTCATCATCACAAGCGTTATTCTCGCTTCTCTGGAACGTTTGTCAGACGGAGAAAGAAGAGTTTAAAGCCACCGACGGCAGGAAAGCGAAGTTGACGCTGGTTTCTAAAATCACGCGTTTCATCCCTTGTTGCTGCGACTTATTTACTCAGCGAAGGACTGGAACATGTTGAGCTCGGAGAATTCCTCGTTGTTGTAGCTCGCGCTCTGATCTCCCAGTATGGACAGCATATCCTGGGACACGGCAAGGAGAAGAAGAAACGTTAAGTGTACCGTTTTAGCGAGGCGCCTGGAACAAATGTAACCAACAGCAATGAATCGCTCAATGGCGTCAGGTGGCTTGGCTCGGTTCAGCCATGAACCATTTCGCTTAAAGCAGGTCACCAATGTTACATTTTAACATCATTACAATATAAAACCAAGGGAAATCAGGCTCTGGGTATGTCAGATGTTTAATATTCTAAAATGCAATTACAATAAATAAGGTTGCAAAATGTTTAACCTAAAATCCGTAGTACTGGTGTTTTTTAATCAACCGGCCCATGGATTTGAGGAGGAGCGTTCAGATTTAGAGAGTCGCGCATTCGCTTACCGGGAAGACCTCAGACTGGTTGGATTGTGGCTGAACGTGAGGGTCTGCTGTGGTCTGTCCATGATGTGGACCCTGCCACTGGGGCCACACTCCAACTGCGTCCGCGGGCCGTGTTTGGAACTGACCTCGCGGCTGTCCCACCTCGGTGGCTGAGAAGAACACAAGATTTACCGTACAGATCCGGTCTGTTATTTTCTGTTGTAAAGGTGGAAGAAACAGACTGTTTCGGGTGGACATAAAAGAAGTTTGATTTACCGAAATTGGAGGCGCGGCTGGCTATGTTGGGGTAGACGGCTCCAGCAGGAGAGGAAGTTGAGCTCTGCGAGGACAGCGGGCTGAAGTTGGCAGGTGTGGTCTGAAAGTTGCCCATTCCAAACTGTGGGGACTGAGTCTTTGCTGTCTGTGGTGGTACCTGCTGAAGATAAACCAGAGCGCATCTCGGCCGAGTCAGTAAATTTGCCCGTACAAAATCAAACCAACCATTTATTTTCCCCTTTAAGAAACACGATAAAGGGTTAAGAAACAGTTTCTGCTGCTATGGCAACACTGACAAGTTGGAACTGATCAGACTTGTGGGGGGGACAAAAAAAAGAAAATTGGGCAACAGTAAGGTGCACTCCGCCATTTGTATTTTTCAGATAAGCATTGCGTCACATCAGACATTTAAAGACTGGAGCCTTTACATCAGAAAAGAGGGGCATACTAGATGATGGGCCGAATGGTTCTCATCCGCATACGGTACGAAGCATGTGAAGTGCTGGTACCTGTGCCGTGAAGGAAGGTCGGGTTCCTGAACTCCAGTTGGTCCCGGTGACCTGGGTCGGGCTGGTGTGCCGAGATATCTGAGCCAAGATCTGCCCTGCGGACACAGGCTGCTGGATAATGTTGGCGGGAGGCACCATGCCACCGCTCCTAGAAAGAATAGAGCAGTGGGTGAGGGAAGTTGTATCACAAAACATCGACTTATTCTCTCTCTCTCCCAGCAGCAGAAATGTTAATATTCACTATCGCTGCGATATCCCCAGGATGACATAGTATATTCCCTATAGATGCGTCATGCCTTCTGGCCTCATGCCAGAGATTGCTTCTAGAATTAAAACGGAGATATTGTGGTAAGGTTAGCCCTGAGTGCTATGGCAAAAGGCCAGAGAGGAGGACATGGAAGATGCACAAATAAGCCAAACAGGGAGAAAAGGTAGATGCACTGGAAGAAAGTGTCCAGAAAGGTTCCCAGTTATACAAGTTCCCAGTTCAGCATCTGATCTACAGTACCCCCCAATAAGTCTTGACCACATTTCCTTTCCCCATCACTCACCTGAAGCTATCGACCGGCCGAGGTGCAGGCGGGAACGTACTGGCCGGCGGGAACAGTTGCTGGTTGCCCGAGACGCCGCTGGCGTTGAGTGCTTTGTTCTGGTCTGCAACGCAAATATTTGATCATATCCCCCTCCTTCAAAGTTACAAATGCCTAGTGATCAACTGGGATGTCCGAACAGCACCGGAGCCACCAATAGCGACATTTCAACTTAAGAAGCTGTCACTTCAATGAGAAGAAAATCTCAAAATATGTGGTTTCGTTAAAGCACTCCGATAAAGCGTTACTGTCAGGCAAGAAACGGCCGTCATTAAACGGAGCATAAAGTTACCTGGATTGATGCTGTTGTACATTTCAGCAAATCTGGGGTCTCTCTCCTGTCCATAGAGAGTATCCGGCTTGTCCAGAGGTTTGCCGTGTTCTGGCACTGCTGCTGCCACAGACTGCACCGGTACCTGTCCCAAAACATAACCATTCCTTTGTAATCTCTCGCGAAAGCGGCCCATGGGTGTACGAAATCAGTACAACACCTGTATTTAGTGCTTAAAAATATACAATTTACAACAAAATAAAAACGACCACATTTGCAAATGCACCAACAGATCTAATCAGCCGCCTCCTTGTAAAGGAAGCGGACGGCTTTTATTTTATTACTATCTCTATCGTGTTTTACGTGATTACATGTTGCCGAAAGCATAGGTTGCGTTATTTGATCTTACAGTGAACACCAAGGAGCCAGCTCTGTGCTATTTGTATTATACAGGGACATAAAAATACCGGTATATTCTAAACAGGACAATAACTACACACAGAGCGTCTACTCACCTGAGTGTGGTTGTACGTGGCCATAGCATCTCTGTTGGGGACAACGTCCAGTGGAGCTTGGGGTGGCTGCTGCTGCTGCTGCCTGTTTGTGATAGAGCACAGAAACACACAATGAACAAAGCAAACCTCGGCTTTCCCTAATGGTTTTCATTCCTTAAGACAGATCTCAGGCACAGAAGTCGGGAAAAGCAGGGAAAGTCCAGACTAAGGATCTTCCAGCAGCAGAAACAAAGCCCACAAGTTTTAAAATATATTTACAGGCGCCGGACACCAGACTGAAATAAAGCTGTCGCTCTTTGCCAGTCTAAGAGTCTCCTAGGAAATCATTAATGAAAGACATGCCAAGAATTCTATGGCTTGTGATCCCTTAATGACGCAAGTTACGAACAAATATGTTTAGTTCTCTTGAACTCAAGGATAAGAAATCTAAGGCATGAGAGGATGGTCCACCAGTATTAAATGCCCATTAAATATCACTGCGCGCTTCCTCCTACAATTCTCTATTCCATACCGCCGAGGGGTTACGGAGTCACTTAACAGCAGACGACTGGGTTGGAATAATTAATCTGTGATGGTCCGCTGTAAGAACGCACTCAGAGGTGCACCCGGTACACTTGAGTATGAGACCGACCTGGCTGCCAGCTGACTTGCCCCCATATCCAACGGGTGTGCGACACTGTGCCCTAGCGAAGGTCTCTGCATGTTGCTGCTGAGGGCTGGTCGGGATTCCTGGTTAGAGTTCCTGGAGGAAATAAAAGAGAAACATATGACCGAGGGTATCGCAATAGGTCGGAACTAAAAAAATACATAAACATTTCATGAAGTCCGATCGGTCATTAAAACATTAACAGTCCGTGATCCATTTTAAAAGACCGGGGTTCATGGAACAGGATGTAGGGTAATCTCAGCTCTATAAACCTCAGACGGCCCTTCTTTAAAAGAAAGAAGGAAACTATGTTTAGTAAATTCAGTCATTTCCACATTAACCGATACAACCGTGGCATAT
The DNA here is from genome assembly GCA_029215755.1 of Spea hammondii. NCBI lineage: Eukaryota > Metazoa > Chordata > Amphibia > Anura > Pelobatidae > Spea > Spea hammondii. The sequence continues at coordinate 25,412,278 of JARDYJ010000012.1, read as the reverse complement.
AGAAACTTTAAGGAACAGCTCTGTACACGCTGGCATTTAATACTTTGTTCCACCTTAGTTACGTCACATTTCGGCATCAGACATACTTTACGTTGGTGTTGGTGCAGATGATATACTCTATCTCATCGGAGTACGGGTTCTGGAAGGTGAAAGAGCTCGTTCTCATCAGTAGCCACTCTCTGTTCTTGGACCGGAATCGGAACATAACAGAGAGAACTTGGCCTTTTAACTTCACCACCTGGAAAAAGGGAATTAAAAAGAAAAAGAACCCCAGAAAAAGGTTTATCAGTTGGGTAAGACGGATAATGACAGATGATCTGTGCTAGAGGTAATGAGGAAGACAAGGAGCATGTGGGAATAATGACAGGATAGGAGAGGCACAATTGTAAGAATCAGGCAAGTTACTCATTAAACATGCAGTTGGCTCTTAAAGGGTAATGGCCACCATTCACATGTTTTTACCATAACTAGAGCCATGGATGGATAAACTGGAGACTACTTTTCCATGGAAAGGTTGCACGTTGTAGTCTCAAGTTACCTGCTGGAAGCTGTCCCTTAAAAGCTGCTGGTCTTCTGGGTGAGCAAACTCAACAATATCCTTCCCTAAGAGTTCCTGTACAAGAGGGGAAAAAAGTGTATTTAGAAGTGAAACTCTAGCTAGTAACGTCCATTATCTGAAATTATCCAAAATCCATTTTTTTTCCCTTTCCGATAAGAGAAGTTCAGATAAGGGATACTTCCCAACTGAGGGAGGACAGGAAAGAAGTGCCTGGCCTCTCCTGTGGTCATATTATCCCTTATCCAAAATACTTCTGGTCCCAAGCATTTCAGATAAGAGATACTCAACAAGTATTAATTGCGCAGCACAAAAGTGGTAACAAAACATTGATAAACGGTCTCCAATTAAAGCTGTGCCTGTGCGTCAGAGTTCTCGATCTGGAACCTTCATCAGAACAGTCACTGAAAATGTTAATACTCATCGGCTCCTCACCTGAGGCTGGTAGCCAACCGTGGCTGCACACCTGTGATCCACGAAGGTGAACATGCCGTCCACACTGTGTCGGGAGATGAACTCAATGGGCTGGCAGATGCTATTCATGTCCGTGCAGTTGGGAGCACTGGTCACCTAAATTAAGACGTCAAAACGGAATAAGCAAGCGCTGAGTGGATATGGTGACGGTGAAAGAAACGGCTTCTTTTAAACCTTCCTTAATTTTGATGTGGGTTCTAAAAATAAGTAATTACACTGAAAAAAAGACAAAACCACTCACCTGCAACCTGCCGATGGCTACCAGGCAATACTTGCTGCTCTGTCCAGCATCTGGATCGTCTTCTGGTAGAGTGACACCTAATCAACGGCAGAGAAGATACAAGCTTTAGCCACGACGGGGAAAAAACGCAGTGTGAGAAGATCCACGGCGCTACCTCCATGCCTCTAGTTTCTAACAGGTGCTCCTCCTTTCAAATAAGCTTCCCTCCTGTACTCGGTTATTTACCTGCGGGTGGCCAGGCTTTGATGTATCCAGTACAATGCACTACCACAAACTGGGGCTCTCCGTCTTTCGATGGACCCAGGCCGTTCCTACAATACCCAACACGAAAACCTCATTACATAAGCGTGCAGTGTCAGGGAAATGCCCCATACGGTACACAGATGCCCTGGCATAAAGCCGTCCGAGCGTTACCTGCACCTGTTCCTCATAAAGCTGAGCCGGTTCATTGCAGACGGGTCAACGGGAGCATTTCCACATCTGTCAAAAAATACACACACGTATACATACATAAACGCAACGTCTGTGTAATTGTGATACATAGCATGGTCACTATATACCCCTTTAGTTGGTATTTATCGGTTATTAAAAGCCCCATGATTATTTGAATGAAAGAATTAAACCAACAACGAAGAAAATAAACGCGCATCACCTCATTCTACAAATGAACGATCTGCGGGATCCCATGCACATTCTCATTGATGACTGCTGGCCCTCTTTCTTCACTGTACCAGTTTTCAGATCCAGTATCCTGCCTGCAGAGTATGATGAGAACATATGTTGGTGGCATGGTGGAGGCGGCGGTGGGGTTAAAAGAACAGACATTCCTGGGTAACGGGGAAAGGCCGAGCGTGAACTCACCGGTCATCGCATTTTCTGCAGTGGAAAGCTGCTCTCGCAGTTTGTCCACGTCATCGGGGTGCAGCTGGTCGTATAAGGTGCTCCCGAACCACTCCGACTGAGGTTGGTTAAGGACGGGGGTTACGGAGTCGGACACGTACACTATCCTGCCCGTTTCACAGGACACCACGAACAGGAATCCGTCCGCTGCCTCTAAAATCAGGTGTTTCAGCTCCTGCACAAAGCCACGTATGAGAATGGATCACAGCCTCCGCTCAAGTCACGTATATCACAAAATACATATATATATATATGTTATACACGCATGCTGCTCTGGTAAGCTGTATATCCACAGACTTGCATAGTAATAAGATGGTACTACGATTCGCAATTCTCATCACGGAGCGTTTGGTTCTCAGAATATGGCTTTCAAGGTCCCATGATACCCACTGATTAACACCTTAACATAACGACTGTTTATTTTTTGTATAAATACTTGAACTGGGAAAATAAAATGCTTGACTAAACCACCCACAAAGGCAAGCTGTGCAAAGCCAAGGTTTTAATTGCTTCCTGATGGTAGATTCAAGGCCTCGCAGGGTTGGAAATCACCTAGAAGCCACTGGTCGGATTACAAGAGATCTGCTAAAATATATTCTTGCTAAATAAAAAGCCAGATAAAAATATTAAATAAAGAATTTGTTAATTTCCGCGCGTGAATACCCGTTGGCCGGTTTCCGCGCGTGAATACCCGTTGGCCGGTTTCCGCGCGTGAATACCCGTTGGCCGGTTTCCGCGCGTGAATACCCGTTGGCCGGTTTCCGCGCGTGAATACCCGTTGGCCGGTTTCCGCGCGTGAATACCCGTTGGCCGGTTTCCGCGCGTGAATACCCGTTGGCCGGTTTCCGCGCGTGAATACCCGTTGGCCGGTTTCCGCGCGTGAATACCCGTTGGCCGGTTTCCGCGCGTGAATACTCGCTCGCCGGTTTCCGCGCGTGAATACTCGTTCGCCGGTTTCCGCGCGTGAATACTCATTCGCTGGTTTCTGCGCATGAATACTCGTTTGCTGGTTAGTAATTTTCTGTTTGACATGTGCAGGATAAAAACAATGTCCTAAAAGCGATCTAGAACACCAGTCGGTGGCACCAGAGTTAATGTTTCAAGCAAAGCTTATGGAAACACAAATTGCCCAGAGGAACTGAGAAGGGCACTGGCATAGATGGCAAGGGGGTCATTGCTACACACCCCTGGTCCCTGATACGAGAAACATTACTTAACACACACATTTCATGCGAAGACACTTGTCTTTTTTAATGAACCCTTGAAAGGGTTCGCTGGTGGAAGACTTAAGTGCTCCTTACTTAACAGATCTGACCACATAACATCAGTAGATTCATGGCACGGACAGCGTACATTTTGACAAGCTTTTACTCCTACACATCCGATATTTTACCCGAAGCGTACACGTACCTGATCTGTGAGGAAGGAGGGCTTGTAGGTGCCGTCGGTTGGAGTGTTCCCCGTGCCACGGAGCGACTTCATGTGAGACACTGCCATGCGCAGTATGGTGAGTTTGTCTGGTTTGCGTGCGAGGGCACTACAGGTGGGTACCATGTCCGACAGCTCTGTGATGTACGCGGTCATCTTATTCCTCCGTCTGCGCTCAATCTCACTGTGGTTCTCCCTGCAACACGAAATAGAAAAAGGTAAACACGAGGGTCTGGATCTAATCGGAGCCGAGCATTTTAAGAGGAAACAAAGATTTGTTAGCAGTACCGGACCATCTGTGTTATAAACAGGCTGTGCGACCATGCCAACATGCACGACACGGCGAGGATAAAATCAGGTTAGAACAGAGTGGGTGTCATAACCGTCCTGACACGGCGGAGACAAAATTTGGCCCTTTAATAGACCTTTTTCAAGAAAGCCCGACCTTATCTAGAATTCTTTTGAATGTTAGGCATTTGAAGACTGTCAGCCCCTGCAGGGAACATCTCTTTAAACAATTCACTAATTCACCTTCCCCCAGTGAAAAAACAGTCCCCGTTATACCCGGACGACACACGTGCCAGTGACATGTTCCTAGGATGGACTATAAGTCTACTCTGCCAAGTGTCCTCAGGAGCTTTGTTCCATGGGAAAGCCATATGTTGGCATCTGGGGGCAAACTTTGAAAAACCCTCTTATAACCATAGCGACCAAACGGAACGGTGCAGCTGAGTGAATCAATCATTCCATTGGTTACTATGGCGATAAGACAACTTTTCAAGCGTTGGTACATTACCCTCAAAGGCTCTTAGCAACCGCTGCAAAAGCACAATACGGGATTACCTTGCAAAAAAAACATGGAACTTATACAGAAGAGGTCTGGAGACTTTAGATTTTATTAACACAAAAGTGCCACGAATCGTGAATTCCCCACCAGGGGGTATAATACGATCGACAGATCCAGCAAAAGTGTGGAGGAACCACGTATTTCCCCGATCTGTCTCTTTCTTTACGGGAAAAGTGATTGTAAGAACTTCCTCTGTGGTTTCAGATTAGAGACTTAATGAAGCCAATACAAGGAATAGAACAAAACAAAACTAACTAAATTGTCAAACCCCAGCGTTCCCCATCAAGGTTAGTGATCATAACTAGACACGTTCTCAGACCCTTGTGTGTTGGTCAGCAAAACTATACTCCATCTCCAGCTCTACCTATACGTGTCTTCTGGGGGCCGCTGGTCTAGGATAACGGGCTCTGACCACCCTGTGAATTAACGGACCCTCTATCTGTTACGCAAAGCTAATGTCACGCTAAACAAATCCACTAATGATGGCCTAATGACGGGCCTTATCCAGCGGGACATCGAGACGCGTTCCCCGGGGCTAGCCTGGTAAAAAGTTTATGGGTAGGGTGGTTTTTTTATATATATACATATATATATATGGTATTTTTGTAAATATTTTTTGCATATTTTATTATTACATATTTTATTTAATATATTTTTATGTCCAATAAGCTGTCAGCTTTAGACCACCCTATCTTGCTTGGGGGGGGGGGGGTTCCTTCCTTCCATAGTTTCTACCGCTGCTGGTTAGTAAACAACACCTATTGGTTGGTGGTTCGTTAGTGGTTCAAATTTATGTATATTTGACACCGTGACTATAGAATTATATTTTAATGCTGTATCTGTCGATTTATATATCCTGGTGGAGAAAAAGAGTTTTTTGGGGTTTTTTTGAGTGTTATAATACTGTAGCCAAGCACCAAGTTAGTATATTTATTATTTTATTCGGTTCCAATAAGCAGTCATAAGTAGTCAAGTAATATTCTGTGGCACTCACAATCTACAATGAGCGGATTCATTACAGCAATGCTAACGAAGTCCTTTCTTCCATAGGTTTTCATTAGTTAGAAGGTCCCTTCGGTGATTGGGACTGAGCCATTCTATGGTTTACCATACGACAACATAATTACAAAATGCAAGTCACATAACACCGTTTCATACGAGGCGGTGGATCCTTCTTCATATTTTCATGTACAAGCTCCCGGGTCCTCCCACATATCCCACCCCGGCAGGAACACGGTCTGTAAACAAACTAGGACCTAAGAAAGTGGCTTTATCCACGTAAATGAGAAAGAAGAAATTAAGAAGTAGTCCGAGAAGGAATCCATAGTGGTTTTAGTGGAAGTCCAGGTTCAGTACTGCAGCCTGCAGTATTCGTATTACTGAAGAACATGCCACACAGTAAGTGCCGCGCAGGGGCAGGACAGGTTAAGGTTTAAAGCCAGGGGACAAGACGCATGAACCACGTTCCTCCTCCTACCTTGCAAGTCTTTCCTTATCCGCTGAGCTCTGCTCATCGTCCGACCTGGAAACAAAACCAAGCGGCTAAGCTAAGAGGACACGTGACGCTATCCTCAGAAGGACTACGGTCAACAAAATCAGAGGAAATGTAACAAATATATTATAATGTTACATATATATTATATATCATGGTTCTGTGTGATCTGGAAACTGGGTCACTAAGCCAGAGGGGAACGAAGACGAATACAGCTAACATCCTCATTTTGTGATTCTGCAATGCAATGCATACGGCCCCGACGTAGCCCAAAAATGCTGAACGCTGCTTAGGGGACTTCATTTAAAAGCACTATGAGATATCTTCTCGGTCCGGGCGGTTGGGGTCCTATTCAGCATCCACATCTGATGGGCAGTGCATTACACTCGGCAACATGCAGTACGACCGAAATAGACCATGAAGCACCGACCACGGTCACGTGAGCTAAGTTAGAAGACAACATTTAGTTATACGGTAAAGACAATGGCTCGTCATGTTCCAAAGGTAAAGCCGGTGACCCTGCATCCAAGAACAGACCTGGGTACGGTAAAAAATTCAGAGAGGAAAAAAAAATAGAGGAATAGAAGCCAGGAGGCCAACAAATTGATTTCCAGCGCAGAAATCCCCACCAGCAGCCTCTGGGCATGCGGACGGATAATGCATTTAATTAAAAAACATTGGGCCCTTGAGACTCTCTGGTCCGGCAGCTGCCCATATCAGATAGAAGGTTACTAATTAAAGGTGAACGGCAACCACATAACAGGGTTTACAGCATTAACGGAAATATCAGGTTTAGAATAGAAAATGCCCATCAGATCGGATTTAAAATCTCAGACTGCCCGCAAAGCTCGTCTTTCTATTGGCCCACAGAGCTTTCAAATAATAACACGCAACCAATCGGGTGTGATAGGGGAACCACAGAGGGGTCTGTTAACTAAATGGAGAGCTAACAGGAGGGCTCGACTTCGCTAAACATTATAAAGGGCCTGAACTTGCTAGTATTGGCCCTCTATAATGTATAGTGAAGGGCTTGAAACCAAATTCTCTTGATAAGTCTCCGTTTAGTGAATAAAGCCAAAGTTTGGGGGAGCAGCTCCGCTGTCTGATCCGTTTACAATGGACAGACGTCTCCATTTATACAGCCTTGCCATTGTATGCAACACGTTTATACGTGCACGTGACGCAAAGGCAGCATATACCAAACACACACTACAACAGGAGGTCGGCTGGCAATGACAAAGATCATTTCTCCAATAAATAATTAAGTAATAAAACCGACAAACTAATCAGTAGAACTAACCTAGGGATCGCTCACTGCATAGATAGAACGCATACAAAAAAAATGCAGAATAATTGTTACACTGTATATGTATCTCATACACGGTTACAATCATTCTGCATTTTATATAATACATAATAGCAAACAACGTAAATACTCAGTAATTCCAAAACGCCAGTATTTAGTATATTCAGTATTGAGTAGGGAGATGGCATCGCACTGGGACGTGGACTATTGTACGCATCTGCCAGCTGACGGGCACCAAGCCGCCGGCTAGCGGTGTGTTTGCTAGCCGGCGGCTTGGTGTTGTCCAAAGGGAGTCGCTTGGGGGGGGGTAACTCAGACGAGACTCAGACTAACATTGTGCTAAGCGTAGTTAATGCATTGCAGGGCGTCCCACCATTACACTCCGGAAGGGTTAAGGGACCCAGCATTGGTGTTGCCGTCCCGATATAAACGCAGGATTCTGAGTAGCCCCCCCAGCTAATGTGAGCTGTCCAAGGCTGATGCAGCAGACAATGTTAAGGTACAGGATTATAGGTACTCTGGAGCTGCAGCCTCCAGCAATTATCTTTAATTAGTTAACCTCTTATTTCTTACAGTTACAGAATGCATATTGAATTCTTTTTTGCACCCCTTTAAATGGGAAAAAAAGGAACAAACGGTCTGCGCACCGAAACGCTCACCCCTGCCGCAAACCGAATGCCGCAGGAGACTCTCGGAGGCAACAGCCGGGAATTTACCTTGCGAATCTCTCCTTGTCGGTGGGAAGCTGGTCATCGTCACACCTGTGAAAAGGAAAGCACACAAATTAGACATGGTGACCTCAATGCCCCTTTTCTGGGACCTATTATGATCTTGTCTCTGTCAAAACAGCTCAGGGGGCTTATTGTCACTCGCCATTGCCCCAGGCACCTGGAGCACTTTACAGACCTCAGCAAACCTGTTATTTGAAGCTAGAAAACCAAGCTGATAAAGCAAATATTAACTAAAGTTAAAATAGTTGCATTGCCCCAAGCAAAATCTGAAGCTCCCGCTGTGTTGCTCGGTGGCCCCTGGGACGATAGACACTAGTTACCAACGACTGCCCTCCGGACATTGATCATACAGGTTAAGTGTCGGCATGCCAATAAGCAACCTTTATAAGCACCGGTCAAGGTTCGGAAACGGTTACTTATGTGGGCTTATTAATCAGTCGTACGATACTCAATATCCCATCTAATCAAGGGCGCCGATTAAGCAACCCGGCAGGAAACTGGTTAAACCCCGTTCATTTCTTTTTGACCTAAGGAAACTATTTGACCGCAAATGCCGTGTTAGAAATATTAAACAAGAGCCCCCCCCCCCCCCCTCCTGGTCCTGTTGTCGCTGCTATTTAGTGCTGGACCGAGAAGGATTCTCCGTGAAGCACGTCAGGCAGCGTAAACGTGACGGGTATCCTTCACCTCCGGCATTGATGTGCAGGATTATCACATGCAGGCTTCCCATCTATAAGCATGGGTGGTGGATGGGGGGGGTGGTTTGACCATAACTGCCAAGATCCCCCATTAATTGGAGATTTTGCACCAGGCCAATGCCATTTGTCCAGCAGGGATCCAAGTCACAAACTCACATGACATCAATTTGAACAAAACCAGACGTTTAGCTCAAGTCGTTTACCTGAGAAATTTGTTGCTGGAGTCGTCGTCGTCGTCGTCATCATCAAAATCCAACCTGTGGGCCGAAACAAAAAAATTGAGGAACAAATAAATATGCAAATCAATCCCAACAATAAAGTGTTAAAATTACATTAATATATTAAGCTAATGAGTGTTGTATTTTAGGTGTAAATACGTTTTTATACCCTGAGCGACGTTTGTTGACTCGCTGCACCATGGAGCCCCCCGCCTGCGCGCTCGAACCAGGATTTCCGGCCCCCATGGTGACCCCAAGAGCCGGGACGTCCGACGCCATCTCTACAACACAAGGGCGGGAGAAAAAAAATTAAAAGAACGTCACTACGACAACGCCGGAGACATTTATTTTAACGCGCTTTCATTTCCTTTTCCACGTCGTGTGCTAAAAGTAATCAGTGACCACGGGGGCCGATACGTTCAATTCACCTACACAAGACAAGTTTACTGGCTACACCTCCATGAGTTTTGGCGAAAAACAATCACCTTGGGGCTATTCTTGGGGCAGTTCGGCCCTTTTTAACGGGGCAAACAACAGGCACGCGGGTTGCTGGGGGATACTATTATCCTTGCAAGCCTTTAGGTTCCATGAGCAAGCAGGGGCAATACTGCCCGCGGGGGCCACTGCTACCCAGGTACCTCTTACATCATACGGGGCAGACGTGAGGTTTTTTTTTCTTCTTCCTAAGCCCGAAATATCCTAAAGACATTACACGCCACATCTTGCTTTCATTTCACTTGGTAAACGAAGCACCAAAAGAAGACGTTCTAAACAAAAAGCAGCTTAAGTGGCCTCCCGGGTGCTGTAACGCACTTCAGAAGGCTTTCTGCTCATTGTTTCCCGAACTTTACTGCTTTAATGTATTCCGGATCGCCAGCAGACACCCCAAAAACGGATGTTCTTGATTAAGAGTAAAATAAACAAACACCCGATCTCTAAAGCGTTAAACTCTTGCTTTGTTTTGCGGCAAAAAAGAAAATAGGCGGAGAAGAACTCCAAACGTTACGCCAAAAAATATAAAGTTTCCGTTACTTCTGCTTTTTCTGGAAAATATGTCCCTGCGAGCCTTAAATCGCTCGTCTCGAGTTCTGTTGCTCTGTGGAATTTTAGAAAGTTGTTTGGTTTTAAACAGATTTTTAGATCTCCGTTGGCCAAAAACGGGTCCCGTCACCAAGGGTTAAATAAAAGGAGGCAAAAAAATGAGGGTCTCTAGCAAAATAAAACCTAGAAAAAAAAACCCATAAATAAACGGGGGGAAAAAAAATAAAAAATATGGTTTTGTCATTTTTTATTTATTTATTTTTGAAGTCATTTATATGGAACTAGACGAAGGGTAGATTTATTTTGCCTTTAAGCGCGTGCTATAATATCCAAAAAGAAGAAAACCGATAGAGGAATAAAATACGTGAACTACATTAAAACACTTAATTACGTTTCTTCGCTCATTCCTGTGACAAACGTCGTTGGAGATCGAATTATATTTTCCTTAAACCCATAAAATTCTTAATTAAAAGGGACACAATGGGAGTCAGTTCTGCACATATGGAATGCGATAATAAATAAACAAGTAATAATGATCATTGCTATCAGAGTAACAGTCAGGGACGGCGTTTATGATGAAGCGATAGGTAGCCTTGGAGGCGACGTTCATCAAAACCAAGCAACGTGCCCATAAATTTCTGCAAATTACTAAAACATGTCAGTTCCGGGAAGAAATACGCAGGTAATTAAAGTATCTTTTGTACATGTCCCGCGCTGGATGCTTTACTTGCGTTCCTAACTCGGCTAATTTCCCATTCAAATGCCTTTCCAGGTTGGTCTGGAGATGTTCTAGATGAAACGTTCTAGACTCTTAAGGGCATAAATCCCGATGGAACGGCCAATTAATAACCGGAAAGCTAACGTATTGCATCGCGGTATGAATCCCGTGTGTGTGGGACTGAAGAAAGCGTCTCCTCGCTCGCTCGTTAGGTTTATTTATTTGGGTTTTTACGGCGTTATAAATCACTGCTTTGACTTTATAGAACTCTAAAAATAAAAAAAAAAGTTACTACGTGTCCCGGACGATACGTGCAAAACAAAGTCACTTAGTGCAGAGAAATTCGGTGATTTAGAAAGTGTAGCCCACTTAATACTAAAATTCTCCAAAACATTATTTATTATATAAATAAATAAATTAAAGTTATATATATTTATATTTTATAAACAAAACAAATCTCATATATATTACTTAAATATTTATATATAAATAAATACATATATAATACTGGGACAGCCTCTCGCGATAGATAGATTAGATAGATAGATAGCGAGCAGGCCCAGTTATAAACGCAAACTTCCTTCCCGGTAAGAGGCCCTCCCCGAGCTTCGCCCTCCTTACCCGGGTGAGCCGCCGCTGCCATGTGTTATGTACCCGTAAAACTCTTTCCGGTCACCAGTGGGCGGCGGTAGCTCCGGTGCGCGCTCCTTTGGTTACGGTATTTTTTTTGTTATTATTTAGCACTAAAACAGGAATATGAGGCACGACTCTCAACCTACACTGCCGGTGAGGGCGGGAACACCCGGAGTAACAGACTTCCATGCAAGCCAATGACGCTCGACCGTAGGCGAGAAGCGACCGCCCAGTGGCTTCAACCGGAAGCCAGCATGCTAGGCTGCGTCGTGACGCGCTCTGCGGTTGCGTAAGAACGCTCTGATTGTTGGAACGAAGGCATTCGAGAGGGTAAAGGAAGTGTGCATTATGATTGGCCAAGAGAGGGAAAGCTTGTAATTGGCTGATGTATGTGTGTTTTGATTGGTTAGTGATGGGAACGCTTTGGGTCATTAGTTATGGTCATAGATTGTCCTTGGAAGGTGTGCCCGTCTTCTCCTATAGTATATATGCACTGTATATATATACAGTAATTATATATATACACTAATTATATATATATATGTTTTATATAAAAAAAATCTTAATCGTGTGCAATAAAATAGCATAAGTTATATTTAGAAAGCAAATTTTATAGCTGAGAGGCCTATTTACATTTCTGTGGTGAATCCCCCACACGCCCTCCGCACACAACTCCACGCGTGTTATATTCCCACGCACTGGCTCGGCCAACACTCCTACCAGGGGTCAAACCTTCTGATTGGAGGAAGAGGGGGGAGGCTGTCCCCCAATAGGCTTAACGGAGAGGCTGTCTGTGGCTCCACCCTTTTGCGGAAGTGCTCCGGGAGGCCGGAATATTGCAAACAGATCCGCGGAGAAAGAGAAGCGTTTCTGCATTATTCTGGCCTCCCGGAGCACTTCCGCAAAAGGGTGGAGCCACAGCCAGCCTCTCCGTTAAGCCTATTGGGCGAAAAAAGAAGACACGAGGAGAAGCGGGCGAAGATGGAAAACAAGAAGAGGCGAGAGAAGAAGCGGAGCTGCAGGAAAGGGAGACAGGGACACGGAGAAGGTAGGGAGCAAGCATATTGCACGAGAGCGGGAGAGAGTGAATGAGAGAGAGGGAGAGAGTGAATGAGAGAGCGGGAGAGAGTGAGTGAGAGAGCGGGAGAGAGTGAGTGAGAGGTCTGAATAAAATACGACCTTGTCTTCGTCAGCAAAGTCAAAATTATTTAATGGCGCTTTAAATAATTTTGTTGCTAGAAGTTTTTGTCTCAATGATGCTTAAAAGTAAATATTTTCACAATAAAATGCATCATGACAGCTTTATTACTGAGATTATTTATTTATTTTTCCTTTTGACGTTTTTGTTACGAAAGACTGGAATGTATCTTTTTTGCCAATTGTTTGTAAATATGGTCAGCTGATTGCGTAATCGGTTGAATCGTGTGTAACGCTTCTGCGTCCTCACTGGTGGGTGATGTATTCCTTTTAGGATTGCGTCATCCAGGCACAGCCGGGAGAACCCCTTGGCATATTGTGGTCTGGCTCTACCCCGATAGGACCATTGAACAAAATAGTATAAAATGTGTAAAATCCATCATATTTACCCTTTTCTTGCATAAAATGTTATACAGTTTTGTTTATGATATAACATTATCTATAACAGTGCGTTTTAGAGGATTACCTATCGGTGGCTGCAAGAACAACTTCAGCCATGTGCTGAATACACACATACGCACGCTCTACTTCACGCACACACACTCTTACACCAGCACACATAAACACTGGCCATTTTTCGATTCAGGAGCCGTATGCCTATGCCATGCATGTTTAATACCCTCACTCTTCTACCACTTCTGCTGGGATGCTGTACCACTTATCAAGCACCCTCTCAGTAAAGTAAAGCTTCTTTACTTTACCTCCAAGCCTCTGACCCTCTAGTTTTAGAATACGATCTCTTTTTCCTCCTGTCATTTGTCTCTCTCCCAACCCCTCTCCCTCTTCCGCAGCTCATCCTGATGCAGGTTATATCATGGCTTTGCGTTTATCCTCCTCGCTTCCCCTGGGACAGCCACAATGTATTAAGAAGGTCTCCATCCTTGCCTCCTGATGAAGAACAACCCATTGGTGTCTTAAAGAAAGGAGGGGGACTCTTCCTGCCCTTGAGGCTGTCTGTAGGATAGCCGATCATGTCCTCTGAAACCGTACCCTGGAGCATTTCTTCCTAAACAATTCATGACAAGGTCCGGCTAACACATACTGCCAGCGCTGAGACTGCAGCCGACGGAACGTGACGGCACCTCGAGAATATTACAACTACCGACACTAAACACAAATGACGGGATCAGCAGGTAATTTCTAGCCCTGCATGGCTTATTAATTAAGTGGCACTATCCCACGCTATCATCCTCGCGCTATAAACCCGCACGGCAAAAGCTGCAGTATCCACCCCCCCCCTTCCCCATTCAAACACACATTTCATTCCAACACACAGACACGTACGATGGAGCTGCACCGAGCACCACACTGGGACAACCATAAATTACGCCGCCGTTCCCAGGCAGTCATTTCATAGATGACCTCATTTAAAAAAAAAATTACAAAAAATAGCGTTTTTTTTTTAATTTGTTATGTGAAAGTTATTTAATCCCGCCAGCCGCAGATCATATTGCCATCTTTGAATTGCTGAAACATTATCTCGTTACGTGTAATATTTAATTAGGGTTTCAGGTATTTAGTAATATCTAAATGTGTCATTAAGTAGGATACTTAATCTAAAAATAATGTTAATCTTACCTATAATAGCTATTTTTTTTCCTTACACATGGTTGAATTTTAGAGTTTTATACCCTGACTGCGGAAATGAATTAGATTTTGGCTAGCGTCTTATACAGACACACACACATCCATGCTAACACACACTGCTCTTTCACACACACACCCCCTAAGAGAGAGACATAGGCATGGAGAGTCTTTGTGGAGGGAACCTCAAATAAACGCGTGTCCGCTGTTTGCAAACGTTACATTGTCCCTTTTGAGAAGTGCTGGCCAGGGTTTGCGCTTATTATAAAAGAGTTTTCTCCACGAACCTAAAAAAATTATGTAATGGTTTTAAAGTGTTGATTTTAGGAAGCCCTTGGTCTTGGAGAACCACTTCCCCTGCTCCACCACCCTACTTTAATCATCTGGCAAATGGAATCGTCACACAAGAGTAGCTTGATTATATTTAAAACATTATGGTGAAGAATCGGACTCTTGTCATGGAGGTCTTCAGGACCACGGCTGGTCTTCAGACCACACCTTGGGATCCAGTGACTGAAGGACAGAGTAGTCTTGTGTAAGAGTCCCCAATGCCAAAGGGATCTTTCGTATAGGAGAACTTTGTAAAAGGGTTAATACCAAGTCTTTTAAGTAAAGAGTACTTTTCGATGGTTTGCATTACAGAATAAATAGTCATAAAAGCTTAAATTCTAAACTGTTAGCCAATAAAAGTATCACCTTGCATCGACCTGTCCGGTCTAATTGATGACATCATCTCACATAGCCTGCAGCTACTCCTTCAAAAAACTGCATTCTAGACACCAGAATGTAAAATTTCTCTTTATTTTGGGTAATACAGTCATTCCGAAACTTGGTACTATCATATTTTTGAATATTATTAGTTGGGGACAAAACTAAACTGGGTGCCTCTGTGATAGCGGGCCAATAACTAACTGGCTAGCCTACCCCTGTCCATGACCTTTTCCGCCATAGACTGTCCTTCACTTTCAGGACACCCTCCGGTTGCAGGTGGTCATTATCCACAATAGCAGTAGCCGCCAGTCGCATTTATTGTGGTATGATCTAAAGGGGGCTTCGTTATATCCTATAGCCTTTATATCCAAACACGTCTCTGTTTGTTACAGATCTCAGCTCCTTGATGCAGATGAAGAGAGGAGAACCCACCTCTGTATGGATGATCCTACTTTGCTGCCTGTGGTGGATGTGGATAAAGGATTTGCGATCGCATTATTCCTACTTCTCTGCGTCTTTCTGGGCATGATGATTGTCCGTTGTGCAAAACTCATCATGGATCCCTACAAGGACATCCCAAACTCCATGTGGGAGGACCAATAACGGTTACGTAGAAGGTGATTCTCCATAGATTCATGAGAAGTGTCTTCTAGGATGGCTTCTTTCTAGACACGAAAGCACTGGAAAGTTATCAATTGAAAATCTTGACCTCCTGACATCTTAGTCTATAGCATCAAATGACTCAACATTTCACAATGATGGGCTTGACTTGAAATTGAACTATCCTGTGTGATCCAGAAAGCTCAACTCAACATTTGTCCCATAATTCTGGTCACAGTACGGCTGGGGATATATGGTATGGATACATGTCTTCCGGATACATTAGTTCATGGTAATAGCCTTAACCTTCTTGTTTTGTTATTTTGGTCTTTCTTTTACCTCCTAGCTGGATACAATGTAGTCTCCTTGAAGCCTAGTGACCCAACTTTTGTTATAAGGAGTCAAAGTGGACATCCCAAACACAACCGACTACCTACATGTTAAGTGCATTGATACATTGTTAGCCAAATCACATCAGAGTTTTACCCCGTACCATGTACGTTTGCGTGTGCCTAAAGCACAGCACACACCAGCGACCATGGGAGGTCAAAGGAGAAGACCACAGCTCATGTTACTGGCTGATGGATCTCTATGGACGGGTTATAATTATTCAACAAGCATGGAAGAACGGGGAAATCTGTCCTACCCCTATGACTTATCTTTAGACGGAGGAGGGTTTTAGATCACCGTCCCATAAATGTTTCTGGCTCAGCGATTCAAGAGGAAGCCGCCTTGCCTTTGAACCAAACGCTCACAATCGTCTTCCAGCTCGTGGCTCACCAAGGCTTCCAAACCCCTGCCAGCCAATGGTACAACCGGTACTCTACTGACATGAACGCCTGTAACACGTGTTATAACATAGCTCCCAACTGTCTAGAGAGTAGGGCTTTGGCTAGATGTCACACTCTACTGCATGGTTAGCTGTGTGCATGCACAACCAGACTCTCAATGCACATGCATGGAATTTAAAGCCCCCAACTATGCATGTATAAGTCATATATAACCATGACAACAGAAATCAAGACAGCTCGTCAAATCGAGACTTTCCAGGTATGGAATTCTTATAATTTATTTATATAACACAGATTACAGAGTTAAACAAACAGGCTGCCTCCTCTAATCCAAGGTTTACAACGTATAGAGGGGTCAGGAATGCACTGAGCACCCTTCGAAGGGTTAAGTAGGGCAGCTTTATAACAGACATACCATGGATTTTAGATAACTATGCACTCGATATAAGTTCTATTGTACGGAATGTACATCAATGAGAAGCACAAAGAGATTTGTATTAATTCTCTGTTTTACGCACATTAAATACGTTCTTAAACCAAACAGGTTATACGTTGAGTCTGATTACCGAGTGGAGATACCTTCTGCTGCTTATAGAACCAGAGCATCACTTACTTAGGAGGGCGGTAAATTTAAGGAGCAGCCTCCTGGCAGAAGTGGTAGAGGTTAATACAGTGAGGGGATTTAAACATGCATGGCGTAGGCATATGACTAGTGAATCGAAGACGAGACCAACGACTGGTTAAGGTTCTAGGAGAAATTGCCCGGCAGGTTGTGTTGGTAATTATGTCCACAACGATGGGCCGTCATGGAGGGGTACTGCCAATATGGCAGGCTCTAGACACCCAAACACCCAACATAGGTGATCTAGAATAACCTTGCAATTCTTAATGCTGGGATTAGTTTTTAATTAAGGGGTGTGGTTAGGGGCGGGGCCTTACCATTCATTTTTATGGGTTATGGTTTTTATGTTACAGAGCAGGACGGTTTCATTTATAAAGCAATTTCCTGTGGTTGCTATACACATTATTTGGGCTTTAGAACCCTGTGATACCCTCATTCCCGGCAAACGGGAAAGGGGGCATTTGGGTTTAAAAAGCTATGCTATACGATACACGCCTGATGGGAGTTGTGGTCCACAGAAGGGGGGGGGTCCAAAATATATGTCTTCCTACCTGTGCTCCCAGAAACGCTGCACTCCATCACCCACAAAGCTGCTCATCATCAAAAACCGCCCTCTCACTCAAATAACCACGCCCCTTTACAGAGAGCCGCTCCCATACTCCTAGCTGAACACACCCACTCGTCACAAGTCCATCCTCTGGCACCGCCTACAGTGACGTCACGGTTCTGCTCCGTGCTAACCACGCACCCTCTCCCTATAAACCCAGCCCTTCGACTGTACGCGCGGGTTTTTGTAACCCAGCTCTGTCCCGCCTCCTCATTCACGAACAAGCGCTCCGCTGTTGCGTCACTTCCGGCGACGCACGGTGAAGCTTTTTCGGTTCCGGAGAGGGACTTCCGGCTCGTAACCCCGGCAACCGGAGGAGAGAACGACTGGACCGATAATACGAACAAGCCGGTGGGGGAAGAGAGAGTGGAAAACTGCAGCTGCCGGTACTGACACACACTGCGCATGCCCAGACACTCACCACACGTGTGTACTATATGTATACACACACAACACACCGGGCATGCCCCCCCCACACCTCCTCTGGGAGATCTGCACATACATGTCTATACGTAACCCTTAGCATGCTATAGATCGGGTGCATGCCTTGGGGTCACAAGCAATGCACATAGTGTAGTTTTACATGTTAAATGTAGGGGTATTCCTGGATTAAACAAGTGGTTTATGGGGTGATTTCGTTGCTGCCCGCATAGGAGTGGATGTTGTTCAGAAGAAGCCCCTCAGTGTAATGTTTGATGGTGTTGGATACATTTGTATACATTGTTGTGACATTGTAGTTATCCCAGTTGCAGGATTTCTCAGTTCACAGCTGTACATACATGTTACATACACGATCAAGGCTTGTCTCAGGCATTGTGTGCTGCACAACATGCTTATACAATTACAATATAGTGTAAAGAACTTATTAAAGTCTATATTCTTGGTAGCCCGAGATGTTTAGTTAGTTACTGCTTTACTGTGCATGGTGTGTATATACTGTATACGTTATGGCTTTAAAACCCACATACAGGACGTGGCCATATGTCCCAAGTGTGCCTATTTCGGAAGGATAGTCCCTCTGGGGTCCTCGAGCCCGTCTGTCACTGTTTCCTCCCCTGATGCCCCTCTTTTCTTGGAGCTACGAGTGTTTTCTGGGTACGGGGGTAGCCCAGGGCCTTAAAACCCCCAATAATGTGTATCAATTATGTTAATAAAATACAGTTATTGCCCCAGGACTTCCTCTGAACCATTATCCATATTTATGCACATGCACATTACCTCAGGGTATCAGTTTATGTGCTTAACCTGCTTTAAAATGTCATTCGAAAGCAGGCACCACCGTATCGTGCTGTTTAATGATTTGGGGTTATTTTGTGATTCAAAAGTAGCAATGTAAGTAAGCGTCATTCTGGCCGAACTCCCCGTTCTGTTCTAAACTTTGAAATCGTTACTCTGTATACGTTCTACGTGTATTGCGTATATGACATCGGCTGCGGATAGCTCGGGGGCGGAAATAACTATTTTTTTATTTTTTTTTTATTTAGCCCCAAAAATATACTCTGCTTATGAAGCATCTTGGAGCATTTATTTGTGATTCATGGAATTACGCAAATGCATATAAACGAGACGCGTTCTCCGAACTTTGAATAGTGCAGCTAAAGCCTGATGTCACAAGAGCACATTAAGAGCAGGGTGCTCTGACATATTTAAAGGGACCGTTTAATGTCACCCCAGTGTAGAAGAATGCGCACTAAAGTACTTTTAATATGCATTCTTCAAAAATGACACAGAAGACACTATTCTTGCCACTGATTGGCTGTTTGAAGTCAATGCAGACTCTACACATGCGCACGAAAGGGTATCTTCACGTGGTTATGTGAGTTGGCATCATAGACTAGAGTTATTTTGCTTGAGACATAACGTATCATCTAAAGCGCCGATGCAGGCTCCGACAGGACAAGTTGCTTGCTTGTATCGCATTCGCGCACGCTAGTTTTTGCGAAAGAGGTCCAGGTCCATCTCTTAAGAAAACCCAATAAGCGTGTGCATGACATGAACAGAACTTAACGTAAGCTTGTTGAGCACCGCCATGTTTTTCCCCACTTTGGTTAGGACTCATCTGACGCTACCGACGAGTATGGTTCTCTGATGTGTTTTGTGATAACGATGTGAATGAATGAAAGTTTGTCCTTGTAACAGGCCTAGCATACGTAACAGTTTACCGCTGTCTGTGTTCTTGAGCAGCCATGGACGAGGCGACTGAGCTGGAGCAGATGTTGACGGAGGAGCTGGGCATCTCCATGAGCGAGCTCCGCGAGTTCATAGATCAGGAGGTGGAGAAGATCGACTTTGTGAAGCAGAGGAAGGCTCAGCTGATGGAGCTGGAGCAATGGGTCACGCAGAAAGAGGAAGAGGTCAACCACGTGGACAAGCTCTTTGATAACGCGTCAAGGTAGCAGCTCATCACGTCTGCATACGTGGAAAATATTTCTGTCACATGTCTGTAGTCTTCAACGAATGCAACACTTAAAGCGGTTTTAAAGGGACATCCTAAAGTCCTAAAGCCAAACTTTCAAAATAAGAAAAAAAAAGTGTACAATATACGGGGGCATTTTTAAATAAAATTAAAAAAAAAATGTTAATGAACATATCATCAGTGGGACCTAATTTGTGTAAGAAATTCTAAATAAAATTGCAATTTCTTTTAATATTCATTATAAATGATAGACTATAGAAGCATTAGTAGTATTAAAAGAAAGCCCTGTCTACACTTAACATGGAAAAGGGGAATGGTGGTGGAACAAAGAAATGTTATAAAAATCCGCCCTGCTTGTTTTGCGGTAAGCGAGGTCGTTTCTGGAGGGCATTGCTCTTCCCGTATTAACCCTCGTATTACAGCAGACTTTCTTTTCTTCCCCAGGGCGGTGAATGACTGCGAAATGATTGTGAAAACCCTATATACCCAGATGGGCCTGACTTACAAGGAAAGCAGTTCAGAGGACGAGGGGGCCGACGGGAAACCCGTGGAAGTCATCGAGATCCCAGATGAAGAGGATGATGATGTCCTAAGCGTGGAATCAGGTCGGTAGTACATTACAGAGAAGTCTCCTGGGGACTGGTACTTTCGGACACCCATTTAAACCTTACGAGGGCTTGTCTTGATGAACATTTACCCTATACATCACCAGTTCAGCTGGCCTTACATACATATTTACTCTACCCAAGTCTTGTCCATTGTGACATATTATAAAGCATCCTTTTTACAGGGTGCCAATAGATTCTGTAACGGTGCTACAGTAGAGAAAAGTAAAAACACAACAGATAAACTGACAATATAGAAAAGACAATAACATTAATATACGTGGTACGGGAGGAGAAGAGGGCCCAGCTCTTGCAAGTTTACAGTCTGTAAGCGGATTGTTAATGGGTTCAAATGACGAACCAATGTGGGGTTTTCCAGCCAAGGAGGAAGGGTACCCTTCCTGACCAATGACGTACGTACCTTATACGTCATCGATACTATTTTTAAAATAGTCTCGCGGTGTCAGTGTTGCTGCTGTCGCTGAGTGATCCATGACCGTCTACAGCAGATCCCTTACACTTCCATGCATGTGATCGCTTCTACAGCCAATCGCATGCACAGATAACCAAATGACAATCACACCGCCTATGTCTCTGTCCTCTGCCTCTCGTCTTCTCGCTGTGAATGTGAGCTGAAGAGAACAGTCCCAAGGCCCCGGTTTTGAAAAAATATATGGAAGGACGCAAGGAACGCCTTCTAGACCCCCTTTAGTTGATCACTGGTGTTAAAAAAGTGCATTAAATCCTGTTTTTCTAGGTGACGCAGTAAGTAAGGCGCCAAGAGAAAAGCATCTGGTGAGTACACGTACAAATGAATGATACACGTAAGACATACACGGACCTTATTTCTTTGTTATATCACACTTACGTATGCCGGCATCTCAGGAGACATCAGCTGTAGGTTTCAGTCGGCCTGGTTTCTCCTTTGGGGCTCTTCGGTAAAACAGGAGTTCATTTCAGCTCTTTGGACTCGCTATGCATTATGAAGGGTCAACCCCAACGATTCTCTCCCGCAAGAAGGTCTGAGTTGGCCCTGCATCATGCATAGTTAAACCCATGAGATGACTGAAGACATTTCCCTGGAATGTCCATGAAAGTCCAACAAAGACCTCAATGGAAGTGTTTGGCTCACCTGCCAACTTCTGCTTTAGCACATGGATCACTCTTCATGTAATGTACACGTATGTTGGTGTGTAATGTGGAGGTCATACTTTTATCTAAAACCAGGTGCAGATTAACAATGGGGCATTCTGCCCCCATGCCCCTGGTGGCAAGGGGTCCTTGTTTGCTGCAGTGCCATTTCTGTAGCTTGCAGTGCTGGCTGATGTGGAAGGTCAGAAGAAGGCTCACATGGTGCATGGCACTCCTTTCAGGCCGGAGACCCAGACAGACCACATGATCAGTAATGGCAGAGTTAGCTTCCTGTTTCCTGTCATGTGATGGGATCTGCCAGGAGGAAGCTGTGCCTGTGGTCACTTGTTACATTTATTGAGTGGAAGGCGCATGGTACCCTGGTTGAAATGAAAAGACAGAGATCGGTGTTAAGATGCCGGGATCCCCCTGCCGGGAAGCTGCAGGTAGAAGCTGGGATCTGTGTTTATGGAGTCAGTGTGTATGCAGGTGTGCGTATGTAGGGCTGTCTCTGTATGAACACGTGGGGTTGCACCTATTAAAGGCACAGTCCCTGATACCCCCACCATTCTCCTTGACAAACAAAAATGAAAAGTAAAACAATTACCTGATAGAATTTGCAGCCATGCTGTTTCTGGTTGGAAGCGAGTCCACCACGCGCAGGGAGATGCGTTCGGCCGAATGGATCTCCCGAAGGGCATTTAGAAAGGGGATGGGGAAGGGGGCACATGCCTTTCTGCAGAGTCCTCCATGCATTTGCAAAACAGAACCCATGGAAATTTAAAGGGACCACACACACCTGTCAATCATGCATTGAAGTGCACATGGTGGCTGGAGTGTCCCTTTCAGCGTTTGCCTCTTAATGTCTTCGTGTGTCAGTGATTTATTAACTTTCATACAGTTTTGTAGGAAGAAAAGTTTGCTTACTAGGGTAGCCCCCTAAACCATGGTTCTTGTGGGGGTGCTAATGTCTGAAGCTTTCCAATCCCAGGCTGATTTGTGCTCTGACTGCAATTAAAATGTATCAGAATTGTGTGAAGGGGGCCCCTCGTAATAGTGTTGCCCCCCTCCTGACCTTGATCTGCAGCTGTCTGAGACCTCCATGTTTCTGTTTAGTTAAAGGAAGCGATGGCTGCCATGAAGAGATCGCGGCAAGATGTGCAGAACATAGTGGACGCTATGCAGAAGAAATCAGGTATTATAAAGATGCTTCCGGATCCTTTTTTGAGATTTTTATAGATTGGGAAAAATGCCCCCCCCCCCCCCAACATATTTAGGTCCTCGTATACCTAAGCAAACTGAAGTTCTTGGGTACAGCATGAGTGCCAAAAAAAAAATCTAATTTCTTGTCGCCGTAGCAACAAATGGAATTGGCCAGTATCCAGCATTGGTTGCTATGGTGATACTGGAGAATACTTCTTCTATATGGTCTGCAATACAGTTTAAAAATGGGCCATACACTCACAATTAGCATCTTTATATACATAACCCCATTCTGTTTAATAAATACCAAATGACTACTTTCTGTAGCGTATGAGACCATAATGGTCAGGTATGGTCTATGCGCAATAACTATATATAAATGTTTTTCTTTTTTAATACAGATGTACCTCAAGGCAGATTTTCCTCCCATCCTTCATCGCCTACGAGCTCTGTAGGGGGATCCAACCAAGCCAGTATGACCAACGACATGAGCAGAGATGGAGACCTCGTCGTCGGGATGCGTATTCTTGGCAAGAAGAGGACCAAGACTTGGCATAAAGGAACCCTGATCTCCATCCAGTTAGCGGGTGAGTTTCATCACTTCAGAGCTGTTGGCCTGGCATGTCGATTTGTTTGCTCGGTACATTTGCTAGCAGTCAGTAGCATGGGTACGCTCTTGTTTGTAGAGTTGCTCATCTTGATAGGTTTATTGTTTTTTTTTTATCATGCGAGCGAATGAACGAGACTTTGTCGTTTTCAGCTTTCCTGTACTAACATGTCTTTTTGTTCTTCTTCGAAGGCACTGGCAAAAAATTCAAAGTGAAGTTTGACAACAAAGGGAAGAGCCTCTTATCTGGAAACCACATCGCGTACGACTACCACCCTTTACCCGAACAACTCTTCGTAGGCAGCAGGGTGGTAGCCAAGTACAAAGACGGCAACCAGGTGTGGCTGTACGCTGGAATTGTGGCTGAACCTCCAAGCAACAAGAACAAGATGAGGTACTGGTCCCACTTTGTCCTAACGTCGTGTGGGTGGCCATGGATGTTGTGGCAAATGGCCACCATTTCTTTCTGGCTATTATTTTTGAGAGAGACCAAGCAGAATTGGTGGAACAGCTTTTAACGAGTTTCCCCACCAGCCTTAGCTAGTCAGATGGTCTCCATCAACAAGGCCTCCTGGAGTCCTTCTTAAAGAGGGCTGAATCTCTGCGGCGCTGCGGGAAGGGAAACGGGGACACGGAGCCGAAAGGGCCGGAAACCAAATCCTTCGTCCGAAAACAAATGGACCTAACAGCTTGACCTGAATTGTTTTTGATCGCTTTGCACAACTCTATTACATATAATTAATATAGCACTTTGCAATCTCATTTTGCAGATATCTGATTTTCTTTGACGACGGATACGCCTCGTATGTTACGCAATCAGAACTGTACTCCGTCTGCCGGGCACGTGAGTTTTGCTTTCTTTGTCCTTCGAGCTTCTTACCCACAAACCCCTGCGTTCATACCGCAGCTTGCACTTTTTTTTCTGGTTGGTGGTTTTAGACGGCTAATAATCTATAAAAATAATTTCAAATGATTTACCCTAAATTCAGTTTTTCTATATAAAAAAAAAAATGAATTTATGGTTTGGGTATGACACAGGGTTTCTTTTCTTTGGGTTGCAGTCTAATATTTATGAATAAAATCCGAATAATAGAATAGGCCGGGGATAAGAAATGTTCTTGTCTCAAAGTTTACTTTTCGTTAAGGTTCTAAGCTGTTGAGCTCACGCTCCGTACCCTCGGCTCCTTTTTAGTGAACAAGTCGTGGGAAGACATTGAGGATGTTTCCTGCCGCGACTTTATCGAGGAGTACGTCACGGCTTACCCAAACCGTCCCATGGTTCTTCTGAAGAGCGGACAGATGATCAAGACAGAATGGGAAGGAACCTGGTGGAAATCCAAGGTGGAAGAAGTAGATGGAAGCCTGGTGAAGATTCTGTTCTTGGTAAGTCAAAAGGTTTAACCGACAACCAGCTTAACGTCGTAGAGACGTGGAAAAAATTATGCGTTTTCTCATAATTTTTACCTGGACAGGGTTATCTCAGAGTATTTGTGTGGTCCCAACCAAATGAATGCCACAAAGACTTCATTGAAGGTTTTGGTATATAAATATGTCCTAAGTACCTCTGTTTATACTTGTGGCACGTGGTTGGGTCTTATGAAACTTCCCAGATGATGTCTCTATTTGAAGAGGTTTGCTCATTGCATGGTATTGGAGCATGATGATGGCAGAAAATAGGATTTTCTTAGTGACTTGAATATATAAGCAAAACAGAATTCCTACCTCGAGGTGTACTTGCCAGGTAGAGGTCATCAAGCACATCACAGATGGCGTGCAGGGGGTTTCCATTTATTCTTGCAGCCTTGTTAGTAAAACAGTTTGCCTGAACCCACACTTCTGTCCTCTCCGCTTCACGAACTTCCTTCTACAGGATGACAAACGTTGCGAGTGGATCTACAGAGGCTCCACTCGCCTGGAACCCATGTTCAGCATGAAAACGTCCACGGCTTCCATGCAAGAGAAGAAGCAGTCTGGACAGCAGAGGACACGACCTAACGTGGGTGAGTGAGCCGGTGCGGATATGGGGTCGCGTGGACCTCAACCTGATGATCAAGTGGACTTTAAGGAAACTATAGAAGAAATTGCAAGCTTATTAAGATTTAGTGTGCTTCATATCTCCAGCCTTGCTTATATCTATAATATATAAAATAAATAACTTCCGGTATGTCTGCAGGTGCAGTTCGCAGCAAAGGGCCAGTGGTACAATACACTCACGACCTGACCGGGGACGAATCTCAGTATAAGGACGCAGCACCTGCTTCACCACAATCTATACCATCGCCTCTGCTCATTGACACGGAGTATGTGTTTATCACAAGTTTACTTGGTGGGGTTAACTAATGCCTCTGTTTATGTGTAACATATAGATAAAAGCTTCTTCCAGATGTTAGCATGATGGGCCTTTTTAATTTTCAGATGATCTTTAGGCATATCTGCTGGGCTCCATATTCTGAAGCATTGTGTATTGCTCATGAGTGTTGGGTTTGAATCTCATGGATTATATTTATATAACCTGCAATCTGTGTGCTCTATGCCCCCTTTAGCTCTGACAGTCAGCAGGCTCAGTCAAAGAAGCAAGTGGCCAAGAAAAGCACTTCTTTCCGTCCCAACTCGGCAGGCTCTGGCCAGACTTCCCCTGTGCTCAGCGAATCTACACCTGCACAACGCACCATCGAGAACACGCAGCCCGTCCAGGCCAACCAGACCATCCACACCCTTCAACCCAGCCAAACCTTCCAACCCAACCAAACTATTCAAACCTTCCAAACCAACCAAACCTTCCAAGCCAACCAAACCATCCACACCTTCCAAGCCAATCAAACCATTCACGCCTTTCAACCCAACCAAACCATCCACGCCTTCCAAGCCAACCAACCCAACCAAACCATCCACGCCTTCCAAGCCAACCAACCCAACCAAACCATCCACACTTTCCAAGCCAACCAACCCAACCAAACCATCCACACTTTCCAAGCCAACCAACCCAACCAAACCATCCACACTTTCCAACCCCTCCAGGCAATTCAAACTCTGCAACCCATACAGGCTATTCAGACAATACAGACTTTCCAGACTATACAAGGACAGCACATTCAAACTATCCAAACTGGCCAGCCCATCCAGGCAATCCAAACTGGGCAGACCATCCAGGCAATCCAAACTGGGCAGACCATCCAGGCAATCCAAACTGGGCAGACCATCCAGACTCTCCAAACTGGGCAGACCATCCAAAACATTCAACCCAACAGGTGGGTGATCTGCTAAACTGCCCTTGTAGGATGGGAGTTACTTTGTGTGACATTGTAGATGTTGAAAAACCGGCTAGGTGCATAGAATGAAGATAATTACGACGGCAATGTTAATGGTTTCTCCGTATAACAGGTTTTGTATTGTCTCGCGTTTTTGGGGGTCCTTTAAATAATCAACATACTCTATGCACAAAACAAGTATTTCTCTTGAGCTTCTTTGCTGTTTTACTTATAGTAAGTTACATATGATAGAATTAATTTTCCCTGTCAAATATTTCTTATATCTCAAAACCGATGAAATCCGATGTATCGTTTTGTGCTATTAAAAGGTATTTAATGGTACAAATACATTAAAGATGCCTTACCTTGTAATAGTCGGAATTCGTTTCTTTTGTTTGAGATTAAGCATTCTATTTGATCCGGTCCTATAAAAGAGCAATTGTGTTATGTCTAAATGTTACAGAATATATTACAGTATATCAGAAAAATATTCAGAATAGATCATTTCCATTGTGAAAAGTAACACATTGTCTTGGTACCAATAAAAGTTGGTAAGAACAAGTAGTTATAGCGAACGCGAATAAAACCTTAAAAATTATTTTTTTTCCCCCTCGTTTCATGTAGGTTACACATTAGAAAAAATGGCTGAAGTACCATTCTTAATTTCCCTTTTTTTTTTTTTGTTTTTGGTTTCTAATTTTATTTTAAGGTTTTTGACTACTGTACAGCCGATCAAGATAATACAGACGGAGAATCTGCCACAGGAGACGAGCTACAAAGCACCCAAGGATAAACTCTTCTATCTGCCCCATGTCTGCAGCTACTCTTGCTTGTCTCGTATTCGCGTCACCTCCCACAGGGGCAAAAATCCCCTGCTAGTCCCGTTGCTTTATGACTTCCGCCGGATGACCGCCCGGCGACGGGTGAATCGCAAGATGGGTTTCCATGTTATCTACAAGACGCCGTGCGGCTTAAGCCTGCGCACCATGCCGGAGATCGAGCGTTACGTCTTGGAGACCAACTGCGACATGCTCTTCCTGGAGATGTTTTGCTTGGACCCGTACGTGTTGGTCGACCGAAAGTTCCAACCACAGAAACCCTTTTATTATATCCCAGATATCACGTACGGCAAGGAAGACGTGCCTCTGTCCTGCGTCAACGAGATAGACAGAACACCACCGCCTCAGGTGGCCTACAGCAAGGAGAGGATCCCAGGCAAAGGTGTCTACATTAACACTGCCCCAGAGTTCATGGTGGGATGCGACTGTACAGACGGTTGTAGAGACAGGTAGGATGCAATAATTACTTTTGACTTGCCCTCAAAGTAAATGGCAATGCAGACGGTAATAAAGCAGTTGCCCGATACTTAATGAATCAAAATTCAGTTTTAATCCAAGGGATCCCACTGAATATAACAGTCCTACAGTTCCCTCTTGGGTTATGTTCTATTTTTGTTGCTCGGAGGCTACGTTGCGACTCTGGTTATATGCCTGCACACGCGTTATTTAAACATACACACCCTCGTTTGCACGCCTTTGCGGTAATTTGAGCATGACATGGATATGCACTGTTTGACGTTTTCCAAATCCTGTTTCAGGTCCAAATGTGCCTGCCACCAGTTGACGGTTCAAGCTACAGCCTGTACCCCGGGAGCCCAGGTTAACAATTCAGCTGGGTATCAACACAAGCGTCTGGACGAGTGCCTGCCAACTGGGTAAGGACACATTGGAGATGCATTGAAGATGCTTTCCTTATATAATTATTGAAATCTACCTCTTTAGTGGTTACTGCCAGATTAAGAGACCCTCCTAAAGCCATTAGGAAAGGATGGAAAGACACAATTCTAAATCGGGGACAGCCTATATCTCCTGTATGGTCAGGTAGCCATGGCTACTCTTTCTTTCTTTCGACAAATATGTCTTCCCTCTTTTTTTCCATGCTCACATCTATAAAAATATATATACTTGTAAGGAAATAGCTCTAGGGGAACTCTAAGGGGTGACACATGCCCTATGGTTTTAGAGCTAGTCTGCTAAACAAGTCGTTTCCCCCCCCCCCACTTAATCCCTGTATATTCTCTCCCCGCAGAGTATACGAGTGCAACAAAAGGTGCAAATGTAATCCGAACCTGTGTACGAACCGTCTAGTGCAGCACGGGCTCCAGGTGCGACTTCAGCTCTTCAAAACACAAAACAAAGGCTGGGGGATCCGATGCCTGGATGACATAGCCAAGGGGTCTTTCGTCTGCATTTATGCAGGTAAAATGGACGGAGTCTGTGTCTCATGACCGTATCCTAGAATTAAACTGGCCAAGGGGGGGAGGGGAGATTTCTGGGGTTAGGTATGGACCGGGCTTGGACAATTGATACTAATGCGTTGTACTCCTGTGGCAGCCATGGACATTGGCTAATGTATCGAGTAGCTTAAAGCAATCTGTACCTTGATTTCAGGCATTCATTTTCAGGGGTTCTTTCAATTTAACTTTGTGTCTTCCACAGGGAAAATCCTGACCGATGACTTTGCAGACAAAGAGGGTCTGGAAATGGGTGATGAATACTTTGCCAACCTAGACCATATCGAAAGCGTAGAGAATTATAAGGATGGTTATGAAAGCGATGTCAAGTCCTCCTCCGATAGCAGCGGCGTGGACCTCAAAGAGGACGGGGAAGAGAATTCTGGGAGCGAGGACCAAGAGGAGTCCAATGACGACAGCTCAGATGACAACTTTGGCAAGAACGAGGACATTACCACCAGTTCCGTTTGGCGGAGCTATGCCACTCGTAGACAGACAAGGGGTCAGAAGGAGAATGGAACGTCTGAGACGGCCTCTAAGGACTCCGCTCTGGTCAGACAGACCAGCCAGGAAGAGACCAACGACTGCAAACTACCCGAGGAGACATCCAAGAATAAAGTGGCTTCGTGGTTAAGCTCCAACACCATTACCGACTCTCTTATGGATTCTGACAGTAGGTCCTCTCTAAAGATGGGAGAGACTTCAGAGATGGATAAGCCAAACTTTGCTAGCATAGACATCGCTTCAAAAGGCACGAGGAAAGAAGATCCCAGGAAGGTGAGAACGATTTAGAACAGTGCATGGGTGGGATAGACATGAGGCTATTCTGAACGTTACGCAAGCCCTAGGTTCAAGTGGCTCTGCTTTCAAGTTATTGGCTATTAATTGGCAAATTATTATTTATTCTACTGTGCTTATAGGCTGAATGTGCCAATTTACCTTCAACGGGGAAAAATATTTACTTTAAATCTTTAGTGGTAAAAAATAAAATTGTCCAGATTTTAGGGATCCGTTCAAATCCAAGGGGATGAGAGAGTGGAAAGATTATCTTAATTGTGCTCAAATATGTATATATTTAATAAAAATATGAATTACTGGCCACGGCAGCTACTGAGACTATGAATTTTGTTAACGTTTCAGTGTCCTTAAGCTTGTATCTCTTTAATTTCAGGCGCCTGAGGAATCAAGCCGGATGCCTGGGTACGTACTGGTCTCGACCCAAGCCTGAATAGTTCAACTGGAGATTTTATGAGCGTGTTTAATGCTCGAGGAGGAACGTGATTACACAGTGAAAAATAAATAGTAGTTGAGGTTTATTTGGTCCCAAATTGACCGCTTTCACCAGTGCGTAACATGTCTGTGTAAATGCTTCCTACTTACTATGTGCAGGATTGGGGACAGCTCCAGGGTGTATGGATATAACCCTTCCCCGGCCAAACCCGAAGGCATCAGAAGACCTGCGACCAAAACCAGCATCCACCAGCACAGACGCCAGTCCTCCCAGACTCCGGCTCAAGATGTAAGTGAAATGAGAAGAAGAAAGGGCATGCATTTTGCGCATAAATTGCTTAAACATGAACCGCGTTTTAGAAGCTCTGCCTGTCCATCCCTCCACACCCGTTATCAATACACGGATTGCACTTTACATATGTTGGTTATATCTGCACACTAGCCTAGTCAAGAGCCTTGCTTAATTAAGCCAAACCAGAGGTGATGCCGTCACCATGGCAACAGCCAGAATGCTGCTGCAGATTGCTCCACACTTGCAACAGAACCTGCTTTATGGATCGGTTGCATTGTCCAAGCAGCAACCATTGACAACTTCAGACGTCGAGCCGAGGTCCCTCACCCGCCCGCTCCTTACCGATTGATTTGCTTACGCCTCGCCTCCTTCCGTGTCGCACGATTGTAATGCTTGCCTCCTTCCGTGTCGCACGATTGTAATGCTTGCCTCCTTCCGTGTCGCACGATTGTAATGCTTGCCTCCTTCCGTGTCGCACGATTGTAATGCTTGCCTCCTTCCGTGTCGCACGATTGTAATGCTTGCCTCCTTCCGTGTCGCACGATTGTAATGCTTGCCTCCTTCCGTATCGCACGATTGTAATGCTTGCCTCTTCTGTCTTGTAGGAAGTCCTAATGTTATCCAGCAGCTCTGACAGCGAGATGGGGAGCGCGGCAAATAGTACTAAGAAGCAGTCCGCGCAGGCTGCAGCCAATGACAGCGATGACATCCAGACTATTTCATCGGGTTCCGACGAGGAAGAAGAGAAGAAAAATCCCTCTGCCAATACTGGTGGGTCCCAATTTTTTTTTATTTTTTATTTTTTGTACAGCCCTTCAGAAGGGACGCCATTCTTCCCTTTTAAATTCTAGCACTAGTTGAATGGTATTTAAATAGAAGTAAAATTCTATAGGGCGAGTGGTGTGAATAGTGGCTCAGGTAGAGGGCATGCACAGTTTTTCTAGAACACTAGATAAATACGGCTGAATACACGTATGTTTCCGAGCACTCACCTCGTTCGCTCTGTCTTTAAGGCCCGGTGAAAAGGCAAGTGGCTGTAAAGTCTACGCGTGGCTTCGCGCTGAAATCCACTCACGGCATAACGGTCAAACCCAACATGCCGTCTGCCGACAGAGAAGGCACAGGCCGCAGAACGACGCGGCAGTTCTACGACGGGGAGGAATCGTGCTACATTATCGACGCAAAGCTGGAGGGGAACCTTGGCCGATACTTGAATGTAAGTATGTAGGGAAAGACTCTGTGGTTTAGATTGCTATGATGTCACCGGTTAATGAGCGTATTGTACCATCTTTCATTAAGTGTTAAAATCCCTGCAGATCATGTTGAGTAGGGCAGATCAAATCGGATGCCATTACAAAAGTGTCTTTATAATATGCTTTGGAGCTGTGGGTTTTTGGGCTTCGATGGACTTCTCCAATGCCCGCTTATCTGTCTCATTACAGCACAGCTGCAGCCCTAACCTGTTTGTACAAAATGTTTTTGTGGACACCCACGATCTCCGCTTTCCCTGGGTGGCTTTCTTTGCCAGCAAGTAAGTAATCTGCTTAACATTCATGTTTTATTGATCAAGTAGAAACCCAGCTGCTTGAGAGAGAAAACCAAAACCTCTTACAGTACACGAGGGGGTTACAGATTAAACTATGGCCGTCCTACCTTCAAGCGGGTTTTCTACATCACTGTGATCTTTATCATATGGTTATTACTTGAAGTTTCTTGTTTTGTTTACCTTTACTGTTCTGATTATTAAATATATTAAATAGTTTATTTGTAGTGCGACATTAAATCTTAAGGTCTCTGTAAGAGGAAGCCGTCCTGGTTTGATCCTCTGCACCCAGCGATATAATTCGATTGAATTTCATCTTCCAGGAGGATAAGAGCCGGCACCGAGTTGACCTGGGATTATAACTATGAAGTCGGCAGCGTTGCAGGGAAGAAGCTCTTATGTTGTTGTGGATCCACCGATTGCAGAGGTCGTCTTTTGTAAGGTGGCAGCCAATCAAAGGCAGCGCTTTCTGAAGCAGAAAGGCTAAGCCAATCACCTAGTCGAAACCCTCTCGGTGTCGTATCTCACACCTTTTTTGTGTTAAGTCACTTTGCAAAGGTTGAAGGGTTCACCACCTTATTTGTAGAGTTAAATATTATATGTTTGTTTGAATTCTCCCCCCCCCCCCCCC
The DNA here is from genome assembly GCA_029215755.1 of Spea hammondii. NCBI lineage: Eukaryota > Metazoa > Chordata > Amphibia > Anura > Pelobatidae > Spea > Spea hammondii. Next base: position 25,379,684 of record JARDYJ010000012.1, on the reverse strand, counting down.
CCCCCAATGTATAAATAAAAGTATAAATTTCACCTTGAGAAATAAGCACATTAGTCGTTGGGTTGTAATTCTAAAACATGTACTTTATACACCAGGATCTGGAATGTCCTCCCGTTCTTCTGCTTTAACATCCGCATGAAACAAAGCCATCTGTGGCATTAGAAGATCATAGAAATATTATGGGAACAGCTTTCAGAAAAAAGTAACTTCATTGTGATTTGGTGACTTTCCTGATGAAGGTAGTTTTCATCATGGCTGGAACGTCCTTTCAATGCCACTAATACCAGTAACCGAACACAACCAGTAACCACACCAAAGAAAGAGCTGAAGCTTTGGACACATTTCTACTTCTAATTTTATTTTTGTACATTCAGTAGTGGGTGTTAAACTCCAGTATAACTCCAACAGAAATGACATGTAGAAAAACAGATTAACCCCAGAGTACGGAGATCCGTTTACTCTCCCTCCACATAAGAGGGAGCTAAATGGGAGTTGTACATGCGCAGAACATTCATACAGCAATTAATGGAGAACATAAGGGATAGGAAAAAAGGTGCTGCTCCACCTAGGCATGGAATAAGCCATTTCTTGCAACTTTGAATGACAAGTGTTCCCAGATTTTTTTTATTTTTTTTATGTATATTGTAAAATTTGGCCTGACATTTATTTAGGGAACACTTGTCATGAGACAAAGACAGAAAAAGCTTCTTAAAAGTAGGTTTTATGAGGTCAGATCGGTTAAAGTTTGATGAACACAACGGCACCTTAAAGGGAAACTACAGAACGTGATCCTATATATTGGACAAATACATATAATATAATTTGTGGTTTGAGTTAACCAGGGGGAAGTTGTTTCACACAGCACATCTTACTTCCTGTTTTGGACCGTCTCTGAAATGCTTCCCCACCCCTTATATACTTAAGTGTTTGGTCAGATTACTTTAAGTCTGTGAATCTTACAGTAATAGGAGCACTTTGCTTTAATTTCCCTTTAAAAAAAAATGCTCATTTGACACTAGATGTTTATTAAAATGTAGAACATCGTAGAAACTCCCATCTATTTCCCTTAAGCGCTGGGGAATTATTAAACCCACGTAAGAATCACAATCCAGCTTAAACCTGCATTCTAGAATGCAGCACATTAAATAAGGTGTCCTTTTACCTTGTAAAAATTAAATGTTTTGTTCAATTAGATGTTCTAGAACATTAAGCTTTACTGCAATAATAGCGTTAAACGTAGTTTTGGAATGTAAGACTTGCTTTACGACGAGATTGGTTTCAACTCAACACATAACTTACACACGTAACGAAAGGATACATAAATCCGGGTTATAATACTCATTCCAAATCACATGTGATATTTATATGATCTGCAAGGTTTTAATGGCCTCAGAGCTTCAGAAAAAGTCCCACCACTTTCACCCCTAATATTTCACCTAAACTGGCTACTTCAGAATGCATACAAGTTATTTTTTATTCTTTTAGGTCAGCATCAAATCAAACAGTGATAACAAATTAACTTTAAAAAAAAAAATACATACAACAAAAAAATCTTAGGAACGGGTAGAATTGTACTTGAGAAAATGCATTTGCATTGCAGGACGGTGGCTATCAAGGTAAGGCTGAAACTTCTATAATAAATAACTCCGCCATCAATTACATTGTCCTACGGCTCATCAATCCACCTCAACTCTGTTCCAAAAGAGCGTCGTCCCCATTGGAGAGCGCTGGTCAAAGCGACTCTACTCATTAGACGCCATAAGGTGGTGGTGGCAGAATATTAAACGGTTCCTCGTTCACGCTTCTCAAACACATATCGCAACCTTATTCTAAAACAATGGCACAGTGAAGATACTAACAGAACAATGTATCCAGATCATGTAACCCTCCAAACGAGGGTCATCTCCAGAGTATGGCTCTCACCTTATCGGGAAAAATAACGTATGATATTTCACACACAAAAAGAGGTCTTTTGGCGTCTTCGTTCTTCTCTACAGAGAGCAGCAGGAGATATCGTAGAGTGAACGAACCCAGTCCAGTTCAAATCGTCGCAGGGAATATGATTCACATACAAATAATAATGTTTCTTACCTATTTCCGTGGCAAAAAGTGGTTCTTACAAGGAGCTTTCTGCATAATGTTTTCCTTAAAACTGTCCTCACGCAGAAGCTCACCTCTTGGACAAGTGGACATTCAAGTGGCATCCTTTTACATTCCGGCTTTACAGTAGTACGGATAAGATGTTTAGTAAGGAGAAGAACAGAGTTTGCATTTTCTTGCTCGGAAAAAGGGTTTGGTGGAGGAAGCAGAAGAATTACACCACCCTTTGGTCGAGGTCAATCAGCTTTATGGTGACCGTTCTTCAGCACGGAATGACCATTGGAAACAGCGCCGTTCTTATTGATATCTTGTTCCTCGTCTTCGTCTGGAATATCCGTTTCATCTTTGTCGCTCCGTTCATCTTGCTCAAGCTGACGACAAGATAAAAGGTTCATCACCAGATATGTCAATCAACGTGTTCCACATTTAGGACTTTCTATGGACTGTTTATTGTAAGTTAGAATCATGAAGACATTGAAAAGTCAAGCTATAAAGAATTCCTTGAGAAATAAAAATCCGCACTTAGCGTGTCAGAAAATCAAAGTTTCATAAATCATACACATCATAAACATCACGTAACCAGATCACCCAATAATGGAGGATATATATATATATATATATATCTTACCTTCCCCGTGATAAACTTATGGGCCATGCCGAGAATGAGGTACGCCCAGAAGATGTGCAAACACTGGAGAATCCACAGCATCACGTTAAAGAAATAATAGCCAAAGAAGGCTGGGTAGATCTCCATCGGGTAAACCCAAGTGCAGTGTAGGATCCTGATGAAGGACACAGAATTGCTTATTACATTATACATTTTTCAGGAACGCCGGCAGAACGAAAGGATCGTTATTACGCCTTTTCTGAACTCGTCTGACCCCACCAGCAAAGCATTTCTAACTTGCGGATAAGTTTTGGTGGTGTGATATACACTATGACCACCGGGGGCACTATTGTACAATTAAAAACCGATATAAATTTAAATATATAAAAATACATGCAACTTTGCACCGAAATAACCTTTTATGTATGACTCTCGTTGTGCCTCGGGACATGCGCTAGTTCTGTAAATCTACAAGAGACTTACCAGAAAGGAAGGATAATGATTCGAGTTACGATGAACACCAGAGCAAACACCACGAAGATGCTGTTACACGTCTCCTTCCATCCGGCATAGTTAAACATCTTAGCAGACTGCAAAACACATACTAAATATATAACATGTGCATAATGCCCCTTTATCTGAATCAGAGTCCCTAACGACTTTCACGGTCATTCTATTCCATGGCTGAGGCTCGGCTCGGCTCTCTCGGAGACGACTCCCTGCGATCAAGGCAACCTTTAATGTTAAGTCTGCGTTATCAGTTTTTGGGGGGCAGCTTGACATCTCACCTCCAGAAAGTAGTCCGAGGCATCGTGGACAGCCATGATCAGAGTTCCCACTCGGATGTAGTTTGCGCACCAGGAGAAGCTAATAAGGACGATGGTTGCTACGTGATGGATGATCTGTTCTTTAAAGTCCTGAACGGGAGGAAAAAAAATTTACATTTCAGTGACCAAAATTATTAAAGAAAGATGAAATAACCTCCTTACGCCCCATGATGTCATTATTGACCAGAAACCGGCAGTTCGCTTGATTTTTTTTTTTTTTTTTTTAAACAGGTGTTTCCCATAGGATCAGCCACAGAAGGGGGCAAAATGACGACGCTCCTGCCAGGTCTTTTAGGACGGTTTATGTTCACGAAGTTACTAGTTTCTGTGCGATATTAATTTGCGGACAAACAGGGTGTGATCTACTCAACTATCAAAGGTTACTTTCTGTGATCAAATAGGATAAAGATTAAGGGATCTTGAGATAATACTCAAAATAATAATGCAGACATACATGTATGTATGTACATAGACATATACGTACACAAAGAAATTATAATAATGAACACTCACCTTGCGCTTTACATCAAAGGCTACACGGAAGGGCAGAGACCAGTAGAATCCCAATTCGATCATGGAATATATATATATATAAATATATAAAAAAATATTTTTTATATATAGGCTACCATTCAAAAGTTTGGGGTCACTTCGAAATTTCCTTGCATTTGAAAGAAAATGTTGCCCATTAAAATAACATGAAACGGATCAGGAATCCAGCGCAGACGGGGTTAAAGTGGTAAATGACTATTGTCGCTGGAAACGGCAGGATTTTTTATGGAATATCTTCAGAGAGACACACAGATGCCCTTTATCACTCCCATCACTCCTGTGTTCCAATGGCCCTTTATTACTCCCATCGCTAAGCTATTTCGCAGTTATGTTACAGCGAGAAATGTCCTCGTTTTCCATGAAAACAGCTAAATGACCCCAAACTTTTGAATGGTAGCGTGTATCAATAAAAAAAAAAAAAATGAGAACTCACCTTGCGCTTTACATCAAAGGCTACTCGGAAGAGCAGAGACCAGTAGAATCCCAGTTCGATCATGTAATACCAGTACTGAGAAGGCAGCATGGTCTGGGGAGAGAAGAGAGAGTTAAGACACTGGAAACTGATGTTCTGGATTAATTCCCCCGATTCCCACCTGTCCCATCAGTAAGACCCTCTATGAAACACTAGCTTGTTTAATATGCTGGAGAGAGACCCAACAAGGGGGAAAAGTGTCTTCTGGGGTAGAGAAGAGTTCAGCAGCCATTACCTGCTTGGGGAAATCTCTCCAGACTTCTCGGAGATCATGAAACCAAGGCTTCTGCAGGATAGAAAGCGAAAACATGCTGTAACAAACATGGCGTTAATAGAACAAACGGTTCTACATGGTAAAAGCAAACGCTAGACCCTTCTTGCGGTATGTCACATGTTAGCTCTGTAATGTATGCTGTGGGACTCAACCTATGGCTGTCTGATGATCAGCAAATTATTGTTCCTCAGAAGCTGGAGAGCAACTTGAAGACAACTCTGAGAAAGGCTATGGAGGTCTTTAAGGACTTGGTTATCGTCCCTGGTCAATTCAGCAACACTTTCATCACTTTGCTTGGGAGCAGAAGAAGAAGAACCAGAATAGCAAAGACTCAACTGGATAGAGAGTCAGGGGAGCAGAAGACTAATGTGTCCAGAACATGGACATCAAGAAGTCCATTGTTTACAGCGATTGTCTACGACATTGGATATATTTCTAATGTAATGCTCTGTGTTTAATTTCTGGCTCTAGAAGGTCTACACAATTTGAACAAACCAGGACAGCTAAATACGGGTCATTCTAGAATACAACTAAGTCAGGAGGTTAAGAGAAACCCGGCAATCATCCCGTCTGTGGCATCTTGGCTCATCCTGAAATGCAAATGAACGATGGCTCGGAACCTTATGGTTTTGCATATTCGTTTGGCTCATAATCAAAGGGCGGCGCGGTGGAGCTACACCTATCCTGTCTTCTGTGGTTTGATGTCCACAAATGTGAGATTCTCTTTCCGTGTGATTTGTAGAACAGAAATAGATGTATGCTTAGTAGGTCGGTCACTTTTGTGAGAAGGGGGTGGAAACATCTCATCGCCAATTTTTCCTGCTGTAAAGACTTAAACCTTGGTCTCGTCTTAGATTCAGGAGCCGTACGTCTATCTCATGCACATTTTATTCCCTTACTGTATTGCCCTCTAACTCTTCTACCGAGAGGCTCTTCTATATCTACCACCTTCTCAGTAAAGAAAAACTTCCTAACGTTCCATCTAAACCTCGGACACCATATTTATAGATTATGGCCTCTTGTCCTAACATTTTCTCCTGATACAATCATCTCTCCTGTACTCGGTTAAAGTGGGTTGCCGTTGCAAAGGTTTCTCAAATGAGACTTGGCCTAAATGTGCATAATAACGATAAAATTAAGATAAAACAAATGCAAAAAAAGAAAAACCGAGTACTTACGTCTACAAGAACCGCCATGCCAGCAATGAAAGCAATAAGATAAAACGTGAATCTCCAACTGTAAAAGAAGGCAGATTGTGCCGATTGGCCAGGAGTTGACAAAACGGCAACAAGGCAACTTAGCAGCCAAAGCAGATCACGGTTCCTTATTCCCGACCATTAAAAGGGAGCCGTCACACATTATAATATAACAAATTTAATTTATTAAAACATTTATAGGCGTGTAGTAGCTTTTAAACCAAATATGTGCATACGGGTTCTAGATACTCCTACGGAACCTGGTCATGCCAAAATATAGAATACTTCTGATCCAAGCCGCAGAACGAAATATAAAAAGTATGAACTTGGAAAGAACCCAACATATAAAACCCCAGGTGTCCCCCTTTACCTGGCTTCTCGGAATTTCTTCTGCAAACTAGGCCTGTCTTGGTTTCGTCGTCGTCGGAACCATCTTTCCACCTGCCGAACGGTGAAATTACTTGCTCTTGAGAGATTTTCCAAGTCATTCTGGAAGACAGAGACGGTTGAAGTTCAGCGGTATTCATTTACAGGTCATGTAACCCACAGAGCCATTTTCCTAGACCCTAAATAAACCCACATACACCATCTCCAACTTAACAAGAGGACGTAACACCAGAACGTCAAACCCCAGCGTTTGCAGAAGTGACAGAATTCTACATTTTTGTTTCATTCCTCCATGAAGGAATGAACAAGGAACCGCCATGATTTTTTTTTGGGAGCACAAAGTTATCAGTGCCTAAAAAAGAATCCCAGGAAGAATCCATACATTCTTCACCTCTGCTGCTGTATATATTTTTGGTCGTTGACCAAATTTGGACTTCACAGCTTCCTGGATTCTTGAAAGAACGCTTTTGTGATATGAAATTAAATGTTTTTTTTTGTTTTGTTTTTTTCTGCAGCTCTTGTGTTCTGCGTCCTCTACAATCTACGCTACGGTTTTTGTCTACAATAGCCTCAAATGTTTTTTTCTGTCTGAGGTTGTCTGTGGCCTCATACCTGTTTGGGATGCTTTGACGAGCTCTTGTAAAATTTTTCCAGGACCGGGCTGGCGGCGGCTCGAAGACGGATTTTATCCTTCACACCCAGAGCCTTGGCAAGTGGGCTGGCTATGTAACTGCAAAAGAGGCAAACCGCATTGGGGGCAAAAAGGAATAAATTATACCCAAAGTGGGAAAGCATAAGCAGGAACATTAGGTTTTGTACAACAAATTTAACTGTAGCTCCTATGAATGTACAGAAAGGAGGAGGGAGCCTCAACAGAACCAACAAAGGAGACATTTGTATTATTTCTCCATTCTCTCTCTAGCTTCTTTCTCAACTGCTTCCATGTTTCCGCTTCACCGTCAACATCCTTCTCCCCTCTTCAGAGAACTTCTGCAACAGCGCGGAGCTTCCAAGAACCCCTGGGACCACTTCTTCCGCCATCCAATGGGGGGGGCGAGGAGGTTGTCCCTGTGGAGTGCGCGGAGGCTCCAGCCTATTGCAGAAGTAGCCTTGAAAGGGCAGGAATCACCTGAAATTATTCATTTTTTGGGGAGGCGGGGGGGGGGGTTTGTCATGTATTATGGATCAAATGCTCCTTTTGAATTGTAATCCCAATACTTACATTTCAAAGATGTACCTCACTATGAGGAACCCAAAGGCTAGAGGGATCGTGATGTAGAGGTCCGAAGCTTTGGCGTAGACGCGGCCATCCTGGTCTTCCAGGTCGGCCCAGGTTAGATTCACGGGCAGCCATAGCCGGTGCCACCAGAAATGGTCGTAAAGTGTTTGAAGCATCCTAAAAAGAGGCGAGATCCGGTTAGAATGTAGCATTTCACTACGTCGGAATAAGAACAGACGGCGAACAGAGAACCAACCAGATCAACCGGTCCTCCCGATTCCGGAATTTCAGGTTTCACTCCGTTTTTTTTAGTCTATAGAAATTCAAAGGAACCGGGTGGGTACAGAGCAGAAACAAAGGGAACAGGCTACAGAATCGAGCTCCGTGCCGCTTAGGCTGTCATTATACCAATTACGTCCTATCTTAAAACCCAAGCGTCCCTCTTTAGGAAGACCAGTCCCTCCAAGACAAATCCTGCTGTTCCTCCTAGTGTGGAGCGCAGAATGTGTGTTGGGTATGAAGGCTCTAGATAAGCAGAACAGCCTCCCAGCAGAAGCGGGTCACGGGAAAAAGCTTTGCTGATGCCCCCCCCTCCAGCCAGAGCCCTAATGTGGCCATTTAATGTATTTATAGATGTCTTCCTTATCTATACTTTCATGTCTTAAAATCTACTAACATTAGCGTTATACTTAAATATTAATAGAATCCAATTAAAGCGAAGTCTGTTTTCGGTATGAAGAGTCCGATCCGGATGATTGCTTAAGGACACGATAAGGAAATCTTTTCAAATATTACGTTCTACTTATGTAAAACACGGGCCGGACATTAACCCTTTGGGGATATCATTTACCAGTTCCTAAAATGATTTTGATTTAAAAAGAATATATAAATATATAAGAGGAAAACAAATATATTATTATTTAAATAAATTTATTATTATTATTATTTATATATATATATATATATATATATATATATATATTTATTTATTTATTTATTTATTTTTTTATTTTACAGAAAACCTAAACATTAAGGGAATTTTAGGAGTTCATTTTTGGAAATTATTTTTTGTTTCCGCTACAACCCCCCCCCTAAAATAAATTAAAAAAAAACTAATGGAAAGCGTTAAACTGCTAATCTGGTATTATTCTGGGGTTAAAATGTAACCAGAGGGATTACAGCATTCAGAACCAGCATTTCCAGGGTAATTGAGGCTTGGCCACAGAGCTCGCAACCGTTACTTGTTATTCCAGTTTGCGGGCAAAAAAATAAACGAACAAAAAACCTTTAAAAAGCCGTTTCAGTAACAACCTATCAGTGTCTGCTTTTTTGGTCACATGACAATTAAATCTTCCTGGTTAAAATAATGAACGTTCCAAAATTCTACAGATTAGAGAATTATTGAAAGGTCGCAAAGTAACATAAATTGTTTTACTTTGACTAAATTGAAATATTGGGAGGAATTTCTTGCTCTGGGCAATTAACCCAAAAAATTAAAAATTCTAGATACTACATGACATCATAATGTTTATCAATATTAGAGATATCACAACAAATGTTGCTTTTATTTTTAAAACAAATTTAACCTGTGTTTATAAACTTACAGGCAGAACAATAAGACACGGCAAATCAGACTCGAAACCATACACGTGTTACAGGGCGCAAGCGGGTGGCCTGCCGGCGCATGCCGGACTACAACTCCCATAATCCTTTGTTAAGCTTTGGATGCACGGATAGCCTGTCTCAGGGCACCTTGCCAGTTAAAATCAAGTCATTAAGAATTGGCACAGTTCCCCGCGCTGCAGAGTTGAATGTTAGCCCACGGGGCACGGCATGTACTATCCATGTCTTACACCGACGGGGCTCCCAGCAGATAAAACCACGTAACAGAGATCATTTTATTTTTAAATGTAATTTTTTGTTGGCTGTTTTAGCCCCAAAATATACATAAAAAAAAAAATAATATAAAAAGATTTAATTTATAAGTCAGGAGAAAGACTCGGTCTCAGCCTGCAGAGAGAGGAAACATTAAGTGGGTCCCCAGGGGCCCCCTATTATCCCAGGTGAGCCACAGACAGCTCACATCTTGTGTTTTTATTTTAATCTGGATTAACCCTCTAAATGATACAGAAAAAAAAAGATAATCTATTTCTAATCGCATGCCCAGAATTGGGTTAAATAACAGAGCACAGAGAGTTGCCAGCTGTCCTGAGGTTTTTCAGGACAGTCCTGCAGAACCCCACCGGCCAGTTCATGCAGCCAATGCCCCAAAAGGCTCCAGTTCTGGGCACCGGACGAGCGCAGAAACCTTCCTGGACGCAGAGAGGAGTGCGCCAGACTCCCAGTGCTCTCTGAGAGTGATAGGAGTTGCAATATAACCCCGGAAATGGCTCGCAGGTTTTTTGAAGCTCTCTTTCGGACATTTGCCAGTTTGCCCGGGGGAAAAGGTGCAAATAGTCGCCTTGGCCAAGGTCCCAGACTGTTACCATGGCAACCCTGCGGGCAGCATACTTAAGAAACAGTAAAAATATTTTGCATTTTTAGAAAACTACGGGGATGGGCATGCCAAGTAAAAAGGTAGCGGACACTATTTAAAGGGACAGTCACACGTAAACATCTCCCCCACCCCATGGTCGCCGGATAATCACTTTAGGATAGCCCAGTTCTCCCATGGTGCTCAGCCAACGTTTGGCAGGTGGTAGAACTTGGCATTTGCAAAAGCCGATATAAATATATGAAAGATTTTCATTGGTCGTTGCTTTATACTGCATATATAAGAAGGAGTTGAAACGCACAGACCTTTCTCGCTGCGCACGTCAATGAGATTTAAGGCTCAGAGGGGTTGTATGATGTGTGACGGTTACCGGGGCAACCGACACTCACAACGTAAGAAGTGTGTTGGAAATCTAGCCGTGGCAACGGCTTCCATGTAGGGGACGATGTCACCTGTACGCATGCCGCTAACCTGCACGCAAGTAAACCCTATTTGTCGCCCAGGGCAGTCATAGCGTGGAAGTACCTGTCAGTACTACTACTACGGGGCTACGCAACTCTGGTGCCTGAGGGCCACAGAGGGGCCAGGAATTCTGTATATTCCTGTCTGGATGGTGGAGAAACGACAATCTAGCCGTAAAGGGCACTCTGGCCGCCATATACACCGTAATGCACAGCTGAGTGTGTGCGCACATATCACACCCGTGTATTTTCCGTGTAACGCATGAAACTTGGCAGACTACCCGCTTTCAGTGTGAAGTAATCCGGCTCGTATTTATCACCCCACTTTAATTGTTTGAAGGAGTCCTGCTCAGAACAGGTAAATCCAGTTTATTCTACAGAACACCGCTCCAGTTTATTATACTTAAACTCCCAACAACACACGCTAACCCCAGATCCTCATTTACATGTAACGCGACCGAAAGGAAACTTCCAGGTAACATGTTTACCTGTACACAAACGGGACTCAGAATACGGAAAAACTGATCCGTACCCCTGCATTAAAACACGGGAAAAAAAGAGAAAAAAAGAAAAAAAGAGAGAAGGAAAAAAGGAGAAAAAAAACACAAACACACAAAAAGTGCTTTGTATGTTCTGTTTTTCACGCTCACGATGTAACACTGTTAAGGTGAGGTTTCCCATAATTCTGCTTGCATGGTTAAGGTTTTGATACGTTTTATAGGGAAGGTATTGGGTGCTGGGACAGTACAAGGTCTGCATGATAACACACGGGGAGGAAAAAAGCTATCTTTAACCTTCAGTCTATGCAGAAATGAAAGTGTTAAATGTGCTTGGGGGGAAAAAAAAAATGGCCATCCCTGAGTGCGTGGCTTCCCAATAGATTTAACCAATTATTAAAAAAAAAAGCCCTTTTCAATTAGCGAGACAGCTGTTTAGAGATTAATGAGACCGCGGTGGCGCAGGAACCGGCGAGGGATTGCAAAAGATTCATGGTATGGGTGAGGTAGAGGGAAGTCTGGTTCCCCACCCATACCCTGACCGGGAGTGAACACCTCTCAAAGGCTACGCCAGCTACTTTTATTCCCATATTCTGAGCAACGATACTAACTGCCCTGAAACTGGGACACCAAACCGCGCACAATGTTATCAGCGAGCACAGTACTGCATCATCGCTGTGACATCACACCACATTCTACAAGCAAAATGCCCTTTTGCTTACATACCCTGCCTTTATCACGGGCACTGCGCATGCACAGACGCCAACAGCCACAGTAATCGGGGCTCTGCGGCAGACAAAAGTTATTTGCAGGGACTGTACCTGCAAATTTGGAGAACATGTATGCGCCATTTATTTTAAAGCTCCCTAGGTTGGTCACAGGAGATCAGAGGATCTACCGCGCAACTAACCGGACCATGATCCCGACTGCCCACCAAAGCTAGACAGTGGGGCATCTACACGGCACTGAGCACGGTTTAGTGAATAAGCCCCAATATAAGACACCTATTTCCTTTGTGTGAATAAGCGCTGCCAGCCGGAGCGGCCTCGGTTGAGTAACACTTTACGCTCCATTACAAAAGCCCATTATTAGTAGGAATTGAAATAAAATAATACTTCTGCTGCGCCCCGGCCACAAAGTCACGGGGCCGACCACGAAGGTTGCGACACGAGTTATAAATATATATCATATGCAACCGCCGGGGAGGACCGAGAAGTCAAACGTCCCAAAATGCATTTGGCAGACAAGCTATAAATACACTTAAGATTCACCAGAAGAGGTTTGCGTAGAAAACGGAAGGAGAAAGCATCCAGTCCGGGAGTTAAAGGGACACTTTGGCGTCCCGTGGAGCCCTGGAGCCCTTTAATCAAATCACGCATATGAGAGTCTAGGCTCGTTAATAGGAAACTCTTGTAATGTAAAGGAAGCGACGCTTTACTGAGAGGGCGGTTGATATATGGAACAGCCTTCCAGCAGAAGTGGTAGAGGGCAATACAGTGAAGGAATTTAAACATACACAGGATAGACATACGGCTCCTGAATCTAGCTCCAAATCCAAACCAGAAATCCTTCATTAGCCTTACATACCTGCTAGATTGTAAGCTCCTATGACCAAAGCCTCCTTACTGTATGCTGCTGTCCAAATAGTTATATGATAATGATAATAATAATAATAATCTTTCATATATATTGTGCCCTGGTTATTCATTGTACAGCGCTGCGGAAATAAATGAAAAACATGCTCACTCTGTATACGGACATAATGTCCGCACAGAACGGATATTACGCTTAAAAAAGAACATTATAAAAAAGGTAAAAAAAATATTTTATTATTAAGCTGCGGAAAAACTGCCCCATAGCGTAGATCGTAAATATTTTTGTGCATTGTGAGGTTTTAAGTAAAATTAAACACGTGAACTATCTGTGACATCACAATTGGCATAATCTGACATCACACACACACATTATATATATATATATATATATATATATATATATATATATATATATATATACATACATACACACACATTTATATAAAATAAAAATATATCTCAAACACACTATAATTAAATATATATTTATTGTTTTATATAGCGCCATCATATGCCATAGCGCTGTGCAATGGTGTGTATGAGATTATATATATACATATGTATATATATATATATATATATATGATCTACATTAATAACAAAGCAAGAACAGAAGCACTAGTGGATCAATCTAAGTGACTGGTCTGTACTGGGGAGAGAAGTACAAAGGAATCCAGAATGTTCAGAGAGGAAGGAAGCCCGGCGGGAACATGCGCAAACACGCAGGTAACAACTGTATTTATTCACAACGTCAATATTATTTGGCATTCTCCAAAAGAGATACAATTGCTATTGTGCTTGCAAACACAGAACGCACACACACACTGCTTCCTCGTAACCAAAACACATTATTATTTCCTACTAACAATAATATATTACAGTTCTAATATTTTACAATTACTAGCTTTTTTATATTATTCTAATTGCAATGATATGTATTAAAATTATATATATATATATATTAAAATATAAAATACTGAAAGCATTATTATTAATATTAATAGTAACAATCGACAAATAATAATAATAATACTGTTACTATGAATAATAATAATAATAATGTTACTACTACTACTACTACTAATAATATGGAAGCCTCAATAGGACACTAGAGCTCACACACAAACATTCCTAGAGCTTCAATACACCACATGACCAGCTGATTGTCTCTATGAGAGTGATGATGAGTTGATGATGTCATACGCCACATGGTGCATTAATCAGTGGCACTGTTTATTATAAGGGTGTTGTGAAACTTGAGCGAGACATTGCACGTTAACTCCACACTGATAAATTTAACCCATTAAGTGCCGGTAATGTGATTAACATGCGCACGGGTCATTTTTATTTATTGATATAGCGCCATCATATTCCGCAGTGCTGTACACAACAAGTAGCCCTTCACATAACAATATGGACTTAGAAAAAAAAGACAGATTCCATCTTGTCTACTTAATGGTGCGCTATGAAAGATTACCCGTCAGTCTTCCTCCTACAAAGCGATCGGGCAGGAGAAGAGGACCTGTGTGTGTTTTTGGCAACGCAATGCAGATTAAGTGGAGTCCATAAAAAGCCGTTACAACCACAGGCTAAACAAACAGATAAAAGACGGGCGTGACCTCACAGGACACACAAATCGACCCACTCAACCGGGAAAAAGGGGCGAAGACCACCAAAGGCACCTTTTCCTCAACAGAGGACCAAAGAGCCCACCGCTTCCCAACAGAAGTGAAATATTAAATATAACGCCCAAGAGAGATACCATATGGGGGGGGGCAGGTTACACACAACACAGGGTCTACTGGCCATATAATGTAATGAGTAGGGGGCAGGTTATAGTCAGTATATAATGTAATGAGTAGGGGGCAGGTTATAGTCAGTATATAATGTAATGAGTAGGGGGGGCAGGTTATAGTCAGTATATAATGTAATGAGTAGGGGGGGCAGGTTATAGTCAGTATATAATGTAATGAGTAGGGGGCAGGTTATAGTCAGTATATAATGTAATGAGTAGGGGGGGCAGGTTATAGTCAGTATATAATGTAATGAGTAGGGGGGCAGGTTATAGTCAGTATATAATGTAATGAGTAGGGGGCAGGTTATAGTCAGTATATAATGTAATGAGTAGGGGGGCAGGTTATAGTCAGTATATAATGTAATGAGTAGGGGGGCAGGTTATAGTCAGTATATAATGTAATGAGTAGGGGGGGCAGGTTATAGTCAGTATATAATGTAATGAGTAGGGGGCAGGTTATAGTCAATATATAATGTAATGAGTAGGGGGCAGGTTATAGTCAGTATATAATGTAATGAGTAGGGGGCAGGTTATAGTCAGTATATAACGTAATGAGTAGGGGGCAGGTTATAGTCAGTATATAATGTAATGAGTAGGGGGCAAGTTATAGTAAGTATATAATGTAATGAGTAGGGGGCAGGTTATAGTCAGTATATAATGTAATGAGTAGGGGGCAGGTTATAGTCAGTATATAATGTAATGAGTAGGGGGCAGGTTATAGTCAGTATATAATGTAATGAGTAGGGGGCAGGTTATAGTCAGTATATAATGTAATGAGTAGGGGGCAGGTTATAGTCAGTATATAATGTAATGAGTAGGGGGCAGATTATAGTCAGTATATAATGTAATGAGTAGGGGGGCAGGTTATAGTCAGTATATAATGTAATGAGTAGGGGGGGCAGGTTATAGTCAGTATATAATGTAATGAGTAGGGGGGGCAGGTTATAGTCAGTATATAATGTAATGAGTAGGGGGCAGGTTATAGTCAGTATATAATGTAATGAGTAGGGGGCAGGTTATAGTCAGTATATAATGTAATGAGTAGGGGGCAGGTTATAGTCAGTATATAATGTAATGAGTAGGGGGGCAGGTTATAGTCAGTATATAATGTAATGAGTAGGGGGCAGGTTATAGTCAGTATATAATGTAATGAGTAGGGGGCAGGTTATAGTCAGTATATAATGTAATGAGTAGGGGGCAGGTTATAGTCAGTATATAATGTAATGAGTAGGGGGCAGATTATAGTCAGTATATAATGTAATGAGTAGGGGGCAGGTTATAGTCAGTATATAATGTAATGAGTAGGGGGCAGGTTATAGTCAGTATATAATGTAATGAGTAGGGGGCAGGTTATAGTCAGTATATAATGTAATGAGTAGGGGGGGCAGGTTATAGTCAGTATATAATGTAATGAGTAGGGGGCAGGTTATAGTCAGTATATAATGTAATGAGTAGGGGGGGCAGGTTATAGTCAGTATATAATGTAATGAGTAGGGGGCAGGTTATAGTCAGTATATAATGTAATGAGTAGGGGGGCAGGTTATAGTCAGTATATAATGTAATGAGTAGGGGGGGCAGGTTATAGTCAGTATATAATGTAATGAGTAGGGGGCAGGTTATAGTCAGTATATAATGTAATGAGTAGGGGGCAGGTTATAGTCAGTATATAATGTAATGAGTAGGGGCAGGTTATAGTCAGTATATAATGTAATGAGTAGGGGGGGCAGGTTATAGTCAGTATATAATGTAATAAGTAGGGGGCAGGTTATAGTCAGTATATAATGTAATGAGTAGGGGACGGTTAAACAGGATAGTCACACCAGTAACTGCCCATTAGAAGGACATGCCTTCCCCATCTGCTATTAAGTCACCCCCATGGCAGGCAGGAGAGCCCTCTGTGTACTCACTTGGCAGCAGGTGTTCAGGGCTTCCTCTGCCGGTAGCCAGATCCCAAGAAAGCAAGGAAGTCGCGCTGGAAGACTCCTTGCGAAGTTCTCAGCCCAGCATTGCTGGAGATCAGACCTTGTGACGTCGGCCTCTCCCCACGCCTGCCAGCAGCTTCACTCCTCTCCCTCCCCGCACTCTGTCCACTCCCACTACACTCAGGACTCCCTCCCCGCACTCTGTCCACTCCCACTACACTCAGCACAAGAAAACTCCACAGGGACCTGGCCCTCCCCAGGTTAACCCCTTCCCTCCCAGTCTCTCATGGAAAGTGGTCAAAAAATACTCTGGGCAACTTCTCAGCCTGACTCCCCCCCCATCCAACAGAGGGAATTGTGAGCAATACATGAAAGAAGATGCCCAGATACCCCCATACCAGGGACCGCAGTGTGCTTTTTCCACCCCAGCATTCCTAGACATGTGTAACAGGACATGGGGCATCATTGCTGGCAGGCGCAGCAGATACATTGTTTATTTGTTGTGTTTATAAATAATGGAGTCCACAAATTGATAAACATTTGGCACATATTGAAACAATAAACATCCGCTTCCAGCTATATGATTACCGGTTGTCGTCTTAGATTCAGGAGCCATATGCCTATCCCATGCATGTTTACATTCCCTCACTGTATTACCCTCTACCACTTCTGCTGGGATGCTGTTCCACTTATCTACTACACTCGCTGTAAAGTAGAATGTACTTAGATTCCTGCTAATCCTCTAGGTTTATATTGTGACCTTTACAGCCGCTGCTATGGTGATAAGATGCATTTTCAAACGTTGCACCGTACTCCCTCTTCGTATAAACCCCTCCAAGGCAGCATGTACTCAACGGGTTAGTTTAACCCCTTATTGCACGCCAAGCCGTCACTGTGATACCCTCATACCCAGCAAACATTCTGAGCTCCAAGAAAAGAGGGGCAGATGGGGTCTGGGACCTGAAGAGGGACTGCTCCTACTACACAGGGGCACTTGGATGTTGTGTATCCTCCCCAGAAGAAGTAACAGTTTTGATTGAGGCGTTTGCTGAAACACAAACATTATTCATTAACATCCCAAATACAGCGCACTCCACCACACCAGCGTGCGCGGAACTCTCATTCATTCGACTGTGTCTTTTGCATAATGTCAAGGCCCCTCCCATTTCCCAGAAGTCCCTGAAATGGGGCGTGAATGACCATCTGAAGGCAAATCAGCCATTGGGTGTGTGGGCATGACACACCCACACTATTTAAAGGGATAGCCTTTTATTACAACAGTGAAGCAAAGCGCGTATTTCTCTCACTCCCGCCTCCTGATAGGGCAGACCATCATGCATTGGGGCAAGTTTTCAATCTATCAAGGCTAGTTAGACTGTAAGCTCTATGGGCCAGGGACCTTCTTTCCTAGTATATTTATACCTATTCAGACCTCCCTGCGCATGAGCAGAAAGAGCTCCCGGCGATTTCAATGGGCGCTATTTCCTGCCGCAGTTTCAAACAGCCAATCATTGGCAAGGAAGGTTGTACTGGAGAGGAGGAGTAGGGCAGCTGCAGGGCTGCAGATTCCTGATCAGGATCGGTGCCAATGGCACACTAGCCTCTAAGCCCCCTTGCAGAGGACATAGGCACGGCTCATATATTTGCCTTAAAGCATGTCACACATCAGCTGCCCCTTTAGACGGCACGAGCCACGAGAAGCCCAGCAGGATCCCGGCACAGCTGACGGCGGCAGAAACCCAAAAATATTTGTGCAGAATTATTACTTTGATCAGCGGAACAAAGAGCTGCTTTCCGGAGGAGGAGGTCGGAGAGAGAATGCTTGGTGTTGTACGGAGACATCTTGGTCATGTTCTCAATCTCTAATCGTATAGATGGAATATAGTTTGTTTTTGCTGATATGTAGGTTGCAGTGCATGGACGCCCACAATGCACTGTCCCCAAAACCCATAATGCTTTCTATGCAGTTCGTAAGACTTGCGATCACGTGGGGTCCATCCTATCACACCTCCTGACCATCCCTTTCTCTGGGGGACAGTCTCGACGTTCTCCACTGTCCTGCTTTTGCATCAATTGCGGCTGAGCTGGTTAAGAATCTCTGAAGGTCTCCCCTCAATCATGGCTCCTCCCCGTGCATTGAAGCTGTGCACCGGAATATGATGTCATAAGTCAGCGCTCTGCCCGATAGTGGTGTGAGGAACTTAGATACATTCTGTTCCTCTCTAGCCTCCCCCACCTGCTTCTAACCCGACCATTTCTCAGTCTCTGCGTGAACGACTTGTAAACTGGTCACGCTACGTGGACGTGGGGCAGTTTAATTACACGTTAAAGATAAAATCAACAAAGAATATTTGAATTGCAAACATGAAGGTCAGAGCAGGACAGACGACCCCATCTCTTCTCTTTAGGGTGTGTTATATCAGCGCACCTCTGATGTTTACCCTCATTGAATCAGCCGGTACACTTCATGAATAGCAGGCGCGGTGTTGATTTTCTTTATCAAGGAGCCCTGGCCCAGCCCGTTGGGTGTCACCGACTCTACGCAAACTTTCTGAATTCTTTTTTTTGGCAGGGCCGGACTGGCAAAGATAAGGCGGCCCTGGCACTTTAAGGCTGGCGGCCACCTGATGGTGTAGGTGCGAATGACGGTTGGGTATACGTCACGTGCCGGAGCGGCAGATCCGGGCTGAGTTTGTGGCGCTGTAGGCCAGTAGCCCATGGGGTATTATTTGCCCTGTGCGCACACGCCTGATCATTCCGATGACCAGCTAATCACGCTAACACCGCGCAAACTCTCGTACACGCGCTTGTTCTAAAAGCAATTCCCTGGACAATAAAGTGTAACGGCTTAATTACAATCCATCCAGCCGCTTTGTTTAATTATGACACCTGCGGGGGTTCATTAAATGGAAGTCTTTCTTCGGAATAATTAAGGCATTGCTATAACCCAGCCCACCTATGTAATTAGCCGCGATTCAGTGAGAATACAAGCAGACTTATAATTAGCTCATCTATTTCACTGTATATACAAGAGACGTGCCTACCGGCTCCGGAGTAACACGGAACACCAAACTATGTTTAATAAACCAGCAGCTAAAAATGTAGAATATATATATATATATATATATATAGATATATATATACAGATCCAAAAAGGAAGCACTCACCTGAACTAGCATTTATTATAAGGGGTGCTGCTAAAGACCAAAGCCATACACAATCTCTAAATCAGCGCACGCACATCAAATAGATTATAAACTCTCATGACTGTAGTTAAAGCTACTTGTATTTGTTTGTATTTGAAGCTCTGACCAGGCTTTTGGTTCAGCACCCCTTCCCACCACAGGTGCTCCATTGGCGAGGTCCTTGGAAACCTATAAATTGCAGGAGTGTCTGTATTTAGGAAGGCCTTTTGGCTCCTGGTAAGCAATGTACTTGCAAAGATTTAGCGTTAGGACCCACCTACATTGGAGTACTTTGGCGTAGTGGTGGGCTTAGCATAATATGGCCATATAATGTGATTAAAACTCCAATTTTGTCATCTTAGAAAGGTGTTTTTAAGTAGCTTTAACTACAGTCATGAGAGTTTATAACCTATTTGATGTGAGTGCGCTGATTTAGAGATTGTATATATATATATATATATATATATATAATAAAAATAGTATATACGCTGAAAATGTTCTGAAAATACATTGTTCTGAAAATACATACTATATATAGATATCACTTCTGCTGGGTGGCTTTATCACCCATCTACCACCCTCTCAGTATCTCTATCCCGTAAATAATAATTTACTGATATGATTAGAGTGTTTGGGTCCTGCTCATGAGCAGTTAAAAGGCTTGTAGAGATGTTTGATGTGAAACACATGGAAACACATTAACAGTGTAATGATTGAGAGAGGATTCGCTGACAGCCGGGCAAGGAAGAGTTAAACAGTCTTATAGTTTCCATTAATTATTTACTAGGCGGCCAGATAGGGACATTTTTCACATAGAGATAAAGGTACGGTTCATCATCCGGATCTATATGGCTGGGTTCCAAGTTGGGTATCGTTAGTTAAACTCGCCGGTGACATCATAACACGATGTAAAAAAACGTATTCCCAGTCACTAAAGAGCTTTTAGCTGCCCTGTAACTGGGAGAAGCATGAAAAAAAAATGGATTTCTACTGAAAATGTCCTGAAATCTATATAATTAACTTTTCTGCACAGCCCCGGCTCCTGTATGCTCTGCACAAATTAATCTTCCTACATGCAGATTATACCTCCTGTTTCTCTTCTCAGAATAATGTCCTCCATAGCCTTGTGGAGTGCATTAAGAAATGACACCCCTGGCTGCAGGCACCCCGGTTATTGGTAATGGTGGTTGGTGAGATGATTAGCAGGGACAGATACCGTTTACAGCTGCTGGGGTTTGGCCATCCTGCACATTGCATCCCCGTTATCAGCGGCATTTACAGTCCTGCGAGGGAACATGGAACCTTTGGCCCGCGCGTCACAGAGGGAAGACTAATATAACAGATAGCGTATCACCAGCGCAACGAAAGAGAATAGGGAAATTCAGAAGAAGAATAATAAACGATAATTGATATAAGCATAGAAGTGTCTGTCAGCAAGTGGGCCCCGTTTGTGCCTTTACAGCAGAGAGAAACGGGCCAAGTTTCTCTCTGCTGTAAAGACAAAAACCTTAATCAGTCGTTGGTCTCATCAGGAGCCATTTGCCTCTCCCATGTATGTTTAAATTCCCTCACTGTATTAACCTCTGCCACTTCTGCTGGGAGGCTGTTCCACCTATCCACCACCCCCTCAGTAAAGCAAAAAAGTAACACTGTAACTTTGTGACGAACCAATCCCATCTCTTTCACTCCAACCTCACTGGTTGGCATTATTGTTGACTGGTTGCCTCCTAGTGGTGAAAGTGTGAAAGTACCATAGTAATGTCAGTTGAAAAAGACGATGTATGTTGAGAACAGGGAATTTGGCTGTAGCTGTAAATGAGAGAAGACTGTTCTAATTGAATAATAATATTATTAATAAAAATAATCAATAATTCATAAATGCATTTATTAATACACTTTAAATACACTATTTCAAAATATGTATACTGCTGAATTGCCACTAGAGGGAACTGGCGCTCACTACTTTTTAGTACCAGGAAATCCAATACATTGATTAACTGAATCGTAATAGTTTTTTCTCCAGCTTTTATTTACTATTCCCTGGAGGTTTGAACTCAAATAATAGAGATCATGTGGAACACAGTTGAACTCAAATAATAGAGTAATCCGAGTAAAGATAAGTTAATTTTTCTTATATCCATTATATAAATTCTCTTAAGAATTGTAACTTTAAAGCCTGGTGCATTATAGATACCGCCCAATCCTATTTTGTTTGACACATCAGATTACTAGACGTTAGTTATTTATGGACAACACAGAATTTAGTAACAAAAAAACGTTTTTGATACACTCATATTACAAAATTTCTTGACACTATGTATACATACACAGATGTATTCCCTTATGAAGCCATGGTCTCCAGAACGGGACACATTATTCTAAAATATGTAGCACAAATTATAACTTTTCCTCCTATACTGCCTAACGTTCTACCTACACAGCTAATACATTACTCATATAGGTTTATTTCCAGTAAGAAGGGAGAGAATGCCTCCTGGGTAGAAGCAAGGGTTAACGTGGATGGGGTCGAGCCGGCGTAGCTGAAACTGGCATGCGGTCAGTCTGGTTCTGTGCTGTAATTCCGGAGTGTAAAGGCAACAAAGTCATTAGATCTTCTGGTCAAACCCATTGCAGGGCATGGAACATGCCACAGGGGGCAGTTGGAGGTACACGCCAGCCCGGAGCAACCGACAAATGCAGAGATCAGAACTGAACTATTATATCTGCCCTCTTTTTCACCTTGCAAACACTGATCGTGGGCTAAAAGAGCCTTAACTCTATGCAAGCTGCTAACTCAACACTTCTTTTAACCCCCTTGAAACCCTGTGCGGAGGAATGATTTTTTTTTTTATTTTTTTTTTTAAATACCTTCTCCAGCTCCCCATGAAATATGAACGAAACAATGCTAGTTATCAGTTCATTAGGCATGAGTTCATTAATGGGTAATCTTGTGTCCAAAAGAGGGACTGTCTATCCTGAAGAGGGACACTTGGGAGGTATGCTTTTATGGGTTAAACTTAAGAAATCAGATCAAACAGAACTCACGTTACAAGAAGCGACAAGAGGGTCCTGTGCCTTTAATTAGAAAGGGTGGCCGTTGAGGGTTGATAAGCTAAACCCACCCCTGTGCCAGCGTGCGTCCCACCCCGCCGTCACATACAGTTTGGTGAGCCACCCTCCCGCTCGTAAGTATTGTTTTTACTCTGCCATTGCACTTCACCCTCCGCCCGATAACTCTTATTTGCAGGCTTCCTGCTTCGCTGGAGCGTGGCAGGGAATTAGTCGGCTTCAGAGCTAAAATATTTTAATCCTGATATCCAGGCAAAAGTATTTATATCCCAAAACCCTATTACCCAATCACCTTCCCGCTACCCTAACAGGATCTCAACTAACTACCTCCCAAAGATCTGCCTTTTATTTGAGACCCAACATTCTTTATTCCTCCCTCCTTAGCGGGGGTCCTCTTTCCTAGGAGATACATCGGTGTCCCTCAACCAACTACCGCTAGAACCTGTGTTCCCTGGCTTTCCACTATTAGCTTCTGGAATTAAATGGGCTTTCACGTCCCTACGTCGATACATTGATATTATATTCCCATGAAACCAATGCTTTAGCTGTCAATGTTCCAGGATACAGTCTTCTTACTGTAACAGACACTAAATCTTCCATAATTCTGACCTTCCGAGGTCAGCATAGATTAGGTGGCATCATGAATCCAGACCTCACATGATATATTTGCATGTCTTTGTGCATATTTTTTTTATCTCTCCCCTTATACACAGATACATTTTTTCGTTCCACATTCCATTTTGGTGTTGACGGTAACACACAGTAACTTGTCACACAAGGACACAATAACTACAACATTCCTTGACCCCGTTCGGAGGCCAAGTGCCGTCTCCTCCCCTCTCTCCTTGGCACGGGGTTGTTTGCTTACTTAAGAACTGCCAAAACCAGTTACACATTGTCAATACATAGTTTCGCATCCCGTGTTCTTGGAAGCTATAGACAGCGCGTGATATCTCGGTTTCTGCAGTGCCCCACTCACAGAGATCCCTTGTACTCCAGATCTTCCTGTAAGACAAAATGACGTTGACTCAGGAGATTCTGAGCTCCCTCCACCTGGCAGATAAGGTGAGTGCGTGGATATCATTGGCTTCTTCATTGAACTTTGAGATATCTTTTTCTAAGACAGTATGAACGTCTAACCACTCACATGTACGCTGGACTATTTCCTGGACGATAGAAAGGTTGGGGAGACCAGACAGTTTGCACCCCTAGTTGCCCAGCGTGATACAGCATAGACACTGCTCATCGGTCATACTACAGAAATGAGGGCAGGCGCTAGGTATGAAGTCCCGTACGTTTCCTTCACTCATTCATGTTTACACTTAACCCACACCTAATGCATGGGAGAGGGACACGTTGGTCTAGCAAATGTCTTCTTGAGGGCCTTTCTTTTTCTATTATCTCGACAATGGGTCTCAATTTCCATGACACACATCCTAAACAAATGTATTAAAATATATATTTATACTTAATTATAATATGTTGTCCTCACCTTTCGCATAACACACAAAAAAGTGAATTAACCATGAAAAAACAATCCATATGGTCACCACGTGCTGCTGCTGCTGCTGCTAGAATTGATGACTGTTGTCTACATTGTGGACTTGTTCCTTGGTTTAACATAGTCCTAGAGGTGACCAAGTAGGACTTGACAGAAACAGACCCTTCTGTGGACATGTTATTAGAACAATGCAACGTTGACGTGTTCCGTTATGCTGGATGCTCCATCCTTTTGTATTGTCCCACAGACAGGAGCCTGGGGTACCCTCGGAACCGTGAAGCCTCTTAAGAACTTTGAGCCGGAGAACGACGTGCATAAACTGGCTGAAACTCTAGCAAACAAAGGTAGCGACGGCTGCCGATGGCTGGCTAGATTACTATTATAAACACGCGCATGATTTTACATTAAATATGAATGAGTGACCTGTTTATCCCAACAATGGCAGGAAACCGTCAGACCATTATTGATGTGCTGACCAAGCTGGACAATGACCAACGCCAAAAGATATTGCAGTTGTACAAGAAAGATGTTCAGCAGGTATGGTCAGTCTGAATTAGATTAGATGTGTCTGATATAAACATTTATGGTGCTTCCAAACGCGAGTCCTCCATGCTCTCCTTAAGAAACATCTCCCCAATCCTCATGTTAAATGTGAAAACTGGTCTCTCAAGCCTCCCTGACCGGCTTTTCTGGTTCGGATGAAAATTACATTAGCTTAGGGCTATGCTACATTATCTGTACACGTTATTCTGATGCAATGCAGCTTGTGTATGATGTCATCAAATTAAACCAATCCCTGAATCTGTTCTAAATTGAGGAAATAATGAACAAGTTACATTGCGTGGCTTGGACTGTAACCCTCTCCATGTGTAGTATGGATTCTAGACTCTTGATCCAGGTTCCTACACAAATATATAAAATATAGTACAAGAATGAGGTTGAAGCCATACATTATGCAAAAAAATGGCATGCCTAATAAGCCGAGAAACCTGTTGGGGCTGTAAATGTCACTCTTCTGTAAACATCTCTAGAATTTAACTAACCAAACATGTTGGATTTGAATGGACTTTTAGAATCTGGCTCATTCCGTCTCTCCCGGAAATGACGCATATGTTCTTAAGATCACAGGTTCCTGCAAGCAAATCGAAAATAATTAAAGAAAATGGATGTTGACATAATTTCACCCAAAGTATTAGGGAGTCCTAGACAGGAGCGGCCCTGGTACTTTAAGGTCAGCTTCCTATAAATGATATGAGCGTGTGCTTCATTTATCCAGGAGGACACCAAATCAATGGATCTGCCATTCAAGAAGCCATAAAGCCAGGGCCGGCCTTAGGGGTGTGCGACCTGTGCGACCGCACAGGGCGCCATGGTTGCAGGGGCGCCTGACCGGGACTTAGATTAAAGCATCGTTGTTTTTTTTTTAAACTTTATTTAACATCATTCATGTTAAATAAAGTTAAAAAAAAAAAACGATGCTTAAATCTATGTCCCGGTCAGGGGCGCCGAGCGGTTGCTCGTGAAGTTCTCGGCAACCGCTCGGCGCCCCTTACTCTCCGTGACTCCGTCGCTGTGCCGGCATCTCATGTTGAGCGCCGGACTATTCCGGCTCTCAACATGAAATGCCGGCAGAGCGAGAAGACGGATGCCTCCCGCTCTCACCGCAGGACTCCGGCAACAAGGTAAGTGTGGGGGGGTGTAGTTTGAAGGGGCAGAGGGGGGGTGTAGTTTGGAGGGGGGGTGTAGTTTGGAGGGGCAGAGGGGGGGGTGTAGTTTGAAGGGGCAGAGGGGAGGTGTAGTTTGAAGGGGCAGAGGGGGGGTGTAGTTTGAAGGGGCAGAGGGGGGTGTAGTTTGAAGGGGCAGAGGGGGGTGTAGTTTGAAGGGGCAGAGGGAGGGGGGTGTAGTTTGAAAGGATGGGGGGGTGTAGTTTGAATGGGCAGGGGGGGTAGTTTGAGGGGGCAGAGGGGAGGGGTAGTTTGAAGGGGTGGTTTGAGGGGCGGTAGTTTGAAGGGGCATGGGGGGGTAGTTTGAAGGGGCAGAGAGGGGGGGTAGTGAGGGGGGGCAGAGGGAGGGGGGTGTAGTTTGAAGGGACGGGGGGGTGTAGTTTGAATGGGCAGGGGGGGTAGTTTGAGGGGGCAGAGGGGAGGGGTAGTTTGAAGGGGTGGTTTGAGGGGCGGTAGTTTGAAGGGGCATGGGGGGGTAGTTTGAAGGGGCAGAGAGGGGGGGTAGTGAGGGGGGCGCCAGAGGAGTAGTCCGCACAGGGCGCCAGAACGCCTAAGGCCGGCTCTGCATAAAGCGATTGGTTAGGCACCACCAGCCATTAAAAGAGACATTCCCCCATATGCATTACCCCCTTTTCCTCGGCTCTAACAATTCTCTGGGTTGGGGGTCCAACAGGACGCCTATGGTCATGGGGAGAAAGAGCACCCATTGATTTCCCACTAAAGAAGCTGCAGCTTCTCCAGTAGGCAAGCACATTTGGTTTTTGCAGCTTTGAATAATGCATAAGAAAGTATATACAAAGTACTTTTCTACGCATTAATTATTTAGGGCTCTCCCCAGGACACACGAGGGTTCAGTTCAAACCTGTGTCTGAAAAGTAAGGGAAGAGTTTTATAAACCCAGACAGTACGATCAGCTCTATCTGAGAAAAAAGGCTTTACGATAAATGCACTTTTTTGATGAAAGTATGTTTGATCGATCCTGTTTTTGTTTCAAAATAAAAATCAGCAAATTAGAATCAGTCGAAAATCTGAGATTTTAACATCAGGCAGCCTGGGAAAGCTCAGATTAGATCATTGATTTGCCGATCACAGTAACCTCCCCCCCTGCTGCAAAAATGGAAGGAATTTATGGTTGGAATTTGATTATGTAGAAATGCTTTTGTGCTGTAACGTCAGTGATCTCATACCAAAAAGGCAACTCGCTCGCAAGGAGACTCCAATTAAAGGATGATTCCCGTACGTGTACATAAGCCAAATCCAAAGGAGTAGGCAAAAGCGCGGCCAGACATATCCAAGACGAGGTCATAAACCGGCATAGAGACTAGAAACCTGAGAATCACATGAGCAATAGGAATTTCTGGGGCAATTCCAGGTAGGCAACAAAAATGAGGAAATAAGTCACCTGAATGGAAAGGAGGCAAACCACACCTCAGAGGGCATTTCTGCAGCATCCCCAAATCAGACCAGAACACGTGTCAACATTACTGTCATTTATAATGATACTGTTAGTTTTCGCTGTTATTACATTGTAATAGTCCTATAAAAGTAATCTGATGAAGATGTCTACGCTCACTTTAGGATTTGACAGTGAATCTTAAAAAAGCCTTATCAGGCGATCTGGAGAACGTGATTTTGGGCTTGCTGAAGACCCCCGCTGCGTATGACGCCCAAGAACTCAAAGCAGCAATGAAGGTAAAAACATCTAGAAAAATCATTTTATATATATAATAAAAAAAAAAAAAAAATCTACCCTCCAACTCTCATCCAACTTCTGCCTAGTTCACTCAGTCTCAAAGACCATCGCAAGATGATGACAAACAAAAATGGCTACTAGAGCACTTAGAATGATGTAATTGTCTTTTAGGGGCTAGGTACAGATGAAGCCACATTGTCTGAAATACTTTGCACTAGATCCAGTCAACAGCTTCAAGAAATCCAGGCTGTCTATATGCAAGGTAAGAAGTATCCACAGTTTTACTGAGCAACCACTACAAAGTACAAAAGATATCAGAGGACCACAGCTGGTAAAAGAATCTAATCCCATCCATATGAATTTGCACATTAGATATTGGGATATGGAATTTAATGTAAAAGTATCCTTGAAGGACACAGCTTGGTGGTTGAAAATTACTCCTAGAACAGTGGATCCCAAACCAGTCCTCAAGACCCAGATATGAATTTCTTGAGACTCTCCACAGGAATAGAATTCAGAGTTGCCCTGTTAGCGTACCCCGAGGACAGGATTGGGATCCACGGTCCTACAGCAAATGCCTACTGAAGCTGCTGAGATGGGTTGCATTGGAGGCGGTTGAATGGCAGATTGGAAGGATTCTAAACAGCAAATGTACGGTTGAAATGGAAACACTTCCACCGTGAGCTCTGATTGGCTGAACAGTGTTCCAGCCCACTATGAACTGTACATCAAGTTAGATCTTCATCCAGTTGGATTAAAGATGTCCAACTCCACTTCTCAAGGTCCCCACCTTTGATGACGGGATGGAGACTCATGGTCACCAATATTCTTACACCTACAACAGAAAATGATGTGTATTTCTTTTCTTGGCAGAATATAAAACGGAACTTGTAAAAAACATTACTTCTGATACAAGCGAACCATATACCGGTCTGCTTCTGGCACTAGCGAAGGTAATTAAATTCATCTTAATTAAACAAACTGGGGTATAGTCAATACCAACAAGGAGTAATGATGTGTATGCATTTTATTCCAGGGCAAGAGAGAAAAGGAATCAGGGATTATAGATTATTTGCTCATCGACCACGATTGTAAGGTCAGTGTATGTCTGGATAAAATGATGAAGATGATGGATGATGATGCATTAATTGCTCTAATGGACAATCTTGGCATCTCCTCTAATTTATTAATAATTGATATGTTTTATCTCAAAGATGCCTCCAGCTTCCAAAAGAATAGTACATCTTTCTGTTTAACATTTTATTTCAACTTTCATTTCTTTTTTTGAAGACTTTGAGCGATTTAGGACCCAAGAAGTCCCCCAACATTGCCCAATGGATTACAATTTTGACAGAAAGGAGTCCGCGGCATTTGAAAAGAGGTAACACATTTGTTAACTTATTAATATGGGGAGTTCTTCTTCCTGCATTGCTAATAAGATGAAAGCCTTACAGGCTGGAGGCGTCCGAGCAAATTAATCACCATAGTCTGGTGCTATCCCCCCCATCAATCCTTTCCAGCTCATCTCTATGGTTTTTCCATGGTGTTTTCTATCAAGTAAAGCAACTAGCACTCCATTGGAAGTAGAATCACAAAAGAGGTTTTATCTGCTAAACTATAACAGCAAGGTCCAAGAAGGATAACAAAACGTGGCTTCTGTATAGCAGATCTGCAAAACATTTAGCACCATAATTTATCAAATATATATATATATTTTTGTCTGGATTTGGTTAAAATGAATTACAAAATGTAACAAATTTTGGCAAACTCCCTTTGGTTTTGTGTTTTAGTGTTTGACAAGTACCAGAGCGCTAATGCCGTGGATATAGAGGAAAGTATTAAGAACCATTTTCAGGGGGATTTTCAGAAAGGTTTACTGACCCTAGGTAAGTGCTTTTAATATGACCAACCTCCCAACTATGGCATTAAAAAATATTGCATTCAATATCTAAAAAAAAATATATTTATATATTTATGGGGATTTTTAGTTTGTTATTAGCCATTGGGATTACTTAACTTTGTAGCCACGAAAATACCTCAGTTGTCCAGATGTTGGGTTATTTCTGATTTGTACGTTTTTTGCAGTGGCCGTGATGAAGAACACACCGCTTTATTTTGCGGACAGGCTGTACAACGCAATGAAGGTAAGAACTGGGATTTAAGTCTGAGGCTCACCCGATAGAGGACCTATAGTTTTGTCTATCCTTGGCTGAGCTAGTTGCATACCGTGTCAACGGGATAACTAATTGCCATCAAGCTTCTCTTCAAAGACCGTGGTCATGTAGCGATAATGCTGCCGGTGATGTCACCTGTGATTTTATGGCCGTCAGACATGTGTGATGTCACCCATGTTATCATAAAACACTTTGAAGATGTAAAGCTAATGATATGGCACACATGTTCGTTGTAATTCAATTCATAGCTCTAGGTCAGACACATTTTTGGCTAATATTAAAGCACTTTAAAAAGTCACACTCCCAGTCCTCTTGGTGGTGGCTTAAGATTGTAGTAAGGGATATTGACGTTATATTTTATCCTTTTGCAGGGCATGGGGACAAATGAAAAAACTCTTGCGCGCATTCTGATTTCTCGGAGTGAAATCGATCTCCTGAGCATCCGAGTGGAGTTCCGGAGAAAATATGGGAAGTCTCTCTACTCATTCATCAAGGTGAAACACCATTAACTTATCACAAAGCTCTCTGATTTTTTTACCATGTCATCAACCAGACCCGTCACAGGCCCTCTCACAGATCAGAAAACACAATATAAACAGAAAATGTTTCCATTTTTTTTTTCCCCAGAGTGAGGTGAAAGGAGATTACCAGTCCTGTTTGCTGTCCTTGTGTCGAGCAGAAGACATATGAAGATATGAAGCCTACCAATGAAGACGCTTACTAGTCCCAAAACCAAGACGGATATTGAACCACAACTAGTAATCATACGTAAACATTACGAACCTTCCATAAAACCTATAGGACATGCTCCATAGACCTGCTGTTTACTTACACTCAGTGATGCCACATTAGACTAGGAGAAAATGTTACCACCAGTGAAAGTTGAGATCGGTACTCGGGTCATCTCTGTACAAAAAGATATTCATATTACAATTCTCACGCAGGGAAACGATCACCAGGAAGATTTCAGTAAAACCCAAAGCCGATGACGTATTTCTATACAGCGTGACCCTGAGAATTCGACCTTTTTCTAAGATTCCATGAGTGTGACGTGTAGAAACACTATGTATTGATTTACAACGGATTTTAAAATGCTCTGTCCATCACCTACTGGACGATAAGACAATAAAACATTTTTATTGTAAGATTTGATACACTAACAAAAAAGGGACATTTATTTGTAAGATTCTACCTTTAGTTCATGTGAATATTAGATGAAAAATTTGTATATTCTGTGTCAGTTCTGTCTGGTTGGCAAACGCTTCTTGTCTGATGAATGTGTTGAGTTGTAAGCTGTACTTTGAAAGTCGGTATGCAGAGTGTTTCTCTAGCGCCCAAAATGGCACTTAAGTGCAAAATGGGCATAACGTTGGCTGAACCAAAGATGTTCAGCGGCAGCTTAACGTGTCATTGGTGAAAAGATGAGATTTTGCATCAGGGTTGAAGGAGGACATTCTTGAAGCAAAGTTGGTGGTAAGAAATCCAGAGACAATTTCATTAAATCAATGTCAATCGTATAGAATGTTTCATGGAACTCTGTCCACTTGGGTGTCTCGTGAAGTTCAAAAAGTTGAACCATAAACTGTGATTTTTATCATGAAATAGACAGCGAGGATCATGGACCAAGGTCTGCAGGGGAGTTTGGCGCCGATGACACTCGTTGACGTGGTTGCTGGGACACCCGTGGGACTTATGGCCCCGGAACATGAGATTTCTAAATTCATATCTACTCCGGCAATGTTGAAAGTCTGATTTCCAAATGTACAGATTGATTCCGTGGCACAACCAGCAACACTAGAAACACTATGCGCGTTAGCTGAAAGAGAACATGGTAGAGCTGAATGAGCCAACATCTCGTGAAGGTAGGAGCGCTTGCTGTGGTCGACCTCTCATGCCTCTAACCACAAGCTAAATAATGAGCTGCTCCCCCCGGCCACTTACATAGTTGGAAGGCATGGGAGTGTATATAATGGTATGGTTCTTACCTTTCATTACCACATTGGCACAGTTTTTCTCCTGGCCGGTGCATTCCACAGTAACAAAAGAGGTACACTTAACGGCATCTACCGCATTACATACAGAGCAGGCGAATCCATTCTTTGGAGCATTGGTGGGGGGCACTGAAAGGTGAAAATAGACATAACTTAAAAAATAATTAAAAAAAAAATGTTTTTATGGTTTGCACAATAGATTTCCTATCACGGTCTTTTCTCTGTTGAGGTTTTACAAAGTCGTCTAAGAAGCACCGGGCAGTTAGTCTCTCATATACTATTATTGCAATGAGATTTTATACAGTTAAAGCCAGACTAGCTTAAAACTGTAGCTGAATAGTGACCACCTTAAACAGAATATAACAAATTATGGCTTTTTAAAACCACAGACATCTAACGTTGTTAGAACAAACAAGGACCGTAAGATATTGGATGCTGCCATCTACTGGCCATGTGTTACATGACACTCTAATCACTGCACGGGTCAGGAACACAGGGAACCTTTAAATTGTACGTAGAACGGCTAAGAATTTTTGTTACTTACAAGTAAGCGATGCTGGAGAGCAGTTGTCCGTGTTACAGCAGGCAGTGGCCAACTGAACAGTTCCTTGATTATGTGTTATACTCCCAGATACTCCACAGGATGACTTATCTTGCTCACACGATCTTCCAAATAACCCAAGTTCTCCTTTATTTATCCATATAAACACAAAATGCTATTATATGCCAACTATCAAAGTTTTGATCTCCATTATAAAGTATCTATGATGCTGACCCTTACTAGGATTATTACGACAGCATTAATAGGGGACACAAAAAACAAAAGCAAACAAAAAACAAAACAATTTCCGTGATAAAAAAAAAAAAGATACAAAGATCTTAATGGATCCCAGAAATGGCCATTCCTGACTTTTATGATGTAGATAACATCCAATAGCATTTTATTTTATTTGAACAAGTTTTTTATTTTATTTTATTTTAACACTGAAACGTGAAATAAAAATTACCAAGCAAGAAAACTCCTGACATGCAGACGTCATCGTTAGACTGACAAATTTTGGAAGGTCCGGTGCATGAAACACCAGTGTTACTGTAACATTCTATACAGGACAGAGAATACCCTGAAAGATAAAACAGAATTAACGGAACAAGGTAGGAATACAATCGTTTTTGACTTATTACCAATGCAATTGCACCTGGTAGTTCTAGTGGATTGGTGATCTTAAGAAGAACCCTTTCTTTTTTGATGTTTTAGGTAGGCAACACCAGGTAGACAACCCGACCCGTTCTTGGGACACTATTGTCATGTGGATCATGTCCAATTATTTTTCTCCCCAGGTAGATAATGATATCTAGAACCATCTAGCATTATCTTGGGTTTTTGTATATGTATATATTTTCTTCTAGGATCCACCATCTTTGTGTTATTACGAACGCCCTTATAATTTATTTTTAATTTATTCATAATAAAGGGGAGGTAAAATAGTCATATACTAGGCAGAGTTGTCAAACATTAATGCCAACACCGACTTATATAATAGGATAATATATCCTATTACTGGGTGAAGATTTGCTAGAACTGGCAGAAAGATAGGTCTCCAAAGAAAGAGCCCTCTGAAAGACCAAGAGGTAGGTGGGCTAGCAACTTTTAGGCAACGGGGCAAGATTAGCCAAGTAAACACTGAATAGCAACTCAAACCGCTGGCTGATCACTCACATTGGGTCCCTTGGGTTCTGTTCGTGAAATAAACCCAAATACCCTACAGGTTTTGTTAGCTATATCTACAGTATGTAATATACAGAAAACCCACCTGAAGCCACCAGAGATAAGATGAGACACAGCACGGGCAGACACAAATGCATGTTGTAAAGGTTCATGAGGACGAGTTACACGAAAAAAACGAGTCTTCTGAAATCAGAACAGGTGAAAAGATCAGTTTTGTTATCCATTAACTTTTTTGCCGTCTTGTTGTAAAAGAAGTCACTGGAACGCAGTAAATGTAAATGATGAACCGGCATGGAGATGGCTGGCACAACAAGCAATTACGTTACATGAGGTCACATGACGTTTATAGAGTGCCCGACAATAAGGGGCAGTGAATTCTGGTGGTCTTCCGTTAAGACATTAAAAGCCTTGTGAGCCTTAGAAGACGGTGCAAAGCTATAGAGTGAGAACCCAGGGCAGCGAGAAGCGATTAGATACAGGGTGGCAGGAGATGGCTCTCATCACCCAGACATGACGAAGCTTCATGGGGCTACTCAAAGACCATGCAGGAAAATCTATTTCAGGTATACTCACAAGGACATATTAGGTGAACCATACAGAAATTCTTTACAGCAAGGAAGCTCGTTGGGACAGCTATGGAAAGTACTACTTTGAGAAGCTTCTAAGACCAAATTGATAAGAAAGGGCTTCTTGGGTACATGTGGGCAGTGAAAGCTCCATAAAAATGTAATATGAAGCAAACTTTGCATAGGCAGAATTTCAATTAATTTAGATCTACAATAGAAGCTTTTTTCTGTAACATAATACTCCTTATGGAATTAATTTGGTGTAGACTGAACATTTTATGGGTTCCAGGGTTTACTAATGCAGCACACAGCTGGTGATACCGTCGATAACTCTGTAAATAAAAATATTAGAGGAACCATGGCAATGATTCTGGTGGAAAGCAGATGCAACTGGACCCCAAGTCTCAACAGGTCATGTTCCCCTGCAGCCCTTCACCTTCTAGACCACGTGTGTGAGCTGAAGACCCCCGGAAATTCCTAACATCGCCTTGAGGGTTTCTAGGGCTTTATGTTTAAAGGAATTTTCAGCTACCTCAGTCGTAATGAAGAAGAAGAACATTGAAGAGCCGTTGAGTGCAATGATACAGGCTTCACGTTTAGCAAGTTCATTTCCTCTAACCTCTGGGATGTAAGAAAAACATAATACAAAGGGTTAAAAATATATCCACCTGAGCCACCAATCAGGATCAGGAGGCCAAGTGCGTGGTTGAAAATTGTATTTTTATTAAAAAAAGAACAAAAAAACCCCAAACAAAGTGCAATAAAAAAAACAAAAAAAAACTTAGAAACCTACGACACGTTACAAATTAAACACTCGATTTGCTTTAACTGCATTAACTCTAAATGGTCTCATTTGGTACAGAGCGGGAAAAACATACCCGGAAAATGTCTATTAAACATCTTATACACATAGAAGTTACAAAAAAAGCCACCACCACAAAAAAAAAACAAAAAAAAAAAAACACAGGAAAAACACTTTTTTTAGTCATTTCGTAGCTGGAATGAACCAAAAAATGTAAAAAAAAATTTTACTAAAAAAATGTGTAAAGTTTAATTTTACTTAATGTTTCCATTTTTTGGAATTATACTTAACCCGTGTTTACAGAAGTCACAACGTGCCCACACGGGCAGAAAAAGCCACTATTTAGGAATCATGCTTTATCTTTATTTGTAATGAAATCATTTAGAACAGCGCACGCCAATTTAAACAAATCAATGTATACATATATCAATTGCAGTTAACACATTATAGTATGATTATTTCTGCTAGAATCTGTGATGTACATAAAGGTGCTAAATATTATTAGGTCATAGAAAAATGGACACGGGGAGAGAGACAGAAGGATTATCCTAGTATATAGTTTCTATATGGTCACATAAGGTAAAAACTAAAAGTTCACTATAATACATATATTTTCGTTTGTATAATTGGAGAAAAGAAGGATATAATCAAAAAAGAAAACAAGTTATTGATTTGAATGTCTATCCATGGCAATGCTTAGCCCAGAGTTTTTATAAGGGTAGTGAGGGCCAGGGACCAAAAAGTATAGTAGAAATAAGTATTAGCAACAGCAGTCGATGTAGTCCCTTTTGCGTTAGGCCCGTCAGGTATGGTTACTGGAGATTCCGGAGAGGCAGGCGGCGAGTGCGGAGAGGCAGGCGGCGAGTGCGGAGAGGCAGGCGGCGAGTGCGGAGAGGCAGGCGGCGAGTGCAGAGAGGCAGGCGGCGAGTGCAGAGAGGCAGGCGGCGAGTGCAGAGAGGCAGGCGGCGAGTGCAGAGAGGCAGGCGGCGAGTGCAGAGAGGCAGGCGGCGAGTGCAGAGAGGCAGGCGGCGAGTGCAGAGAGGCAGGCGGCGAGTGCAGAGAGGCAGGCGGCGAGTGCAGAGAGGCAGGCGGCGAGTGCAGAGAGGCAGGCGGCGAGTGCAGAGAGGCAGGCGGCGAGTGCGGTCCAATAGATGAAGTTTCTATACTCCTAGTTTGGGATTCAGGCCAAGTTGGTTGCGTACCTGGCTTGTCAGACTGAGTTGTCGGGGTACCGAATGAAGTGTTTATAGATGGCATTTCTGGGTCTTTACAAGTTATTCTAAAAATAAAGTCTTCTCCGAAGACATTTAGAGAATTATTTCCAAAGTTGCAGATTGGGTCCATAACACAACCACGAATATATAAAAATGGATCTGATTTTGCTGAAAGATAATAAATTAGAGTCAAAAACCACCACAAATACGGTTTGTTTATAGCTAGTTAGAATGGAAAAGAAAAATATCTTCCTTGTAAATTTAACAGAGTAATAAACACTTTCCCCACAACTAGGTAGAACTTGGCAAAGTTCCAAGTACTGTGAGCAGCAGCACATTCAACTTTTTGTACTGATTCGGGCAACACGATAACTCTTTAGTGAATGTAGTGCAATCCCTATCAGAGCTCCCTAAAATGATTTAACGTTTGCCGAGAGTCCATTCATATTACCATCGCCATTTATACAACACTAATTATTTGCAATTTGGTTCAAGTTGTTAATATCCTCCCAAGTTCATCTTTGGATTTGACATTCCTGAATTCTGTATCTTTGTTTAAAAAACAAGTAGTCCAATGATTTTTTTTATATTTTTTATTTTTCAACAGGGATGCCTGTGCTCAAACCGGGAGAGCCTGCATTAGTCGGCTTTTGACTTTGGTTTCATGGTATGCGGTTGACTTATGGGTGCAGGCCATGAGGATGCCCTCTCCTCGGTACATTTTACATTTGGAAGCGTACCTAATTTTCCAAGCAAGCTTCCCCCTGAGTATTCTGTAAACCTGTGCATTGGCTTTTACCGAGTGTTGAGCGGGTAAGGTTGGACACCCCTCCAATCTGGGCTAGCTGGATTCTTTCTAGATCCGCTGGCATGACTATCATCAGATAGTGGACTATTACTAGAACTCAACATCTCTGGTATTGACCGACTGTCCTATGTACCTGAAACGCCAATGGTGCCACACTTTCATTTCCCGTGCATTCCTGGACCCCGGGAGAGACGCAATGTTGGGCCGCTGTCCCAAAGCACTCTGGGCAAAGCAAACCATTCTTCACGCCCTGAGGAGGTGAGACTAACAAAGAAAACAAAAGTGAGTCTTCAGATCCCCCATTTAAGTCTTGATAGACAGGCACTCCTAGGTTGTAGAATTAACAGGCTTGTATTAATATATTAAAACGCACTGCCTTTGGGCACGGTGGGTACAAACATCTCAAATGGGAAGGAACATAGGAGTAAGCAGGGGTTTCTAGACCTGGTGGGGTTGACAGCAATCCAGACCTGCAATACTCTAGTAGACGTCACCTAATGGTCCATTTGGAGATGACAGCTATGACACTGTTATTGGCAACACAAACTATGTTAAAAACATGAAACTAATACATGAAATTAATCTTACACGAAGGAGGTACAGGCTCACAGTTGTCCACATTGCAGCAAGAGGTCGCCATCTTGAACTGTAGCAAACACCCTCGTTTGACCTGCATTTATCGACAAGAGGTTGGCTCTCATACGAGGTATTTAACCATTATGCGTTACATTAACAACGATATTTAATGTACACCGACACCACGATTAGGGGGTAGAGGTTTAAAACTCTGGGAAATGTGTTGGGACAGCAAAATATTGTCTCTATACACCCAGGGTGTTTGCGGGTATACACTGTACCTTGACTTGGATCTCATAAAAACCATCTAATGGGCTAATAGAACATACCGACCATGTAGTTGTGAGATAGACAGGTATCACGAGAATCACATGTCGTTCCCAGGCCTGTGCAGCTGACTTCAGACTGACTGACGCAGGTGATACATGATAGAGAAAATCCTGGGAAAGTAAATTAAATCATTAGAGGAAACTATTAGAGCAAACCTTAACTCCTTGAATTGTGTCAAGCCTTTTAATAATCCATCGGCAACTTCCCTGAATTCCCAAATTGAGACAATTCTGGAGTTTTCTGAATTTCTGTTGCCAAAAGCCGATTAGAATTTCCATAAATTAAAATTTCTCTGCTATAAATCCTGGAATTGTGACGTTAATGTAAGTTTGTTTTTCCTGCATCCTTCAACAGTGATTGTTTTGTGTATTCTTCAGGCCCGCAAGGATAAATGAAGAAACACGAAGAAACGTTTGTGTTGAGGTGGCCTCTGACCAAAGGGCTGTCAAGATTTCATCCCAAAGCCGTAAGTTCTGCATCACCAGATAAATTAGCATAAAAAACCCAATACCCAAAAACATATGCATCCAAAAAATGTATGTAAGATCCTATCAACCCAGGAGAGGTAAACTTACCGAGGCCACCAAAGAAAAAAATACGGCCACGGTCTGGATCATAATGTATGAGTTCAGGTGGAATACAAGATGAGAGAAACTGAGGTCTGAGAACCTTGAGGAGCAGTTATAAGGTGCGAATCTCCGCAGAATTAAAACGTGTGAACCTTTTACCAGATCCGAGGCGTTAAACTTGGTTACTCATTCAACCAGTGACATCAACATCACAATGCATATAAAAGATTTCTATTAAAATAAAGTAAAATATATATAAACTGGTTTATGGAGAAAAATCTTACCCAGCAAAAAAGAAAACAATAAAACAGTCTGTGTGTGGGGTTGAGTCAGGCCACAATATTGTATTATGCGGGGATCAGCATTAAGTGACATACATGGTGGTCAATGGACTGGAATAAAGGAATCATTTCAGTAATAACATGATAATTTCTAAAAAAGACATCAGAGGTCACAAAAGCCTATTCAATTGTAAATATTCTTCTATGTTGTCTCAAATTTCTACTAAAGACCATATTTTCACCTGGAGTAATATGGCTATATCCCATCATGTATTCTGGACTAGAGCAACAGCCCCTCTGCCGCATAACAGGGAGCCCATTGCCCTGTTGGGCAACCGTCGATCTCACCACCCAGCCCATTACCACCGTAGAGGATTGGGCCATATCTGCACAGTCCTCCATGCTTTATGTTCATCCAGGGCTGCTCGTACTTAAAAGGCGTAATATTCTCCCTCAGCAGTAACGACACGGTCATGGAGGGGAGGCTGTTCCATTTGTCTACTACCCTCTTGACAGAAACACAGAAGCTCTAGAAAGTAGAAACTTGCTCTTTAGTCAATCCATGGCGTCATGTTGTCTAGCCTCTGCCAAGCCAGCTCGTTGGCCGCTACCATTAATTCTATATCAACTACGCTGCGTCTGCGTGTGGAGACCTTGGCGTCTTGTTAGCAGGGCTTATTGAGGTTTCATCAAATTTAACTATACAGAGAATAATAAGCCACACAGTACAATCAGATGATAACATCACAAGCGAATCTCATTTTTTACTTTCCCCACAGCAAATACTCGTAAAGATCCTGCAGAGAGATAATATGACCTGAATAAACAGGAAACAAAGGCAGAGGCAAGATGAGGCTGGTATATTACAGTCTCTATTTTTAAAACTTTTTGCCGAGTGTCACATTTGTGCGTCGAAAGAAAATAGTCAACAACTTGGTATGAGCC